>CM070770.1:231659056-232859056 GCA_036346955.1 Dipus sagitta | reverse complement strand
GGAAGAATTTGATTCCTGGGGTAGCGTCAGGTGGCTGGGATGGGAAAAGAATAAATTGCTACCTATAGTAGACGCTGTTGGCAAGGGGCTAGGGGCATGTTCAACAGTGAATGTGAACCTCATCTTTGTCCCTCCCACTGGGACCTCAGGGAAGTTGCTCAGTCTCTCTGAAGCTCTGTGGTTCCTGGCTTCACAGCATTGCTGGGATGATTGGAGGAGATAATACATGCAAAATGGCTTGAACACATAACAGATGCGTTGTAAGCATGGAAGAAGGATGAAATATCTGGTCTAGAAAAGTCACTGAAGAGGGGTTGAGAGATTGCTTATTGGTTAAGGCACTTGCCTGCAAAGCCTAATAACCCAGGTTCAATTCCCCAATACCCATGTAAAGCCAGATGCACACAGTAGCACATACATCTGGAGTTCATTTGCAGTGGCAAGAGACCCCTGGTGTGCCCATTCCTTCTCTGTCATTTTCTATTCTCTGTATCTTCTCTCTCTCTCTCTCTCTCTCTCTCCCTCTCTCTCTCTTCTTGCAAATAAATTTAAAATATTTTTTAAGTCACTGAGGTGTGGCTGGCAAGATGGCAATTTCCCAGGACCCACATAAGTTAGATGCACAAGGTAGCACATGTGTCTGGAGTTTGTTTGCAGTGGTTGAAAGCCCTGGTGTACCCATTCTCTCTCTCTCTCTCTTTCTCTCTCTCCCCCCTCTCTCTCTTCCTCATTAATAAACAAAATATATCTTTTAAATATTAACAAAAAAGTCACTGAGGCACCATGCTCTATGCTTCTGCTGTTTCATAAAAGCCAGGTGCTTTTTAGGGTTGCCTATAGAGTGCTATGCAGGGAACAGAGGCTGAAAAGCTGATTCAAGCCTCAACTCATGCTAACTGCTAGGGAAGAAGGGAGGAAATGACACAAGTCTTCAAAAATATAATAACAATTAAGGGACTTAAACTCTATAGGGAACTTTTCAGTAATACCTTGGAAATGAGTTCCTGCCTCGGTCAAAGTGAAAGAATACCTCAGGCATACTCAGAATCATCAGGATTAGAGCTGGGGAACACAGCAGCGAAGTGGGAGGAGAAGTGGGTTTTAAAGGGTGAGTTGGAGTTAGAGAAGTTTGTCTTGGCAGAACATTCCAGAAATTAAGGTTAAACAGTGGCATAGCACAGAGCTTGGGGGAACTTGGGACAAAGATGAGGAAGCAAGAAGACCAGGAAGGTGGTGATACACAGGGAAGAGGGCCATCCTCCCCCCGGGGGTACCTTGAAAGCTAGGCAGAACCGTAGTGTGTATCTGCAGTAGTGCACTGTGATACCGTGTTAAGGAGGACATGACTCAGGAGTCTCTGTGGGAGCTCACACAGTGGCCCAGTCTTTAAATGAGAACATGACACCCACTTGCTGTCCTGGACAATGGGGTGCTCCTGAGTTGGAGCCATTGACTTTGCAGCAGCAAGCAAACCCTCCTCCTCTTTGCTGACAGCTTCCATCATCAGTTCTTTTCACCCAGTACTGTTTATCTCAAGGAGCTTCCAAATATTTCAAATAAAAACAACTTTTAGTTCAGTTCAACTTGGAGAAGAGAAAGTTGTGTGGTGCTTTTTTTGTATAGAAATTTGTTTAACTTTTTAAAATTTATTTTCTTATGAAAAAGTTGCACACATAGACCCTCACTCTCCTGCCCAAATTCTGCTTAGGGTCTTCCTTGATGGGGTTAATGTTATTCATTGTGGGAACAAAGACCCCAGGAGCAAATTTAGACAAAGCCATGATCAACTAAATATTAGGATGCCTCTGGGACATTCTGACTGTCCTACCCCACCAAGCCCCAGTCTAGATTCCATAGCCCATGAATCTTCTTGGTGGGCCTAGAGTCATGTTCTATTTCTCTCTTACAACTTGCATACCACACTTTTCTTGGCTGTGGTACACTGCAGTGAATCTATCCTGGCATCATGGCCTTTTGACTTTGTTCATTGCAATCCATGTCTATTATGAGAATCCACCTTGTTGATTAGGATAGGCAAGTTTAAAATATGCTCTGGAAATTTATTATAGTTCATGAAATAAGTTTATGGAATATAGTTCATGGGATAAGAAATTTAATAGAAAAAGTCAAACATACAGATGTATTAATGTGGAAAAATGGAGGGTAGAGAGTCCCCTGGCCTCAACCTTCCCACAATTCATTCTCTTGGACATGTACCCTCAATAGCTCTCTTTCAAGCTTGGTCTTCTCTGCCCATGTGGCACAGGTGATCTGAACAACAAACGTGCACACCACATGGATGAGGTATAAGACTTCCGAAGTATGGGACTCAAAGAAAAGGCCAGTGATGTGGTTTGAATCTGAAATGGCCCCTAAAGGCTTATGTGTGGAATTTTTTGTCTCTAGTGCAATATTTAAAGCTGGAGTTTGGGGTAGGGGATTGGATAATGAGGACTCTGCTCTGATCAATCTATTAACCAATTGAAGGAGTCATAATTGAATAAACTATTGGAAGTGGTGGGGAGTGTGGAAGGTGAGAGGAAGTTGGTTTCTGGGGGTATACCTCTGAGAGCTAAAGCTTGTCCCTAGACCCTTCTTCTGTGCCACTTTGCTACACTAAATACTCCCACCAGGATGCTATGCCTCATCACACATGGGCCGAAAATTGTTTCATTACCCGGATGGAATAAGCCAAAATAATCCCTTCTTCCTTCAGTAATTTTTCCAGGTATCTAGTGGCTTGCATGGCAAGACAGTTGAGTCTTAAACAGCATTTTGTGCAACAGAATGAAATAGGGGCTTGAGGCTGCTGTGGATGGAGGTGAAGTCACATAATAGATGCCTAAGGATAGCAAAAAGGCTCCAGATAAAGACTTCCTCTCCCAGGTAACCATCATCAACAGGCCCCCTGTGTTCATTTCTATCTGGGTCTGGTGTCAGACCTCCTAATCTCTTCTGCTCAAGCATATAGGAGGGTCATACTTTCTAACTACAAGAATGTAAAAAAACTGACTGGGAGTAATATACCCCATCCATCTGGTATGCATGTCTATTGTTCAGATCACCTGGGCAGACAAGACTAAGCCTGATAGAAAAACATTGATGATGGTTGTCCAAGACAATAGGGTATGGGAAGGTTGGAGCCAGGAGACTCTCCATCCTCTGGCTTTGGAATCACCCTTCACCCCCTTGCTCCACTGCTTCTAGAGCAGAGGAAGGGAGAACATAGGTGCTATGGGGTGAACAGTCATGGAAAATTATCCTTACTCAGCCAACAGGCACTGAACTCTTCTTTATTTCCCTAATCTATAAGATGAAGAATTTGTGTTTCAATGATAAAATAAAGGAGAGCTGGAGAGAGGGTTTGGTGATTAAGGTGCTTGCCTGTGAAGCCTAAGCACCCAGGTTCGATTCCCCAATACCTACATAAGCCAGATAAACAATGTGGTGCATGTACCTGGAGTCCCTTTGCAATTGCTAGAGGCCCCTGGAGCACCCATTCTCTCTCTCTCTCTCTCTCTCTCTCTCTCTCTCTCTCTCTCTCTCTCTCCTCTCTCTTTCTCAAATAAATAAATAATAAAATATATTTAAAAAATAAAGGGTGGGTGCTCACACGTTGTGTCAAAGAATTCTTGAGTAAACAAAAAGCACCTACTATGTGCTGGGCACGGTGGATGGGTTGAATAAAAAATTAAGGCTTGGATGATGGCCCATTTCCCTAGCTGTATTTTCCAGAGAAGTGAGGGAAAGAATATTCCAAGACCATATGTATCCATTGTCCCACAGTGTATGGTGTTCTGAATAGTGAAACATTTTCACTGACCACCCCTTAAATCCTGTCATATGCTCCAGACACTGGGACATTCAAAGGCGATGGAGTTTTTAATCACCTCCTCATGGAGCTCACACAGTGGCCCAGTCTGTAAATGAGAACATGACACCCACTTGCTGTCCTGGACAATGGGGTGCTTCTGAGTTGGAGCCATTGACTTTGCAGCAGCAAGCAACCCCTCCTCCTCTTTGCTGACAGCTTCCATCATCAGTTCTTTTCATCCAGTACTGTTTATGTCAAGGAGCTTCCAAATATCTTAGAAAAATTAGTTTAACTTGGAGAAGAGAAAGCTGTGTAGTCATCTTTCTTGCACACAAATTCATTTAATTTATTGACATTTTTATACAAAAGGTTGCACACATCTACCCCTTCTCTCCTGCCGTAATTCTGCTGAGTGTCTTCTTTGGTGGGGTTGTTGGTTTTCATTGTGGGGACCAAGAGGCCATAGTCAGTCTCTGCAGGGATGGGGAGCCATGTTGTCTCAGTCTATTCCCACCCACCCTGAGGCTCTTACAGTCTTCCCACCCCCTCTTCTGTGCTGCTCCCTGAGCCTTGGTGGGCAAGATAGAGATTTGATTTAGTGCTGGTTTCTCTGTAGACTCTTTATTTCTCTGTTTTTATGAGGTTTGAGTGACCACATTGTCTGTCACCATTTCCCCGGAACTGATTTTCGGGTCAGCCGTGAGAGCAGTATTCATGTCATTTCTTCCTCTAAAGTGGCTTCTGGGCCCAGGCAGATGAGGTGGAGGTGATCCATCTGGTAGACAATTATCTCTCTCTTCTTGATGTATTGATGTATACTTTTTTCTCCCCCATATTCTCCTCCATCTGTAAAATAGAACAGATTCTCCAACCAAAAGTGAGAATAGTTTGAATAAAAGGAGATAAGCCTAGTCACCAGGAAGCCATATTGATGTGTAAATCCATTCTTCTTAGTTAAAGAGCAATGGAGGTTCTTGCTGGAGCCTATTGGTTTCCTGTTCTGGGAAATCTGGCTTGGTTCCCAGAGCCAGATGTGAGTTCACCCCCCACTGAGCAGGTCTCATGTTCAATCCGTGAGCAGTTGGTTACTTACATCAGCTGTGTGCCACTATTACACAAGTGTACACTTCTTGCATGGCTGGTTGATTTTATAACTGGCAGGATCTCCTACTTCATCAGTTGACAGCTGTTATTCTCCAGCTGGTGTCATAGCACTTTCCAGTGCTGTGAGAGTTAGGTGGGAGGTAACTAGATTTCCTCTCACTTCCAGCCTGATCACTTGATGTCCTGTGGCTGTGAGCTGTGGGATCTTCAGCAATAGGGACTTACCTTTTAGCTCTTACAGGTAACCAAGTGTTTTGGCAACAGCCTGTATTATTTTAGGGACCTCATGTCTCCACGACCAATACCTCACTGTGTGGGGGGAATCCAATTCTGGCCCTGGAGATTGCTAGCCAGCACCTATGGGCTTAGGGTTATGCTTTCTCCACCATTTATGGAGCTCTTCTGTTTGAGACTCCTGCCTCCTTACTGAGGGTAATGACTTGTAAAGTGGTTTCCAGAAAGAAGGTTTCTATGTGATTGAGTCATGTTGCCATTAGTTTTGTGTACCACCCCCCCCAACACACACCTTTCCTCTACCCTCTAGGCCTTTCCATACTTTTATTTCTTTTTGCCAATCATTGACTTATTGTCCAGTAGCCCTTCCTCCCTTCCCTCAGTATTTCTCCTTTTTTCCTATTTCATTCTAATGCCATGTCCATGGTGCTTATTTTTGAGAATAATGATCCTGAGTATTGATTTCATAAGTACTAAGAGTGTTAAAAGTGGTACTTTAAAATAATGCAACTTCTGAGGGTTTCTGGTTTTCATTTCCCATTCATGTCCTGATCCTGCCTCAGAATGATGCAAACCCATAACTCTAACCTGACCAGAAACAGGCAGTAGAGTTCTCAAAAACATGACTGAACCATTTTGATCTGGGAACAGCCCAAGCATCAGGGGCAGCAGACAAACTGACCATCCTTTCCCAATAAGTTATGTTACATAAAAGAAGAGTTTGCAGACAAGTCCAGCGTGTGTGCCTGGGAAGCTTTATCTAATTTGCCACAACCCACCATTTTCTACTGAGGTCCATGAGGAAAACCAACATTTCAACAGAACACTAGCTGAAAGTAGATTTCTCCTCCATCCCATCCTAAGCAATAGATAAGGGTAAAGGTGTGGTTAGGCCTTAAATATTTGATAATGCTCATCTCTGACAGAGGAAAGGTTAAGCTGTTTTGAACCCTTTTCCCAGAAGGCCAGTAAGTATTATTAAATGCATCCATTATAGTGGACATACAAGATGTGTGTCTTGATTCTAGAGGAGAAGACCCGAGTCAAACCCAGTGAGATTTGGAGGGTCTTTCCTTAGAAACCTTGCTGAGCCCATCTGGTCTAGTTCTGTCTATTCCCACATCTTTCAGCCCACCTTGAAGCAGAATTAAGATAAATGCACAGATAACAGATTTCCACTGCCCTTTACAATTGGGGTCAACCCTTGAAGCAAAACCATATAGTCAAAAATATCTTGGCCAATCCAGCAGACCCTCAGGGGTCAGTGTGTCCATCTCAGTCTTATCCCACACTTAACTGATACTCCATCCCACTTGCAATGCCCTGTTAAACCCAAACCTTGAATCCGAGCTTCCTGAATATGATTTCTTCCTTCACCACTGGCCTCTCACCCTGTTCTGAATGTAGGCTGCCTCTGTCATCATTATTAAACACACTTACATTTTTTCTTCCTCCATTGTATATGAGTTACTAAGCCTGGCTGTAAGTTTTACAAGGTTGCAAGTGAATCTCTTTGACTACCTACAGCACTCTATTCAATTGTGGACACATAGTATGCTTTTACCAGGTACAGCTTAATTCTTTGGGCCTATCAACCAAGCATCAGGAGATGGGGAAAGTGCTAGTTTAATAGTGTCATTATTTATTTGTCTCAAGCAATAGAATTCAGGCGAGGAGGGACAAAGCATGGGACGTCTTGTTCATTTCCTGGCCATCTTCACCATTACATACTCCATGGCATTAATACATCACAGTCTTCACCTCTTAGCTAACAATGCTGTTGAAAAACCTTTCCAGTAACACATATATCAACACACACACACACACACACACACACACACACACACACACAATTATATACATATACTCATGATCCATTTATTTTTCTGTCTTAGCAAGAAACATCCAAGACATTTCTCCCTCTGGTAATGCTTTAAAAAGGATAAGAAAGAGTGACAATGCTGTAGGTACTGGTGTCTGTAGAAGGGGGAAGAAATCTGTACTCTGTCTTTGAGAATTCAGCCTGCATAGAAAACAAAAAAGTGCCATGCATTGTGGAAAGAGAAAATGTTAAATCCGCTCTACAGATAATACATCTCTGCTTAGGGAAGTAGAGATTGCGGGGGGGGGGGGGGGAGAACACATTGAATCACTCCTCCTTTCATTATTTTTGACATTGATTTGTCATTAGGAAAATTTATTAGGCTCTAGATTAAATTGATTTGAAGAATCATTAATTCATGGGATGAAGCCAGAGCTGTTTGGCCTCCCCATGCTGAAATGAGGCAGTATTGATAAAACAAAGAGGAAAATAGCAGAGCTGTTTAAAAAAAAAAAAACCACCTTTTCCTACCTGGAGGAATGTTCTGGATATAAGTTGGGGGTGGATATTTTAATAGCCTCTTCCAAGTTGTAGCCAGAAGAGTTTGCCAATACCTAAATCAGACTGAAGGATGGGCCATAATTTCAGAGAGGCCATTCAAAGAAACAAGGTGCCTATTTACCTATAGCTCACCTAGAGACCCCCCTCTTCCTCCACAAAAAAAGACTCAGCACCCCTTTCATTTGTGCCCGAGTCCTGCCCCTTCCCTACTAGCTTCTTATTTACTACCATGATACTTTTCAGTCATGCCAGGGGTAACAACCCCGTTTAAAGCAACTTTTCCTGATTCAAGGTATGACTATTGTTCATTGGGTCTGATTGCTCTTCTCCTTAAATCTTACTGTGGAAGATAAATTACTGTGGAGTTTACCATCAAAACACATCCTTACCTACCTTTGCTCTTAGTCATCAACTGCTATATTTTCAAAAGAAAGTTAAGATTAACATCCACCCCTCACTCATCATTGTATAAATCAGCTTCATTGGCAAATAACCAAAAAGCCTTAAGGAATATAGAAAATTCATTGTTTCAGCAAAGTCCAGGGATGTATATGGGCCCAGACAGGGTTAGAAGCAGGTGGTCAGACATATCATCAGGCTTCTCTCCTCTGCTCCACTCCTCCCATCTTCCCTCCCTGCCTCCTTTCTTCTTCTCCCCCTCTCTCCTTCCATCTCTACTTTTGTTTGAGTGTGGTCATTCATATGTGGAGGTCAGAGGACAATCCGAGGTGTTGGTCCTTGTCTTCTATCTTTTCTTTCTTTTTTCCATCTCCTTTTTTCCTTCCTTCTTCTCTTTCCTTCCTCTCTCTTTCTCTTTCTTTCTTTCTAGGCATGATCTCTTGTTTGCCACTGTACATACCCCAAGGTAAGTGGCCTTTGAGCTTCCAGGGATTCTCTTGTGTCTACCTCCCATCTTGCTGTAGAACTTGGATTATAGATGTTCCCTGTATTGTTATCTTCTCACTTCTTGGGGGGGGGGGGATAAATCAACCAGAAGCAGCTTATGGAAGGAAAGGGTTTAATTTTTGCTTACAGTCTCCAATGGAAGTTCTGTCAAGGCAGGGAAAGCATGGCAAGAGGAGGAAGCTGGCTCACATGGTCATAGATCAACAGGGAGGCAGTAGAGAGCATGAGCTATCTAGCACTGGTAAGGGGGCCTGGACCATAAAATCCCAAAGCCTTCCTCCAGTGGCACACCTCCTCAAGCACCCAAAGGTTTCACAAGCAGGGGATAATGTATGAGGCTTAATCACAAGCACATGAGGTTATAGTAGGCACTTAACATTCAAACCACCACACTCGAGCTATAGCATCTGGCTTTATTATGGTTGTGAAGATCCAAACTCAGGGCTTCATGCTCCACTGAGCCATGTCCCCAGCTCCCTCTATGCATCTCTTGACTCTGGTAGGCTCTGTCAATAAGAGATAGCTGTTAACCCCAGAGCCACCTCCTCTTTAGAACAGAGAATTCCTGAATCTTTTCTTCTCCAGGAATTCCAACAAAAGTTCATGAATTGAGTCTCTGGAAAAGAAGGGAAAGTTAATTTCTGATTCACGCACTCATATCTTCCATTCTCTTGATATCCACCGTGGTGGATTGATTTAGGTGTCACCCATAAACTTAGGTGTTCTGAATGCTAGATCCCCAGTTGATGGCAATTTGGGAATTAGAGTCTTCTGGAGACAGTGTATTATTGGGGTAGGCTTATGGGTGTTAGAACCAGCTTCCTCTTGCCAGTGTTTGGCACTTTCTCCTGTTGCTACTGTCCATCTGATGTTGGCTAGGAGGTGATGGCCACCCTCTGCTAGTTCCATCATTTTTCCTGCTGTCATGGTACTTCTCCTTAAATCTATAAATCAAAATAAACCCTTTTAGCCAACAAGCTACTCTTGGTTGGTTGTTTTCTGCCAGCAATGAGAATCTGACTGCAACAACCACAAACTTACCTCTAGAATGCTTCCTGTCTAGAGGGTGTATCAACCCTCCATGTTCATTTTAAAATATTTTATTTATTTATTTGCAAGTAGAGAGATATAGACAGAGAGATACAGACAGAGATACAGAAAAAATATGGTACACCAGGGCCTCTAGCCACAGCAAATGCACTCCAGATATATGTGCCATTTTGTGCATCTGGCTTTACAAGGGTACTAGAAAATGGAACTCGGGTCCTTAGGCTTTGCAGGCAAGTGCCTTAACCACTGAGCAATCTCTCCAGCCCTCAACCCTCCTTTTAAAGCTAGTTCTTTTGCATTGATGCTCTGCTATCCCTCAAGTGAAGCTCTTGCCCACAGTGATCCTTGTGGAAGAATAAATATGGTTAAGGGTGATATGGCCACTTGTTACTCCTTGAGAAAATTCTCCAAATGGTTTGGTTTTCCAGTCAAAGACAGGGGTCCTGGAAGACAGGCATTTGCTCTAAGAAAGAATGAAGACCTAGGTAAGACTTCACAATTTACTTATGACACTAGAGGTTTTCGAGGGCACACAGATCTGTAGATGCTCTAAAATGCTGTACCTGGCACTAGAGCTGGGAGCCTGCCCCACTATGTGGGAAGTAGAAGGAATCCCAGCAGGAAAAAATGAGAAACTCATACCCACTTTGGGTTTAAACACATTACGCACTTGAGTGTGTGCGTGTGCATGTGCGTGTGTGTGTGTGTGTGTGTGTGTGTGTGTGTGTGTGTATGCGTGCACATGTCACTTGAAAGTCCAAGTTCTCAGGGAAACAGCCAAGATACCCAGAAGAACATGGCTTCTTAATGATAATAGCCCCATCTGTCAAATGCTGACTTAGCTAGGTGCTTAGAGTATCTGGAGACCTTGAACTTCAAAGAAGCCTTGGATCCTTGTTAGTTTTTTCTTCCATGTTATCAGACTTTATTTGGAGGATGTACACAGCTAGAAGATGAAAGGGAAGGTTTAACACCCAGAGAACCACTGAAGAGTTCCACTGCAAGTCGTGCAATTCCAAGGCTTCAGAAGGAGACAAGAACTGGAGACCCCACCATAAATGGTCAGTACTGCACCCCTGTTAGACCATCTTGGCATCAGTGATATCTCCATCAAAAGTTTGTGAACATCAACAGTCCATGAGATGAAACCTGGACTATATGAAAGTCCTGTGTACAATGGGTTTTCTAGGACTCACTGGTCCAATAGCCGTGCAAAAATCAATGATATTATTCTCAATTAACAAACGAGCAAACCTGTATCAGGGAGGATGAACAACTTGCCTCTAGTTTCACATCTTAACAGCAAAGCTAATATTTTACTCTAATCACTGTGCTACTTCCAAAACCATTAGCACAATGGTCTTAGCAGAGGAACACTAGGCAAATACTTGCTGAAGGGCTGAATGAATGACCTGAGGAATGAGCAGTTTGGCCATGCCTTTATCTGTTCATTGCCTCCTTTCATGCCCCTAGCTTTAAGGCATTCGTAACATCAGGGCACGGTAGGCACATGTACTCACTCACAGTTCTCCAAATTTACCCATCTCCCATCCTGTCTCTTAGAGACCATGGACAAATGGGACACTCAGCTGAGCCTTAGGCATGTTGACTGGGCTCATTAATGCTATTGCGGTTCAAAGATGGTCAATATTCCAGCCACTGCTTCTAATCTGACTGCATGAAAAAAAAAGAAGGAATTCAACTTCTTCCTGTGTTTTGCCAATGCACAGTATGTTGTGTGGGTAATTTCTGGTCTGGCCAGTAAAAACCTCCGGGAGCCGTCCTTTAGGTCTTTAATTATGAACTGTAGGGGACACCACAAAATAAATACTTAAAATGTCTAGACAACCAGTCATCAGAGTAGGATAATTAACTTCAAACATTCTAAATTGTTGGAGGAGTCGTTATTCACCTTCTGTAGTTCCTTTTTGCATCCCTCCCCAGCTGGTATATTTGCAGCAATGAGGCTGAGGGACCAGCAGAAACCTCCTCCTGACACAAAGCAGCCTCATTCTCCAACTCTTAAAGGCCAGTCACAACATGGCCAGAGAGTATGCATAAAAGGAACATAAACTGAGATCATTAGTTTTTCCACGAAAGCAAAAATTTCTACTTTTGTTATATCAAAACACAAAGCATTATTGTAGCATATTGAGAGAAGTATTACTATTGAGTTTACTTAATGTATTTCTACGTTAATTTGTCACTAATAAAAGAAATTAACCAAGTCACATTGATTCTTGGTAAGAACTCAGTGATTTTGACTTTTACATTTAAATATGATTAGGCTACATTTAAACTTGATGTGTTTCTACCACCCACAGACTTCCTCTAAGGAAGCATTTTCAGTAGAGATCTCACATTAGCTTTTGTCATTGTTGTTGTTGTTAATCTAAAAGCAAAACACTTTCTGAAGGAGATATGGATTCACCATGGAAACTTGCTCAAGTCTAAAGAGCCTGAGGAGTCTGACCTAGCTTTGAAGGGAGGCTATGTGGTGCTCAGAGGCCCAGCTGTTAATCAGGTGGAAATCCTGGACTCAAACAGCCTTGCTTTAGGCAGTGGGTGGATCTTAACACTGCTAGTCATTTGAGAGCAGAAATGAGCTTGGCTCCAAGGCAAGGACAAGCTGGTCAAAATGCTAGAAGCTTCCAGAGCTTCCTTCCACACAACTTTCCACAGCCTTCTCCTGGCAGACATCTTTTATACCAAATGATATATTACATATATATATATATATATATATATATATATATATATATATATGATACTATTATTATATTAATTATACCAAATAATATAAATTTTCATTGTTTGATTTCACTGTCATTTTTTCCTTTAAGCCAAGGAAATTACACATCACTAATATTTAATGAAAATTTTATAATATGACAGTTGGATTGACCAAATTAATTGCTATGGCTCTAATTAACATCTCAGCCCATGCATGTACTTTTGAAAACCCATAATTGTTTTCTGCAGGCCACTGAATAGATTTAGGAATATTCAACTAAAAACAAATTACATCAATAGCATAGGCTCTTAAATTTGACTGATGAAAAAACTGGATCCCTCTTGGTTCTATATCACAGAAACACATTGCTTTGAAGATAGTTGCCTTGAGTGCCCTGCCTTCCCCAAAGAATGGGTGACATCTCTGTAAGAATAAAAGGAGCCTCTGGTATTTGAGTCCCATGCTAAATGGGTGGATGGGCATTTCCTTAGTTGGCATGGCAGCAATCCAATGAAGTTAGGAGGGGCCAATAGTAGCAAAGTAGACATGATTGGGAAGATCCTTGTGGTTGTCATTTTCCAATAGGATCTGTCATTCATAGGAACAAACAACACAAGCCAGCAGCAAGACAAGTCTGCAGTCAGTCATCCAGGCACACATAGGGGCTTCGCTGTGTATATACCCCAGACCTCCCATCAAACTGACACGTCCGGTTTCAGAGTAGAACAAAAAAGGAGAAGAGAGATGCTGGGTTCCATAATCCATGATTTGAGTCAGAAATAAAATGGTCAGTTACCATTGAGAAGAAATAAAGAAGGGAATCAAATATTTATACCTCATCCCCCCCCCATTTAATCCTATCACAGCCCTCTGCAAGTAGAGATGAAGAAATTGAGGACCATGGTCACTAAATAATTTTAGTCTTTTAGACTACAAACCTGATGGTCTTCTGACCCTACCACACATGTCATGGGACTACTGTACTTCAAAGTTCCTCTTTATGGGACAGAGCAATGATAATAGGTAGCTAAGCCACATTGGGATAGCACTCCAGCAGATATCTGCTACAAACTGGTAGAGATTAAGACCTGGTGTTCAGGGAGCACTGATCAGCGTGTAGGGCATGAACATACATAGATACAAAATTCTTCAGAAGACAGGTTAAACTTGCTAATTCTGGTAAGGGATTACCCAGTTCTCTTGCTCCATTTCATTGGGAATGAGCCAAGAAAGTTCCTAAGCCCCATGGGATGGCCATTCCTACTCCAAATGATGGTAACAATAATCATCAATGATTAGGTAAAACCATCTTCAACAGATTCTAGGATGGCACTAGATGTTCTTTCACACACAAAAGTCTCATTGACTTCTTAAGGAAGACCTATTAATATTCTCTTAAACAGATGAGAAATAGAGGTTCCAGGAAATTGAGCCATGTGTACCAGGCTTCATAGGTTAGGTCAAGAGTAAGCATTTCAACTCAAGATCAAGCAACTTTGCTGATACCGTCTTTGACCACAAGGCTACAGTTTCACAAGAGAAATAGAATTGTAACCATTGGGAGGCTGACTCTTTCCTGCAGCCCAGCAAGTAGAGTGAGTCATGCACATTTGCTGAACTAGTCTTATGAATGTTCATTGTGGAGGCTCATGAATTTTCACTGTTCTAGGTTCAACATGAGAGCAAGGCAAAGGATAGTGAATGCTTTAGAAGTCAGCCTTCACTTTCCCAGATTATCGTCTTCTTATGCTGTGGTTGAAAGAACTAAAATTGTCTTCTTCCTTGGGGGCTAGAGTGATGGCTCAGCAGTTAAGGCATTTGTCTGCAAAGCCTAATGACCCAGGATCCATTCCCTAGTACCCATGTAAAGCCAGATGCACAAATTAGTGCATGCATCTGGAGTTTGTTTGCAGTGGCTAGAGACCCTGGCATACTCATACTTTCCTTCTGCCTCTCTTTCTGTCTCTCTCTCTCTTTTTCTTGTGTGTGTGTGTGTGTGTATGTGTGTGTGTGTGTGTGTGTGTATGGGTGTCTGTGTCTCTCGGCTTGCAAATAAATAAATAGAGTACGTTTTAAAAACAATATCTTCTTCCTTCTCCATCAATATGATAGTTATGTCCCGGGTTTGATGTTAATATGTTAGAAGTTATGCCTCAGCCCTGGATCACACAAAGACAGTACCAATGTAAACCAGAGAACAGACTAGATTTCTTGCTGAACTAACCCTCCAAGGATGAGACAGCCTAACCACATCACTGCTGAGCAATGCTGAGAGAGTGAGCAAAATCTGACTCAGTGACCCATTTTAAAGAGAGATTGTGATTCATTTCAGAAAAATACTAATGGCCAATACATCAACACAGATATATTTCATCTCACTAGCAATAAAATGAGAGTTAATCTTTAAGAGAGAAAAAAAAAACATGTCTTACTTTTTTTGCTGACACAATTAACAAAGACTTAAAATAAATATATATGGCACAACACAAGAAGGAACAAAGTGCTGACATACACTGCAACACAGGCGAATCATGACTGCATTACGCTAAGTGAAAGGCTCAAAAGGCTAGTACATGTCACATTTTGGAAAAGGCAAAAGAAAAGGGACAGAAAACAGGGCCACAGGTGGACATGGACTTGAATAAAGAGTCAGAGAGAAAATGTTCTGGAAGATGAGACCACTTATGTTTTCACTGGAGTAGTACTGGTGATCACATCCCCATATTTGGGAAGACCTAAATAATATGACAACAAAAGTAATTTGTCTGTAAGTAAAGTGTGTCTTAAAGTGGAAAGCTCAGTGTGGTAGGTTGAATGTAAAATATCCTCCATAGCCTCAAGTGTATGTGATTAAGCCTCATATTTAGTCCCTAGTTAGTGGTGCTTTGGGGAGGTAGAGCCTTGCTGTAAAAGCTTCATCACTGGGGAAAGGTCTTGAGATTGGTTAGCCCAGCCTCACTGGGTGTCCATAGCTAGCTCTCAATCTCTGCTTCCTCTCAGCTGATGTGACGATATGTGACACCCTGCCATCTGTTCTTGCCATGTTTTCCCTGCCGTGATGAAACTTCCCTTCTGAACTATACACCAAAAATAAATTCTTTCCTTCCATCAGCTGCTTCTGGTCTGGTGTGTTTTCTTCCCTCAGTGAGAAGGAGCTTCCAAGTCAAATCATGGTTCTGCCCTTATCTTGTCTGATAGGTGTAATTAGCTTTTGGAAACCACGGTCCTGGGAGCAAATTTTACATTTGCATTTCAGCTTTCTTTTCCATTGAGGAACATGCTTAGTACCCAGGTTTGAAAAGTGAAACTGGCTTAATTTTCAACTTCATATGAGAAGCTTAACAGAAATAAAAATTAATAACTACCACGGCCCAACATAGATCTGTTCTTGTCTCTGTATTTCTGTTTTATATCTATAGGTAGGAGAATCTTGTTTGGAACAATAGCTATATCTTTTGCCTTTTCTTAGTTTAACTGTATTAATATCGCAGATAATAAGCAGTTGCCATCCTAATGTACTACCTGCTTTGTAACAAAGCCTCAAAGATTTTTCTTTCTTCCTCTTCAGAGAAATATAGTTCCAGTCCCAAATCTGTCCAGACATAGCAAGTGATTTAAATGTAATCATCTGACTTCTTCTGGCCAATAAGATAGAAAGAGCAATCTGGGGAAGGTCCCTGGGAAATATTTCCCTATTAAGATGCATAGAAGAGAAAGTCTCATTTTCTATACAAGGATGTTGATGCAAGCATCTGCTTTTGTGATCATAAATGAATCCCTTGCACACAAAATCAATGCCACAAGCAAAGTAGAGGTAGAACATGAACAATAAGCAGTTGCCATCCTAATATCCTACATGCTTTAAAACAGATTATTCATCTGCAAGCATTGTTACTTGTAACTGAACAATCCAGGCCCTTACTGGTGTCGCCTCACTGAATTAGCATCCCTGAAGTCACTCTTCCTCATGCCTTAAAAAAATATTTATTTATTCATTTGAAAGCAGAAAGACACGTGTGGAGAGAGAGAGAGAGAGAGAGAGAGAGAGAGAGAGGCATTTCAGGGCCTTCAGCCACTGCAAACAATTTCCAGATGCATGTGCTACTTAGTGAATGTGGCTTTACATGGGTCTGGGGAACAGAACCTAGGTCTTTAGGTCTTGCAGACAAGTACTTTAGCCACTGAGCCATCTCTCCAGCCCTTCTTTCTCATGCTTCATGTTATTGAATGCAAGCAAGTTTCCATTTCTTTTGGATGCCTGGAGATGGGTTATTGTTACTTGCAGCTGAACATGTCTATGGTAGCTGTACCATAAGCCCTCATGCCACTGCCTCACCCTGGACGCACTCTCATGTGACTGGCCTTCACTTGGAGGGTTTTCTTGCTGCTACCACCAGACATAGGAAACAATTGCTAATTAACTTTAAAGCAGTTGTTGGTACTGTGGAGAATTGCTCAAAAAACTAAGACTATTTCCCAGTTAGGGTATATATTTGTATTGGTATGTGAGGATTTCTAATGTGTATTCATTCTAGCCAATACTCACCACATCGTAAATACTAACCACACAAGAGGAGGGTTTTCTTTTGGGGAGGGAGGGACAAGGGGGTAGCTAGTGAAAAAGATAAAGATTGAGTTTTCCCCTTTAAGAAAACCAACAGGGGAAATAAGATGTATAATAATAATGTAAAATAGAATACTCTGTCTTCAGGAGAAAGCTTTTTAGTAAATCATGCCAGGGTCAGAGGAAGGTAAACATTTTCAGTGGATCCTTGTTTACAATGGCTACTTGGTTACCTTTTTTTTTCCCCCCTCTACTAATCCAGGTTAAATCCACTTGTGTCCATCTTTAAATAAATGTTGAACTAAAGTAGGAGAAACTTTGAGGTGTTCCCTCTGTAGTTATGTCAAGTACAAACACTAGCCTCAAAACTTTCTGGTTAGCACATCTTTAAATGCCAGTAAAGCGGTTATCAAATTTGAGGCAATATTCCTTAGGGGTGTGTGTTCATTAAATGTGTAACTTTGTCAGGGTGCCACCTCATTGAAGATTTCTTTACAGCCAAGTGGTGAAAAAAGTACCTTTAGAACAGTTACTCACTGACAACATATAAAGTGAAAATTGGACATGTTCTCAAATCTTTACACGTTTCTCTGACTGATCTTTGGTTCCTAGGAATGTTAGAGATTTTTGTGAAGCATGTCTGCAGGCTACATGTGTTAGAAGTTAACAGGAAAACGTGCACCAGAAGTCAGATGTAAGATTCTCTTAGATCAGTTCAGTGTGCTGCTTACAGAGCCCAGTTATCAGTGGCTTCTGTTCGACGGCAACCAGAGCAGCAGCTGGATGTATACATGGAGAAGACATGCCTACAGAGCTGATGCACACCATAGCTGCCAGGGAAAATCAATGCCTATGTTTCCATCTGTCCAACCTGATTGATTGCAGCAGCCTTCAACTTCTTTTGCTTTGTTGGACAACTCTTATCATCTTATTATTTTAAAGCATAAAGGAAACCAAAAAAGGAATATGTAGGGAAAGCTGCCTAAAGGATAAATACCTTCTACGGTATAGGTGGGAAAATGCATTGGAAGTCAAGTATTTTTAAAGCCAGGCATAGTAGAGTCAACTAGTAAACTGAGTCCTCAGGAGGCTTAGGTAAAAGAGTTGTGAGTGTGAGTTCAGTCTGAGTTGTATAACAAAATCCTGTCCCGCCGGGTGTGGTGGCGCACGCCTTTAATCCCAGTAATTGGGAGGCAGAGGTAGAAGGATTGTCGTGAGTTCAAGGCCACCCTGAGACTACATAGTGAATTCCAGGTCAGCCTGAGCTAGAGTGAGACCCTACCTTGAAAAACAAACAAACAACAACAACAAAACATGTCTCAAAACAACAAAAAATAACAGTAAGGGTTCACTGTTATAACTTCACATGGTGGCTTTACAGGGCCTCTATGCAGGGACTCTTGACATTGCCTCACATTCTTTCGCTTCGGTGGCTCTCTGGAATCATGGTGCAGTGTGTGTGTGTGTGTGCGTGTGTGTAAACTTGTATTTGTGTATGTCATCTACCATTCTTTCTACCTATCTCTACCTATATGACATATCCCAGCCCCAGTCAACAGCTGCTTGATGCTGTGCAGGCTCACAGTGTCGAGACACAGTCAGCACAGCAAAGCCTCTCTGGAAGTTCTGTGTCACGGGTGCCAAGCTATTTCTCCAATCCATTACTTTTGTTTGCCCAGCAAACCCAACATGTGCTTCCAGTACTATCAACACAGATACAGAGACTAGAAGCAACTAGACACACAATGAGGGAAAATAGAGTCTGACAACCTCCACAGGCCAAGTTACAGGGGAAATGATTCTTTTATTTATTTCTTTTATTTTTAATCTTTATTTATTTGCAAGCAGAGAAAGAAAGAGGGACGAGGCAGACAGAGAGAATGGGTGTGCTAGGGCCTCCAGCTGCTGCAAATAAACTCCAGATGCATGGGCTTCTTTGAGCATCTGAATTAGATGGGTACTGGGGAATCAAACCTGGGTTGTTAGGCTTTGTAGGCAAGTGTACTAACTGCTGAGCCATCTCTCCAGACCAGAGGAAAGGGTTCTAAATAGCCATGAAAGGAATTATGGGACGCTGGCCACCTCTTCCATCTCTTTTGCTTCCTGGTGGTGAGTCGTTCTGCTCTGCCACATGTTCTTCCATGATGTGCTGTCTGGCAAAAAGCCCAAAGCAAGACTCCACTAATGATGGACATAACCTTTAAAACTATGACCCAAAAGAAATCTTTCTCTATATAGATGGTTATCTCAAGTATTATGTTATAGTGATGGAAAGTTAACATACACTGAATGCTGCTAAATAAACTGATTATAAAGCAATATATATTTTCTATGGAGATATAATTTTTCTACTGGCAAATCATAGAAGACTTGGAAGTTTACATCTCCAACTGGTTAATATTGTTTATCTTTGAGGAAGTAAGAGGCAAACAGGATTAGGAAAAAAATAATTTTTAGGACACTTTACATCTATTGGTGTATCAGTTACTTTCTTAGCTGTACAAAAGCCCCAAGTCTAAAATCTCATCTAGACTCAAAGGCTGTCTCTTAACTGTGGACCCTGTAGAATCAAAACACACATTGCACACTTCTAAAATATAAAGGAGTAGAATAAGCATTCCCACTACAAAAGCAAGGAATAGAGACATAGCAAGGGAAGACTGGACCAAACAAGACTGAATGCAGCAGGGCAAACACCAAATCCTATAGATTCACATCCAGCATCTGAAATTGATGACAGAGTCACTAGGCCTCTAAATGGCTTGGGTAGCTCTGCCCTTCCAGTTGTGCTACCTGTAGCCTCTTGCATGGGCCAGATCCTTTCCAAGCTGACAGCTTTTCATAGCAGGTGGCACATTGTTTGGGCCTCTCTAGAATCTGGGGGTCTCCAATGTCACTTAGAGCTCACCTTTACAACTTCATACAGTGGCCTCACGGGGCCTCCTTGCAGGAATTCCAGTTGTTCCTCTTATTGCTTAGCCTCAGTGGCTTTCTAGAAACATGCTATAATATCCCATGATCGTGACTCTTTCATTTTTCCAAAACCAGTGCCCTGTGGACAATACTGCCAAGTTCTGTTGTCAGATCAGGATGAAATCTGGCACCCATGGAAAGTGCCTGTGCAGCCTCTCTCCATATGTTGACTTCAGGGAACAGGGAACTCCCTCAGCAGTCCTCTCTCGGGCTTCTCCTTTTCAAGAGCCTACATTCCTACTAGCTAGAGCCACCAATGTCTGTAGTCTTACCTTCAAGGCATCCTGCCTATTGTCCTAGTATAGAACAGTTTGCTTATCTTTTTTTAAAAATTCTATTTATTTATTTACTTACTTACTTATGAGAGAGAGAGAGGGAGAAAGAGGCAGATAGAGTGGTCTCTAGCCATGGCAAATGAACTCCAGATGCATGTGCCACCATGTGCACCTAGCTTATGTGGGTACTGGTGAATTGATCCTGGATTCTTAGGCTTCACAGGCAAGCACCTTAACTGCTAAGCCATCTCTCCAGCCCCAGTTGGCTTATCTTTAATGGTAGCAATTTCTTTAACAATTACAAGCTAAGTGGCTGTAGTTTCTATGACTGGGACAGCAAACTTGTCAACATTTCTTCCTGTATCAAAGGTGTTTTTATTTTTCCATATCTCTCTGCTCTTCATTAGCTGTCTGTCGTTGTAGATCTGAGTCAAGGAAGCTATAAGAAGCCATTCCACAGACTCAATGCCATTCTGCTTTGAAATTTCCTTTGTCAAGCACATTTGTCTATTAATATTTAACCTCACTCAAATTCTCAGGATATGGGCAGAATGTAGCCAGTTTCTTTGTCATGATATCACATGAATGACCTCTAGCCTAGTTCCCAAGGCAGTCATTAGTCCCCCCCCTGGAACCTCATTGAGCCACTAAAGTCCACAGTTCTCTCAACCTTCTGATCTAAATTTCCATAAGAATGGCTCATTTATGTATATTTGAAGCTCTGTAGGGCTTCTCTAGTCCAAAGTTCTAAACTCTTTTATAGTCCTCCCATAAATGAGTTCTAAATAACTAAGAACCACATGCAGGTTTATGAAAGTAATAATCTCACTTATGGTATCCGTTTTATGAATCAGTTACCTTCTCATTTCTGGGACAAAATTCCCAAACCAGAAGCAACTTATGGAAGGAAGAGGGTTTAATGTGGCTTACAGTTCCAAAGGGTAGAGTCTATGGTATCAGGAAAAGCATGGCAGGAGGTAGGAAACTACTATCCTGTCAGCAGGGAGGAATCATAGATGCAGAACAGCCAGTGGGGCTCTGTAAAACCTCAAGGCCATCCCCAATGGCATGTTTTCTACAGTAAGACTGCTTCTCCTGAAAGATCTACAACCTTCCTGAAAAGCAACACTTTCAGGAAATCAAGTGATCAAACACAGAAGCCCATGGGGTTGTATTTATGTTCAAATCACCACCGTGAGGTTTCCATTTGCTTGCATAAAAAAGCTTTATTTTATATACATTGCACATGATTTATAAAATTAAAATAGTGCTGGAGGAATGGCTTAGCCATAAAGGGATTTGCCTGTAAAGCCAAAGGACCCAGGTTTGATTCCCCAGGACCCACATTGGCAAGATACACAAAGGGGCTCACATGTCTGGAGTTCGTTTGCAGTGACTGGAGGCCCTGGCATGCCCATTCTCTCCCCTCCCCCCTTCTCTCTGTCAAATAAATAAATAAATAAATAAATAAATATTTTAAAATATTAACATTAAAATAAACAAATAGAAGGCAATGCTGCTCTGGGTGGTTCAGATTTATGCTTGTCCCAGTATAGAAAACATTTACTCAGGATCCTCCATAGCCTCACTTCCTTGAGCTGATGTCATGGTTCTGGAAATTTGGGATTCTAGGAAAGGAGAATGGTTAGAGATATATTAAAAGCCTCTTTCCTCTCTCCTTCATGCCTGCATAAGGTAAAAAAAAAAAAATCAATCCACTCTGCAGCAATTACAGTAGCCAAAGAGCTCTGCTTCTTCTGCACCTGTGGCTTCAGACCACCTCTGTGTTACGTCGTACACCCCTTCCTCACTTACCTCCAGTTTCTTAAGTCAGAAATGGATTTATAAAACATCCTTCTATGTTCTGAGATGCAACAGGGATAATATTCAGACCAAAACAGCAAAGAATGTCAAGGTACCTTTCAAAGATAGAACAAAAGCCATGGGATGGACTAGGAATGTTCCAATGTTCTATGGAAAACCCTACCAGTGGATTAGAAACACACTAGCCAGAGTTCCCATAAACTATGGATTATTAGAAGTCATTGGGAAGAAAACTTATCCTACCTTTAAAGCTGCTAAACTGTCTGTGGCCAGTTGCTTCTGCAAGGGAAGAGATATCTAGAACAAAAGCCAAAACTTAGTGGAAGAGTTAATCAATGGTGAAGAAGAAAACATTCCTGATGCAGTGATGTGTTCTAGATCTAGCTACACATTCATAAAAAAATATATGCCCAGTGACTTTTGGATTCTGGGCAATAATAGCACCTGTGTTGGTCTCTTGTCCTCACACATAGCTCTAATGCTTCCATTCCATTAAGGCCAGATGGAAGCTCTGTGAAGGATGATGCTATGAAGAGAGGAAAGAAAGGCAAGAGTCCCTCTCATTTCATTGTTATGTAGTGATGGTCATAAACAAGGTTTTTGATGCAGAGATTGAAAGCTAAAGAAACTCCTTTGGGAGGGGGGGAGACAGTGTCAGAGTTGGAGAGGCTACACAGAGTAATATCCGGTGATCTGTGGAATGTTGTGGTGGTTTGAATGTAAAACATCCCCATGGCCTCAAGGGTTTGTGATTAAGTTTCCTACTTAGTTCCCAGCTGGTGGAGCATTTGGGGGGCAAAACCTTGCTAGAGGAGTTGTGTCACTGAGGGTGGGCCTTGAAGTTTATTAGTCCGGCCCACTTGCTAGTGCCAGCTATCTCTCTCTCTCTCCTCTCTCTCCTCTCTCTCTTTCTCTCTTCCAGCTGATAAATGAAGATGTAAGCTGATTACCATGCTTTCTCCAGCATGATGAAACATCTCCTTGAAACTGCAAGCCTGAAATAAACATTTTGCTCCCATAAGCTGCCTCTGGTTGGGTGTTTTATCCTAGAAATGAGAAGGTAGCTGCTACAAACACCATTCCCTGTATCGCTAGAAAAACAAAGACCAATGCAGGCCAGACTCAGACGAATCTGCAAGAGTAGAGGCATATGATGCCTCATGCACATGCACATTTAATGTAAGAGGATCTGCGCTCCAGCTCGCACGTTTGATTCAACTCTCTCCTTACTAAAACTTCTCTTACTTTTGGACCAACACATTCTATTTCTGAAAGCATTTTCATACACCATATTTCATGTGATCCTCACACATTGTCTGTAAAGGAGCCTGCCAGGGAATGAAAATCTCACTTTCATAAATAGTGAGCCTCCGTGGTTTGCATAAAGTCTCTGCTTGAAACTCTTCGAAGATCACCTGCATCCCTGACCATGAGCTCATGTCTTCCCAGTCTTGCGCCTGTGTGCTCCTCTCCCCCCTCCCCCCACACACAAACAATTCTCTTCTTCCAGCTCCACTGGGGAACCAGCCAGTCTTCTCTTCCCGTTCCAACTCCAGCCATTTGCTGCTGATGACACCTGCTCCCTCTTCCCCCCTCCTCACCTTCCAGGTCTCAACTCAAATACACTCCCAGAGGGGCTTCCCAGACACTTTGCCAGAAGTAGCCCCTTGATCACCCTAAATTGCATCACGCTTTTATTTATTTCATGGCTCTCACTATCATCAGAGTATGCCTCATCATTGCTGTCAACGACACTGTTTACTGGCTTATTGCTTAGGCTCTATCAGAGAAATAAAACCAGACAGATAGAAGCTAGGGACAGAGAGAGATGATAGAGACAGGTAGGTGACAGATAGATATGTAAATAGATATTAATTGGTACATAAAATATGAAATAGATAGGTCATAGAAAGATATTCATATATATCTAATGTTGTGTGTGTGTGTATGTCTTTGTGGATATAAATGCCCATCTGTTTATGGCTGATATGATTATGGGGCTGGCAAGTCCAAAGAATTAGCTTATATGATTGTGGGGCTGACAAAGCCAAATCTGAAGGTGAAAGCCAGATTTGAAGTTGTGCCTGCAAGTTGGAAGTTTAGGCAGAAGCTGGCACTGCAGTCCATGGTTAGAATCTTTACCAGAGATACCTTCCTTTTACTGATGAGGGCTTTTCATACTTAGAAAAGACCCTCCCTGATTATCATGAATAACCTCATTTAAGTAAATTTCACCAATAGCAGATTTTTCTGCAACTACAAAATACCTCCTGAGCCATGTCCAGCTTATTGCTTACTTGAATAACAGGGTTAAACAGCCTAGCCAAGCTGATGCACAAAACGCAACACAACTAGCTTCCTTTTCCCCCCGCTGCAATGTAAGTCCATAAAGAGGAGAGTTTTCACTGGCACATTTACTCTTTTGTTTCTCTAGAACCCTGTTGCGTGAGTGACCAAGCAGCCATTTTCCTCCAGGTGCTTCAGATAAGCCAAGGTGACATCCCAGGGTAACCACAAGGTGGCATTTGCTGGAGAGTTCAGGAATTCAGTAGTCTAGATCACAGGAAGCAGAAAGTTGGTGTCAGAAGCCTCCAAATAGCTTTCTACCAATGAGATTCAGCAAAACCTAGCACCAGGCCACCTTTTTCAAGAGTTTCTGTAGAAAGAAAAAAAAATGCAGATTCCTCAGAGGGCTTGCTATGATGTGCTCCTGAAGGCAGGCTTTGAGACAAAAGGCCAGAGTTGTAAAAGCCAATGTGAAAAAGCAAGGCTGCTTCTAAGCTGGAGCTAAAGTCTCTTTCCAGCTAAGGCAGGAAATAGGTGTAGATGCCTAGTGACTGTGAGTTCCTCTGCTAGTCATAGGAACAATTGAGCTGCTCTGAGGAAGTACACCCAACTGGGCGGATTTGCACATGTTTGATTCATCATTTTTCTAAATTTTTAAGTTAGCATATATATTAATTGCACAATAATGGATTTCATTATGACATTTCTACATGTGCATATAACATGCTTAGATCACATTCACCTACCCTTACTTATTCCTCACCCTTCTTCTTCTCCCCAATAGGTCCCTTCTGCTTTTGTGAATTTTTTTTATAGATTCTGCCTATGAAAAAAAACATGTGATATATGCCTTTCTGAGTCTGGCTTATTTTGTTTAATATGATCTCCAAATCTTTACATATTCCTGCAAACAACAGGATTTCATTCTTTATGACTGAATGAAACTCCATCATGCATATATACCATATTTTCCACCCCATCATGTATATACCATATTTTCCTTATGTGCGCCATCTGTTGATGGGCACCTAGGTTGATTCCTTAAGTTGGCTATTGTGACTAGAGTCACAATAAACCTGGTCATGCAATTATCTCGATTGTAGGCTGACTCTGATATTTTCAGATACATACCCAGGAGTAATATAGCTAGGTCACATGACAGCTCTATTTTTAGTTTTCTGGGGTGACTGCATACTTATTTTCATGATGGCTGTACTAATTTACATTCTCATTAGCCTAAAGGTTTTCCTTCCATGCATGCCTCCACCCTGCAGCCCCACCAGCATTTGTTGTCTGTTTTCTGGGTGGTAGCCATTCTGACTGGTGTGAAGGTAGAATCTCAGAGAAATTTTGACTTTGATTTCCTTTATGACTAAGGATGTATTCATTTCCTTTTTTATCAATGTGACCAAGTGCCTGGCAAGAAGCAAGTTAAGGAATGGTTTCTTTTGTCTCACAGTCCACCATGGGTGGGGAAGACAGGGGAGCATGCAGCAGGAACACAGAGAGGCTGCTTGCTCACATCTCAGCAGACCAAGAAACAGAGAACAAACAGGAATCAAAGCAGGTCAAGGCCCACCCCCCACAGACATACTCTCTCTAGCATGACTCTACCTCCTATAGGTTTGCACAATATCCCCAAACCGTTCTATCCAGCTGGGGACCAAATATTCAAATACTTGAGCTCATGAAAGGCATTGTACATTCATACCATAACAAATGTCGGGTATTTTTACATGCATTTATGAAGCTATTTGTACTTCCTTTGAGTACTGTCTGTTCTATTCATTTGCATATTTATTGGTTAGACGGCCTGTTCTTTTTGGTGTCTAATATTTGAGTTCTTTAAATAGTCTGGATATTAATTCCTGGGCTGTCTTTTCCTCTGTTGACTATTTTCTTTGCTGTGCACAGGCTTTTTAATTTGATGTGATCCCACTGTTGATTCTAGCTCTTGTTTCCTCAGCTACTAGAAATCTATTCAGAAATTCCATGCCTATGTTGATATCTTGAAGTGTCTTCCCTGTCTGTGGTAGTTTGATTCAGGTGTCCCCCATATACTTAGGTGTTCTGAGTGCTAGGTCCCCAGCTGATGGCAATTTGGGAATTGGAGCCTCCTGGAGGTGTTAGGGGAGACTTCTGGATGTTATGGCCAGCTTCCCCTCACCAGTGTTTGGCACTTTCTCCTGTTTCTGTTGTCCATTTGATGTTGGCCAGGATGTGATGTCCACCCTATACTCATGCCATAATTTTCTCTGCCATCATGGAGCTTCCCCTTCAAGTCTGTAAGCTAAAATAAACCCTTTTCTCCCACAAGCTGCTCTTGGTCAGCGTTTTCTGACAGCAACGTGAAGCTGACTTCAAAACTATCATTGCCTCTAGCACTTTCAAAATTTTAGGTCTTACATTAAGGTCTTTGTCCCATTTTGAGTTGATTTGTGTGTAGGGTGAGAGACAGGGATTTAGTTTACTTCTTCTACATATAGATATCTAGCCCCCTACCCCCCACACACCATTTGTTGTGGTGGCTGTCTTTTCTCCCATGTATCTTTGGCACCTCTCTTGTGAATCAGGTGGCTAAAGCTTTGTGGGTTTATTTCTGGGTCCTCTATTAGATTCCACTTGTCTATATGACTGTCTGTGTGTCAGTACCATGCTGGTTTTGTTACTATCATTCCAAAGTATAATTTGAAATCAAAGTAGTGGGCTATTTTCAGCACTAATTTTTTTTCTTTCTTCAAATTGCAACTTTACATCCCTCCCAATTCCTGTGTTTGCTTGTTTATTACCCATTTCCTTGTTAAAAATGTGATTTAAAATGTGTGCACCTTAACAGCAGGAATATGGAGTATTCTACGTGTCTATCATAACTGACCCTAAGAGGGAATCAAATGACACTTGTAGAAGAAGGAAGAGTAGAGTCAAGAAATGACCCACTGACAGCCACTGAGCCAGACTTGGAGGCTTAGAAGTCCCTGAGATTGGTTCCTAGGCAGGGGATACAGAGCAGGATAGCTTCAGAAGCCCTCACGTGGAGCCTTTTATCACCTGGTACTGGCTCAGAATGTTGCCGTGTAGTCACAAGATGGCCCAGATCACCAAGAACTAACTAAGCACTAAACTAGACTTAGTGGACTTCACACTTAGTGTGGCTATTGTGATTTTTGTCTTGTTTTCAGCCTGGAGGCCAGAGGTCATTGGCCATACTGATTCTGAGTTAAACAGTGAAAGAATGCCCCTGAGCATATCCTGGGATTTGGTCCCAGCTCTGCACCAGTGATTCCAGATATTTTTCTTGTCTGTACCTGGAATAACTGAACTACAAGATTTCTGACTCTTCTAAATATCTTAAAGCCCACTGTATGTTGAACATGACTATGACTGTAGTCACCTGTGTGTGTGTGTGTGTGTGTGTGTGTGTATGCACATGCATGTGTTGCTTGCTGCAGTTCGAACCCGTGGCCTTGCACATGTTACCACTGAACTTCATTCCCAGCCCCTTAGTAATCCCACCCATACAAAGAGCCCCGAAGCCGTTTCTCACTACATTCATTATGGCATGTGGCATTTGTTATCCTCTTCCCAAACAATCCTGCGAGGTACACACTGTTGTTTCTCCCATTTGAGAAATGGGGAAACAGAGGCTTAGACATATTAAGGATTTCCAAGGACAACAGCTAGTCCAAGGCAGGACTAGAATTCAAATCTATATCCATCAACCATAGATTTCTGGCTTGTACTCATTTGGCAAGATTTGCTGAGTCGGTCCAAAGCCTGGTTCACCCAAGAGGGAGGCAGGGTGGTTCTACAGACATCTCATCTCAGCAGAGTGGTGACAGCTCTGGGGGGTCCATGCCCTGACACTTACTCTGACAGAGGCAGCCAGCCTGCAACCCGCCCAGTCCTCCCGGCTCCAACCTGGCTGCCAGGTTTCCTGGGTCAGTAAGAAGAAAACTTCCCATTAGCAGGAGGCTGCAGCTCAGCTCAGGCGTCCCGGGGACAAGAAGCATCTGTTGCTACTCCCCATTGTTCCAGCCCAGAGCACACTAATTGTCCTCTCCAAAGTTGGACCATGCTCTCTTGCCAGAGGGAAATTACGGACCCTTTTCCAGCAGGCTGTCCTCTCCGCAGCTGTCAGCTGAATAGCCCCAGGAGGACGGGTGGGGAGGGTGGGGGGGAGGAGTCCATCAACCATCCTGATCCACTTGGGAAAGGCAAGCCAGCCAGCCCTGGGAGGAAGTGGGAGATGACCTACCCAGTTACTGCCCACAAAATCCAGACAGGCTGGTAAGAGGTTTCCCTGAGGGTTCCATATGATTTCATGACCTGCCGCAGGATCCTTCAGGAGCCCGAGCAGGTTCAGCATGTGGGAAGAGAAGCAGCAGAATGGGCTCAGCAGTGAGACACCAAGCTAGATTCACATTCACTGGCTGTCCTCATTCACCCATCAACGGGGCAACTGAGAGGACTGCAGAGGGCCATATCTATCTATAAGAGCAAGGGTTTCTGCATTCAGCAAGTGTTTAGTAATAAGAATAGACGTCATTGTTATTTTTAGCAATATTTTCTTTATTTACTTTCAAGGAGAGAGAGCGAATGGGCATGCCAGGGCCTCCAGCTGCTGCAAACAAACTCCAGACACATGTGCCACTCCAGCTTCTGGCTTTATGTAGGTACTGGGGAATCAAACCCAGGTTGTTAGGCTTTGCAGGCAAACACCTTAACTGCTGGACCATCTCTCCAGACCGTTATTTATTTGTTTATTATTATTTATTATTATTACGATTATTATTATTAGCAGTAGTACTATCTTATACCTCTAAGTACTGGATCACACATATGGAGAAGTCTCACATATAGGAAGTCTAAGAAAAAAGGTAAGGAGAATAAGTACTATGATTCATATATACTCCAAAAACATCTTGCAGGCTAGGGAAGTGCCTCCGTGGTTAAAGGTGCTTGCTTGAAAAGCCTGCTGACCTAGGTTCAGTCCCCCAGTATACATGTAAAGCCAGATGCACAAAGTGGCTCATGTGCCTGGAGTTCATTTGTAGGCACAAAAGGCCCTGGTACACTCATATTCCCTCCCCCCTTTGCTCATAAATAAATAAAACTCCTAATAAAAGAAAAACATTTTGCTACTATGCCCCGTGTATTGTGCCAGCTGCTAAGCATCCATCTGCCAATAAGAAGGACGAGTAAGAGAGATGTAATACTACGAGGAAGTTAGATGCAGTTGTAAATTTTGGCAAACCATGGTTGGGAGGCACGGAGCCTCGCAGACCTCGGGCCCCTAAGCTACCCTTTATCCATGGAATGTTCTCAGACTCACAAGAGCATGCAAAGTCCAGGGCCCAGGTCTGAAGGCAAAGCCTGGACACAAAGCCTCCCTCTCCCTTCAGCAGAAGAGTGGTGACTGCTGATGAACCCAAACCACTGTAGAGAGATGGGAACTAACAGAGGAAGGAATGGAGATTCTCTTTAGAATCCAAAGGACCGACATGATGCACCATTTTGTTCCTGGCCTCAAGGAGCCCAATATCTCAGTTGTTGTCTAAGTCCCTAACATGAAGATATCTGCCCTGGGTTTATAAAACTTCCAGTCCACACACAGACTCCAGTTCTTTTTTGTTTTGTTTTGTTATTGTTTTTGTTTTTACTTATGAAGCAGGGTCTCACTCTAGCCCAGGCTGACCTGGAATTTACTATGGAGTCTCAGGGTGGCCTCGAACTCATGGTGATCCTCCTACCTCTGCCTGCCAAGAGCTGGGATTAAAGGTGTGCACCACCACTCCAGGCTTCAGACTCCAGTTCTAAAGAGCACACAATGTCCTGGTCAAGCATGATCGTCAACCACACCTTTATATCGAAGACAGAAAATGAAGTACATGGGGCTGGAGAGATGGCTTAGCAGTTAAGGCACTTGCCTGTGAAGACTAAGGACTCAGGTTCAATTTCCCAATACGCACATAAGCCAGATACACAAGGTGGTGCATGCATCTGGAGTTCATTTGCAGTGACTAAAGGCCCTGGAAAGCTCATTCTCTCTCTATGTCTGTCTCTCTCAAATAAATAAATATTTAAGAAAGAAAAGAAAATGAAGTACAAGTGTTGTTTCTCTGGGAACGCTTCAGGTGTGAAATGCCCCCCCCCCAAATGCCTCATGAACAGGCTTAAAGGGTGATACCACAATAGTAGCATATTGATGTAAATCCCCCCAAAGCAGAAATTAGTCGCTATCTAATCTGCCAATAGTGTAGGGAGACTCTTGGAGTTCATCTGTGTTGTCTTGCATGGGTCAGGTGAGGAAATGAGCAGAGAAAGAAGCTAGAGATGTTCAACAACATGCCTTGTGCTGTCTACACCAGGTGCTGGTAACAGTGAGAAGCAAAACAGCATGATGTCATTTTATGCACCATGGAGCTTGGCATCAGGTAGGGAAAACAGAGATCATTTAAGACTCACACAAGGAGGTAATTACAGGCTGCAGGAGGGCAGTGGAGGTGAAGCATAGGACCTCACAGAAGTGGGGTGGGTCTCTGTGATGGCATCTGAATGCCAGTCTGCTCAGGCTTCCCTGAGGATAGGATGTCTGGAGGGAGGCTGGGGACAGATTCCTGAAGGATTACCGAGCTCCACGGTACAGATGGCTCCACGTGGAACCACGAGAGGACAGAGAGCTGGACGTGCTGTATTCACGGTTCTAAAAGCATAGTAATACTTGGTTTGGGTGTGTGACAGCATGCCTGGCCAAGGAGGCTAGGCCTCGGTGCACTGGGGCACAAACCGGGAGTGAGTAGGCTGGTGGCGGTGGGACCAGACGGGCACACATACAGAGAGTGAATCCAGACAGGGAGAATGGAGTCTAGGGATGGAAGGGGACAAAGAGTTGCCTGTGTTGATTGCCTCAGCGATAGCTGTTTGTGGGCATTCACACCTGATTCTACCTTTTCCCCATATAGCCAAACTACACTCCCCTGCGCCCATCTCCACCTGGCACATCTAAGTAGAGCCTAGGTAGGGCTGATTCTAGTTAATGAGATGCAGGTTATACTAAGAACAAACTAGGCTAGGGGGCCTCCTGTAGTCCTTTCTGCCACCTTCCTCTCCTACAGCATTGAGGAAGTTAAGCCCTTAAGACTCTAGAAGACAGCCTGAAACAGGATTGAAGAAGGCTGGGTTGTCATGTCAGTCTGGGGAGGTGGTCATTTTTGTGAGCTGCCTTATCATAAACACCCTCCCTGAACCTCAACTGAGAAATAAGCTTAGTCTTAAGGAACTGAGGTTGGGGACTGCTTGTTATAGGAGGGGGAAAAATCCTCACTATTATTATACCCTAATAGATACTGGATGTTCCACTGGTAAAGTGAAAAAATTATCCTGTGTCAACCTCACTACAACCCTTTTAAAAAAAAATACACTTGATAAATGAGTAAACAAACCCAGAGAGGTTGTCACCTGGGCAAGATCCCACAACAAGAAATGAGTGCTTGGTTGGATGTTAGTCAGTTCTGCCTTCCACACTGCACAGGGATTGTTGTGGGATGGAGTGTGAGCCAAAGTGGGCCTGCATCAGGTCCCACCTGGCTATGTTCAAGCCACACCTCAACACAGGAGTCGGGACATGGGGAAATCTAGCGTCCATTTCCAGGGCTGGAGTCTCCAGGACCGAGGATTAGTGGGAGTGATTTCAGCCTAGTCACCTCCTGGAAGCCCCTTGGACAGAGTAAGGGAGGAACTGGGAGGGGCCTGGTAATTAGCAACCACAGGAGTTAAATTTAAAAAGAAAACACACACACACACACTTTTAACCACCGCCAATGAAATTAGATAAAAATTATCTGCTAGTATTTATGAAAAGATCTAATGTGGCCCTGTTCAATAAAGGCTCTATATGGCTTGCAAGATACAGTAAAATTAATTTTATATTGGGCTGCCAGGTGCTGTTAGAATCACGTGTTTATAGAAGCAGTCCAGAGCTTCAAACATGTCGTGGTAGGCTGTGTTTCAGTGAGGGGCGTGTTGAAGAGAAGTTCTGGTCCCTGCTTATCCCCAGGGCAGAGTCCCAGTGAGCTTTATGACTCTACACCCCTTCAGTGTATTCCCAGCACAGCCCCATTGGGGGTGCCCAGCAGATCCCAGGGCCTAAATGGTGTAAAACGTCTCTGGTTTTGTTCTATGGCTAATGGGAAGGGGATTGGAAGTGACTGGCTTTACCTAAGAACAAGGCAATGGTATTTCTTATCCCACTGAGTCTCCTATTCAAGGATTCAGCTACCTGCAGGTTGAAATTATGTTTTAATTTTTTTTAAAGCTCCAAAAAGTCAAAACAAATTTAGCAGGCACTAACAACACTCACTCTAAATGGATGATGTGATATGACATGGCTATGCCACAGGTTTCCACTTCACAGCTAGGAAGTCTCACTCCAGCACAACTTATGTGAGCACTACGTACCAGGAATCTGCACTGGCATCTATAGCTAAGCCTGTGATTATTTCATCAGAACTGAACATTCAGTCTTTTTCTCCCCATGATCAATAGGGAATAACAACTATTGTCATAGCATTTGCACTGTGTCAGATATTATAAGAATCTAGATACTTGAAGTATAGGGCAGGATGGGCATAGAATATAGGAAATTATGCATCCAGAAATTTTTGCATTCAACAGGGTCCTAAAACTACACTCTCAATGAGGCTGGGAATATCTTATTCAGAAATAGACTGGATAAAAGGGGCCAAGTTCACTGCTGGGAGCTCCAGCAAGCTGGATCAGAAGAAATCAGGACACTGATTACAAGGGGGATGCCATGCCTACCAGAGGTGTAAAGTTGTAGCAGGAAGCTATTTCCCATCTGGGACTACATTGCCCTGTCTGGCCTGCATCTTGGGGGAGCCCTGGAATAAGCTAAGAGAGTATGTGACTCTTGTACCAAGGAGTTGGAGAAGCACGTGCGAATGGACTGCCCTCCTTTTCCCCTCTGCTGCTCCCCTACAAAAAATACAGTGCCTGAAGTCTCTGTGAAAAAACCACCATGGGGCTGCTGTGTGAAGGGCACTGAGTCCTTCACCCACCATGTAGAGGTGAGCTAAGTGCCAGTTTGGAAGACTGGATAGTAAATTAACTTCCACTATGTTTGAATCGTTGTATTTGGTTTTTTTTTTAAAGCATCCAGTGTTATGCTAACCCAGTGACATTAAGCCTTGAGACTGGATAACCTCTCATTCTTATTCCAATCATTAATCCACAGGGAGTGTGCCATTGTCCTCCCCTGCTGTGCCCACTGGAAATGGATTATGGCATTTTTAGCCAACCATGCACCTTTCTTAACATGGGAACCATTACCGATTTCTTGACATTGTCCCTCAAAATAACATCTATTTGCTATCCCAGCATGATTCTAAGTTTCTTGAGACATGGTTTAGACATCTATTACCTAGCACATTGTCAGTCCATAAACAGCTGAAAACGTTTGAATGAATGGATGGGTGAAAAGATAGGTATTCTGCAAAGTTCTTATTCTGATATATTACAGCCTGCTATAAGCCAGAGAGCCACTAAAAAATAAAAATGAGAGGTGGTGGGCTAGAGAGGTGGCTTAGCAGTTAAGCACTTGCCTATGAAGCCTAAGGACCCAGGTTCGATGCTCGATTCCCCAGGACCTACGTTAGCCAGATGCACAAGGGGGGCGCACACATCTGGAGTTCGTTTGCACTCGCTAGAGGTTCTGGCGTGTCCATTCTCTCTCTCACTCTCTCTCTCTTTCTCTCTCTCTCTCTCTCTCTCCCTCTTTCTCTCTCTGTCACTCTCAAATAAATAAATAAAAATTTAAAAATGAGAGGTGGCAAGAATTCTCGGGAGAATTTAATGGTGGTAGTAAGGATCCTTCATGGACTTTAGTGAGCCATCGCAGAAGCTCTGAGCTCAATGATAACCTCTCACCTCCTTCCTTCACCACCTGTAGAGAAAAAGCAGCTCAATGTGAACAGTGGCCACATAGATCATTTAACCGATGTACTCCAAGAATATATGTAGACAGCCATGATGACAGCCATTTTTGCTTTGTACAATACCACTCAGTAGCTAGATTCCTGCACCCATAATTTCATGTGATTATCTTATCTATTTAATATATGAAGAGAATATGAAAGACAAACAAGACAAACCCAGGTCATAAACTCAAGACTATCATATTTCATTCATTTACTCGCTGATTCAGTCAGTCACATTCACTTAGCTAATAACCACTTTCTTATCAAGTACCTATTACTCTCTGGGTCTTGCTTAACACGTCACTCCACCATGGTTCCGCAGTGCCAAGTCATGTTTCATAAGCTAGCCTCCCCTCCTTGGGATTTTATGAGGCACAGTGCTTCCCTTTCACACTCTGCCAAGGATGGACAAGGTTGAATAAGGAAGGCCATATGATCTGTGTTCATTGATCTTCCCTCTTGGCAATATGCTCATTCTGAAATTTGGCTAAAAATATGGAGACGTGATCTAAATTCAAGACCCAGACAGCCTCTGATGGCTCTCCAAGGGCCTGCAAAGGTATCCTAAGTGCTTAAGCCTGCACTTCAGGGTTATCATGGGAGAAAGTCAGCTTTCAGTTCAGAGCCTGGGCCCATAAACCCCACAGTTGAGCTCCTCTGGCTGTAAGCCACCATGACATCTGAGATAAGCACAGGACCGTCCCACACAGAATTTGTGCCTTGGCCAAGTCCACTGACTTGACATGCTCTGGCTCCTTTGCTGTCTTCCACTGCAGGCTGCTTCCATACGAGAAATAAGGATGGGGGCCATGGGGGTTCTCTCCTTCAACTCCATCCAGATACACATAAAGGCCAATTCCTTGACCTACTCTTAGAAGGGAAATAGGAATTCTCCTGGAGGGAGTCTGATGCATCGTGGGAAAAAGAAACTGTGACAGAGGAATGCAGTTTGAGAGATCTTCAGGCACAGTTCAGTAATCTTTTCCATTGTTGCCTTAGAAAGATGGGATTTTTCTCTAACACATTCCCTCCAAAACTATTTTAACTCTTCTTTAAATTTTTTTTAATTTATCTTTATTTATTTGAGGAAGAGAGAAAAGGGGCAGAGAGAGGGAGCAAGAGAGAGAGAGAGAAAGCATGGGCACACCAAGGCCTCTCGCTACTACAAACAAACTTCAGAAGCATGTGCCACCTTGTGCATCTGGCTTACATGGGTACTGGGGAATTGAACCTGGGTCCTGAGGCTTTGCAGGCAAGCATCTTAACCTCTAGCTCCCTAATTTCATCTCTTAACCTTGTCCCCACACTGGTTTTCTAAACTCACTTTTCTCTCCTCCCTGTTATAGTTCAAAGGTGAAATGTTCTTCATGGACTTAGGATTTGAACATTTACTCCCCAGCTGGTGGTCCTGTCTGAGAAGCTGGTGGAGTCTTACTGGAGGAAGCTGGTTACCATACAATGGGAAGCCTGAGTTGTACAGCTGCCATGCTTTCCTGATCATGATAGAAAATAATCCCCTGGAACTGTGAGCCGGAATAAGCTCTTCTCTCCTTAAGTTGCTTCTTGGCAAGTATTTCATCCACAGTAATGGGAAAGTAATGATTCACTCCTCAGAAAGTGTCCCTTTGTCATTTGATGTAGGCTAAGAAGATCAATGAGTGGTTAAAAGCACTTGCTTGCAAAGCCTGACGGCCTGGGGTTCAATTTCCTAAGACCCATGTAAAGCCAGATGTTCAAAGTACTGCATGCCTCTGGGCAGCTGGAGTACATTAGCAGGGGCAAGCTGACCTAGTGCTCACTTGCTCTCTCTCTCTCTTTCTCTCTGTCTCTCTCCTTCTCTCATATATAAATTAAAAAATATTTTTAAAAAATGTTCTCTCCTCCACCCCTCACAACTTCCATGAGCACTACTGCGGGGCCTGGTTCCCCACTCCTACATAAATGATCTGAAATGAACCTTTCCCACCTATCTCTTCAGACAAGTCCTACTCACTCTTCTACATAACTGCAACATTGACCTTGAAACATTTCTTTGTCTGAAAGTTGCTGTGGTCTAGAGAGGAGAGTTCACGTGCACCTTGCTCCATGGCTCCCTCTTTCTCTGGATCTCGTGTGTATTTTCATGATCTCCTCTCTAAGAGCAAAACTTGCTCAGAATGAGCAAATGCTACACTTGTAGATTATCAGGTCAGGTGTTCTGTTTAAATTAAACATTGCTGCTTTCAGACGATAGATTTGGCTTTTGGTTTCACATAATAAAATGCTCTGTCTTAGGACATGCTCCAGGTTTTGCATCTACGTGGACATTCCAGCTGCTGTGTCTGCCTTTTGGCAGATAATGGATGCCACGGAAGGAAGGCTTTGGAGCCATGGGACCATACGGACCACTTTCCATGGGTCCACGTGTGTGTCAGAGAATCCAGAAAGGTAATGCTCTGGTTGAGTGTGTCATTCTTAAGTTCCAGTGTCGAACCCGGAATTCCTCAGTGTAACAGTGGAGGGCTGTGAGGCTCAGTAGGACAGGGAATGCTCTTGGGTACTGGAAACAGAACCCTCATAAGAGGATGGATGCCCTTTGTGAGTGAGTGAGCACCTGCTTTGTTGGGACTGAGTTATCTTGAGAGCAAATTGTTACAAAAAACAAGCCCACCTCACGTGTTCTCTCTCTTCTGCAGGGGCCAGCTTGCCCTGCTGGGCTCCACCGTGAGCTGGACCATCCCAAGGTGCTCACCAGAAGTCAAGCAGATGCTAATGCCCTACTATTAGACTTCCCAGCTTCCAGATCCATGAGTCAAACAAACCTCTATTCTTTATTAATTACCCAGTCTCAAGTATTCTATTATACCAACAGAAAAATGAACTAAGATAGTTGACATCCTTGAACACAAAGGGACACAGTCGCCTTTCTTCTAATAACTTTTTAAAAGTCTGACACATGGGTGTGTCCCAAATTCAAAAGCCAGGCTTCCCTAATGAGCCTTCAGGACCACTGGAGAACAAGCATGGATGTTGGCAGTGGGTGGCATACATGGCTGCTGTGCCCACTGGCTTGTGAAAAGGACCTTAATCCACTGCCCCAGTTCTCTCACACCCCAAGCCGGCCAAGGGCCAAGCAGACCTCCAACATCAAAACCAGCAACTGTGATCCGGGCTGGCTACCCCTCCCCCACCCTTTTCCTCCCTCAAAGAGGATTCTGTTGCCAGCACCATATGTCGAAAGGGCCCAAGCACAATCCTATTACCATTGCAGGAGGCATTAAATAATTACATTAATTTATCTAAATATGGAAAAAAATCTTTACAAATCAGGGACACTTGGCAGGTTTTCTGGCTGCACACTCGCTGCTTGGCAAGGCGTGCTGTCCTGTTGGGCTCTGATCACTCCTCAGAGTGTTTCCTTTAATTGTGGGGCACATGGCTTCTCTTGTTCTGTTTAATTTTCTCGAAGCTGGTTCCACATTCTGGCTACAAACATATTATAGGGGAAAAAATGCCCACAAAAGTATGGATTGTACTTGAGTATACCCTAAGGGTGAGGACATAAAAATAGTAATTTCTTGTATTTGAAACCTTCTACAGGGCGGTCTCTCACTCGATTGCTTTGCAGAAAATAAGAGGAGGCTGAAAGAATAGAAGTAGGAAAAGAAAGACAAGGAAAAGAGGGGGAGTAGAATTGGGAAAGAGTAAGGAGATCATGTAACGGGATGGAAGTGAGCCATCTGCGTCCCGTGAGCCTGACCATGAAGAACAAGAGCCCACCAAAGGCTGTACTTTCCCTCTCAGTACTCACTGCCTAAATCACAGACCCTTGCAAGTTGCCACAGAATTCCAGGGCTCAAGTCTGGATCACACACACACACACACACACACACACACACACACACAGTCCATACCTCCCTGACTCCCAGTGTCCTCACAGGAAAGCCAAAATGACCATCACCAATATCTTGAAATTTCAAAGGCCAAGGAAGTCCCAGCCCCTGACAAGCCCCTTCACCCAGAGGCTGCTGAGACAACCCTTCCCCACCCTACCCCCCTTTTTTTGGGCAAAGCCTTCTAGAAGATACTTCTCAATGCCCTAAGAAGGAACAGGTCTTGTCTTTTGTTTCTAGTCTACTGCAGACTCATGTTTTTGTTGTTGCTGTTGTTGTTGTTGTTATTTATTTGTTTGTTTTGTATTTTGGGGGACTTTTTTGCATCTCAGCAACTGGGATGTTACATGAGAAAGATGGAAAGATGTCTAGATGTTTCCTCCTATGTCTAGAAATGTCTCATTGTGAACTAAGAGCCACTGGGTTCTTGACACAGCACCATGAAAGTTACACAGGTAAAATGAGCTCTTCAAAAGGGGGTGCCAGACATTGTTAGAGACATTGGAGATGGTAATTGTCACATTTTACCTCACAGCAAGCATTTAAAAAAGAGCATCCCAGGCAGAGCTGGTATCACAGACCCGTGATCTTACCTATTTGGGAGACTGAGGCAGAAGAAGTACAAGTTTTAAGGCCTATCTCAATGACAGAAGGAATTCAAGACCAGCCTAGGAAACTTAGTGGAATCAATCATGTTTTAAAATAAAAAGCAAAGGAAAGTGACTGGGGATATAGCTACATGTCTGTGCAAGGACCTAGGTTCAAACACCACCAGTACTGCAAAAATTGAATAAATAAATTAACGCAGCATGTAATAAGTACGGCAGTAGCCAGGCTCCCTGAAGATGAGCTTTCCAGCTCTGGTTTGCAGAGGCTTCCTCAGCCTGAAGGTCCTGGTGGCGTCTATGCCTCCTTGCTGTCTGTGAGGCCTGTCGGGGAGACTGGGCCTCAGTCATGGCGAGGGTCCCTATAAAGGCCTGAGCACTCTTTTTAAAGGTAATAAGATAAGCTTCCTCTTTCAGAGGTAATAATACATGGTTAAGATTATCAGGAAAAGAAGATATTAGAAAAAGTGGTTGGTTGGATGGATGGATTTTTAAAAAAAGTGTCTCCCCTAAGACTTTCCAGGCTGGCCCCAAAATCGTGGGCTCTAGCAATACTCCTGCCTCAGGATTCTGAGCATTTGTAAGTACAGATTTATACAAATATTTGAAGTTTTCATTTCTTTCCCCAGAAGGGCTCCAGACCCCACCCTACAGAATAGTGTCACTATTGTAGAGTTGGGGTCTGCCCAGGTCTTTGTTTACAGACATCATAAAGCCTGATCTCCCTGCTTCAGACTTGCTTCCTCTCAGCCTCACCCGGGCCCCTCCCTGGCTGAAGCTAATTTCTGGTGAGCTCGCCATACGGAGTTCTTCTCAGTCTTGTAGTAGCCATATTGATGGGATGCTGAAAACGCGGCATTGCAGGCCCTGCCCAGCCCTGAACCTGTTCCATCAAATTCTACATGCTAACGGCCTCCTTAGAGGTTTTATCCATGTGAGCATTTGTGGCCCAGTGTCCCTAGGAGCAGCGCACCACCCAGCATATGCAGCAGTTCCAGCGGCTGACACATGGGAGAGGGCAAGACAGCTGGAGAAAGTCGGTGACAGGCGGTTGATGAGGTGTGCTGTGAGCAAGTCAGGAAGTGGTCCTTTCCTTAGGTCTGGGCGCCAAGGAGAAGCGACCCGAATCCTAGAACACCAGGGGACAGGAGCTGTGGCCTTAGGTAGAGGAGTAAGGGAATAAGACACTACCATGCCAAGGACAATGGGTCCCCCTACCCTGTCTCTCTCTGGTCCCTTTCCTATTTATTGGGTTGGAACGTGTCCTTCAAAGGGAAGTCCTTACCCATAATAACTCTGAATTCCAAGGTCATTGCAAGTATAACTAGTTAAGAGAGTCAGGAGTTGGGTGAGTCCTTAATCCACTGGAACAGAAGAGAGTTCAGGCACACAGAGGGCATAATGAACTACATGACAAAAAAAAAAAAAGAAAAAAGAAAAAAGATGAGAACAAGGTAGCAACAAGCCAAAGGTTATCATCAAGTCCCCAGTGCTCAAGAATCAGGAAGGCTTCCCCTGCAGATGTCAGAGGAACCATGGTCCTGCCAACACTTTGGTTTGGAACCTTTGAGCTCCAGAACTGTGAATTGATGAATTTCCATTGCTTCAAGCCATCAGTTTGTCTGTACATTGCCATGACACTCTTGGTAAATACAGATAGCTACTCACTGGCCAACCCCACAGAAGCCAGAGGGAAAAGAGCCTGGCCTAAGCAGGTTACAGAAGTGAAGGAGGAAACAAGTGCCAAGCAGACGGGCCTAGAAACATAGGTTAAAATAAGATATTAGGTATAAAATTAACTCTGTTTTTGAATATTTCCAAACTTGACCGTGTAAGTTTCTTCCTGGGCCATATGAAAGAGACATATCTGATCTCTGAGGTACACCACCAGGAGGCCAGTCTAGACAGGGGATAGGACATTGATGACAAATAGACATTGAGAGGGAGAGAGAAAGGGTACCCTGGTGGTAAATTTCTTAACATCATTTAAGCCCTTCAGGCAGCAATACCTGAAATTTCTGTCATTGGAATTCACAGCTGTTAATCTAATAAATTACTCCTTTAATTTGCACTACCATTTCCAAATGGCAAAATGTGAGAGAATGGTGGTACATTTTAACTACCTGCATGGTTCTGATAAGCCTGGAATCCATAACAGGCCTTCCTGGCCAATCTTGATACCTCCCCCTAGAGAAAGAAAATGGCTCTTTTCAGAGAGCAAATCACCCAGGACCCCATCTTTGGCTCACAACCTCAGAGGGCTCATACACTCGAGCAGAGCACTGTGACAGCAGAACTGTATGTCAGAAGAAAGCTGTACTTTACTTCTTGGTGGATAGGAAGTAGAGAAAAAGACAGGAAGAGGTCAGGATGATAGAGCTCTAAGGACCTGCACCAGTGACCTCCAGGAGGGTCCCACCTTGTAATGTTCTCACAATCTTTCAGATTGGTGGCACCACCATTGAACATGCCTTCAAGACATGTGCCTGTGTGGCACATTTCATACTGAAAGCCCAGCAGTGAGTGCTCTACAAAAAAAGGGGTGGGGGACTAGTGAAATTTATTTTCTGCATCCATATAATGAAATGTTATTTAAAAAATTGCCTGGATAGAGGGATGGCTTAGCAGTTAAGGCATTTGCCTGCAAAGGTAAAGGGTCCAGGTTCGATTCCCCAGGACCCACATTAGCCAGATGCACAAGGGGGTGCATGCGTCTGGAGTTCATTTGCGGTGGCTGGAGGCCCTGGCATGCCCATTCTCTCTCTCTCTCCCTCCCCCTCTTTCTCTGTCAAAAATAATAATAATTTTTTTTTAATTGTGACACAGAATAATGGTTTTAAAGAATCTTTTCTAGGAACCCAGGGTTGTTTCAGAAACCCTTGAGGACAAAGGACTTTTGAACACACTGAGCTACTCACAATGCAATATCAGCTTGTCTAGAACCTGTGTGGAGGGGGTGTTGCTTTTTGATTTATTTGGCATCTCTATAAGATTTTCATTGATGATCAGTGTAAGGCACCACACACAAGCATGTCAGCTGGGTTGTAGGAGATCATTGGCTAACTTCTATCCACATGGATAGCACTGAGGAAGGGGATTTGAACAGAAGTTAGAGAATGACTCAGCAGCCTGGTGACTGAGCCACCTGGACCGAGGGGCCAGCAGTACTATTGCAGATATCAATGTACCACCTACAAGAAATATGCTTGGGCAGGTCTTCTCTGAGTTTGGTCCTTAACCTTAAGTGACAAGGGCTCTGCAGTCTTCACAGACATAGTCATGATGTTTTGAAAGTATTCACATAGCTTTACATGATTTCAGACAGAAATTCCTCAAAATATCCACACCTGGCCCATTTGCCTATTTAACTTTGCTTTCCTTGTATTGTCTCAGCTCCTTTCCTATATACATGTGAGCCAAATATACAAACAGGCTGTAATGCATATCACATTTTATTTAATCATCTCAGCAGTCTTTTGAAATTGATTTTACCATATCATCACCATTTAGAGGAGAGGAAACTGAAGTTCAGAGACAGCAGGCAGTTTTCTCAAGGTCACAAGTTAGCAAGTGTCAGAATCATGATTTGAAGTCCTAATGCACTTTTGGTTTTAATGACTGTGTATCACCAATACAAAGATAGAGACCTTTATATGCCTTAAATTTAACAAGTCTGAAATTTTAAATAGCTAGAGGACAGAGAGGGAAAAAGAGAGTCAGCTTCCTGTTACTCCAACAAAATGCCTGAGGGAAATCAACTTAAAGGAGAAAAGGTTTATTTTGGCTCACAGGTTAGAGGGTTTTTCCCCCACAGTTGGCCTATTGAACTGTGCTAAGGTAAACTATCCTGTGGAGAGTGCATGGAAACATGACAGAGCACAGCTACTCACCATGGCCACCAAAAAGGAAAGAGAGAGAAGAGAAGTGGTCATGCCCACAATGACCAACTCTTCACTAGGTCCACCTTTGAATGGTTCCACCACGTGGAGCTGGGGACGAAGCCTTGATCATTTGGAGGACATTTAAGATCCAAGGCACATACACACACACTCACTCACACATGAATGACAGAGAAGAACAGCTTGTAGCAATTTTCACAGAATGATAGTGCTGTGAGGGATGGATGCTGGTTTCCAGAGTCACCTGCTACTTCCGCTACATACAGAGCACGTGGCACTGTGCAGACCATATTTGATATCTCTAGCCAAAGCTCAAAGATGTAAAGTCAAGATTAATTGTCCTTAGACCTGCACTCGCTAATCTCCCACTGTAACCTGAGGTGTGCATGGTGTGTTTCCTGAAGTCTTAAAGAAGAAAGGGTTAAAAAACAAAGAAAGATCAGAATTTCCACTGAACTTCTGCTGTACCTAATGAACTCATCCGACTCACCAGATGTACAAAGGCGAAACGAATCGGATGCACAATCGGTTTCTCCTTCATCTTTCTTGGTGGCAAGCAGCCTCGGGTATGGCAGGAAGACGGTCTCCCAGCCTGCAGCCGTGGTACGGATCGCAACGGAAGCATATTGCCATCAGATTAATTTTCCAACGCTCCTACCCCAACCACAAAATCCTGAGAGAATGAGTGTCAGATACACTTAATAATTGCATAATTATGACATCTGTTACTCTTCAGCACCTCTTAGTGGAAAATTAACTGAAGAAATAGCAGGTTCAAAGATGTGTTAACACTCTGATAGCAGATTTAATTGAAATATGACGGGGGAGGATAATGGAGATTAAATTAAGCTCTCAGATAATCATCTGACACAAAGATAATTGAGCCAGCCTCTGCCACATTGATGAACGCTTCGGAGTTGCTGTGCGGGGTGGCATTTTGAGTATCTTATCCTTCAGGCAAAATGAAATTCTTCTCCCTGCTTCCCCCCACACACCCCCCGCTTCTTCCGCCTCTCTTGTCATTCAACATTTGTATCCTCCAAATCGATAATGTGAACAGGAATGTAATTGGAAATAAAAGATGATCTGAAATCCACAGGAAATTCTGTCGAGGTTTGTGAAGGAAATACAGCCGCAGCCTGGACACAAGGAAGGTGTTTATGGTCATGTCCCCATGCTGGAATCCTTCTGGGCTTGCTTTTCTATCAAGTTCTTCCTCAGGGGAGAAAACGTCCCATGTAGGAGATGGTGGGCAACCCACAGGGACCACACGAATGCAATAGAGATTGGGAGGGGTTGTGTGCATCTCCTTCCAGCAATTACTTAGTGCTTTTCCTCCTCCCCCAGGGAATAATCTCCACTCATTACAGGCAGAGAAGCAAAGGATGGCCAGGAGCTAGCGCCCAAAGCTGGAGAGCCTGGAGCCCCGTGCAGCTGTACTTGCTGGTGATTCATGGCTGCCTGCATGGGGAGAAGATGGTGCGGGGGAGTCTTCAAAAGCAAGAACAGTTTCCATTGCTGCCCTTCTATGGGTTGCCTTGTTAGAGTTAAGGAAAGCCTTTCTCGGTCTCTTGTCCTTTAACTTGGGAAACACCTTCCAGCGGAAGGGCTCAGAGCACTAAGCCAGTGTGAGAATGAAGGAGTTCATAGAGGGTGGCCTTTTCTCTCCCCACTCCTCCAATGCCCCAGCCATTCTGAGTTGCAGATTTCAGGTTTCGTGAGCAGTATACTCTCCCAGCGCAGCGTCAAGAGAATGGCGTCAGCTCTCTGGAGAGGTTCTACTGAGACAGCTTCCTCGTGGTTCCTGCCGATCCTCTCCCCAGGTGTCACTCCACTTGTAAACACCTGAAGAAGTCTCTGGTCGTGCCCACTCCCTGCAATGGAGCTCAACTCAGGGACACTCAGAGGCTGTAGAAAGCACTGACTCGGGCGACCCTGGAAATGTGTCACCCTGCAGACAACCAGCTGCTGGGGCAAAGCTGGGACCCTAGAGCTCACCCGGGAGAGGATGGTGAGATTAGACCCACCCCTGGTTCCAGTCTGCTCTCTCTTCTTCCTGGTTTTAGGCCATGGGCTGAGCAAATTGTACCAGCACACCTCCCCCACCATGCTGGACTGAAATCTCTCTAAAATCACAAGCCAGAGTTGTTCTGTCACTTTGGTCACACCAGCACAAACACTGACCTCTTCCTGGCACAGCCTCAGCTGAGGTTTGTGGTACCAACTGGGACTGACTTAAGAGGCCTCTACAGGGTTGCTCTAGTTGCTCCCACACCCCTACTTACCTTCACAGCAAACTCTTCAGTGGATGGCGGAGCCCCGAAGCAGGAAATTCTCAGATATGCCCTACTTTAAGTAAGCATCTTTTTTTTTGTTTGTTTGTTTTGTTTTGCCCAGAGTGTTCAGGATACTGTGACTAAGATGACTAGGGCAGCGTCTGGTCCGGAGCCTCATAGAAATCAAGGCTCCCCTAGCAACACTGAGCCTTCTTTCTTTCTTTCTTTCTTTCTTTCTTTCTTTCTTTCTTTCTTCTTTCTTTCTTTCTTTCTTTCTTTCTTGAGCCTTCTCTTTTAAGCCTCACTGTGATTGAAATCTAGAGGTCTCATTTTTTTCCTCTTATTTTGGGCACGATTAGGGCAAGGCTGAAGATTCTAAAAGATGCCAGTTTCTGTCCTGGTGGAGAAAATATGGAGTTCTCTGCCCAGTGCCATTCCTCCCAGAAGATTCCACAAATTCATCAAGTACACTTTCCCAGCAGCCAGACACAGTAATACATTTCATCTCTTTAGCGTCCCAGATAATCTATGACAGCAAAGTTTGGAAGTTAGGTTTACCTCAGTGTGCCACACATCGGTGCCACACTGCTAATTTATTGAGGCATGAAAGAAGCAGGCCTCTCATGAGAAGGAGACCTAAGAGGTTGTTTTAGTCAGCAACTGCAGCCAGGTAATAGGGCACCAGAAAGTCCTTTCAAACAGAAGATTCTTGACCACCCTGTGACCTTCCTTTTTACCTGCAGGATGGATGTGCTGAAATCATAAATCATCTGACCCCCTCTCACTGGGCTGGGCTTATGCCACTGACTTGAGACTGCTCCAAGGAAAGGACTTTGTCTACAAGAAATGTTAGAAAGCCTAAGTGTGTTTGCAATTAGGAGATATCTTGTTATTGTTAAGAATTTCTAGATTTCCTTTGAGAAGTTGATTATTTTTTTTCCAAGTTGTGTACCATTTTATCTTCTTTGTAAATTGCACAATCAATGACATGTTTTGCTGAGTATGAAACCCCTGTTACATATTTCAAAATAATATCTAATTAAAATGTCAAGGTTATAGCTCATGTGGCTGAAGTGGACAGGGCTCCACCCCCTCTCTCAGCATCTCAAAGTAACATTTAAAATATGTCCTATAATTAGGAGCAATTATAAATTCCAATTAAAAAGAAGCCTACACAATTCTGAAGATATTTTTCCTTTGATGTTTCTTGCTTTAATTTATAGGCTTGTGGCACCAAATTGTCTCTGCTTCCTCGGATATGTTCCCAGACAGACATTCCCAAAACTGCAAGGGCAGACCAAATTTGAGAAAAGTAAGAAAGTTCATTAAAGAGGGTTATTGCATCTATAACTTCTGGACTTGGTGCTCATTGATTAGAGATTAAACATCATCCTTTGTACTACTCAGATTGGGATTTTTAATTAGGATGTCATTATTACACAGATATACTGAATGCCAAATTGATTTTTCAGACCTTTTGAAATAATAGCACTACTTCTGCAAAATGAAAATCATAATAGATTATTGACTTCTGCAGGAGATTTGATCCAAGGGCACCTCCCCAATGTCAACATTTTCAATATTTTTAGTTTCATGCAAAGAGACACTCCTAATTAGGCTTATATTAAAAGTTCGTGCATATTGACTCTGTGTTATTAACGCCGATGGCATTCCATTGATTACTCTTAAATTATAACAACAGTGACATTGCTTGTTGCTGAATTGTTTACCTGCCACATAGCCTTTGTCTTTTGTTTCTGTTTAATTTTTAAAAAGTGTCCATATTCATCTTGGGTAGCATTCTTGATTCCCAAGATCAGAGGTTCATCAACTTTCTAATTCATAAGGCCTTAGTGTCTTGGTAATGTTTCACAGTGTTCTTAGTTCAAAAGAATTATCCAACATTTCCATTTATTAGATATTTGTGTCCAAACAAATCAATAAGTATGTCTTAGCAACTTTTGGCACTTTAAAAATTACTGATTAAATAAAACCAATATTGCATTCATTTTGTTTTCTAAAGCCCACACTAGTGAATAGGATGCGTACATCTATGAGCATCTGTAGAACTTCTGAAACATGAGATCGGGTTCACTAACTGCTCCACATTGCTTCTCATAGATTCCTGCATTTTCACAGAGCCGCCACTGAGGAAACTCACCTTCCCAAAGATAAGGTACCGTTCAGAGGAATGTGGTGTTGAGATCCAATGTTGAGACTCAGAACTACCTCAGGGCAGCAGTTTTCAGTGTCCAAGGGTGGTGCTGGGTTTTGCTTAAACGTTCAAACTAATCAGACAGTAACTGTGAGGATTCTCAGAGCCTTCCTGGGTGCCCTAGTACAGCACCTGTGAGTCATGTCACAAGAGTACATTTTCTGAGGCCATGGACTCTGTTGCAAGCAGGTTTGTATTGCTGGCAGAAATCACCCAACCAAGAACAAAAAAAGGGGGGGAGGGTTTATTTTGGCTTACAGACTCTAGGGGGAAGCTCCATGATGGCAGGGGAAAACAGTGGCATGACCAGAGGGTGGACATCACCTCCACTCCAACATCAAGTGGACAATAGGAACAAGAGAGTATGTCAAACATTGGCAAGGGGACACTGGCTATAACACCCATAAGCCCGCCCCCAACAACACACTGCCTCCAAGAGGCATTAATTCCCAAATCTCCATCACCTGGGAACCTAGCATTCAGAACACCTAAGTTTATGGGGGACACCTGAATCAAACCCCCATAGACTCTAACGTCCATTTCTGTATTTTCAGTGACTAGCATTGTAACTAATGTACTCACCAGACATCGCTTAAAGAATTTTGCTTTGCATTATCACATTTCTTATGTCTATCCTTTTCATTTTAAAAAATCAAATTTGATAGCACATATCCTGTGTGCACACACACAGGCATCACTGCCCTGTAAGAATGTGTCTTCTCACATACATTTATGGAGTATAGGTAGAGATAACTGGTAAGGAGTTCTCTGTGCTTGGGTTACTTCACAGATATTTCTCTGTGAAGAAAGGCCAGGAGTCTAAGGCCCTTTGATTTTCTCAAAGCTTGGGAAAATGTCTACAGAGCTCCATTGGTGGCTCCTTTGCTAAGGGAGTGATTGAACCAAAGACTCCTTTGAACTTCCTGTTCTTATTCTGATGTGGATGGGTGGGAGTGCACATATGCAAAACTGAAAACCTTCACCACCATGCTTAGCTTTCTTGTGACACAGTGATCCTTGTTTGTGGTCTGCAGTGGCATACGCTTGAGTATGACTTGGATGACATTTCACACATTATAACACTGGGTGGAACAGAGCAAAAAGCCCAGTAGTGTGTTCAGACTTTGAAATCTATACCATGAATAGAATGAAAATATGATTCTCACTGAAAGAATACAGACACAAAAGGTCACTTGGATGACTTTACTGAGATGTTATATCTAGAGTAGTCAAGTTTAGTAGAGAAGTTTAGTAGAGAATGATGGTTGTCAGGAGCTAATTAGAATGGGAGTCATTATTTAATAGGTATAGAGTTTCTGTTTGAAATAATGAAATTTTTCTGGAAATGGATGGTGGTGACCAATCATACACCTTTGTAAGTGTACTGTCATGATTCCAGTGTGGTTCACAAGAGTTTATCTGTTGGAAATTTAATACCCAGTGTTAATATTCTTTAGGGTTGGGCCTTTGGGAAGTAGTTAAGAATAATTACCTAAGGGGCCTTTGGAAGTTTGTGAATGTAGGTAACACCTTAGAGTCCTTGCTGAGCTTTGCCATGTGACACCTTGATTGGCTTAAAAGAGTGACCCTGGCAAATAAGAGCTAGAAAAGTAAGAATGGCACATAGTCACCCTATGGCCTATGCCATAGAATTGTCCATAGAATTGTAGTGACAAGCCAAACTTTTTCGATGGAATGCCCAGATAGTAAAGATTTGAAGGCTTTGCTATCCACATGGTCTCTGCTACTAATATTCAACTCTGCCTTTGAACATAGAAGCAACTGGAGATAACATGTAAATAAATGAATGTGCAGACTTGTCAACAAACTTTACTTGTGGACATTGTCTTTAAATTTCATGTTATTCTGATATAGTAATAAATATTGTCTTCTTGTGATCTTTTTTTTAAAACCACTTAAAAATGCCATAACCCTTCTTGGGTCATGGATTACACAAAAGCAGGTGGTGGTCCAAATTTCGCCTCTGGGCCAGAGTCTGCTGATCCTTGCTCTAGAACTGTAAATCCAAGACAAGACCCTACCTTCCTGAGAGCACGCAGGATCCCTCCCAACACTAGTCACAGTGTCATATATGGGTACAACATTTCATCCTTGGAAAACATATTAGCTAGTGGCTCAGCCAGCACGAGGCATTCTGCGATTGAGTCAAACCTAGAAATGATTCTCATTTTTCCTTCCTGAAACATTGCCCATGACCCAATCAGGCCCGAGGGCTAGCACAATGTCCCATCGATCCAGGCAAGAAGAAAATCCATTCAACTCACAACAGGATATTAAGAATGCCTCTTAACATTCCTTATAGGATCATTTTGACTGAAATGGACACTTCAGATAAAGTGAGAAACATACAGGGAGGAAACAACAACAATAACCATGGTGGAATTCTTGACAGGCATACTATGGAGCATTTCTAATTCTAGTAAAGTAAAATGCAACTATAATTTTTTAAATCTATTTATTTATTTGTGGGGGGACATGTCAGGGTCTCTTGCTGCTGCTAACAAATGCCTGTCCAGCTTTATGTGAGCGGCTAGAGAATTGGAGTCTGGGCTGGCAGGCTTTGCGAGCATCACCTTGATAACTATTTTAAAAACTCAGAAAGAGCCAATTGTCTGGAAAGAAATTTGCAAGTGTTCTGGTTCGAATCTGAAATATTTACCTTAAGCTAACATGTGAACCCTTGCCCTCAGCAGCACTACACTGGGAGGCCTTGGAACTGTTACAGAATGGGGCCTAGCTCAGGGAAGAAGTACACTGTTATGGTATGGCTCTTAAAGGTGATGACCTGATCCTTGGTTCCTGCCATCCTCTGTTTCTTGGTCAGCCGTGATGTGAATAGCCTCTGTCACATGCTCTGGCTGCCATGAACTCCATCATGCCCTTTTCACCATAATGGACTGAAATCCTCTGAAAACTTGACTCAAAACAAATCTATCCTCCCTTAAATCCGGCATCGTGTCATAGTATGTGGGCAAGGAGAAGGAGGGCATCCCAACACAACTGAAGTAATATGATTCCGGCAGCTGCCTCATGCACACATGTAGGCCTTTGTTGAATGAACAGAACCAAACAATTCAGCTAATCTTACTGAGCAGCTATTTTGAGTGCAGCATCAGAGTTCTGGGAAAATTCGCTTTCTGAGGGCTTTCAGGGAGAGTAGTTTTTGATTTTGTTTCACAGGGAAGACGCTGTGAAAGAGTTACTGGTACAATGATAGCAGTACTAGAATTTCATTAAGAAGGACTTAGCTCCCACCATGTTCTCCCTCCCTCTGAGTCCTTAAGTAAGAAGACTTCTTTTCCTATCATGGATACTGTTTGGAAATAGACTGGTCAGTGACCTGTGTGTTGAACATGGCACTGGACAGAGGAGTGCAACATAGAACTTTCTGATGGCATATCCAAGGATCCTCTTCGAGTGGCACAAAGAGTCTATCAAAGCTGAGAGATGCTAAATAAGGGAGTATTTCAGGCCTACAGTATGGACCATGTTCTTGCATTGTGACGTGTTCCTCTACTTTTTAACCTATCTTACATTAATTCTCAGGCTTCTCCTCCAATACTCACACTGTAACTTTTCATGTCATCTCATGGTGCCATTTTCATCAACACCTGGAACAATAGTAGTTCACAATTGTTTCTAAAGAATTTAAATATCTGGTTACAATGAAGAGGGCCATAGCCTGCATGTCTTGCTGAACTCCAAAAGGACTTCCTTTATTAGTTCTAACTTTATTTCTCATGAAATGGGAGGCCATTCGAGTAAAATGATAGTTGGGAAAAATTCTTAAACAGAACCAGCAAATAAACATGTTCTTTATGACTTGTAACTTAATCTCCAACTGATGTCATGTTTCATGTTTCGACTGCCAGAAAATGTCTGACATCTATATATCAGGCAGATTTATGGAGACTTCAGGGTAAGAGTTAAGAGGATTTCTTAAATAAGGATCACGTGGTAGGCTAGGGACAGTGCGGATCCTCTGTGCTCCATAGACTGAAATGTGCACATTTGGGTAAATTATAGAAATATGACATTTTACTTCATCTCTCTTTTTTTTAATGTTCAAAAGTCTTTAGATGTGGCAGATGGATACATGAGGGAAGAGAAAGAGAAAGAAAGCTTCAAACATGATTCTTTTCCCTCCCCATTTGGTCATTACTGTGTTTTGGAGCAATCGTAAAGAGTAGATCCTGTGTTATTAAACTCAGAGGCTTACTTCATGCTCAGGCCTCTCTTGGTGGCAATACAGCCATGGTCGCTACAGGGGGTAACCAAAGTCATGGCACTCTCGTGGCTCACTATCAAGAAATTTCTGTTGGATCTGTTCCATCACCACAATTATCTAGGAAGGACAGAGTTTTTCAAATGTAACTTTTCCTTATATTATATCATACAAGTTAGGGGCCAATTATGCCCCCAGAACAATTTCAAAATGCTTCCAGAAAACAATGCCTCCCTGGCCTTTGTCATGCCTGGTCAGTAGATTTACATTCTGGTGAGAGTGACTTACACTAGCGCATGTGATAAAAATGAAATCTTGGGCTGGAGAGATGGTTAGGGTTTAAAGCACTTGCCTAAGAAGCCTAAGGACCAAAGTTTTACTCTCCAGGTACTGCATAAGCCAGAGGCCTCAGGTGATGCGAGCGTGCAAGGTAGCACATGCGCACAAGGTGGCACACGTGTCTGGAGTTCAGTTGCAGTGGCTGGAGGCCCTGGCATGCCAATTCCCCTCCCCTCATAAAATAAAAAATAAAATAAATCTCATGGGCTTACCACAAGAAAGCTTAATTTGTTGTTTAAATGGTCATCTTGTTGAGTACACAGTACACTTCTTTTTTTTTTTTTTTTTATTTGAGAGCAAGAGAGAGAGAGAAAGAAAGAGGCAGAGAGCGAGAGAGAGAATGGGCATGCCAGGGCTTCCAGCCACTGCAAACGAACTCCAGACGCGTGCGCCCCCTTATGCATCTGGCTAACGTGGGTCCTGGGGAATCGAGCCTTGAACCATGGTCCTTAGGCTTCACAGGCAAGCACTTAACCCCTAAGCCATCTCTCCAACCCCACACAGTACACTTCTATGAGATGGTTCAAATACCCAGTGTTTGTCCAAATAGTGACCTCACCATTGCTCTTGGTGAGGCAGGGACTCATCTATGACCTGGTCATGTCACTCATATGTGACAGAATTTGAAGCTGAACCAGGTCTTTCAAGGTTGAATATACAGCCTGAACTACTGCACTAGAATTGTAGGAGCAGATGAAATGCGGTGGGAGTGGGGCAGGAGAGGTGATTCAAGAGAGCCGGCAACGAGATAGAGTGGGAGGACTATTTTGGGCTCTGTGTAGGTGTTGGTAGAGCCTTATTCATAGAATGCTTGAGGGGTAGGACATGAAGTTATTTTGGCTCTCAGCTCTGAGGACACCTGCCAGTCTAATTCAGAGATCCAATCCCTGGGCCCTGTTATCTTTTCTTTAAGAAATTAAAGCACAGGGCTGGAGAGATGGCTCAGTGGTTAAGTGGACTTTCTCCACAAGCATGAGGGTCTGAGGTTGCCTGAAACTGCCTGAGTTTGATTCTCCAAGCCCCATGTAAATAGTTGAGTGTGGCCACACATGCCTGTAAGTCCAGTTGCCTACAAAGGGGAGCAGAGACCTGTGAATCACCCCGCCTTGTGAAAAACGGCAAGTTCTGGTATTGGTAAAAGGTTCAGGTTCAAAATGAGAACCTGCAGAGGAGTGACGGAACTTGATACCTGGCATTCTCTGGCCACTGCAGGCAAGTGCACGGGGTGCAGCACGGGCACGTACACAGGCAGATAACACATACACACCACATCACACACACACACATGCCAAATACGGTCTTAAAAATAGACAGCTCCAGAAATTAAAGCATAGCTTCTTATTGTGTTACAGTATTTTAAAAATGTTCACAGTTATGTCAACAGCAAGTACAATAGAATGGAAAGGTTCCTTGACCTCTCTCAAATAAGAGACATCTCAAAATGAATGAAAAACAGCTCAAATAGGACTGGAGTCCTCAGGAGGGCTTAGGTTTGAACCCTTGCATGTGCCCATTTCCGCAGCTGGCACTGTCCTCAGAAGATTTCTTGAGCCTTCAAACCAATGGAAGAGGAAAGCTCAGACCCTTTGCTCTAATGTGCGGTCCAAAGACTGCTGCAGGTTTTATCATCATGACTTGAAAGAGGTTTGTGGAAATGATTCATTAATTCTTATAAAGAAATCTTCTTTTCTTAATTTTTTCATTAACTTCAGACATTTACTTGCAATTACATTTGTTCAGCGAATACAATGACAGAAATTAATAATTCATAGCTTTTGTCAAGGAAAATTTTTTAAAAAGGACAGTTGTTCAATCAAATACAACTTTAAATGCACAATCCTTATTTAAATAAGATGTAAAAGATAAATAATGAGCACTGTTATTGTACGTTTGAGAAGTCTCCTCTTTTACAAATTAGATCTATGACATAGCGGGTGACATGAAACCTCAGGTTCCTCAGAGCACATCGTGAAAGTGGCAGCATCAGATCTGATTATGTGAACTTGTCTCGTGCTCAACGCTTGTGGCACCACCTGCATCTTTAGGAGCGTTCTACGTGGTTGCAGAAAACCAGGGCAGGGAAAAGCAAAAAGGGACCAAAAATATTCAATCTTCCTGACAAGTCCTCCTCTGACAATGGAGGAATTAATGTCCAACGTAGGGCAGGAAGACATGTGAGTCCCCCAGTGAGTACAAATAAACCAGAGGTGTGGGGGGGGAGGAGCTGGGGAGATGGCTCAAGAGTTAAGATTATAAAAAGCTGAATACAAAACTAACTAATAAAGAAAAAAATAATAAAATTTAAAAAAATAATAAAAAAATAAAAAGCTGGGCATGGCCATGCATATCTGTAGTCTGCAGGAGACAGAGATCAGAGAAGCACTGGGGCTCGATGCAGAAAGACAACATGCAACTCTGAGTTAAGGGGTGGATCTTATCACAAAGAAATGCACTGACGAGCAGTAAGAGCCATTTGAGGTTCTCCTCTGGCCTCCAACACGAGCTCATGGGATGTGTGCATCTACACACGCATATGCATACACCACACATCACACACACACACACACACACACACACACACACACACACGCATATCTGTACCCACCCAAACTGAAAATGAGTCAGAGATGTGGGTCCCCTGGGCCTCAGCCCAATTTCTCCCAATTACAGCATCACCCTGAAGTTGTCCTCTACCAGGGCCTGCTTAGCAAGCAGCCAAACACTGATTACAATCCAAGATGCTCTAGGCAGACCACGCCTTTCATCCCAAGTACCTAGCTACTTACCTGAGAGGCTAGCATCAAAAACTAGTTTCCCTCAATGGTAACAGCATTTAGAAATCATGTTTCCATTACTAGAAATCAACTCGAGTAGAAAGAATGGGTGACAAATATAGTCACAGCCTGGCAGAAATCATTTGGCAGGAAGTCAACCACAAGTTCTCCAGCTAGGCCTGAGACTGGCTGATATAAGCATTCCATACTTTCATCTCTCCTGACCTGGCTGGAAAATAAATTCTAACCTCTAGTTTTTAAGTCAAACAGATGACAGGAGATGGGGAGATTGCACGGTGGGTAAGTTTGCTATAGCAGCGTGAAGACCTGCATAAAAAACTGGGCATGGCCAAGGATGGCCATGCATGCCTATAACCCCAGTACTGAGTGGGACAAAGACAGGAGGATCGCTGGGCCTGGATGGTCAGCCAGTCTCCCTGAATAATGGGAACTCTGGGTTCAGTGAGAGACTCTGTCTTAGGAAGAAGTCTGAAGACTGATAGAAGAGGAAACCTGATGTCTTTCTTTGGGCTCCACACATATCTACACAGGGTGTGTGTATCTGCACCCACATGCACATATATAACACATACAATAAGAAAAATAAGATTGTATGCTTCCTCTCTTTAAAGAAAAGAAGTCAAACCCTAAGAAACTTCCTGGAAATAATTCATTCCTAGGAGGGTCCTTGGAAAAGGTCTCTGGGTTTGGATCTTGACTCAACAAAGTTTAAGTTCTGGGCATTGGGAAAATCATAACTAAGATCTCCAAATTCTACCATTTTTATAGGGATGTATCAATTAGCTACACTATAACAAAATATTTCAAAACAGGGACCTTGAAACTCTTATATACCTTCAAGTGAACTGTGGAGACTTTGCTTTGGTTTGGTGGGAGTGGCTCTGGTGAAAAAAAAAATACATGTGTGTATATGTATGTGCCTGAAATCATCCTCCAGGGACAGCAGACAGGCTCTTTCCAAGGAGAGAGTTAGACAAAAAGGCCAGAGAAAACATGTGGCCTTTAAGGCACAGACACTGTTCCTTGGAACTGTAACTCAGGCCAAAACAAGGATAGAACTAAACCTAAAGTCAAGGGACAAGGAAGGAAATTCGACCACAAATGAGGACTATGGCAAGAGTAGGAAATGAGGAGTGAAGTGTGGTTCCTAAACGCAGTTCATCATAAGGAGTCACACTAGCCGTCCTCATCCCTGTGCTCCGGCAATAAGTTAAGAAAGTTCAGGTAAAGCGCTGGTGACTGGCTGGGCCCTCTCAGAAAAGAGTGGACTCCCTAGCAGTGAGCCTCTGGTAGTTGAAATAGTAATGATCATGTTGGGGCTAAGAAGTTCCCTCTTTCATTTGGACAGCTGTTAAATGGCCCGGGTGGAAAGGGGGGTAATATGGAGGTGAGAAAATGTGTGGTCTTCCTGGATCGAACCATTTCCTGCTCCCAAGTACAGTATTGACCCTCATCTCACATGCCAAACGAAACAAGTGGGTTTGATTAGCAAATACTTTCATCTAATCCTAATTGAAGTCTCTGGGACTTCCTTGTTTGGGAAAATCCCTGTTTAATGCACAGCACATCAGGTAGCCAACCTGCCCCTCCCACGCAGGGTGTTCTTACTCCATATTATCACCAGCCCCAGCAAGCTGGTCCGGGGCCATGCAGCAAGGTACAGGCTACAAGATTCCCCTATCGATCACTTGATCCCAACTCACTTAAAAGCCCAGGATGACCCCCAGTGGTGCCCAGATGTACAGCCATCATGGAACTGTCTCCTTTGCAGGACCTGCTCTCCCTGATAGAAGCAGTTGAACTAAATTATAGCCCAAGGAGGTGACCATTTGGCCATCTGAAAAGTCTGACCGGTTGGCACATTGTTGTCTCCAAATGAGCCGGCAGGAAACGGGGTTTCCTAAAACTTGGTTTGAAAGCACTTAAAACAGGAAACCATTTCCCATGCATGTTAGATCTCTCTAATGACTGACTAACTAGAAACAGGCTATCTTAATACTCTGCCCCAAGCCATTACAAATGGCTTTCTTTCCAGACTTCATTAGAATATTTACTGCGATTTCGATAGAAGACTTTTGACACTGCACTCATAAAATTTACAGGGGACTTGCCCCCACCCCCCGCTCCTTTTCAGTCTAAGAAGAGACTTTGGAAGAAGAGGAGAGAAAGCCTTTGCTCTCCAAATACCCATCTCATTCATTAGTCATGTCTCATGACCTCAAGTTCAAAAAATAAATATCCCAGTGGTAATCCAATAAATTGCCTTCAGGAAAAAAAATCAGCTAGATCTCTCCTTTGTCAAGTCCCACCTCTTTCATATGTATGTGGCAAGAAAGGAAAGTATCCCAGTGATTAAGCTTACTACATGAGATGCCACTGAATCTCCCTAACCACCTTGTGAGTGGGCACGGTTATCATTGCCATTTCACCTCAGAAAACTTCCAGAAGTCATGTGGCTAGTAAGTGGTAGATCTGAGACTGGGCTCATAGCTCCTTGAGTACCTACATATCTGTGAGGGAGCAGATCCAGTCAGGAAAACAACATCTGGACTGGCTTTCTCTTGCTCTGAATTTCATGCGCCTCTAGGTGTGACTGTATTGGTTACTTTCCTCATCATTGTCACCAAATACCTGACAAGAGGCAACTTAAGGGAGGACGGATTTACCTTGGTTCATGGCTTGAGACGGTACAGCACACCACAACAGGGAAGGCAGGGTGGCTGGAGCCTGAGGCAGCTGGTCCAACATTGTGTGTACAGTCAGGAAGCAGAGAGCGAGGAATGCTGGTGCCCATTTGGTTTTCTGCTTCCCTTTAATTTAGTCTCTAGCCCATGGGCTCTCACTCAGGGCAGGTCTTCTCTCTTCAGTTAAATCTCTCTGGAAACACCCTCACAGATACATGCAGGTGATTCCAAATCCAGTCAAGTGACAATGAATATTAGCCACCACAGGGACCAGCCATGGATGCTAGTCCTGGTCTGAGATGAATCACTATGTAAACATGGTGCTGCTGTGCTTGCAACAGTGCAGTGTCTGCTTATACGTGTGGGTGCTGCCTGCTGCCAGCAGCCGGGAGGAAAAGAAGCAGGGTGAATGAATAGGATGACATGGACAAGAAATGCATGGGGAGAGACTCTTTTTGGTCAGGGAGTCAGGGAAGGATTCTGATTGGGACATTTAGGGAGAACACTAGGGTGAGGAAGGAAAAACCCATACAATATATGTGGGAACATTCTAAAATAAAGGAACAGGAAGCACCAAAGATCCATGGTGAGTTTGAAGAACGCAAAATGGCCCAAGGTACTCTGTCTGTGTCCCTGCATTGAGAACTGTAGGTATTTTAAGTTCTGTATCAGAAATCTGGACACCTACATCACAGTCAATTCTGTGTCCTAAACATCGCCATAGAGTCTAGCAACATGTTGTATCTTTGGTTCTATCTTTCCCAGTAAGGGTCTGTGGAATGCATGTTTCCTAGGATACTCTATGCATGAAGAACTAAGACAATGATGGCCATGTTGCAACACCGTGTTCTTTCTTTTGGCAAGCAATAAAGAGCACGTGGGCTATCATGTTCCCCCCACCCTTTTTGCCTTGATTCCTAGGAAGCTCAATGTTTAATTTAATATACAATTAAACAACAAAGCTAGCCTTCAAGGCTTTTGAGTATATTTAATGCTTAATTGTGTATCTGCTTTTCATTGCACACAGCCTCTAGTCCTCTTGGACTCGTGTATAAATAACACATGTATATAAAATCATGTATGCCGAGCATATAAGAAGGTTGATCTGCCTTTAAAAAATAACATTTATAATCAGCCCATTGGATGCTCCAGATAAGCACTGTTTACTATTCCATTTACACGGAGGAGGCAACCGCATGACCAGATTGGATCAGAAAAGAAGAAAGAAATGCTGTTGGAGATTGATATGCTAATGTCTCCCTTTCCCAATAAATCAAATTTCCCAGTACCATAACCCTGCTTCAACTCCTGCTTCATGAACGCTAGGCTTGGCCACATGACCTGTCTTAGCCAATGAGACATTACTAAGTTGCAAGAAGACACTTGATCAGCAACCCCAAGTATCATCTTCTTGAAATGTTACTGCCACCCTTTGACCCAGCCAGGCCTGGCTTCATTGAAGATGGCAGATATGGAAAGAGACAGGCCCAACCATTACCACTGAGCCTCAGCTCCATGCAAGAGTAGGAGTAAGCCCAAGGAAAGACCAGAGACCCATTCAAATGGCCCACAGAGTCACCAAAATGAAGAAATCTTCATAACCTCACACCTCTAAGTGTTGGGGTAGCTTGTTATACAGCAATAGATAACTGATACAGATGTTTAACATTTCTATCAGGGACAAAATTATAGAAAATTGATATTGTCTGGGTTCGTTAAATGCTGAGCTCATGCCTTAGGACATCAAGGCTTCCTAAAGGATTTAGTGCAGCAGCCTGAAAACCACCAACAGGGTCACTTTTTGTTTTATTTATTTATTTATTTTTTGAGAACCTGCAGTGTAGAACACACCTCTTGTGACCCAGGAGCTGCACCAACAACATACACAATCACTATCCTAAAAGAGCTTAGTAAATGATAAGGCCAAAATAATTTAGACTATTTGTGATTGGCAGAATAGATGGAGAAGTAAAAACAAAAAAATAGAATAGACAGTTTAGAAACAGATCCTTGTCATACTAGCATGCAGTCCATAGTAAAAGCAGCAGGGGCTTAAGAGGTGGCCCAGCAGTTTAAGGAACTTGTTTTGCAAAGCCTGCTGGCCTGGGGTCCAATTCCCTAGCACTGTATGTAAAGCCAGCCAAGCATTTGTTTGCAGCAGCAAGAGATCCTGGGGCCCCCATTGACACACAAGTGCAAACAAAGAAGCAACCTATATCAAAGGCATAGAAAAAAATGAATGAGTGAATAATAAATTTTATATATGATACTAAAATAAGAAGTTAGCTCCTAGATTTAAAAATAAATCCTGGTCTGAATGGGGCAGAGATGAGAGAAAAGAGGGTACCAACACATGATGTATCCATATGAAATACGTTGTTAATAATATACATTTTTAAAATCCTGAAATTAACAAACCCCTCTTTTAATACTGAATTTGTAGAGACTAGGTACTCACTAGCCATAGCAACATGCTTATACTGTCTTTCATTAATACTGAGAAATGGTAATAGTCATTGAACTGTTGGTAGATTGAAGTCAGCCATAATAGAGTTTTTACAACACATTAACAGGTGGATGCTCAGAATTGGCTATAGTAATGGGACCTTTCTCCATGTTATTATTTTTTTTTGTCTGTTTATTCAGTGGGTCATTGACCATGGAACAGAAAGTTTCATAACATCTTATTACACATATATTTAAATTTTTCTCATGAAAGATCTAGGAAGTGGAGTTGACTATACAGAATTTATCATTTGTGTGAAAAACTAGAAATATAAACCAGCAAAGATAATTATTTAGCCTGTTATTTTCAGTCTGTGCTTCCCAAGTCATCTGCAATGGTCCTGGTCTTACTTTATAACTAAACATGAAAATATATGAAACCCTTGAAATCTCATCTTTCACAAGTGAAAACAGAAACTCCTTCCTCTCTAAAACAGTGAGAATCCTTTATGCTGCTGCAACAGCGCTCTAGTGGAGGTAGGCTGACCAACCATCAGAGCGCCGGTGAAGCTGTTTTGAGGTGTGGGGCCTTTAAGAGGTAGGGCCCGCAGAGAGGTGATCAGGGCTTTAGGTATTGATGCCCAGTCCCCAACAGTGAGTTGGGTCTTAAGTGATTGGATTAGTTGTCAGCAGATGAAGTCTTCAGAAATCAAGGCTACCTCATGCCCCTGACCCTTCTACAGAGGCTCCCTCATCCCACATTTGCATCATGCTGTTTGAATTTGCCAGTCTCTAGAGTCGAGCCAAATAACCCTTTTTTCCTTTATAAAGGATCAATGCTAAGATGTTTTGTTATAACAACAGAAGACAAACTCAGACAATTAGACATCGGGCCAGGGAATTATTTTTATCATGGAATCCTCATCACACTCCCAGTTTGTAGATATTATCCTAAGGCTTAAAAAGATGAAGTGACGTGGCTGAGGTCATGCTGATGGTAACCAGCAGAGTAAATGCATGTACTGTCTTTACCACATGGTACTGGTTCCATTATTAAGTTGTGACAGATGTTAAAAGTTATATTGAATCACTAAAGCTAATCAAATCCTCAGAGAGATCACCCAAGCTTTCTTTATATTAAAAAAAATAAATTTGTAGTTATTTGTGGTGTGTGTGTGTGTGTGTGTGTGTGTGTTCTTGCCAGGATCACTTGCCTCTGCAAACTAGCACCAGATGCTTGAACCATTTTTGTGCCCAGCTTATACAGGTGGATTGTGAATTGAATCCTGCCAGGAAGACTTTGCAATCAAGTGCTTTTAACTGCTGGGTCATCTCCCCAGTGCCACCTCACCCCCAGCTTCCATGTAGAGGCCATTTGTCTCATTTGGGTTAGAAGTATATGGAGTATGGCTGAAACTGAACATCATAACAGGAAGGGCTGACTCTAGGGCACACAAAAATCTAGGACCAGTGACAATCAAAAGCTTAAGGCAGCAAGTCACTCCAAGACAAGGACTTTGGCTTGTTCCCTGTCTCCACCACCCTGAACATACTGATCAGCTACATGCTGGCTGGAGGCACATTCCCAAGACATGTTGTCTGACCACCCTGCACGTACTGGTCAGCTACATGCTGGCTGGAGGCACATTCCCAAGACATGTTGTCTGAATAAATGAAGAATGAGAAAGAAGAAGAAAAGAAGGGAGCAGAAAGGGGAGACATAGAGTGGAAAGCAGAAAGAAGGAAGGAACATAGATAAAACCCATAACAAGAGTCCTTTAGTGTAGGTGTGGGGGCCCCGTGTGTTCAGCTGCCACCAAATGTGTCCCAGTGACATGAAAATCAGAACAAGAGTTGATATTCAGAATGAGGATGGGGGCCAGAGCAATGGCTCAGTGGTTAAGGCGCTTGCCTGCAAAACCTAACAACCTGAGTTTGATTCCCCAGCACCCACAAAAATCCAGATGCACAAAATGGCGCATGCATTTGAAGTTGGTTTGCAGTGCCTAGAGGGCCTGGTGTACCCATTCTCTCTCTGTCTCTTTCTGTGTGTCTGTCTCTTTCTGCTTGCAAATAAACAAATAAAGATTTTTTTAAATAAAGAATGAAGCCCATTACCAGAAAAAATGAATGATCTGCAGCACTGCCTTTTTTAGAAGGCAGTGTTACATAAAGTACATTTCAAAAGCAATTCTGTCATTAGTGATTACATTTGGTATTTTGATGGGTCCACATGAGCCATATAGAAAATTCATTTTCCTATAACACCTCATTCCCAAGCTATGGGGAGTCATTTTCATTGATTATAGACACATTTCTATTCAAACAAACCCAGCAATGGAATTCATGACAAATAGACTCTTCCAAGGTTCTGTTTACAGAGTCATTTCATATGTGTTATCAGCCTTTCACTGTCACTTAGAAAAACCAAACCCACCTTGAGAGTTAAGTTGGGGTGTATGTGTGTGTGTATGTGTCTTGTATGCTGTTTATTGTTGCTCTGTGTTTCATTTTGTTTTGTCTCAAATTTTCACACACATACACACACTATATATATGTATATACACACACTATATATAATACATATATATATAACATATTATATATATATGTGTATATATATATATATATATATATATATATATATACATATATATATATATATATATTCCCTGAAATTTTAATCAACCTTCATTGATACTTGACTGTAGAATAATTACTTTTCCAATCTTAACTAGAATGAAGATGCTCAGCGAGACGACCACTGAATTGATCATCAGACCAAGACTGAGTATGGCCTGTCTTGACCTCTGTCCTTTGATTATTTTCTAAGACATGACCATATCACCTTACAATATCTCCTTGGCATCTCTATCTTTTAGATGGAGACAACAATAGTGTCTTTCTCAAGGTGTTTATATAAGAAATGACATAATGTTCTGGTCCAGAGACTACCTTTATCCTTGGTCCTTAAATAATGGAAACCATAATTATGGAGTTGAGCACAAAATGCATCTTGCAAATTTCTATGAGACTCTTTTTTTTTTTTTTTTTTTACATATTGGTTCTTAGTCTTTACTTCAGAAATCAAACCCAGGCTCAAAATCTGTGGTTAAGATACACATCTTTGTTTTCTAGACTTATCTTAAATACTAGAGCACTCATCACAAAGATGAGATGCTGTGCTATGAGTTGTTGATTAGGGAGATCTCAGAGGCCTATGAAACAGTATAGGATATGCTATTAATTTTGGTTGTCCACCCATAGTGGGTGGTAACTCTGCTGATTAAGACAGCACATAGTTCAGCTACAGGACATAGAGAAATCAAGCTTGAACTAAGTTGATAGGTTTCTTCCTACTGACTAGTTTTTAATGCATCTGAGAATGCTATGCAGGCTGCTATGTGAGAAAAGGCATCAAGAGTCTACTCCATTGTTGACACTGTGTGCTCTATAGCCAACCTATCAGGTAAGATATGCTCACTGACTGTTACAGATATAACCAACTACTTTCTGATTGAATTCAAAACCTGCCCCACAGGAGGGAATTCATGCTTGGTGCTGTAAACCTGGTCAAAAGGCTGTAGTTGGGTGGCTATAGGTCCTAGTGGGAAATGTACTACTTTTATTATGCTAAATGGACATGTTGTCAAACTACCATCTAAAGATTTGTGTTTACACCCATAAGTTAGTGCTGCTTTCTGCCTCAATCACAGAAGTTTCATTGTGCCCTCTGAAACCTCATGAATTGAGATCCATAGTTCACATTTCTCTTGGCCTCCTAGTCTTCCAAACTCCCACTAGAATGTCCCATTAAGCTCTATTTAAAACTCTATAAGTCTTCTCTAATCCAAAGTTTCAAAGCCTTTACTCTCTGTCCACAAGCCAGCTCTGAAAGAATAAGACCCACATGATTAGATTTATGGTAGAAAAGGCTCCGATGGTCCTCCATAGCCTCGGGGATTTTTGATTAATGCTAAGCTTCCTACTTAAGTCTTCAGTAGCCTAATGGAGCAGGTGTCACTGGAGAGGATCTTGTAGTCCAGACCTAAGATATGCTCAGAGCCAGACTTGGGCTCTGGCTATTGGTGCATGCTGGTATTGGCTCACTCTTCTCTTTCTTTCTTTCTCTCTCTCTCTCTCTCTTTCTTCCCTGTGGATGCTGAAGTGAGCCAGTCTACTCCACCGTTGATGATGATTCCTCTGGAATCTGAAGGCTTGATATAAACCATTTCCTCCCATAAACTGCTTCTAGTTGGGTGTTTGTCCCAGCAACAAGAAAGTAACAGCAACAGCTCCACTTCTGTGTATCAATTACTTTGCCATTGTTGACATGAAATGTGGAAGGAAAGAGGTTGTTTTTGGTTTATAGTTTCAGGGGGGAATCTGTCATGGAGGGAAAGCACGGCAGGAGAAGAGAACTGGTCTCATACCTTCACATCAGCAGAGAGGAGTAGAGAGCCAGGTCACCCAGAGATGCTGGACTACAAAGTCTTGAGGCCCACTTCCAGTGATATACTGCCTCCAGCAAGGTTACACCTTATAAATGTTCTCCAACTTTCCTAAACAATAATAGAAGCTAAAGTATTCAAACACATGAGATTTTTCGGGGGGGGGGGGTATTTTACATTCAAGTCATTCCATCACTTCTCTCAGAGTAGCCAATCACAATTAATGCTTGGTGGAAATGGAGTGTGTGATGCTCTTCAGTGGTGTAGCAACTGATAAGTTATACATAGTACAGCAAACAACCCTCAGTCGTGTTCATGCAAACAACCCTAATTTAACTCAGTGGGTCAGGCACAAACATACACATATACACAAATGACATAAAATAAGAAAGGAGATTAGTTGGGGGGTGAATGGAATTTAGCAGGAGTAGGAGTGAGATAAGAAAGAGTAATGAGGAATAAGCATGATTAAAATTCATTATATGTATATAAAATTGTCAAAAACAAATTTTGGATTAAAAAATTCTAGGCCATCAGATGATGTTTACCATCTATAATGCAAAATTTTATAGTTATGCTAATGTATACATAAGATATACCTTAGTGGTATGTAAAATGTGAACTTTGTAGTTCACTAAAACAATCTGATGGAGACACGACCCAGTTTGACTCCTCCAAAACAGCATTCTTCCTTTCATTGGTAGAAGATTTCAAATCTTAATTGAATTTTTTCTGCTCTGTTTCAATTGAAAGTGGAGAGGAAATTGGCTAGGTTATTCTAATTCCTATTTGCCATTTCCGCCAGAAATCTTTGATGCCTTCACTCTTATCCTTCTGACAGTATGCTCATTGAAAATGTCAAGCAAGCAAACAAACCAACCCTCCAAACCAATAAATCCCTTCAATCCAGGTCCATGTTCAAACCTGCCCTCCCAAATCTGTGACTTTCTGGTCCAATGATTGACACACATTCCCACTGCTGTCCTTTATTGCGAAGGCTAAACTCAAGGAAGTCCAAACCTCAGATGTCACTCCATGGTAGATGGAGTTCTTATCCTCAAATGCCATATTTGTAGTTGAGCATTTAGTTTTTAGAGGCAACCTACTCATAAAATGTGCTGTGCTTTTTCCCACAGCTTTCAGGTTTACCCCTATAATCCAGCTAGCTTGGCAGTCTGCTAAAGCCAGGGAGCGAAGCTCACAGTATTCCACTTGTCTTCCTTTTCTCTCTCATCATCCTGTCTTTAGACACAGCATGACCTCTTGAGCAGCACAAGGAAAGAAGGTTCATTAATTATAGAGACACCATCGTTCCTGTGGACATCATAACTGTATTCTCCAGTATGATTTTAGCTGGGTCCAACGTAGTACACCACTGATTATACCAACCCAGTCTTATTTTGGCTCCAAGTCTGGGCACCAGAGACGAACAACATCCTCTAGGAATTCCCAGCCAACTCTAGGTTTCTATGGGCTTCTCTTTTCTGTCCTTTCAACAGTTATTTTATAGCAGATTCCTAGGTCTCCAAATCATACATTTCTCTACCCTAAAATTTCACCAACATTTACAATGTAAGGCAGCCTGCTGATGAGAGAAATGAACCAATTACCTTAATTTTTTTTTATTTCCATGATGAAAAGCTACAGTGCCTTATTTGTTCTCTAGCTTAACTGAAAAAAAAAAAAAAACTGCTCCCTTTACCGACCAAAAAAAGTGGGGACATTTCAAGGGATACCATTTCCCAAGCTATTTACTATTCCAGCATCCCTGAGTCTGTACATACAATGCTTTCCACCCTAAAAACATCTTTCTTGGCTTTTTATAATTCTCCCTCCCCTCAAAAGCTTTCTGGAAGAAAAGAGTCTGCACATATCTCTAGCTTCTCAGAGCACCAGATCCCTATTTTATTCTTATTAATAACTAATAACACTGTTTGTACTTATTTCCAGTTACTTTTTCAAGGTAAGTGGTCCTAATCTTGTTTCTGATGTGAGTGAATAATTGTCTCACTCTCTTCTTCCTAGGAAAACTGACTTTCTAAATAATTCAAAGCATATACAAGCTGGTCATTCCTAATCTAAAACTCTAACATTAAAAATGCTTCCAAACTTGGAACTTTCTGATCACTTTCCAGGGTACCACAAATGGAAACTTCCACACCTTGCCTTATGGGACCTTTTGCAGTCAAAACACAAGCAACACCTGCCAGCTATGTGTATAAGGGCTGGTGAGAATATAACATATTTCACACTTAGATTTTGGTTCCTGTCCCCAAAAGACCTCATTATATGTATGCAAATATTTCAAAATCCAAAATCTTAAATATTTCTTATCCAAAACATTTTGAATAAAGAACACTTCTTATAGCAGATACACAACAAACACTTATTAAACCATCATTTCCATCATGACTGGCTATACAAATTCTACATTATTTTCACACAAGATTAAAAAACAAAACCTGATTCATTTTAGTGAAATGACCTGACTTTTTGATTTAAAGTGTTATTCAATGGTCAGGATTGGAAATTCTAGTACAAATCTCCATTTAAAATCATGAATGCTAGCCGGGCGTGGTGGCGCACGCCTTTAATCCTAGCACTCGGGAGGCAGAGGTAAGAGGATCACCGTGAGTTCGAGGCCACCCTGAGACTCTATAGTGAATTCCAGGTCAGCCTGGGCTAGAGTGAGACCCTACCTCGAAAAAACAAAACAAAACAAAAATAAAATCATGAATGCTTACCACTCCTTTCCAGGAAGTTACTGGTGGAAGCAGTTTCCAATATGTCAAGCATAGTCACCTCAAAAATATAAAGGTGTAGTTACCTCCAATAGACAAAGGGGAAAGAGAGAAAGGGAGGAACACACACACACAGAGAGAGAGAGAGAGAGAACAGAAACACTTCTTCTTGACCAGTCATGACATGTTACATATATATTTTTGGGCACACATACTCACTAGGAGCCTTGTTTTCTGTTACTTGCTCCAAGTTAAATGTCAGGTAATTGGTCAGAGGGATTAAAAGCATTGGGAAACAGTGAAGGTTTAATGGCCTCACACCTGCCTTCCTGTAAAGCGGCTGCCTACTTCTATCCTGGAACTTTTAAAGCTCTCCACAACCAATTAGATGACAAAGGAGGCAAGATTTCAGAAGCTCTTTCAGGGGTCAGTCATTCCCGGGCATGCAACCCGCGGAACAAGCATGCAGAGCTGCTCAGTGACATTGTGCTAACTTCCAGGTCACTGCTCAGCCAAATGCCTTTCACATTTAGTAGTTACAATAATTCTGGCCTAGGATACAGCATCCCCAGAGAGCTGTGGCCAGGCCATCATGGAATCTTTTCTTTCTTCTTCAGTCTTATTTCTCTCTGGTTACTTCTCATGAGGATTCCACTCTTAAGTTCCCAGGGTCCAGACAAACCCTCCAGCAACATCTGGAGTTAGAAAGGAACATGACATTTAGAGGGACAAATGACAGTCACCAGCACTCAGAACATGAGATAGATGAGAAAGTCACGAAGAATCACCAGTGCACAAGTGGTTCTGACTGAAGTCAGCAGTGACGGCGGCCTGCGCTGTCATCGTCAGTGTGGGGCCTTCTCACTTTCTGCCTTTGCTGGTCATTCACATGTTAATCTATGGCATGTTTAAATCCCTGAGAATTTCTATCAGGAAAGAACCATGAGGCATTTGATTATTAGGCTAACACCTCTCATTTTCTTACAGAACAGAGCACTCAAGTTACTGGATGGTAAGAGATGCCCCTGGCCAACGTAGAAATAAATCTTATTTGTAGCTAAGAAAGAGAGTGCTCCCAGAAAGACTATTCCTTCCTGGTATAATAATCAATAACCACTCCCCCCAAGCCCCCCCCCAAAAAAAGCTGCACTTGATCTCTGATAAAAGAGATGTAGGCTTTCATCTTACAAAAATGCATGTTCTATGTCCACGTCTTCTGGTGTAGTCCCTAACAGCTATGTATCTACCTTTCACTAATCCTGGAACAAAACAAAATGAGGAGAAAAGTTGTGATGTCTTCATCACGATTCCCACTGAGTTTTGAAATAAAAATGAACATGATGATCTCTTAATTGGACATCGGCTTTTGATTGCTTTTAAAATCAAACTTTGTAAAGAACATAGGCTATAAAGATGCATGTTTTACAGGACAGCTAGTGATAGTTCTCCTTTTCAGTCACAAGAAGCCAAAAATGAAAAACCAGAGAAATACTTGAACAAAATTAGATATATATGTATATATTGCTATATACTTGTAATATTTATACTAGATGTTCCACAAGCTTTTAAGACACCTTTAAAACGTGGTAATTTGAAAATTGGTATGTTAATGTGCTCATTTGACAGCTTCGGGTTTTTATAAGGAATTAAGTAATTAGGTGCCTTATTTAAGCACATGACCTAGAAATGCTCCAAACTTAAATGACACTGAGGTTAGCACACATGAGTGTCACTAGCTAACCCCATGCTGCACACCCAGCTCATGTTCTATGGAAAACCCACATCCCTTCAAAACTGTGCGTGTGTGTGTGTGTGTGTGTGTGTGTGTGTGTGTGTGTGTGTGTGTGTGTGTGTATAACTTTGTGTATAAAAGAGATCAGCAGGGAGGAATTTATACTGGCAAATTATATTTCTGTTAGTTGTTTTGTTTGTTTGCTGGTTTTATAAAAAAATGAAAACTTAGTATTGGTTGCAGTTAAGCTGACTTCAGGATTATATGCCCCAAAAGAATTTTGAAGATTAACATTTAAAAAAAAAAGATCTTTTACACTCTTTTCAAAATTGCCTGGGAAAAGAAAATAAACGCAGGTGATGGGCCGATCCGATTTCCCCTCTCCACTGAGAGCTCTAGAAAATTATACTATACAGAAAACAGTTTTCCATAAGAAGAATTTTGAACAAATTTGAGCATTCAGTTACATATGAAAACAAGAAACCATGTGATGCAATACCTAAATATCCCCAGTCAGGATTTGTGTGCAGTGTTTTGGGGAAAATAAGGGAGAGAATCCGATTTGGTTGAGAACCATCAACACCAGTAGGTATTTCTCATCACTTCATGTGGATAATTCTTCCACCCTCACATTAGTCTCCAGGTGAATATCAAAGCCACGAGGAGGAGAGCTTTGAAGAAAGGAGGTCTAGTTCCAAAACTAGCTCATGACCTAAGATCCAGATATCTGTGGTCAAGACACTTGATTAAGCATTATTATTGCCTTCTATAAAGTGGAAATGATAATGGGTGTCTGCCCCACAGAGTGATTTTTACAATTCATTTGGATGATGCATAGTAAGTATTTAGAGGAATCCCATGTATGTAGGAGAAACTCAGAAGATATTATTAACTTCTCTACTCAGGGCACTACAAGTGTAAAAAGATTGACAACATCTCTGACAAAGCTCCAGGGCAATGTACCTTCATGGGTTTTGCAACTGGAAGGCTATATATACATAGGTAATTCACACAGGGCAAGGGATATAAGAGCCAGATCAGAATCTGAGGATGTATTGCAAAGGAGATCTGTAGCAAATAGAAATGAGAGTGAGGCTGGAGAGATGTCTCAGTGGATGACGTGCCTGTCATGTAAGCACAAGGACCTGATTTCAGTTCCTCAGCACCCATGTAAAAGCCAGGTACAGTGGTATGCACCTGCACTGGGGAGGTGGAGGCAGGAGGCTTACTGGCTAGCAAGTCTAATAGACTTGGTAAGTTCTAGGTTCCGGAAGAAGACCCTGTCTTAAAAAATAAGGTGGAGGGCTGGAGAGATGGCTCAGCAGTTAACGTGCATGCCTATGAAGCCTAAGGACCCATGTTTGACTCTCCAGGTCCCACGTAAGTCAGACAAAGTGATGCAAGCACACAAGGTCACACATGCACACAAGGTGGTGCATGTATCTGGAATTCAATTGCAGTGGCTGGAGATCCTGGTGCACCAGTTCTCTCTCGCGCATGCATGTATGCATGCACACTCTTGCTCTTGCTCTCACTCCCAATCTCTTGCATTAAAAAAAGGCCAGTCTGTTGGGCTTGCCTAAAAATAAAAATAAGGTGGGGAGTGTCTGAGGACATGTGATATTGACCCTTGGGCTCCACAGACATGTGTACATAAGTGTACAAGCACCTGTGCATACCCACATGTACCCACATATGTATGAATGTACACACACCACATACATACACATGCAAAAAGAAAATGAAAAAGTCAGAGTGGCGACTGGAGACATTAGAACAGAGATTCCTAGAAATTAGAAAGTTTGAGGCTCATTTACCATTTTTACCCATCACTAACTGCATGGTCTTGGTCACTTGATGTATTGTTTCTGTGCCTAGTTCATTCATAAAACACTGTCACTAAAGGCAATGTCTCAGGTTTACACTGATGTCCTAATGAAATAGCACAGAATGTGTCCCAATGTGACACCTTGAGGGGGTTCTACAGAGAGGAGCTCTTACCACAAGGTGTGCTGCTCAGGTGTCATGTGTCCACATTTATAGCGCAGGAGAGTTTAGAGAATACATTGATAAAATGAATGTCTGTGACAGCCATGCTACACCTGAGGCCAAATGAAGGAGAAAGAGAGCTGGATGTTATTGAAAACATTAAGAGAAAACATCTGGATGCCCTGACAGAGAATAAACCTGATTTACATGTTTTGAACATTACTGATTAATAATAATGATAATAGCTCTGTGAAATGTAATAGCTATTAGAAGTGGTAGAAGAGAATCTGGTTACTCACTCACTCAATTCCTTTGGCGGCCTCAGGAACGATGGTGGCGCCTCCACCGGGTTGGCCTCCTGAGTGATTGTAGAGAGTACCACCCCCATTCCCACACCCATATCTATATCAATATCAATATTTTACTTAAGTGAAAAATAAATGTAGATTATTTTAGGACTCTATAGTGGAAAGATTATAACTGGATAAACCACCAAGGTACACCCAGAATTTTTCTTCTTCTGAACTTATTTCTTTTTTGTCTGAACTTCAAAATGTATCCAGCTTTTTCACAATAGGAATATTTTACATTTTGACTTGATTTTCCTGCAAATGTAAGCAGGGCAAATTGTTCTTGTAACTTAATTAATTTTATTTATGGAAGTAACTTCATCCTAAATGAATGAATATCAAAGCAATTACATGAGGACACATATTTTTAGGCTATTAAAGGGCCACCCCTTGGCCTGGAGAGATGGCTTAGCGATTAAGGTGTCTGTTTGCAAAGCAAAAGGACCTTGGTTCAATTCCCCAGGACCCACATAAGCCAGATGCACAAGGGGGCGCATGCATCTGAAGTTCATTTGCAGTGGCTGGAGGCCCTGGTGCACCCATTCTCTCTCTCTCTCTCTCTCTCTCTCTGTCCCCACTGAAGAAATGTCAGATTAGTATTAATGCTAGAACCAGTATGAAGACCAATGGATCCACACAGAACATGAACTTGTGATTTTTTCTTTGCTTATTCTTTTTTTAATATTTTTATTTATTTATTTGACAGAGAAAGGGGGGGAGAGGGAGAGAGAATGGGCACACCAGGGCCTCCAACCACTGCAGGCAAACTCCAGACACGTGTGCCCCCTTGTGCATGTGGCTAACATGGGTCCTAGGGAATCGAACCTGGATCCTTTGGCTTTGCAGGCAAACGCCTTAACCACTGTGCAATCCCTCCAGCCCCCATTCTTTGCTTACTCTCATTGAAGCACTTCTCACTAGTTGTAGGACTTAGGTGGGGCTTTCTTCTAACAGAGTGGATGAAAGAATGGCATGGTTCATTGGTCACCTTTTCCTCAATTATAAGCAATTTTAACCTTCCCTCAAATCTGTAATTATAGGTTTATTACAAACCCAATAGAGAGGCTGCTTGTTTGAAAGCATGCAATAGAATTCTGATAACAACTGACTAAAAGCATAAATGTATGTCTTAAAACTGTTTAAGAGCCTATTCCTTGACTTTGTGCAAGGAGTTCTTTGAACATTATCAAGATGATGCTTAGCCAGGAAAGTCTCAGGCAAAGGAGACCCTGAATATATAAGTGTGTAAGAAAGCTGTTCTCCCTTTCAAACTCTGTTGCCTAAAACATCCATTTGTGTTGTAAAAATAAAGTCAGGCAGCACAGGGAGGCCCTGGCAGGGAGCTCTCCCAGATTCAATGAATCTTGAAAACATTGTCCCTACTCCAAGCCAGTGATTGAATTCTTGTCTTCTCATTCCCAAATTCAGACACTGGTGGTGGTGGGGTTTCTTTCCCTCCTTTTCCTGGCTGAGCAGATAACACATTGTTTGATGGCTCTGCATCTAGACTCTGCCCTGATTGAGATTTATTCTGGATAATATAGGAAAGTCCTCCCAAGAGGCAGTAGGATGCCCTAGATAGCCAATTGTAGTCCTTTAATTTTATTTCAGATTAGAGCTGGAGGCCATCTTAGATGCTACTCAGCTTGCAGTCTGGTTATATCCTAAAAACCCATCATGAGCTGAAGATACCACAAGTCAAAAATGCTTTGAAATCTCCTCCTGCACAGCGTAGCTGAATGACAGGGTCCTGCTCAGTGTGACCTGCCTTTCCTCTTCAGCATGTGGCCAATGGAGCTGTAGCTCCCACACTGCCCAGAATCCCAAGAGGGTGCCATATACCTTACCCTAGCCTGGGAGAGAAGCACAGTGTTCAAATTTCAGAGCACACTTTCTACTCAATGAATACAGCTTTGGCACAATTGTGTAACTAAAGTTCAACATCCCTTCCCTTTTTTGTCCAGATAAGGAAACCTTTCTCCACAGGGGTTTAAAAGCTTGTTACAGGGCTGGAGAGACAGCTCAGAGCTTAAATGCAGTTCTACACAAGCATAAGGCTCCAAGGGGGCCTAAGACCAGAAGAGTTCCAGTCCCCAGAAACCACATGAACAGATGAGTATGGCCATGCATGTCTGTAGCCACAGGTCCACAAAGAAGCAGTGACCCAAGGCCCATCAGAGCCTCTGGGGGAACAAAAAGGACAAAGAAACTTCTTCAATTACTAAGAAGTATTTTCTCAAAACAAGATGAGGCAGAGGAGCGATGGAGCAGGCCGCCCTACATTCTGCTCTGGCCATTATAGTTGAATACAGCCTGCCATGGGTGAGTATATGGGATGCCACATGGGCATATATATGTGCACACACCATGTCACGCAATAGAGAGAGAGACAGAGACAGACAGAGAGAGAAACAAAACTTGTTGGAATCACACATCTCACTGCAGTGAAGTTGAGAGTCCTCTCAGATCCAGAAGCAGCTTTTGGAAGGAAAGGGTTTATTTTGACTTGCAGTTAGAGGAAGATTCACCATGGTGAAGAAAGCATGGCAGAGCAGATGACTGAGCATCACATCTTATCACATCAGCTGGGAGGAAGAAGCAACTGAGCTAGCTCTGAACTGAACAGCCAGTGTGGCTGAACTAGTAAACCTCAAAGGGCCACCCTCAGTGACATACCTCCTCCAGCAAGGTTCCACCTCCCAAAGGCCTCACCAGCTGAGAATTGAGCATAAGGCTTAACCACAAGCACATGCAGCTATGAAGGACGTTGGACATTCAGATGCCCACAGATGTGAACCTACACTTGTTCGCTCTCCCCGTGGCAATACTGAAACCACACAGCCTCCAGGCTTCGTCTCCACAACACCAACCTCTGAAAAACTAGGGATGAAGGACAGTGCAGTCAAGTCCCTAGTAGAGTGAGCAAGACAGACAAGCAGTTATCTGGCTGCTTGACAGTGTCCTACCCCTGCCCACTCTGGTCTACAGTGACTGTAAGTTTCCCAGTTTAAGGACAAACAAATCTTGGCTGGCATAAAGAAGAGGTTCATAGTGAACCCAGCACAGTTCCAATAAGCAGCAATCCTGGTCAGCTGGGCATGATCCCTAGGCTCTCCCAGAGCATCTGAAGTCTTCTGTCCTCAGCATAAAATGAGGCTATAGAGAGGGGCAACATCTGGGATCTGTCCCACATGCAAAATCAGAAGCAAAAAAAAAAAAAAAAAAAACAGAGTAAGAATCCATGCTTTTTGTTATTAATATTATCATTTTCTCTTTTCAAGGGGTCAAAAGCCAACAATCTGACACTTGTAAAAGTGTCAGCCTGGAGGGGGGAAGGCTCCTTGGCGGTCATGATAGCTCACCCAGCATGCACCAGAAACTGAGATTCAACGCCACCCTTTCTTCTCTCTTTTCCAACAGCCTCTGTTGCTCGTGGCAGATTTAATGGTGTGATTTACAGCACTGAGAGACCTTTGTCAGGGCCAGTAAAATGACAAACAATGAATATATGGAGCAGTATGTTAACAGCCTCCACACAATGCCTTGTCAGTTACAGCTTGATAGCGATACATTTTAATTTTGTCTTTCATAAAAATCTTGGCATGTATGCCTCATTTGAACACAGGCTTCCAAGTCAAGTGTGTCATCCAAGCATGCGGTTTATCACCCTCTATATTTTCTGTCCTTTTCATTTAATGTCATTCCTATGGCAACAGACATCACCCTGGAAATCATTTTCAAAACAGCTTATTTGTTGAAAGGGGCTGGGTGAGGCTAAAATATGTGTTTGGCTGGGAGGAATGTCAGAGTGTGAATATGGCTTCGTTACATTAATCATATTCTTTGAGGACTTTGTGTAATCAGATACTTGAAGGAGGCGTATTATGGACTTGGATCTGACATCCTTGTCCCACCCCCAGATTTTTATGGTTTTGTATTTCATAAGGATTAGAAAAAAAAAATAAGAGAAGAGAATTTGTGGTTCACGTCATATAAAGGGACATGCATTTGTTTCTAGCATGGCCCAGTCTGTCTGTCTGTGGGGCAGTGTGCACTGGTGAACTGTAACTCAGGTAGCTCCGAGATGCTGGTGCTCAGCAGCTGATTATATAAACCCTATCCAACATTTATCCAATGTACCTTTTTAAAAACTATTTTATTATTATTTATTTGTTTCAGAGAAAGAAAGACACAGGGAGAGAGAGAGAGAAAGAGAGAGAGAACGGGTACTCCAGGACCTTCACCACTGCAAAGGAACTCCAGACGCATGGGCTACCTTGTACATCAGACTTACGTGGGTGTTCAGGAATCGAACTGAGGTCCTTTGGCTTTGCGGGCAAATGCCTTAACTGTTAAGCCATGTCTCCAGCCCCCAATATATCATTTTATTAAGAACACTCATACATGAACATACTGTTACTTCATCATAATCCCCTCTCATGACCTTCTTTCATCCCCCCCTTCCCTACCCCTTATTCTGCTGAACACCTTCTTTCCAACTAGTTCCTCTTCCATTCTAATTTTGGCTCATGTCTTTAATGAGCATTTACCCTGTAAATGTGTGCTGAGAAAGCACAGGTAGAAAAAGTGAATTGTTGGCTCTTGTGGGGCAGAAAACTCTAGGGGGATGGCGTTAAATAACTGAACTAATACATTGCCAGGCTCCCTAGAAACAGTCTGGGATGGGTGTTCTTATGGGGGTGATTTATTGAAACTCAGTAAACAAGCCTTCCTGGGGCTTATAAGGAGTTTTGGCCAACAGAACCACACAGGGGAAGTAGCTAGCTGTGCTTTGATCCCTGCAGGAACTCTGGGGTATGACTGTCCCACCAAGTGGAGGCAGCTTTGGCCTCTGTACCCAGGCTGGGCTGCTGTCCTCCCTGGTCAGTCCACCATTAGTTGTAAGATGTCTTGTGGGACAGATGTGACCCATCACAGTTTCCTGTGCACTCTTGACCACGAGTGAATCATGGGAGAGGATACAGATGTGGTCCATTACCTGTCAAAAGTCACAGCAGCTGGGGAATGGACAAATCAGTCAGGAAAAGGGACACTTAGGTCAGAGTCAGAGCTTACTACATTCATGAATGCTAATAAGTAGATAAGATGGGAGGTGCTGGGAGTGAAATAGAAGAGGGTGATGAATATGGGTACATCCATCAGGAAGTGCTTCTCTGACACCTGAACTGACTAAAGGTACCTGCAGCAAAGACCCTGAGACAACCTTGCTAGGCAGATGGAACAACATGGTGGATGACAGGCAGGTGACAGGGAGAAAGCCCAGGTGGAGCAAGTATTCTGAACCCCGAATGGGAGTGGTATAGGATAGCATCAAAGGGGTAGACAGGGCCCGAATGGCATAAAGTGTGACAATCCATGAGAAGGGTTTGGATTTTATTTGAAAGTCAGTGGAGGACCTATGATACTGCTGACCTAACCAGGGTGGTGTGCTTAAGAGATGTCTGCCACAGACCCATGTGAACACTTATCTCCCTACCTGGTGACTCTGTTTGGGGAAGCAGCCAAGCCTTCTGATAGAGAGGCCCAGCTGGTGGATATAGGTTACTTAGCAGGGGTGGGGTGGGGGTCTTTGAAGATTATATCCCTCCTTGCTTCTACCAGGGCTCTCTCTCTCTCTGCTTCCTGATTCAGGCTATGCTCCCAGTTCCCACTGCCATAGACAGAGCCCCAGTGGTCAGGTCATGCCTTCTCCACTGTGAGGGACTACATCCCCTTCAAGTCATGAGCCAGAATGAATCTGTCCTCCCTTAGGTTGTACAACCAAATATTCTGTCACAGTCATGAGAAAAGGAATGGAGAAAAGATCTATACAGAGCATCAGGGATTGTCATTAAGAAATTAAACAATCAGACCACATCCCACCCCTCCTAGTGAAACGCTAACTAACAACTCTAAGACCAACAATCGTGAGCATGCATTGTACACCCAAGATGCTACTTATGTCAATGAAGAGAGAGATCTTGTAAACAGAATGCTTCAAAACAAAGGCAGGGCATACATAAATGCGGTCATCATCTATAAATACTGACTGTCCTTGGCTTAAGACGACTCCTGGTTATGGCTTCTCACAGTGACTCAGAAAAGCCAGTCTTAATCTGAATTCTGGATGATTGAATGACCTGCAGCTCTGGTGAGTATCTGGAGCCCTTTTTTATTTTAATTTTTTTGTTGTTGACAACTTCCATAATTGTAAACAATATTCCATGATAATTCCCTCCCTCTCCCCACCTTCCCCTTTAAAACTCCACTCTCCATCATATCCCTTTCCCCTCTCAAGCAAGCTCTCTTTTTAATTTTTATGTCATCATCTTTTCCTCCTATTATGAAAATCTTATGTAGGTAGTGTCAGGCACTGCGAGGTCATGGATATCCAGGCCATTTGTGTCTGGAGGAGCACGTTGTCCTACCCTTCCTTTGGCTCTTACATTCTTTTCGCCACCTGGAGCCTTTTTAACCATGTATTTGTCCCTTACTACATAAGGAACACACTTTCCCTAACTTAAAATCTTAATTCATTTTTCATAAAGGTAACATTCGACATCATAGAACAGGAATCGTATAGAATTTGTCACTCAAAACATGATTGGTAGACCACAAGTAGGGCTCCGACCCAGTAATTTAGAAAAGCTGAGCCATAGGTCTGCAGAAACACAGTCTGTATTAACCAGGTCCCTGGGAGGTATATATGGTTGTTAAGGTTTTGTTAGCACTGTTGCAGAACATTATTCTACAAAAACATCTGTCCTGAGCCTCAATAACTCACTAATTAACTAAACAAAAAAATTAACACTTGAAACATACAACCAATAAGCAAAGTAGCTTCTTTCTAAAAAAAAAAAAGAAAAAAGAAAAAAAGAGTTGGACTTCATTATTAAAAAAGAATGGACCATGTAAATCCTGAAAGTACTGTTGTTCACATGGACATCAAGAAGGTATCTGAGAGTATAACATGATTTAAGAGAGACCCTAGGGCCTGGAGAGATGGTGCAGCAGTTAAGGCTCCTGCCTGCAAAGCCTAACAACCTGGGTTTAATTCCCCAGTACCCACATAAAACCAGATGCATAAAGTGGCACATGTGTCTAGGATTCATTTACAGCAGCACATCCGTGTTCTCTCTCTCTCTCTCTCTCTCTCTCTCTCTCTCTCACACACACACACACACACACACACACACAAACCTTGAAAATAATTTTTTTAAATATTTTAAAAAGAGAGAGAAGAGAGATCCTGGGAAGTAAGCCAGATGTACAAGGTGGCACATGTGTCTAGAGTTCATTTGCAGCGGCTCAAGGCCTTGACATACCCATTTTCTCTCTCTAGTTCTCTCTTTCTCTTACTCTCAAATAAATAAAACTTAAAAAAATAAAAGAAGAGAGATCCTGAATACAAAGAGACTTGGGAAGGGACTGAGAGTTATAGCTTGGATGTGTGGTTTCACAGGAAAGAAGAGAACAGTATTAGTGAAAGTGCGTCTCTAGACATTATTTCTAGAAGAAAATTTTAGGTCTCTGAGACTGGTGCAATCCAAAAAGCTGTAATTTCATAAAAGCAATGAGACCACTGGCAAAATTATCAAAATGAAATTTTTCAAAAGTCTAGAAATTAGTCAGGCCCAAGGAGCATTGATTTTAAAAACTCTTAGTTCTATAAGAACCTAAGAGGCTATATCTCTAAGAGGACACTATGGTCAACTGAGCAGCATTAAATCAGAGTTTATAACATGCCAAATATCCTCTTAGACTAGGAAACTCTCCCCAAAATTTTAATTGACCATGTCTTTCTTATAGTGAGACATTTTGTAGATCTAAGTTCTGAGAAATATACTCTGGGAAAGCGCAAGTGAGACTAAGGAGAGACAAAAGACCAAGAGTCCCCCACACTGGAAGAAGGTACTCATACGTGGAACAGTCCTCTATCAGCTCGCAAACTTTTTCATGGAATGTGGCTAGGAATGAAATTAAAAAGTGAATTGATTGACTGTTGGGAGTCTTCAAAGACCAAGAAAAATTCAAAAGGAATTCTTAAATGACTTTCGGATAGCACAAGCTATGAACTAAAAAGCTGATGAATTTGACATTGTTAAAATTTAAACTTCCAGGGCTGGGGAGATGGCTCAGCATCTTAAGGTATTTGCTTGTTAAGTCTGCTGGCCCAGATTCAATTCCCCAGCACTCATGTAAAGCTGGATGCGAAGTGGCTCACAACTGTGATCCCAACGTGACTATGACAATGGGAGGTGGAGCCAGGAGAACCTGAAGCTCTTGGGTCAGGCTAGTCTGATGTTACTTTTCAGTCTAATAGTTCATGTGTAGTAGCAAGAAACGCTGCCTTAAAGAAGGTGGAGCAGACACCTCTGACACACACACACCTATACATACAAATAAATAAAATTTTTAAAGCCTTGTCTCAAATAAATATGTAAGTAAATAAATAAGTGGGCTTCAGAGATTGCCTGCAAAGACTAAGGACCCAGGTTTGATTCCCCAGTACCCAAGTAAAGCCAGATACACAAAGTGGTAAATACATATGGAGTTCATTTGCAGTGGCTAGAAACCCTGGCATGCCCATTCTCTCTGTCTGTATCTCTTCTATCTCTCTCTCTGCTTGCGAATAAATAAATAAAAATATATTAAATAAATAAAAGAATAAGTAAATAACAAAATAATGACATTAGTTCAATTCTGACACTCCTTAGTCCTATAAGACTATTCCTCATATAAGATGCCAGTCACAAGTACTGGCTGCACGGGGTGCCTGCACTCCTGTCTGACTTGGCTACAAAGTTGGTAGTTGCTACACCCCCTCCCCCCACTTCACATTGAACAATTTGCTGAAATGGCTCACAGAGTGCAGTGCAAGGCTACTGCAATCTCCTGGTTGCAGAGGACACCGTTAAGGAACAGCAGACAGAATGGACACATCAGCAAGGTATGGTGGTGGCTAAGGTGGTGGCTGAGTCTCCAAGCTCTGTCCATGTGAGCTATTCCCCAGTAGTTCAGCATGTTCTCTTGCCCGCAGCTCCCACCACCGCCTCCCTGCTCACAGGTTCCTTAGGGAGATCCCAGTAGGCATTCTGTTACCTAGGCACAGCTGACTCGATCTTTGGCTGTAGGTGATTACCTCACACTCTGGAGTTTGGGAGGCTCCAGCTCTCATTCATGCTCAGGTTGTTGGGGACCCCATCCTGAAAGCTAGGTCAGTCATCTGATTAGCACACAAAAAGCCATTCTAATCACTCCAGAGATTTCAGGGGCTTTAGGAACTACAGTTCAGAACTGGGAAAACAAAAAACAAATGTTTATTTTTTAATGGAACCTCAAGATGTGAACAAGTATAAACATTTTGGAGGGTAGTTTGGTAAAATTTAGCAAATACAAAGATGTGTGCAGTGTCCTAGAGAAACTCCAGAGTGATTATGGAGCACTATTTATTGAAACAACCTCAGTACCTATAGAATAATAGATGAATAAAGTTGCATATTCACATGGTGGATGAATATATATATACATATATTTTATTTTTATATATAGTGGTTAGGTAAATTAAGACTGTCTACATCAACATCATTAAATCCTTATGTGAGAAGGATATCATTAATAATAGAAGTTTTTAGAATAAATAATTTACATATCACTTGCAGGATCCTTTGGAGATACTAAAGCTAGGGAAATGTCTATGGAAATAGTGTATAAGCACAGAACAGGATGTCATCTCTTGGTGTGGTCTGGAGAAGGATCCCCAGGTGCTAGAATCTTTAAGGGGTATAGCCCAGTAGGAGGTCTTTCAGGTCATTGGGAGTGTGTACTTGCTGAGGATTATGAGATGTCAGCTCCTTCTTCTCTCTTTGCTCCCTGGTCAAGAAGTGAATGGGTTTGATCTGTCGCTCCACGGGCCAAAAAACAACAGGGCCTTGGATCACACACTGAAACACTCAAAGTGGTGAGTCAGAATGAAGCCTTGGGTCTCATTGTAAATTGATTAGCTCAGTGTTTGTTATAGTACTGGAAAGCTGGTGAACACAGCTCCAGAGAGGGAATGAGGTACAGAGAGAAATGGGACTGGGGGAGGATACACAGGGAGTTTCATCATGGCTATCCCAGTGTGTTACCTAAAGCAAATATGAAAAAAGTGCTTAAACTTGCTCAGTTTATTTGTCGAGGCATAGGTGTTCTCAAAAGCATGCTTGGTTTTCTTATGCATAGTATTTTCTATTATGAGACAACTGAGCCAAGATATACACTTAAATATGGAATCCTTCTTATTTCTTTTTTCCTTTAAAAAGATTTTATTTATTTATTATTTGAGAAATAGACAGAGAAAAAAGCAGATAAAGGAAGAGAATGGGCACGCCAGGGCCTCTAGCCACTGCAAATGAGCTCCAGACTCATGCACCACCCCTGGGGGTCTGGCTTTAAGTAGGTACTGGGGAATTAAACCCGGGTTGTTAGGGTCCTTTGGCTTTGCTGAGCTGTCTCTCCAGCCCTTCCTTCTTAGTTCTTGCATGGAAAAAGATATGGCTGGAGGGCTGGGAGAAAACCTTTCTTGGTGGTGCTATGAGGGACTCAAAGGGATGTGAGACAAAACTCAAAGTCTATCAGAGGCTGGTAGGGCAGGACATTGATACTGACTGAAGCAATGCTTTGGTGGGGATAGGGGGAAAGCTAGATGCCTTAAGTGTTTAGAGCCAGCCTATATGAGACACAAGAGGATAATGCCAAGAGCCTGAGTTCCCCAGTCAGCCCAGCCCTGCCTTTAAATCCTCCACTTCACTTAGTGAAGTGGCCTTTCCAGATTCCACTCTTCCTCATTCTCTCCACTGCTCAACACATGTCAGCAGTGCTTCGGTCATAAAACTTATACAAGGATTAAATTGAATAATACAAGTAAGATCCTGCCTACAATGCCCAGCATGCAGTGAGCATACTGTGAATGGCAGACTTGTTGGAGCATCAGTCAGAGCCCCATGAGAAAAATGAAACCACTCAAACTACTTCAACCAGTGAGAACTTCCTCCAAGGGAGTGCTATTACAGGTACTGTAAAGTCTTAGGAAGAACCCCCAAGAAAGAGTAAAGTAGCCTAGAGATGACCAGGCAGCAAACAGCTTCTGTCATAAATCCTGCAGTACAGTACAGTGAACAGGAGGTTGTATTCATGACCCTGGGATGCCTCAACAAGTGGTCTAAACAACAGAAGTTTATTTATCTACAGTCCTGGAGGCTAAACATTTCAAATCAATGTGTTAGCAGAGTCGATTCCATCTGAGTGCTTTGAAGGGCTCTCTACTGGCTCCTGACATGGTCTGAAAGCCTTGGCATTCCTTGGCCTATCAAAGCAGCACTTCAGACTACACTGCATCATGACCCTTCATTTTCTGTCCCTGTCTTCCCCTCTAAGGAGACCAGTCCCAGTATGACTTCTTCTTGACAAATCACATCCAAATGGCCCCATTCCCATATAAGATCATATTCACAATAGGGGAGTTAAGATATGAACTTGTGTGTGTGCATGTGTGTGTGAGAGAGAGAGAGAGAGCAAGAAAGAGGCATAAGGGGCATCCCATGTGCTGGCCTGTGGCAGGGTGTCCTGGCCTGTGGTGGCTGAAAAAGGAACACAGGTGTCTCGCCCCTACTCCCATCACTCTTCTGCCCATTCTTTCTTGAGCTAGTGCCTCTAACTGATCCTGGAACATGCTGTTTTTCATGAGCTCTGGTGATTCTCGGAGCTATGCTCCCCTATGAGGCTGGGGTTACAGATATGCATAGCCACAACAGCTATTTGTGTGAGTCCTGGGGATCCAACTCAAGTAAGCTATCTTGCTTCCTCAGGTCCTCATGCTTGAACAGCAAGTGCTCTTAATCACTGAGCCATTACTCTAGCGCCCAAACTTGTCCTTTTTCAGGAGACATAATTCAACCCACCAGAAATACGCTCTGAGTGAAAAGCCAGGGTCATGTCAGAGTGAGAGCACTGGCAGACACTGTTTAGGAGAGGCTGCATGGCAATGCTGGGGTCTGCTAAGCCACTGCTTTAGTTGCCACCAGAGGCAGAGGGAAAGAAAGATGCCTTTACCCTTGGTCCTGCCCACCCATCTCCCATGAGCGCCTCCTGCTGGCCAAATAGCAAGAAAGCGATTGACACACCAGCCTTGTAAGTGTCTGCAAAAGTCAGTTGCCCTTCTCCCTCTAAACAAGGTACATCATGTTCAAAGATAGACAATGTTCATGGAAATTGCCTCAAGATCTGCATAGAACTCTCACTCCAACTAGAATGAGGGGCAGAGCTGAGAGGATTTGGAAGTAGAAACCAAGAACTATTCAACAAAATAGAACAGGGCCTTTGGTCATGGGGATATTGGACTAGGAGAGGAGAGAGATATTAAAGAAACACCAGTTTAATTTTAAAACTGAAATATGTGCTATGAAAGAAAAGTTGAATGAGTGGTGAAGAAATAGCTGTGGGGACAAAGTGGCTGGAGACTCAAGGAAGGTCCCCTTTAGGAAGTGACAATGAAGCTGAGTGTTAAGCAGGTGTGACCTGAGCGTATGTTCATTTGGTCTCCCAAGGACTGCCTTCCTTTATGGTATTCACCTGATTTTTTTAAAAAAATATTTTATTTATTTATTTGAGAGAGAAAGACAAAGAGAGACAGAATTGGCATACCAGGGCCTCTTGCCACCGCAAACAAACTCCAGATGCATGTGCCACCCTGTGCATCTGTCTTAAGCGGGTACTTGGGAATCAAACCTGGGTCATTAGGCTTCGCAAGCAAGCCCCTTAGCCACTAAACCATCTCTCCAGCTCTTGATTTCTTTTTTCTTCATATTTATTTATTTATTTGCAAGCAGAGAAAGATGTAGAGACAGAGAGTGAGAGAATGAGATACAGAGGGAATGGGTGCGCCAGGGCATCTTGCCACTGCAACTCCATATTCATTTGCCACTTTGTGCATCTGGTATATATGGTCCTGGGGAATCAATCCTGGGTCATTAGGCTTTGCAGGCAAGCACCTTAACCACTGATCCATCTCTCTAGCCCCTGACCTGATTTCTTTGCATGATCTGAGTGGTCGCCTGCCACATGTCTTAATCGATTGACATGACACAACTTAATCCAATCAGACTCCTTGTCTCTTGAATTTACATTTAAATAGGTCCTTGAATTGGACACGTAGCAGTTCAAAGAGAGCTGCTGAGTTCTCTGGTGACAGTGTCCTGCAGCCGTCTAAGGAGCTTCCCCAGAAATGCTCCAGCAAACTATATCCTCCCAAAGGCAGCTGTAGGAATACCTTCCACCTTCCTGTCTGTCCTCCTGAGGTGTTCTCTGTGCTTCCTCCCCTTTAATGTGATGATGTGTGACATCGGAGACTCGGTTATACAATGTCATCCAGTCCTGTGTGGTCCTCAGGATTACTTGTTGAAACCAAGCCATCATGGAACTTAGCTACTCTTCCTCCATGATCCTGAAGGTGGTAGGCTCAGAGCAAGGAAGCCAGTACCAAAACCTTTACCACACTTTGAAGACGCCTCGGAGTTCATGGGGAGAAACTAAGGTTCCTGACATCCAAACACCAGGTCCCAACTCAATCTGAGCTATTAGCTGCTGGTGGTCAATACCAACCTGTCAGCCACATGCATGAATCTTGATTTAAGTAGAGCCTTCTTCAGGCTCCACTATCAGATCACATGAGAACAGAAGCCTTGGGTATCCTTTGACCTTAGACTAAATTGACTGTCATAAGAAAAAGAAATGATGGACTCAGCTCTAAATCCCAGACTAGCAGTCATGATTCTCTTTGGTTCCATGCCCCAGCTCTTCAGTCTCATGGAAATTAAACTTAATTCTCCAACCTCACCCTTACCCACAGCACACTGAATTCATGGTCGCCTAGGACGCTGGGTCTCGGGGTGTCCACACTGGGAGGCAGCTACAGAAGGAACTTGGAGGGGAAACAGAAAGATGCTATCCCAGGGCAGGAGCACTGACCAGCCACACTGATTTTCAATTTCTGCCCAGCACCTGATGAAAGGAGCATGCTTTCAGACTAGATTGCCCATGAACATGGCACACAGCAGACCAAGTGAATCAGCAGAAACTGCCAAGCCACGGATGTGTGACAGCATTGCTGGGACTCTGAGGCGTGAAGTCTGCAGAAGGAAAGTAGACCTGAGAAATTCCTAAGAAGGAAGTGGATCTCTGTTGAGATAATGCGTAAGAATAATTCTAGGGAAACCAGGTTCTTTGATTCCCTGCCATCGTTATGTCCTTGGTGGCCTTATTGAAAATTCCACCCCTCCCATACCCTCCGGCTCACCATACCCATGTCAGGGTGGAGTGGGTTTTCATGAAGAAAATAGGAGCTGCAATGTTTGGCATATTAATTCAGAGCATATGGCCAAAATATTGTTTCTATGGCTCGTGGGCTTATGATATTTAATTTAAAATAGATTTTCCTAAATAAAAAGAGACTTTATACAGATGGCCATTAAAAGCAAACCGTTTTTTTTTTTTCTTTTCTTTTTTTTTTGCTGCTCGGCATTGTTAAAATATAATGTTTTTAAAACATTTTATAGAACTCAGCCCTTTGGCAGGGATGGAGTATTCTGTGAAGATGGAGACTTGGCACTAGGACAGAGATGGTCCAAATACCATTGTCATAAGTCCCATTCAAGGACATTTCCTTTCTTGAACCCTCAAGTGTGATTGGGATCTGAGATAGCATGTCCCTTGACATTACCAAGCTCAAGTGATGGCAGCAACAAAGACTTTGTGAGGTCATCCTTGTGGAATAGGAGCAGACTGTTTCCACAGCAAATACCAAGCCAGGACGAGGCCAGGTGTTTGCCGGTTTTCCATGCCTCCCTCCTCTGAGTGGGAGTAGGAGTAGGAGTCTGCTGGAGTTCCTCTCTCTCTCCCTTTCTCTGTCCCTCTCCTTCTCTCTCTCTCTCTCTCTCTCTCTCTTTCCAAAATGGAGATTAGATTGAAGGCTTCTAAAATAAAAATTGCTTTGGATTCACCTTGCTAAAAACTATGCAATGAATTGTTCAACCCAAGTTGTTTTCTTGACCTGGCACTATAGCTCAGCGGTAAAGGATGTACTTAGCATACTTGAAGCCCTAAGGTTCAGTCCTCAGCAATCCCTAAAACACATGTGCATGCATACACACACACACACACACACACATACACTCACACACACACACACACAATTTCAAAACATGGCTGCCGAGCTCACCAAGCTGCTTATCGTGAAAACCATGATGGAAATGAGAAGGAGAGGAGTGGAAGGTTTTAACTTACAGGCTCCTGGCAAGGCGGGCACATTCCCAGTGGTGCAGGCTCCCATTTTTAATGCGCCCTTGCTGGTGGCAGCAGGCAACATTCTTTGCTGGAATCTGATCTGAGGACAGCACACACCTCTTGGTCGAATCTGTTGAGTTTGCTCTTATGATGCAATGTCAGCTGCTAAACGTTTTGTTGTTGTTGTTGTTGTTGTTGTTGTTGGAAAAGCTGATACTTGAGAAATGGTTTTGTATTAGTTCAGGAGAGCAAAAAAAGCTGAGGGCAGTTTCTGTTCTTATGAGTGGCCAAAGAGAAATAGCCCACTTCCTGATGGGGGCTCAGAGAAATGTTGAGGTCCAAACACAATTGTTCCTAATGTACACCCTTTTGTAATTAGAAATGCACCCATGTGGCACAATTTTTTTTTTTTCGAGTTCAGTGATCTTCAATAACGCTTGTAATCAGGTAGGCTTTGAAAGTGGGGTAAGGACAATGGCAAGAACTTCATGACAAGAGCCCGACTAGGGGAAAAGATCACTTCCATGGACCTCGCTGCACCACAGTGGCTTTCTGGGGCTTTGTTGGCAGGGATATAAAAAGCTTAGTTGAAGAAGTACACGGACCCCACAATCCAGTGGGGAGATGGACAGGGAAAGAAGCGACTGCTTTTGCCTCTAGAGTGAGGGACTGCATTCGCAAATGGCTGCGGGGAACTTATGGGGAATTTTTTTTTCCTGCTATACACCAAGCTATCAGGAGCTTCAGTGAGCATAAGCCTGAGAGAGCTAGGCTGTATATCTGTCAGAATGCACAAAACTAGAAGGCATTTTTGTTAAAGCAGGCAAAGACTCCTACTGAGGCCTTTGCAATTCAACACCGGGAAAAATTTAGGAGTTGTCAATTAACACAAGCTAGGGTAGGCAGGAAGGTAAATATTGATTTGTAAAGTTTCTATCTCAGTGGTTGTCTTCGAATGAATAAAACCGAAATTGACCCCCGCTCACTGAGGTTTCAATGAGAAAAAGGGCAGGCTGGTCACATGGTGCATATCTATAATCATAGCACTTGCAAGTCCCAGACTAATCTGAGAGATATAGAATAAGATTTTACAAGAGTGATAGATTGATGATAAATAGATGATAGATAGATAGAAAGAAAGATAGATAGATAGATAGATAGATAGATAGACAGATAGACTAATTACTTTTTTATTAAAATGAGTGGGCTTTTTTTCACTTTAAACAGGACCAGAGCTAGGAGATAGCTTAGTGGAGTAAAGTGCTTGCCATGCAAGTACAAGGACCTGCATTTGATCTCCAGTATAGTAAATGGAAGAAACAGTAGACTGCCTTGCAATCCCAGTGTTGGGGAAATGGAGACAGGTCGATGAGTGGAGCTCACTGGCCAGTCTAGACTATTTAGCGAGCTCCGGGCCAGTGAGAGACTCCGTCTCAAACAAGGTGGATGACATTCCTGAGGGATGGCGCCTAAGGTTTCCCTCCAGCCTCCACGTACACATGCAGCCACATGCGTACACATGCAGCCACATGCTTCTGCACACATGGACATACATACACATCATTTTTGAAAGGCCGCGTTCATGACAGAAAAATGAGGACATCTAGCCACTTGAAATTTAAAACACCCATAATGCCAGCCTTCAGCATTAACTATTAAGATGGTATATAACACTTTATTAATTTCTTAATTTTTTTAATTTTATTTTTATTTATTTACTTGAAAGAGGTAGGAAGAGAGTGGGGGGGGAGATGCAGATAGAGAATGGGCAGCCAGAGCCTCCAGCTGCTACAATCAAACTCCAGACACATGCACCACCTTGTGCATCTGACTCATGTGGGTCCTGGAGAATCAAACCTGGGTCCTTCGGCTTTGTAGGCAAGCACCTTAATTGCTAAGCCATCTCTCTAGCCAAAACTTTAAACTTGAATAATCAATATAATGATAATACAATCAATATATATCCAATATAATAAGTCTATATGTAATTCATATACACTTTTGTCACTTCTAGCCCTTTTGCGGCCACTATTGGAACTGATAAATTCGTGTGTACATCACTTTTAGTGAGAGCCTAGCGTTGCACATGAGGGAACTACAGAAGTTTATTCAATCCATCCTTTGTTTTTAGACACTCAGATTGCTTCCAATGTTGGGTATATTATAAACTGCTTCAGTGAGCAACCTTCTGGGTAAATATTTGTGCCCAAATGTTATTGTTGTTACGGCTGTTCAAACAGAATAACTTAGGAAGCTTTAGAAAATTTTCTGAGAACTAAGCTGGAAGGAAGGAGCAGTTTGAGCTGAAATGAGAGAGAGACTTTCTCACAGCGTCTGAATAGAAGAGGCACGCTACGTTTCCTGATAGGTGTGACTGAAATAGTAAAATAGAGAATGTTAAAGGAAATTGTGTAAAAATACCAGGCATTTAACCAAATTGTACAGGACTGCCAATGCCCTGTTATATGTCTGCCACCTCTAATTTCTGAGCACGCTATTCTAGGAGGCTCTGTTTTTGTAACTCGTAAATGCATGTGGCATCTTCCTGGGTTATCTGGACCAAATACTATAATTCTTCAAGCTTAGAAGACTGTTTTAGGGATGACAAAAAAACCTAGTTCACGTGGTGATATGAAATGGGGGAACGGGAAGATGTCAAAATGATAGCAGTAGAAGATAGGAAATACTAGGATGGGTCATGCCCTAAGTTATTCTTAGTGAACAGAAAAGCTATGCTTTGATAAAAATAATCTTGAACTCTGCTGTTAATGAGTGTGTTTACACAGAGTGATGACAGCTTAAAAACTAAAAAAATAAACAACCCCATGAAAGATGGACAAGTATACCCCACACCCAGGTTCATGTGGGACAGGGAGGCCTCGCCATCCTCCTGTGTGTCCACACACAGCCTCCGTATCCTCATCCGTCCCTAACTCTGGGCAGCAATGACCATAGCTAATGCCACCGGCTCCTAAGGTGATGCGTAGTCATTCCTCCTAGCCTGGTGGCATGTTTATCCACAAATGAGGTGCAGTGGAAGGAAAGGGAGGAAGGTGAGAAATGGATGTCATTTACTCAAGATACAAGGCAGCAGGCAGTCTGCTGCAAAAGCTCGGAATTTATCCTGGTAGCCATCCTAAAGAAACCCTTTTTTTTTTTTCTTATGTAATTTAGGGTCTTAGCCTACAAATTTTCTTAATACATTTAATCACACTTTTCCAGTACAGCAGGAGCTCCTAGAATGACCATATTATGGCAAATTGAAAGTCCTTATTTGTATGTATGCTTCCTTGCAAGAGTCAACATTTACTGAGCACTCTTGTTGAACCTTGGTTTCCCCAGGAAAGAGTAGTCTGAGACAAGAGCATATATGCAGCTCTATTATGGGATGTGAGTTTGGTGAAGATCAATGAGGAACTGACCAAAATAACACATGGGAAGAAGCAAAGTTGATGGGAGGATGTCATATCAGGATTGTTCCTGCTGTGAGCCTCTGAGCAGCTTTCTAGAATGTTCCTCAGCCTTATCTACTTGAAGGACTGAGGAGGGGCAGTATCTGTCCAACCTCCCTCTTCCCATGAACCAAAGATTGTTCTGTGTAATGGTCTCTTTTCAATGTAGGAGTGCCAAGTGAGCTAGTCTGCAGACAGTCCTGGAACATAAAGGAGAAATATAACGTGAGGCCCATGCCCAGGGCACAGGGCAGCACAAAGTCAAATCACAGTGCCATGAAGCAGGTGGCTCCTCCAAGGTACAATGCAGCCCAAGAGAATGTCAGGCAGTGATAAAAAGGAGTCAGATAAGCCATCTGAGCTCCAGAGCAGCACAAGGCTTCCTTGAGAAGGCCACCAACTAAGGACGGATGAGCCCTGAGGAGCACTCACTCTTTACAGACTGAAGCTATTGCTGCAATTGCCTAGCCCAGTCACAGTACACCCAGACTCGATGCCAATGCCTGAGCACTGGGTGCCAGGAATTCTGGGACCTCCAAAATAGTCCCCATATGTGATGGTTAATATTGACTGATAGCCCAACAGGACCTTAGAGTCACCCGTGAAGATTAGGTTAGCCTCTGTCTGTGAGGGATGATGCTGGTGAGGTTAACTAAGGTGGGAAGACCCACCTTCACTGCAGGCAGCATCCTTCCATGGGCTGGGATCCTGGACTGTATGGAAAGGAGAGAGCTGGCTGTGCAGCAGCCTCCATCACTCGGTTTCCTCTCTGTGTTCCTGCCACCATGCCTTCCCTGCTGTGATGGACTGTAACCTAAAACCAGAAGGTCACACAAACCTTTTCTCCCTTAAACTGATTTTTGTCAGGTATTTTGTCTTAGCAACAACAAGGTTACTGACACACTATGTATTAGTATGGTTTCTTAGTTATTGAGACATAGTGTCTTCTTCCTGTCTATTCCTTTTCTGTTCTTCTCAAACTTCCAAACTCCCTGCCTAATGCTTTTCCAACAGTAGCACAGAAGAGCTCATGGCCACAAAACTATGATATTTTGTTATTGGACTGTATCTAATATTTTCTTTTGAGGTAATGTTTAGATAGATGACATAGATATAGATATTACTGCCTTTTCTTTCTTCCTTCCTTCCTTCTTTCCTTCCTTCTTTCCTTCCTTCCTTTCTTTCTTTCTTTTTCATGGTAGGGTCTCAGCCCAGGCTGACCTGAAATTCATTACATAGTCTCAGGGTGGCCTCAAATTTGTGGTGATTCTCCTACCTCTTCCACCCAAGTGCTGGGATTAAAGGTGTGTGCCACCATACCTGGCTCTATTCTTTTTCTATTCCACGTCATGTCCTGAACCTTTCTCTTATGACACAAAATTTTAAACATCATCTTAAAATTTCTACATTATTATATTGACAACATGGTTATCGTGTTTATGGACATATAATTATTTGTTTGTTTGTTTGTTTATGACAGAATATGGGCACTCCAGGGCCCTCTTGTAACTAATAAGTAAACTCCAAATGCACGTACCACTTTGTGCATCTGGCTTTGGAAGGGTACTGGGGAATCAAACCCAAGCCAACAGGCTTTGTATGCAAGAACCTTTGTCCACTGAGCCATCTGTCCAACCCCACACATATAGATTGCTTTCGATATTTGTTTTGAAACAAGCACTAACTTGTTCAGGCTAGACTTGAGCATCACAGGTCAAGCTATCCTCCTTCCTTAGCCTCTCAAGTAGGTGGGAATACAGGGCCATTCTATAGCCTAATTACCTTCATATAATTGATGTGCCCAAACAATTTGGAAAGCAATATATGCCACCCTTGCAGTCCTGTGTTCTATGGAATGAAACCTGAGCAGGTCAGGGAGAGAGAATGGATAAGGTCTCAAATGTAAGTAGGGTTGTAAGGGACAGGCTCTTTGAGTAGGTGGGAAACTGAGTGACATGAGGGAAGAAGATTTGTCACCTGGTGATGAGAAAACACTAAGAGTGGGGCTCACATTCTAGATGTGTTCTGGGACCAGAAAGACAAATAGTGCTGAAGCCAGGAGAATAGGACAAAGGAGAGAAAAGATGGCTCTCACCAGCTACAGAGGCCATTAGAGGTCATGAGAAGTTTATATTTGACAGACGGACATTGAAAATTTGCAAGGAGAAGCCTGACAACAACATCAGTTTGAGTTTAATAAAACAATAACAAAGGGCACTCTGACTGCTACAGAGGAGGACCAGCATCAGCACAGCAGGGAGTAGTTAACTACGGGACGAGGAAGCAGAGGTGTAGGGAACAAGAGCGTGATCATAGATGCATGTGACAGACAAGGCTCTCTTCTGGGGCATGAATCCGCAGACGGTTTTTCCTTATTCACTCTTATGAGTTCCTTCCCATATTTTTAAGTTGACAGCTAAAACTTTTTAGTCTTAGTACTTATGAAAAATGTAATTTCTATTTATTATAAATGTTGACATTTTAAAATGAAACTCTTCAAGATAGTTGATTGAATCTAAATACTATAATTTATTGAATACCATTTAACGTCTGTATTCATTTGAAAAATACATTAATAAGCTCTTCCATGACAGTCATTTTTCTTCATTTTTTAAATCTTTCAATTGCTATTATATTTCCTGCACAGACTTTTGTACTAATGTTACAACTTGGAGTGTTTGAAGATCTTTTCTTGATTATCCTGACATAATTCTCATGTCAAAAATGTATGCCAAAATTGGAATTTTTTAAAACCCTGTGGTTATAAAGTTTTGAACTACCAATTGTTTCTGATTGAATTATAATCAATAGCACAACTGACAAAAATAATGTAAACACATTAGAAATGCTATTGAATAATGATTAGTTATAAAACGATCTTATTAGAAATACATCTCTGCAGATTTATGAGGTATTGGCTGCCCCTGCTTAGATGGATTTTATTTACTGATAGAATGAGACAGAATTCAGCATCAGTTGTTTCTCTAGTTTTGTTTTTATTGCTGTAAGTGCTGAGAAAGCTTGTTCACCAAAAAAAAAAAAAAAAAAAGAGTAGATGTAAGCAGAGCTGAAAGGAGATTTTTCATGGCAACATCCCAGTCCCTTGAGTTTCTTTTGAATTATATGATAAACTATGACCAGCTAATCTCTCTTCAAAGTATGTTTAAGGTTGTATTCATTCATTTTGTCCTTCCTTCAATTATTTTTAAATATTTTTATTTATTTATTAGAGAGAGAGAAAGAGGTAGAGAGAGAATGGGTGACCAGGGCCTCCTGCCACTACAAATAAACTCCAGAAGCTGATCATTATGTCTTACAAGCAATTGCTTTAACTGCTGAGCCATCTCTCTAGTCCCATTCCTTCAATTTTGTTGAGCACTGAGCATTGGAAGCAGTGTGACTTGCCAACAATACCTTCCCATCCTCTCTGTATTCCTTTTTGATCCTTCCCTATTGCAGTCATCTTCTTGTTGCTGAGACAAAACATCAAAGCAGCCTATGGGAGAAAGGGGTTCATTTTATCTTAGAGTTTTGAGAGGAAGCCTCATCACAACAGACAGCTCAGTATCTCATCTTGTCACGTCAGCTTGGAGGAAGCAGCACAAATGCGCCAGTCCTGAGACCCAATGGGTAGACTAATAAACCTCAAGGTCCACCCGCAGTGATGTATCTCCTCCAGCAAGGCTGGCTCCACCTCCTGGCAGCTCCACCAGCTGGGTATCACGTATGAGGCTTAGTCACAGCACTTGAGGCTATGGAGGATATGGTAATTTGAATACATATCCCCCATAGACTCAGGTGTTTTATTAAAGGTTGTAACTCAGGTCTCCAGCCACTTGGCTGGAGGAGTTATCACTGTGGGCAGATCCTGGAGTCAATACAATGGTGTGTTTAGGGCAGATCTGATTCTAGCCCAGAAGTGTACAGAACAGTCTGTGTTCTTGTATGTGTGTGTGTGTGTGTGTGTTGGTGTTAATGCAGTTTTTCTCTCTGTTTGGACGGATGGAAGCAGCTTCTTCTGCACTGATGAAACCAACCCTGGATTTGGAAGTCTGAAGTAAATCCTATTTTTTCCCTAAATTGCCTCTGGTTTGGATGTTCATCCGAGCAACATAGAACTATGTTGACACCTAACAGGGGATGTTTTACATTCGAACCACCACGTTCCCCACTGACCTTCAGGGATTTGTGTCAGAGGCAAGGTCCAAAACAGCTCAGGAACATATTTTGGCTGGGTTTTTCTGTGTAAAGGACAGAGGGCACCTATATCAAAGCCGTTTAGTACTGACCTCAAGATCTGCTGAGGTATGAAGAGGGTGTACTCTACCAACTCATATGCAAGTCCTCAGAGCAGCAATGCTAGGAGGCTGAGTCAACTGGGAAGTGCTGGGGTCAGAGTACTCTGCCTCCACATGTGGGTGACTTATACATAGGAGGTGTCTCTCTGGGATTATAAGCAGAATGTTAGTATGCCTCCCTGGATCGTCCTTATTCATGTGTTCCTTCTTCACATAGCTTTGCCCCTTCCTGCTTCTCCATGATGGCAGGTAACAGCATGCTCCTCTCCAAGAAGCCGAGAAGATACCAGTGCCTTGAGCTTGGACTTTAAGAACTATGAGCTAATTAACCCTGATTTCCTTACAAATCACACAGTCCCATGTGTTGTGTGATAACAGCAGAAAAGAGACTAGTACAACCTCTTTCTAAGGCAGCTTTGTTTGGAGGGAGAGAGACGGCTGAGTGTTTAAACATTTGCTGCCTTAAATTAATTGTTCCTTAGACCCTTGGAAAACTCGTGTAAACATATGGACACGCACACATAGGAAATCCTCTAGTTTCAAGTCCACTGGTGTACAATTTCATCCCTGAAAATGGTGAGAATTAGCAAGAGACTGGGTAAATGTTAAGGTCTGAGATGGAAGACTTGGCAATGCAGCAGCTGCTGGTGTGAACAAGATAGGGAGAGCCCAGGATTCAAGTGGGCTAGGATGAGAAGTGGCTAGAGGAAGCTCAGACTCAATCAAAAGCTTAATCTCTGCAGCTTGGCCAGAGCCTGCTGGAGGTTTAGGCTGACCACAGGCCATCCTGTGATAACTGCCATCTCTACACACTTGCTGAAACAAACGGAAGAGAGGGGCACTTCAGGTTGAGATGCTCTTGTCCTCAAAGGGGCTGGCAACACTCTGTACAGCCCTCTAGCCAGAATTGGTCACCTTGCTCCAAACCAAGTGCTTGAGAGGCTGGGATGGAAAGGAGTGCGGGAACCCTGTGTGGGCTCTGTCTTCATCGCGCGCAGGGTTGGCACATGGAGCCAGCTGGAAGCACTTCTGTTTAGGAAAGAGAATGTGTAGGCTTACTGTAAATCAATGTTTTCATAAGAAAAAAATAGTTTTCATTTGGAAAAAAAAATTAGCAAGAACAGTGAAGCAAGACTTGAAAAGCTCAAGACCAAGGAGAAGGAACCTGGTATTGAAATGCATTTATAATCTATAACAATTGAAATAGAGGGACGAAGGGAGAACCCTGGAGCAGACTGTGTGAGGTTAACTTCTCGCTGTGTAACCGGAAGCCGCCTCACAACACACCTGCACCACTTACTCGATTACTGAAATTATTCACTGGTGGATGAAAGGCTCAAATCAGAAACTAAATACATATTTCAAAAAAAAAAAAACACTGTTCAGACCACTTAAATAACAATCTACATTTTCTTTCTTTTCTTGACAGGAAATGTAGATGATTAAATTTCCTCACCATGGGCAAAGAATTCTGGAAGCTGAAAACAATGAAAGAAATCTTGAAAGAAAAGATGAACACATTTGAGAACTTAAAGGTATTTTTTTTTTGTCAGTAAGCAATACAAATACAATTCAAAAGCAAGCTACAAATTGAAAAGGTTATTTAAATAAATGTCAAAGGGGTAAATAACCTTAATTGAAAGACCTCTTACAAAGCTGCAATGCCACTAACATGCCAGCTTCCAGCAGCAAGAGAAAATGCATGTTAGAATTACAAATAGCTCAGGGAGAAAACAACATGCTGGGAAGGATAACACTTTGGTCCACCAAATGAACAGATACCTGAAGATGTCAAAAGTCAATGCCAATAAGCTTCTAATGAGAGCAATAATGCAATTTCTGGCCTAAAATATGAACAAGTACTTTCCCTTCTAGAGCACAATCAAAACTATGTGTTTTAAATATCTGTGCAGATATTCTATGGCTGGCAAAAAAAAAAAAAAACTTAAAATAGATCCTCTTCCGCTTGAGAATAGAACTGTGTCTCAATCAAGCCATTGTAAATTGAAAATATTATAAAACAAAGAAATTAGTATGTCACACACCTAGATAACTGTGACGGTTAGTGGTCATTGCTAAGTTCACTGGATTTAGTATTACCATGGCGACATATTGCTAGGGCATATCAAGAAAGGTTAAGGGGCTGGAGAGATGACCTGCTGGTTCAGGTGCCTGTCTGCAAAACCTAACAACCTGGGTTTAATTCCCCAGTACCCATTCTCTCTGTCTGTCTCTCTCTTTCTCTATCTCTATCTCTCTGAACTTGCAAATAAGTAATTTTTTTTAAAGTTTGAATTGTAAAGGGAAGATGTACCCTGAAAGTGGGGGGCACCAACCCGTAGGCTGGGGTTCTGAACTGAACAAAAGGGAGAAGTGAGTGAGCTGAGCAGCCACATTCATCTCATTTTCCTACCTGACTGTGGAGGTGATGTGACCAAATAGATGCATGCTTTCCCCACCATGGTGGACCATGTCTCCTCCAGCTGTCAGCCGTAGTAAACCCTTCCCTTCTTTTTTTATATAATTTTTTAAAATTTTTTTGTTTGTTTATTTATTTGAGAGCAATGGAGAGAAGGAGGCAGAGAGAGAGAGAGAGAGAGATAGAGAGAGAGAGAATGGGCGAGAGAGAATGGGCGCGCCAGAGCTTCCAGCCTCTGTAAACGAACTCCAGATGCGTGCGCCCCCTTGTGCATCTGGCTAACGTGGGTCCTGGGGAATTGAGCCTCGAACCGGGGTCCTTAGGCTTCATAGGCAATCGCTTAACCTCTAAGCCATCTCTCCAGCCCAAACCCTTCCCTTCTTAAGCCACTTCTTCACAAGTGTTTGGTCACAGCAATAAGAAAGGTAACTGAAACGCTGACAAACCATCAGAGCTAGGAACACAGTATGCTGTAGGGTACCAGCCATTGCCCGTTGTGATTCCAGGAACAATGACATCCCTGGCAGGGAAGAACGAGACACAGGCTGGAGAGATGGCTTAGCAGTTAAGGCACTTGCCTGTGAAGACTAAGGATCCAGGTTTGAGTCCATAACCCATGTAAGCCAGATATAAAGGTGGCACATGCACCTGGAGTTCATCAAAAATGACCAGAGGCCCTTACAGCCCCATTCTCTTTCTCTCTCTCTCTCTCTCTGTCTCTGTCTTTCTCTTTCTCTCTCTGATTGATAAATAAATAAAATAATTTAACGAAGAAAGATCTAAATGCAATTCTAGAAGCACAATTTTTACTGAGTGTGTATCATTTTTGTATCATCATAATGACAAGGAAAATAAAGATGGGTCAAACCATCATAGCTCAGGGTTTATCTACACAAATGATTCAATGAGCTAATACATGAAAGTTAAATTCTTTGGCGTGTATAAAGTACAGCTCTACTTTTGAAATGGTAACAAAAGTTTATAATTTTCCATGAGTTCTGAACTCATTAAAAGTTTCTATTGTATAATCAACCATTCCATTGCTATGGATTAGCCCAAAGACACAATGAATTGTACTTTAAATTTGTGGGTAAAAACTTTTCCTACCACATGCATCTTACAAGCATGAAACTTGGAAAAAACACCAACATCCTACACAGTAGAAAGGAGACTTTCAAAATACAGTAAAATTTTTAAATGATATTCAACTAAATATCATGTTTTCTGAGAATATTTTTATAAACTGAAAGAATTATCATAATATGATTTTACCATGTTTCACAATATTACATCAATCCACACTAAAAAAATCTTTATAAAGTAAACTGGCTTCATTGAAAGTATATTCATGGAGAAGTGTATGTGAGTAGAAAAAATGGATTAAAATATAAAAATAATTATAATTTTCTCTGAGTAATCTTTGTTTTCTTTTTATTTTAAGCCTTGTCTAATACTCAGTAGAGTGTTGCTAATGTAAATGGAAGGTCTAAATTCCAGTTTATACGCGTTCATAGCAAGTGTCTGCTGTGGAGCCTGGTCCTGGAAACTGCAGAATTTTAGCTTTTGCAAACTCACAAAGCCATTAGGCAACCGGTCCTCTCCCCAAATTCAGTGGAATGCTTTGCAGAGAAAAGCGTGTTAGGCGTGTGGAGTAAGTATTAGATTAATTCATGCAGGGGGCGGAGGAAAGCTGGTCCCATGGCAACGCTCCAGAGTGTTTTACCGCAAAGGGCTCTTGAAACCCAACACACCTTCTGAAACAGTATCAGTGAGGAGAGGACAGAGACTCCTGCTAAATTGTGTTTGACTTACTGGAGAGAATTTGTCATTTTGGTCAGCTAGAAAGCACCCCCTCATCACGGGCAGTTAACTTGCGAGACTATCTTGTTCGGCCTCTGTCTGAATCCACTCTGCTTTCATGACCCTCAGGGGCCTCCTGTCTCCCTGTCTTCTATATACCCCATGCTTTAAGTGAGTTCTGAAGAGACATACCCTGTCCACCTGATGGCTCATTTCATGCTCTTCTTGGCCGCACGTCCTGATTCTGTTTGGGGTCCAGCTCCAGGGAATGAAATACCATACCAATGTCTGCATCTTTATGTCCATCCCATTTCTCCTTGGTGAGTATCCTCTTTGGCCGCCTCCCATGAAAGTAGAAGTGGACCAATGTGAGAAAAATTTGACCTTCTTCTCCTTTCTTCTCTGAAAGAAAAGTTGAGATTCATGAGGGCAACACACCTTAAGGCTCTAGATCTCTCTCGTCCACTTGAAGGCAACCTGGATGATGCCTAGAGCCACTATGGCCATCTTGTGACCACACAAAAAGTTTAAGGGAACTCCAGAGGAATCTACCCAAAGCTCTAACGTTGCTCAGTAAAAACTTCTTAGGTGGGTTGATACATTACTTCTTAGATAAAATGAGACCTCAGAGACAGCCTTGATTTTGTTGCTGACACCCCTGAATATGACATTTGAGCTAGCTGAAATAACTAGAATTGGATTTCCTATACACTTTTTCTGTGCGTGGGTATATGTGTTTGTATGCATGTGGGCACACATAGTTGTACAGGTATGCATGCATTTGTGTGCGTGGAGGTCAGAGGTCAACATTGGATGTCTTCTTTAGTTACTCTCCAACTTGTATTTTTTTTGTTTTTATTTATTTATTTGAGAGTGACAGACAGAGAGAGGAAGAGGCAGAGAGAGAGACACAGAGAGAGAATGGGCACGCCAGGGCTTCCAGCCACTGCAAACGAACTCCAGACACGTGCGCACCCTTGTGCATCTGGCTAACGTGGGTCCTGGGGAATCGAGCCTCGAACCAGGGTCCTTAGGCTTCACAGGCAAGTGCTTAACCACTAAGCCATCTCTCCAGCCCTCCAACTTGTATTTTTGAGATAGAGTCTCTCACTGCACCTACAACTCACAGATTCAGTTATGCAAACTAGCCAGCATGTCCAAGGGATCCTTTAGTATCCACTTCCCTAATACTGGGATTAGAGGTAATACCACCATGCCTCAGCATTTAAATGTTTTATTTTAAATTTACTTACTTTCAAGCAGAGGGAGACAGAGAGAGGAGAGAGAGAGAGAAAGAGAGAATGAATGAGCACACCAGGGCCCCTGCAAACTCCAGATGCATGAGTCATATTGTGCATCTGGCTTTATGTGGGTACTAGGGAATCGAACCAGGGTCATTAGACTTTGCACGCAAGCATCTTAACCTCTGAGCCACCTCTCCAGTCCAGTGCCCCAGCATTTTATGTGAGTACTGGCAATCTGAACTCAGGTCCTCAAGCTTGTGATCTGCTAGCCACCTCCCTAGTTCCCTAAGCACTTCCACGTGCTCTTGCAAACAAACCTGGTTTGTAAAGGAGGTTCTGCCACCCAATGGTTCCCATGAGATTTCTGAGAAATCTTCCAAACTCATTCATGCTGGTGGGCTTCATTAGGCATCATCTACTGGTCACTTATCCATTTTAGTCAACTTCTCTGGGGTCCAGGGTTATCTGATTTCCTTGCCTGGATCTGCTCTCTGGAGAAGCACCTTGTTGAAAAATATCTCCACATGTTGCTTATAAGTATTTCTGGTTTATTTCCTCAGTTCCTTGGTTGGTACCAGTCTCAGGCAGCAGAGTTGACAAACACATTCAGTGAAAGTTCTTGAAAGTCTTACCTAAAACATCTGTTTCTCAGGAGCTTCTCAGTGAGAGCCAGTCCTAACCCATGAGAGTTGATCTAACGAGCTGACTTCCAGGACAGATGTTTGAAAAGAAGGCACGTCTCAGTCATTCATGTTGGGAACAGCCTCTTCTGTCTTGTGTGAATCCCAGCTAAATCACACCCGCAGGGCCACAGACAAGCTGACAGGCTTACATACTCCATAACGCAATGATAATAGGTACTCAAGTACACAGGCCAAGGACCCTTTAAAGGAATGCCCCATCTGAAAATTACAGTGATGTAAGTAATGTCAACACTTACCACGGTGACTACCTTCCATGACCTAGATTCCAAGTTCCCACCAACTGACACTCTGTTTCAGACATTCCTAGTACCATAGAATTCCAAGTTCAAAGAGTCATGGGGATGAAGTAGAAAAATGCTACCTGGATGTCAAGGTCTGGGGTCTAGTCATTCACACTGATTCTCAGAAAAACCTTTCTTTCCTCTCCCTGGATGTCTGGGTGGTGTGTAATAATGGATTGAACTAGATGGTCTGAGAATACCACCTTAGCACCTTAGCTCAAACCTTTGGATTCTCTTACACAGGAACATAACAGAGACATTTGACCCTCCTTGTGTTAAGGCTTACCTGGCCCCTATACTAGTGTTTGGTAACAAATGCTAATCTAATGCTAAGCCTTCTCTATATGCTAGACTCCAGGTTAAACAGCCCTTGAGGTTAAGTATTGTCATGGCCAATTTGCAAATAAATAGATAAGAAGAATTTAGAAAAGAGAATTTAGATCACAGAGCCCATCCTCTTAACCTTCAGACTACCAGTCTCCATAAAGACTTGAGCAGAGTCCCAACAGTGTTGCAAACCCCACCTGAGTTTCCTTATCTTTATTACTATTTAATCATGCATTTCAATAAAATGTATTTTGTGTTGTTGTTGTGTTTTGGATGCTGTAATTTGGCTTCCATGAGAAAATGACTTCTTCCTAATAAAAAGACATATCAGAAAAGAATATTCTCTTTAATTTGATCATAGAAATCCCAGGATGCTTTTTATGATGGCACTCATTCTCATCAGTTTCTGCCACGTGCTATCATTCAGTTCTGTAAACATCTTCCCTCCCAGATACTGTAGCACTCACTCCAAAGGTATTGTTAATCCGCTGAGTAAAAACACACTTGCCCTCTGCAAGCTATGGTTTTCCTTTGAAATCTCTGTAATTAACACATTCAGGTTTCAGGCACTGGGTATTATTGAGCTCAAAGAAACAAAGATGTATTTCATTTTTTTTTCTTTTTTGTCTACAAGTGATTCATCAATTCCACTCCTCCCGCCTACAGACGTCTAAATTTCAGTTTTCCATGAGGCATCCACTGACAAATTCACATTGAGTCAGAGGACACTGAGTGTTAACCGGCTGTACCGGCAACAGTTCCGCGTCAACCCTCTTAACCTGCTTTCCGGTGTAGGCATCATTAACAATGCTCTTTGCCCCTGGGCACTAAAAAGAAGAGAGGCAAGTAACCAGACACCAGCTTTCCACTTAAGTAACTACCTGATGCTTAGTTATGTTTCCGTGCTATCCCAAGAAGGGACTGAAAACATTTGCTTCTGAGTCCTGGTCTGGCAAAGGAATAGCTCTTTTCCCAAAATACGGACTCTGGCCCTTGCTAGTGCATTTTCACACCCAGGTAGGTTTGTGTGTTTGTGGGACCACATAACAAGAATATTTTAACATCCACAAAACACACACATACACAACATACATAGGAGGAAATGATATTCCTGCCCAAAATATCTTAATTAACTTTCTACGTGTTGGCTAGGGATGGTGATACACACCTATAGTCCTAGCACCGGGCTGAAGCAGGAGGATCACAAGTTCAAGGCTAATATGGGTTATATAGGAAGACCTTGTCTCAAAAATCATATGGACCAAACAAAAGTTTAGATGCATCTATCCTAATTTGTGATGTTAATCCTATCACTCTTCTGATAATTTCTTATCAATATTTCTTATTTGTTCATTGACATAGGTTAAGTACTCAAGCCTTTACTAGAAATTTGGTTAAAGAGCTATGAACTGTGGTTATGTGTTGAGATTGCCTCTGGCTATCAGCTTGGGTCTGTATCCATAGGTTTAGTTAATTACAGTGAATATTCCAGATTAATGAAAATCCCTGCAGAGAGATAATTCAAGCCATTTCCTATTTCATAATGAACACCTTAAGAGAGGAAGGGACTGCTAGAAGGCGGTGGGAGTCAGTGGGGAGTGTAACCTCCAGTTTTACAAAGAGTCCACACAGGCATATCTTCAACACGTTAAAATATCCTTAAAGGTCCACTTGTCTACTTCTCCCAAGGTGGTAATTTTTCAACCTCAGGTCAAAAGTGACATTTTAAAAGAAGCACAGAAAAAAGAGAAAGAGGAGGACTTGCTGCCATTAAGAGAGTCTTCGTGAACAAAAAATGGTGGTGGGCCAGGAAAAGTCTGTAGCCACTGTCTAACGGGACCCAGCCCACCTTGCCAGGCTCCTTGGGTGCCAGGCTGCACACATTGCATTTTTGTCCCGGGGTGGACACAGGAAAGTGCACCATTTTTGCTGGCTGGAAGTTGACTTTGCATGGTCAGTCATGGTGATGCTGAACATCTTCCGATGCGTGGTGCTCCCAGAGCTTGGCAGGGTAAAGTTAATGTCCTCCAGCATCTGGCTGTAGTCAAAGAGGCTCTTGTGTAAATTTCCATAATTTCTAGTACCTTCTCCACATCCCTGAATGAACATGCATATTCCAGGTCAATCCAGGTTTGGGGATAATTAATATCTCATCGGGAGACCACATCTTTCTGCAATCCATTTTGAGTAAGTCTTTCTTTAGGCCCACCCTAACTTGTATGCAGTTAAGGTTAACCTTAAGCTTAGAGGCAGGGATACTGTCGTCCACTGAACATTTTCTGCCCACCTGGGAAATCACTGAATCTGAGCACTGACTGCCTGCAACAAGCTCCATGCATCTCTGACCCTCAGTGCCTATTGCATGAGTCCTGATCCTCCTGCTGGAATTAGACAAATCACAATTATCCAGTCTCACATTATCAAATCCAAGCTAATCTCCAGCGAACACACCCCATTGTCAAACTTACTATGGTTCTCTCTTTCCCCTTTAATAGTCTGAGCTTGGTGGAATTATTCCTACCTCCGTTTCTTTGTTTAAACTCTCACCCTCTCCTCCAAATGGCGTCATGCTCATATGCGCTGATAATTAGGTTTTATTTCATGCTCTAGATAATTTCAATGTTCAGGTCACTCTTCAGATAAGAGATTACCTCACTTTTATAATCTTCAGGAAAGCAGTTTATACCCACATTGCCTAAACCAGGACCTGAGGATGATAGAGTGTAGTAGATACTGAGGTGTCCTGCCATGAACTGCCTTCCTTACAGGACCAAAGCATTCATTCTCCTTGCTACTAAGAATGGGGCTGATGACAGCTCATGACCACCTCTCCTAGGCATGAAGTACCCTGAGTCCTATGAGTCTCTGGTGCCAAAGTATGGACATTTCAGAAAGATCACTGTAGCTCAGCTCCAGAGTTCTTTATGAGTCCACAAGGTTCTAGCACAGCTGAGTGCTAACTTCTCTCCGTCAGTCTTGCTTGTCCAGCCACACAGACTATTTCTGAGATGAACCTCCTCACTCTCCCCACTCAAATCTCAGAGTCTGTTTCCCAGGGAAACCTGCTTCGGAAAGAAGTAAAGAACAAAGAGGCAGTGAAAATAAATTTTTTAAATTATTTTAAAAAGCATTTTATTTATTTATTTATTTATTTATTTATTTATGACATAAAGAGAGAAAGAGGCAAACAGAAAGAGGGTGAGTATAGGCATGCCAGGGCCTCATGCTACTGCAAACCAACTCTGTGCATCTGGCTTTACGTGGTTACTGGAGATCAAACCCGGGCCACTAGGGCTTGCAAGCAAGTACCGTTCTGAGGTATCTGAGAAGCTGAACCATCTCTCCAGCCCCAAAGATGATATTTGAACACAATGTTGCAAAGACTGACCTTTTCCCTGGCTGCCCCTTCATCTCTCCGAAGCCTACGCACCTGTCCCTCCTCTGATGGCATACTGTGTTTGTCAAACACACTTGGTCATTATTGTAGAGGTCAGCAGATTCCAATAAAAATAAAGATTTCTAATTTCCTTTGGAAAAAAAATCAAGGCATCACATTATCTTTGGCTCACATGGTCACCTGAGTACAGTTGTGCTATGGAGTGCTGAAGAAATAATTATCTATATTCAAGTCTCCACTCAAAAAAGAAAATATCTTCTACTGCTCTGCAAGGATCATGGGGTAATCCCCTGAGGATGGGTGTGGGTGGAAGCCAGTCCCCTATCTCACATGATCTTCGTGCCATCCATGGTTTACTTAAGTCTGGGAGTCTCTGCTCTATGAACAGAATCAAGGAGCTGTATTATTGGTCCGATGTAGCTGATGGTCTAGCAGAAATGACTCCAGAGTGAGAACACAGGGAAGGAAGTCCTGCTGCTGGCAGGATACAGCCCTGAGGACAAATCCCCAAATCCATTCAATCTCTAAGGTTTCTGTAAAGTGAGTGCTGCTACCCAAGATAATGTCGGAATTTCCATCCAGCCATAAAATGTTATGATCTATGATTTGTCTGCTCATTGCTACATTTGATTGAATTTGCCAGAGTAATAAACCTATGAGGGCCCTAGATTCTACCAGATACTTCCTTGTATCTTTCACAGTGTAAAATGGAAGATAAGCATCGTATACATATTGATTAAATGACTGCTCCCAGTGTTCAAAGCGAGAATGATGTTCATAACCAGGGAAACCATATATAGATCACAGACTTCCATCTAAAAAGACAAAAACCAAACATATTAGAACTAGTGGGAGCATGCAAAAAAAAAAAAAAAAAAAGTAACTGCACTTTACAAATGGAAACTGTCGTAACAATTCTTGGAGAAAAAAGCATCAAAATGAGTTTCCTCCGGCACCACAGTTTCTCATGAACAGAAAGAGCTCTTCGGACATAGTCTGGAGGGAATTGAAACTGGCTACTCGGGAAAATCAATTCATCAGGATGCAAGAAAGTTATAGCTTTTGACTTGGCATCTTCCTCCTTGCTCGCTTTGCCCCAGAAGCACTTTTCAGAAGGAGTAGAAGAATGTCAGAGAAAGGGATAAATCACCCAGAGTTTGTATAAGCCTCCACTTTACTTTTGTTTCTTGCAATTTTCCTGGCATAATTATTTTCAAAGGACTTTTCATGCATAATGTCTTAAACCCAATTACCTCTGGGTTTAGGCCTAAGCAACACCTCAGCTTTTATGCCATCTTTTTTTCCCCAGAAACTCCAATCATCTGCTAGACTGGATCCACTTTCCCAGAGCCCAGAGGAAGGATGGAGAGAAGCAATACCCTTCCCCACTGAGACCCACCGTCTCTGGTGTCTGCCATCTTGTTCATCAGCCATGCCGCAGCTCCATCCTATCCAGGATTCAAGGAACCTGAGAAGCCCATGTGCCCTTTGAAGTCCTTCTCTGTCTGCCACACGCCTAAAGGGAATAACTGGGGCCTCCTACTTCCCACTGCGTCTCTTGGAAAACAGACTTCCCATGCTGGCCTAACTAGGATCTTTTAAGTTTTATTAAGTAAAACTATCTACAACCTGATATATTTAGTAGTTTTTTGCAAGTGTACCAGAATAACCCAAGAGTAAGAATACCAACTTTCTGTGCCTTGTACTTGTATTTTTAATTTTTTTTTATTTATTTAAAATCAGAGATAGAGGAGAGATGCTGCAAATGAACTCAATATACATGTATCACTTTGTACAACCAGCTATACATGGATGCTAGGGAATCAAACTGGTCATTCAGCTTTTCAGGCAAGTGCCTTAAGCACTGAGAAATCTCTCCAGCCCTTCATACTTGAATTTTTGATGCTTAGTCTAGAATGTTAAATCTAAATGAAACTTTCCTCTAAAATTTTGTGTGTATTTTTGTTTATTTATTTGCAAGAAGACAGAGAGACAGACAGACAAACACAGAGAGAGAGAGAGAGAGAATGGGCATGTCAGGGCCTTTAGCCACTGCAAATGAACTCCAGATACATGTGCCACTTTGTGCATCTCACTTTACATGGGTACCAAACACTTTACATGGAATCAAACATAGGTCATTAAGCTTTAGAGGTAAGTGCCTTACCTGCTGAGCAATCTCTCCAGCCCCATAATTGAAACTTTTAATGATTATGTAGCTTAACCCATCATGCTATAGCTAGGGAAACTGAGATTCAACCAAAATCAAATTTCTCTAGATTCTTAAAGGTAATTACTTTAAACAATAATCAACTGAATAAACAGTTCTTTGTATCACACAGACAACTACTAGCTTTGTTCATACCCTAAAGCATGTACTCTGATGGAGGATCTAGGGAATTCCCTGGGTAATTTTGACCATACACTGTAATAACACACCTTACTGCTTACAACATTAATCCACTTTCTTTTACTATTATGCAGTACCTGTGGTAGGCTACTTTACCAGGAAGAGAGATTTGTTTAGCTGATAGCTCTGGAGGCTCAAGTGTATCCAAGCAGCATCGACACAACTCTGTTCAAGAAGTCACTGGAGAAGACATTGTGGTGACAGCATGTACTGGAGGGGAAAATCACATCACAAGACAGAACACAGAGTGACTTGGAAGAGGCTAGGCTTGCTCTCTATCTCATAAGAACTAATGTAAAATCTCACAAGAACAACCTCACACTTACCAGGTCCAATGCCCTAGTAACCTCCCGTAAAGACTCAGCTCATAAAGACCCCTCTAAACCTTACAACTGCTACACCAAGGGCTCAAGCTTCCAATGAACATCCCCTTTAAGTGATACACTTCAACCATAAGCAAGTACAACACCAACATACCATGGCACCTAACTGTATACAGTAACAGCCACATGGGAACACACACATAGAATGGTAAATAACTTTGTACAGTAAGAGGCACGTGGAGACACCCACCCACAAACCACAGCACAAAACTCTATACAGTAAGAACTATGGGGGAACATGTACATACCAGAGTAACTAAATCTATACAGTAAGAACTATGGGGAAAAAAACCACATACCATGACACCTAACTCTATACAGTAAGAACTGTGTAGGAACACCCACATACCATGGCACCTAACACTATAAAGTAAGAATGTTGTGAGAACACCCACATACCATGGTACCTAACTCGATACAGTAAGAACTGTGTGGGAACACCCACATACCACGGCACCTAACTCTAACAGTAAGAACTACGGGGGAACACACATGTACCACAGCACCTAACTCTATACAGTAAGAAATGTTTGGGAACACCCACATACCACAGCACCTAACTCTATACAGTAAGAACACTTTGGGAACACGCACATACCATAGCACCTAACTCTGTAAAGTAAGAATGATTGGGAACACCACATACCACAGCAACTAACTCTATACAGTAAAAACTATGGGGGAACACCAACATACCATGGCACCTAACTCTATACAATATGAACTGTGAGGGAACTCCCACATACCACAGTACCTAACTATATACAGTAAGAACTGTGTGGGAACACCCACATACCATGGCACCTTACTTTATACAGTAAGAACTGTGTGGGAACACCCACACACCACAGCACCTAACTCTGTACAGTAAGAACTGTGTGGGAACACACACATAACACAGCACCTAACTCTGTACAGTAAGAACTATGGGGGAACACCCACAAACCATGACACCTAACTCTATACAGTAAGAACTGTGTGGGAACACCCATATACCATGACACCTAACTCTATACAGTAAGAACTATGTTGAAACACCCACATACCATGAAACCTAAATCTATACAGTAAGAACTGTGTGGGAACACCCACATACCATGAAACCTAACTCTGTACAATAACAACACTTTGGAAACACCCACATACCACAGCACCTAACTCTATATAGTAAGAACTGTTTGGAACACACACATACCGCAACATCTAACTCTATACAGTAAGAACTGTGTGGAAACACCCACATACCATGACACCTAAATCTATACAGTAAGAACTGTTTAGGAAAACCCACATACCACAGCACCTAACTCTATACAGTAAGAACTGTGTGGGAACACCCAATTACCATGGCACCTAATTCTATACAGTAATAACTCTGTGAGAACACCATCATACCATGACACCTAACTCTATACAATAAGAACTGTGTGGGAACACCCAAACACCATGACACCTAACTCTATACAGTAAGAACTGTGTGGGAACACCCAGATACCATGACACCTAACTCTATATAATAAGAACACTTTGGAAACACCCACATACCACAGCACCTAAATCTATACAGTAAGAACTATATAGGAACAATCACATATCATGACACCTAACTCTATACAATAAAAACACTTTGAGAACACCCACACACCACAGCTCCTAACTCTGTACAGTAAAAACTGTTGGGAACACACACGTACCACATCATCTAACTCTATACAATAAGAACTGTGTGGGAACTCTCACACACCATGACACCAACTCTATGCAATATGAACTGTGAGGGAACTCCCACTTATCAAAGTTTCTAACTCAATACAGTAAGAACTTGTGGGAATACCCACATACCATGGCACCTAATTCTAGAATAAGAACTGTGTGAGAAAACCCATACACCACAGCACCTAACTCTATACAGTAGGAACTGTGTGGGAACACTCACAAGTCACAGCACTTAACACTATGCAGTAAGAACTGTGTGGGAACACCCTCACACCAAGGCACCTAACTCCATACAGTAAGAACTATGGGGGAACACCCACATACCATGGCACCTAACTCTGTAGAGTAAGAACTGTGTGAAAACATCCACACACCACAGCTCCCAACTCTGTACAGTAAGAACTGTGTGGGAGTACCCACACACTACAGTACCTAACTCTATACAGTAAGAACTATGGGGGAATAACCACATACCACAGCCCCTAACTCTATACAGTAAGAATTGTGTGGGAACACCCACATGCCACGGCACCTAACTATATATACTAAGAACTGTTTGGGAACACCCACATGCCACGACTCCTAGCCCTATACAGTAAGGACTATGGGGGAACACTCTCACATCAAGGCACCTAACTCTATAGAGTAAGAACTATGGGTGAACAGCCAAACACCATGACACCTAAATCTATACAATAAGAACTGTGTGGGAACACACACATACCATCACACCTAACTCTATACAATAAGAAAACTTTGGAAACACCCACACACCACCACACCTAAAGCTATACAATAAGAACTGTGTGCGAACATGCACATACCATGACACCTAACTGTATACAGTAAGAGCTGTGTGAGAACACCCACATACCATGACACCTAACTCTATACAGTAAGAACTGTGTGGGAACACCCAAACACCATGACACCTAACTCTATACAGTAAGAACTGTGTGGGAATACCACATACCATGGTACCAAACTCTGTACAGTAAGAACTGTGTGAGAACACCCACACGCCACAGCACCTAACTCTAGGGAACTGTGTGGGAACACACACATATCATGGCACCTAACTGTATACAGTAAGAACTCTGTTGAAACACCCACATACCACAGCACCTAAAACGATACAGTAATAAATATGTAGAAACACCCACATGCCATGGCACCTAACCCTATACAGTAAAAACTGTGATGGAACACCTACATGCCACGATATCTAACTCTATGTAGTAAGAACTGTGTGGGAACACCCTCACACCAAGGCACCTAACTCTTTACAGTAGTAACTATGGGGGAACACCCACATATAATGACACCTGTCTATACAGTAAGAACTGTGTTGAAACACCCACATACCACGGCACCTAAATCTATACAGTAAGAACTGTGTGGGAACACACACATACCATGACACCTAACTCTGTACAGTAAGAACTGTGGGGGAACACCCACATACCATGACACCTAACTCTGTACAGTAAAAACTGTGTGGGAACACTCACATACCACTGTACCTATCTCTATACCATAAGAACTCTTTGGAACACCCACATACCACAGCATCTAACTCTATACAGTAAGAACTGTGTGGGAACACCCACATACCATGGCATCTAACTCTATACAGTAAGAACTTTGGGAGCACCCACATACCACAGCACCTAAATCTGTACAGTCTGTGTGGGCACACCCACATACCACAGCACCTAGCTCTCATGTAAGAGCTACATGAAAACATGTTGATGGGGTGAACAACATGCCTTGGAACCAGCAGGCACAAAGCAATGGATTTGTGTACATTATGGAAAATTCCTAGTATTGTGAGGACTCACTGTGATCATTGTGTGTGTGTGGTGTGGAGATGGATACATGATGACAAATGCATATGGGGCTGCCTTGTTTGGCAGCCAAGGCTTCGAGGTTTTGCTTTACGAGTGGTAGACAATCACTGAAGTAGTCTACGGAGAGAGACATTTGTTAGATTTTTGCTTTTTACTTCCACAGTAAGGTACAAGACCTCTTGCAGAGAGACACTAATAGGTATGAAGAAGGTTCTAAAAAGCCCCATTGCAATAGTCCATTTGAGGTATAACGTCAAAGCAGTGAACGGCAGAAAAGGAGGATATGGTTGGGAGCTAGTTCAAGGACAAACTGGCAAAATCCAAGAGCATTGTCCAAAAAGTTATGCATGCGATAATTCTCACTCAAATCCCACAAGCCTGAGTCCAGCTTTTGTGCTCAGACTGCAGGTCTAAGTAATAATACCACACTTTCTGTTCCAAGTGGTACCACCATAAACTGGCCAAATTCAAACACAAATTAGTTGATGATGCTTCCATTAATTCTTTAGTCCTTAACTTAGTTACACATAAAATGTTCTAGTGGTTTCAAACTCCAAGAGCCACTAGGGTCTGGAACCTTTTATGAAGTTAATTTTACTGTTATTTCCTCTTGTTCAAAGACTAAGCTTAAAGATAGCCTTTTGATTGGTTGATAATAATGCCATGGAAATATTCAGATTAAGAGTGTGAGAATAACTGCCAAAGGAGTAACAATATACTAGCTACTGATTTGGGGTAAATAGTGGACAACGTGATAGACTGAACGGAAAACAGAGGCTGCAACTTCCCAGGCCAACACAGTCCACAGCAATGGAAGTAGAAGATCTGCTATATATATGTAGTTCTGGCTGGGGAGCAAACGCAGGGCCTTGAGCAAACCATGCAAGTGTTCGGCTATTGAGACACCACCACAACCCTTCATCTCTAACCTTTGGTGAATATACAAGATGCTGGTCCAAGAATATCAGATATTGTATATTTTTCCTAAAAGTAGGAACTCTGTCACCAAGTAAGCTATGTCTATGAAAAGTATATATTCAGCCCATGACCTACCACCTTACACACCCTTGCTATGCAAAGTATGGTCCAAGGAGCAGCAAGAACAGCATTGCCAGCATGCCCTTGGGAACTTGTCAGAAAAGCACAGTCTGAAGCTTCACCCTAGACTTGTCTTTGTCCATTTCCTGTTACTATAACAAAACACCTAAGGCTTGGTAGATTATTAACAGAAAATTGTCATTTAGCTCATGGTTTTGGGGACTGAGAATCTACAGAGCTTGGAGAAGACTCCAGGAACCAACCCCCAGACCACTTCATATCACAGTGGCGGGATTGTGTGTGAGAGAAATGATCACATGACAAGACAAGAAGTAAGAGCATTAGGGACTTCCATTGTGCTGGGAACATTCAGAGCACATTGAAACCATGTCACTTTATCAGCCCAAATCTACATTTTAACAAGCTCTCTGATGACTGATGTCCATTGAAAATTTGTGAACCTTGAGCACCCCCATGGACAGGTGCTCTGGGACATGATTTCCACCTCTGCCCAGAGCAGAATACTAGAATGATTTTTGTTTATGAAATGAGGGGACTGGTTGTCTTCTGGAGAAAGGGAATCAGTGCCTCATGCTGACAAAACCCTCTTTGAGTTGACTTCACTGGAGTACTGCGGAAGTCCTCAGGACCTTGTTGAGGTGGTGAGGGGCATGTCTTCTGTAGGGACAGAACTAGGCAGAGGCTGGACAGTTGCCTCAGATGCAAAATTCAGACAGGTACCAAAACAGTCAGTAATTAAGATGACAAAACACTGAGATGTTATAATTTTAAAGATCAAAATGAATCCCAAGAAACCCTCCACAGTGAACACAGCATTTTCCAGTGGTTTTCACCGAGTTCCAACCCTCTGCGTTGTGGTTCACAATTTGAATTTCTATAATCCATCATCTCCTCTATGTCTTGCTTATCCTTCAAAATCCATTGAACTAGAATTAGAAGTAGACTTTCAGACCTAGAAAATATATTCAACAGACATGCTTTTCAAATGAGAAAAAAATGTTTAATTCCAACTCCAGGAGGGCCCAGGCTGCTTCAGCCATCAATATAAAAACCACTACCATACTTTACTGCTACCTGTCTGATTGACCAAAAGTCAACCTGTCTCCATCTCCTGTCTCCATCATCTGCTTAATATTTCTCAGTGTCAAACCGAGAGCTGGAGCGACAATTAAGCAATGAAAGGTCTTTTCTTTTTTTCTGCTTTGGAATTCTGTACGTTTACAGGAGAAGATAGGTTTTAACTGGGTCTTCGACAAGCTGGCTGGGACCAAAATAGATTTGTGTGTCTGTTTCACACGCTGACTTCTGTTTCAGGGCCAGAAGCTGGAAGTAGCCCAGGAACAGGGAAGAAGAAACTCAGCTGGGAACGACTGAATCGCTATTAGACGCGTTTCAGTTCCTGTCTGGCAGTACCAGCTGCAGACACACACCAGCTTTCTTGGCAACTCTTCACAAGCTAGAACCTGAGGGCTGAGAAAGTGTCCTGACCCCAGCTCTGGGGAGGGCGATCTGCATTGCTCCCATGGCATTCGTGTCTGCACTGTTCATGTAGAATGTCTTTAGGGTCCTTCGTTTCTTAATTGGCTTTATGGGCAAGTGGGAGAGGTCTTGAGATAAACCAGCTGAGCTTCAGAGCTAATCATATCTGGCCTCAGAGTCATCTCATCTCACAACAACTAAGTGATCTTCCCTAGGCACATCTTCCCTGCAACATCTCTAGCCTCATTCTTGCCCTTGTAGGAGTGGTGTAATTTCATGCCTTCAATAAATAACTTCTCACGGAACATGAAACCTCAGAGGGGGCCACAGCGATCCTTCCCAATCAATTTATAATGTTCCAAAAGACAGGGGTCTCTGTCTGATCCTTGCTACGTGCAGTCACTTGTGCTTCAAGATTTCAAAGCACTTTCCTTTAAAACCGTCCCAATATTTGTAGTGCATTAAGCAGTGTAAGAATTATTAACATTTGTTTATTATTCTCTTGGTCACTTTGATATTTTTTCAAGCAGGGTCTCATGTGTAGCCCAGGTTGACTTCAAATGCGTGATCCTCTTCTTCAGCCTCTGGAATGCTGCGATTATAAGCATGGGCCGCCACTGCACACTGTTTTTAGATGTGAAAATCAGCAACTGGTAAGAAACAGGTTATAAGCTTGAGTCCAATAATATTTCCACTACTTACTGTCTGTTTTGCAAATAATGAGGACTCGATAAGTATTTGTTGAATACACAATATCAGGACCCAAATGTTCCCATGCTGCACCACAAAGATGCTTTGTGTTGCTTGTTTTTCTTTCTTTCTTTTTTTTTTTTTTCTTGATGACAAGGTATTTAGGTGCTAAAGAGGAAAAAAGTTGCCCTCACATAATCTTTAAATCCCCATTGCACCAAGAAGTGTGGTTACATAGTAGGAACCAGGATTTATCTTCTGGCTGATTAATATATAGATGATAATCAATATATGGCTATTAGATGCTTGCAGACCTTAGATGTATACCCATGTAATCATGAATAAAATGAAATAGGATGAAATAGGAAGTGGTGTCATATGTTAACACTCAGCTCAGAGAACATGACACTCTATTACACCCAATACAGTCCCTTTGGGGTGGGGGTAGGTCCTCTGTGTCAGCCAAGGTGCCCTGAGTGCTCACAGCTTGGGGAGTTCATCTTTCACAAACACTTAGCAATACTGAAGCCATTCCATGGGTCAGTGCTGAATTTAAAGAGCTACATATCAACTTGAATCAGACTGATTACAACTCCTCTGAACCTAATTGGCAAAACCCAACTGCGTTCATGTTTTATTAAAAGCAACTTTCATTACACAGGCGGTGCTGTCAGAAAAATAAATTACATCTGCAAGTACTTAGGTATAAAATTTTGCAGATAACTTCCAGTCGTCGGTAATTTTATATTAGAAACTGTTTTTCCAATACATGCTAAAACTTTGTTCATCAGTATTAAGTATGCTTTACCTACCATTCTTGGAATATTTATGGGATTTGTAATATAACTGTTTTATTTTTCTTCTTTGGAGATTTAGTAAACTGTTTTCTGCCAACTTTAATTTTGGAAGCTTCCCTAGACTCTTTGGAAACTATAGATTTGTTTGCATTTTATATTCCACTACTTGTCATTCATTTCCCTCTTAGAAGAGATTCCAATCCATTTTTTAAAAAATAGTGTAGTATTAGTTGTAAAATCAGCAAGACTTATTTGAAAATACAGAGAATGACTCACATGACCTCCAAGCATGAAGCATGAAGAAGGAAGGCCTCTGTCATGAGAACCACAAGGCACATGTGTTGGCCATCCCTATGAGATACTCCACAAATATTTGTTACCTAATTGCACCTCTAGCTTGCAACAACCTGATTTCAGTATATGTGTCATAGTCCAAAATAAGTCCTTACATTGTTTCAGAATGCTTTTGCAAGCAACAAACATAGTCTTCAAAGTAACTTAAAAAAAAAAAAACTTAAGGAAGGCTGGGAAGATGCCTAACTGTAAAAGCCTGACGGCCGGGTTCTATTTCCGAGTACCCATGTAAAGCCAGATGCAAAGTGGTGCAGGCATCTATGATCCCAACACACCTACACACTGGGAGACACAGCAGGCCGGCTCATTTGGTGTTTCTTTATAGTCTGACAGTTTGTTTGCACTTGTAAGAGACCCTGTGCCAAAGAAAGTGGAGGACAGTCACCTCAAAGTCACACATATATGCTGTGACACATGCACCCAAACACGCAGACACGCACATACACACACATTCGAAATCTAGGTAAACAAACGAAATAAAACTCTATTTCTAGATGATTTTGGACTTGTAGAAACACTGCAAACATAGTACAGAGAATTCCCTTGTGTCATTCAGGATTATTTCATCACCACCAAGGCACATTTGTCACATCTGAGAAATTAACATTAGTACACTGCTGTTACCTAATCTGTAGCCTAAATTTGGATTTTCTGGGCTTTCCCCTTTACATAGTTCTCTGTTTCAGAATTCGCCCAAGATCATACATTATCTGTAATTTTCATGCCTTCTTGTCACCTCTGACCCATGAAAGCAACTTAGCGTTTCCTTGTGTTTCAAGAAAACATTTGAAGGTGCCAGTTACTCCTGCTATATGATAGTCCTCAGCTTGGGACTATTTGATCATTTTCCCATGATTAGACTATGGTTAGACTTCACTGGGAAATATGCCACCAAGATGAAGTACGCAGTATTAGCAGGCACAAGGTGAGGTGTTATCACTGGTGATGCTGACCTTGGTCACTGGGGAAAGGTGGTGACGGCCAGCTTACTCCACTACAAAGTGACTATTTTTTCCCTTTGCTGTAAAGGAATGTTTATTTGAGGGAACTTTGCAAATACCCTGTTTTTCCTTAAACTCTCATTACCAGCGTGTCTTGCCTGCTGCAATAATTATCACAACAGTCTGCAATGCCGGTTGCCTATTTTTCTCCTTTCTTGGCATTAGAATTCTTCTGTAAAGAACAGTTGTCCTTTCCTCCCCATCTCTCTAGTCATTTGGTTTCTATTAGTCAGTACAGAGTTGTTTATTTGTTAGCTTATACAATTCTATCATTCTTTATTTGATTTTCCCAATGCATACATGGATTATTGAGAACATTTTCACTTTAGAACCTATGCCATCAAAGCATGTACTTATTCTTTTGAAAAATACTCCATTTAAATTGTTTTTATTGACAAATAATATTATTTGTCATTGTGTATGTGTTTGTGGAGTCTAGGTGATACATCTACAAATATATGCACTACGCACACATTGTGCAATAATTAAATCAAGATAACTAACATGTCTGCTACCTTACCACTTGCTGTGTGTATATGTGTGCATGTATGTTTTCATATGTGCCTATATTTGCACGCCTCTGCACACGCATATGTGTGCATGTGTATATGCATGTGGTGAAAGTGACTCTGTCTATACCATTCATTGTTATAACTGTGGTCACCTTGCTGTGCCATCAAGTAAGTAGAGTTTACTGTTTGTCCTCACTATTACAATAGGCTCCAGATTCTTCCTGTCTATCCCCTGCCTTAGCCCCAACACAGTCAGCCACTTTTCCATGTTTTTTTCATGGGAGTATGATATTAGGTGGTAGACAGACTCACTGATTCTGTGGTATTTGTGCTTTCATGCTTTCTAAGTCTGTGTATATAGACATACCTGCATTTATCTATATTTTTCTATTACATACATCTTTTTAAAGATACACACTTACACTGATAACCCCTGACTTTAAAGAAGCCCCACAGTGTCTACTCCACTTCCCTCACTTCCTTATTTGTAATTTCTTCCTCTGACCATGGGAAGTCTGTTTCTCATTAACAACAATATATTTACTTTCAGAATTGTTAGCCCTTCCCTTGCAGAAGACATTCACCAGCTGAGTAGAATCATGACCATTCTTCTCAGCAGACCACATCCAGTCAGAACACTGATTTCCAGCCTTGCTGGTCAACTCCTCTTTTCCCACTCCCTTTGGTGTGGTTATTATTCATTGTGACCAAGTTTAATTCATTTATCAAAGGCTCCATTCCTTCTTGAGTTCTCCCCACATCCTGGGTGACTTTCATATCAAGTATGAGTCACTTGTGGTAGTACACAGTTCTATGGGTTTTAACAAATGCATAGAACTTTTACATCTACTGCTTACAAAATTCTATCATTCTATAAGCATAGTTTCATGCTGTGTATTTTTTTAAAGAATATTTTATTTATTTATTTATTAGAGAAAGAGAATGGGCACACCAGCACCTCTAGCCACCACAAGTGAACTCCAGACACAAGAGCCCCCTTGTGCATCTGGCTTACGTGGATCCTGGGGAATTGAACCAGGGTCCTTAGGCTTTTCAGGTAAACACCTTAACCACTAAGCCATTTCCCCAGCCCTCACACTGTGTCTTTGAACTCAGCTTATCTCCCTCCCCCCCCCCCCAGTGTGTGGCAATCACTAATCTGCCTTCAGTTTCTATCATTTTGTTATGAAATGGAATCATACAATGTATAGCCTTAGGGTCGAGCTTCTTTCTCATAACAATGCATTTAAGATGCCTCTGTGAGCTGGAGGTGGTAGTATAATTCGGATGCTTGGAGACTGAGGGAAAGGGATAGGAAGTTTGAAGAAGGAAGGAAGGAGAGGGAGGAAGGGAGAAAGGATAAAGGGAGAAAGGAAGAATGTCTCACGTCAACTCTAGTTGTGTGAGTCCGTTTTCAGATGTCATTTTGTTTCAATAATCTATGAGTTTATTCTTTCATACTCTTAGTAACTGTACTTTTATAGGTCTTGAAATCAGATCATAAGATTCATCCATATTTGTTCTCTGTCTATAAAGTTATTTGGCTTAACTAGTTCCTTCACCTTTCTGAACTTCATCATGTAGCAAGGTCCACAGCAATGAGGTTTATAGTGCCAGGTTGGTGACATAGCAGTGCATGTCATCAGTGATCCAGATTCTGCTCTGAACTGACCTTTCCTGCCTGGGTGTTGGCATCACACTGCGGCTGCCATGCACCCAAGATGCTCCTATTGTCCTTTTGTACATTAGATCAAATCATTTCTCAGTACCCTCAGGAGACCCGACTGCAGAGAAGAGTCACAGGATTTCTCCTAACTGGGGGACAACCTGGAATGGCAACTGCTTAAGGCAAGAAGCAGGGAAAGGGCACAAGTGCCTTAGCTCAGTACTTCCCACCATGCCAGGTTGTCTTCCCACAGTCATGGTCCACGGTCACAGTGCAGGCTGAGGCCATTGACATTCAGCAGGTAGAAGCCAAGGAAGCTTCTAAACATCCCCACAACACAACCCAAGTTCCCCACAACAAACTATTATCTGGTCAGTCCAAATTAGTACTAACATTGTAAAACCAAACTCAGATAGGTTACATCCAGCACAAGACTTCCCTGGAGCTGGGCCATTGATACAAGCTTGAGAATTAAAACACAGAAAAGGGCTGGAGAGATGGCTTAGCAGTTAAGGTGCTTGCCTGTGAAACCTAAGAAGCCTAAGAACTCATGCTCGAATCTTCAGGCCCCATGTAGCTAGATGCACAGTGACACGAGTGAACAAAGTTGCACATACACCACAAGGGGGCGCATGTGTCTGGAGAGCGTTAGCAGCAGCTGAAGGCCCTGGGCGCCCATTCTCTCTCTCTCTCTCTCTAAAAAAGAAAAAAGAAAAAGAGAAAAACACAGAAAAAGGGGAAATACCTCCAGCTGTGTCTGTCTACCTAGATGGTTGTTGCCCACATTGAACCACATTGTAAAGTGAGAAGAGGAGACAATACTAGCTTCAAAATTTAAACTTTTGTCACTGTATGCCAGAGTGGTGCTGATTAGAAGCCCCAACAAACAGAAATCGCTGAGGAGGAAGTCGAAATGTCAACCAACTGGGAACAGTCAGCTTTCCATGGTAGAGAAGGACAGGTATGAGGAAAAACCCAAGGAGCCCAATGGGATCCTTTCTGAAGGATACAGTATTCAAGAAAAGCATGCTGAAAGGCTGAACCATGCCCTATGGGGGAAAGGGATGCTTATTACAGGGGCTTGAGGGTAAGTTGAGCCACAGAGCTCACAAAGTCAGCATCTTCTTATTCGTGTGTGTGTGTGTGTGTGTGTGTGTGTGTGTGTGTGTTTATTGACAACTTCCATGATTGTAAACAATATCCCATGGTAATGCCCTCCCTCCCCCCACTTTCCCCTTTGCAACTCCACTCTCCATCATATCCCCTCCCCCTCTCAATCAGTCTCTCTATTATGTTGATGTCATGATCTTTTCCTCCTATTATGATGGTCTTGTGTCGGTAGTGTCAAACACTGTGAGGTCATGGATATCCAGGCCATTTTGTGTCTGGAGGAGCGGGTTGTAAGGAGTCCTACCCTTCCTTTGGCTCTTACATTCTTTCCACCACCTCTTCCACAATAGACCCTGAGCCTTGGAAGTTGTGATAGAGATATTTCAGTGCTGGGCACTCCTCTGTCACGTCTTCTCAATACCATGGTGCCTTCTGAGTCATCCCAAGGTCATTGCCATCTGAAAAGAGAAGGTTCTCTGACCAAAAGTGAGAGTAGCATTAATTCTTATTCTTAATGTGAGGGTAATACATGGACTCATAATGTGGTTAGCCATGAAGATTCATTTGATCCTTACAAAATGCCCAATCGGGTTCCCAGCCTATAATACCAGCTATCTGTATGCTCACTGCCCTATTGGGATTGCATTTAAAAAATACTCATGGGCTTTAGGTGGTTCTGAGCAGAGAATGTGGAGAACAGCTGACAGGCAGCCTCAGCAGTGGCAGCATCCGCCCACTGCAACCACTGGGGGAGCCTGAGTCCATTGCTGTCTGCCAGAGCTTCCAAAGCCCATGACTTCCACACAGGGAATCTCCAGGGCAGAGATCCTAGTCCCTTGCAACCATATCTACATCAGGACCAAGGGGCCAAAGTTCTCTAATAACTGCACCCAGCTCACTCTAGCACTTTGCACAGAGAACATGAGCAAAAATCCTGCTCGAGTCACAATCCTCGGGAGATAATGAGAAATGGAAGAGAGGAAGAGCCAGGGTTTAATGACAACAGGTCAGGAGAAATAATGAACCCAGTCATTCCCCTCCAGAAGCTGTCACTTCCCATAGCAAACCCTTTGTGGAATCTTGCAGATGTGACTCTTTACCATATCCTCTGCAAAGGCTCTGGTCCAAGCTACCATGTTAGTGACACACCGGATGCTTCCTAGGGTGGCAGAGGCAATATACCACAAACTTGGTGGTTTAGCACAGTGGGAATTATGGACTCAGTTGTAGAAACTGGGAGTCCAAATCACGGTGTGTATGGGCCATATGACCCTCTGAAGCTGGGAGGGAAGAGTCTGTCTGCCCCAGAGCTTCCTCCTCATTCTTTCACTTGTGGCAGCATAATTCCAATAGCCAAATGACTTTCTCCCTGGGGGATCACAGCACCAAAATCTGTGTTAGTCAGGGCTCTTCAGAAAAAGAAAGCCAATGGGAACCGTGTACCATCGTGTGCTGCATGAGAAAAGTTCCACCGAAAACAGACCATGTGCAAGAATATTTTATCACTTCCATGCATTGTAGCCATCTTAGTTTGTGTAAGTACATTCTATAATAGTCACTGAGCAATGAAATCACCAAATAGTACATTTATTAGAGCATATCACCAAGCAATACAGACTGCAGATTGATACGCATTTACCACATAAATACAGATGGGCCTGGATGTAGGGTAGGATGCATTCCAACAAGCCCCTTGTATGTGAGAAATACTATAAGTTAAAGACACCCATCTTCAGACTACCACAGCTCAGCCTAATGTACTTTAAGCATGCCCCCAGCATTTAATTAGCCTAGAGTTAGATACCGAAAGAGAGTATTTTACCAGTTCCTGTAGCCCAAGTAAAGTTCAAAATTCAAAGTATAGTTTCTATTTGAATGTGCTTTGTTCTTACAACATTTGAAAGCTGAAAAATTTTCAGTTGAATCATCTTGTCAGAACTGCATTCAAACTGTGTGTATATCATCCATATAATGAGATATAAAGGCATATATATATGCATCTATATTTATGTCTATATCTATCATCTATCTATTACATATCCTATTTGCCATTTCCCTGGAATAAACAATTCAATCTATATGTGATAATATATATTATATATTACACATGAATACATATGTATGTATTTATTACTCTGAGATACTGAGCTACAGGAGAATCCAAGCCAAAGTGCTTATCTCCCCCCGCCCCCTCAATATAGCACAGACTCATCTGATACAGATGTGTGGGGAATTGACTCTGCCCACCAGTGATCCTGTAGCAGACACCAACGTGGTGTCCTTTAACTCCTACAACTCTGACACCCCCTACCAGAGGCAGCATCAGCTCCCACACGTTGAGCTCTATTCCCTCCCCAGCCCTGGGTGTCCCTCAGCCCAGAGGCCAATCACCAGCTCCACACTGCATTACCCATGCTTCTGGCTGGCTGTGAATCTCGACGTCAAAAACCCCTTCTCAGGTTTGCCTGACTGCTAGAGGTGTTCCAGAACTTTACTTGTGTTTACTCATTTAATACAATGGATATTACAGGCTGAGTGCCCATAATATGAAAATCTGAAATCTGAAATGCTATAAAAGCCGAAATGTCTCAAGCACCAACATGGGACCACAAGTGGAAAATTCCAAGGCAAATTTTTTGTAGGTCACAAAAACAAAAATAAATTTTTTTTTAAAGAGGCACATGAAAAATACTGTTCAAAAAATTACCTGAGGCTATGAATATAGAATGTATATGAAACATAAATGAATGTTATGTTTAGACTCGGGTCTCATCCCAAAGATATCTCATATGCACCTGAAAACATTCCAGTATCTGAAGAGAAACAAGCAACTGAAATGTTTCTGGGCCCAAGCACTATGGGTTAGGGCCAGTCAATCCAACCCCTTGATACAGACCAACAGCCCAGGGGAAGAGGTGCCTAGGGAAAGGCCTATGGGAAGGGCAGGAAGCTTCCACGCTCTCTCTGGGTGCCACTTTTCATTCACCTCTGTGAGTTCAACCACTAGCACCCTCCAAACCCTTTCCTTCTGTGCTTTCCTGGAAGCTTGCATCATTAAAGGGTCCACAGGCATGGTTAATTACAGCATTGGTCACTCTGGTAAGCTCAACCTTCCTCCCTTTCCCCTTACCAAAAAGTAAGAGAATGACCCCGAAAGTATCAACCCTTTACTCGTGGCTTGATCTTTCGGGATACCAGCCACCATATCGAGGGTACCTACTATGCACTGACACCAGCAGTCGACTCATTAACATGAAAAAGACGCACTTGTCACTCAGAAGATTCCAAAGATTTTGGATCTATGCCAAAAAACGGGGAAAATTAAATGAGCATATTTATATGTATATGCTATAAGTAATATATATGCTAATATAAAATATTATAGACACGATGTATCATATGTATATCACAGAGAGATTTGAGAAATTTGGCTACTTCCACAGTGGAGGTTGACAAGTCTAAAATTTTTATGAGTCACCCAGAAGCAGTTCCCTTTTCCTCTTTGTGTTCCATTCAGGTTGCCATCTGAAGTCAACCCATGCTAGTGGACAGAGCAAACCAATGTGCTCTGTATACCAATGGATATCAGAAACTCATCCAGAGGTGCCATTATGAGGTTTGACCAAATTCCTGGGCACCAGGCAGCCCAGTTGAGTTGACAGAAAGATTGATCACTACATTATTTCTCCCCTTCCTTTCTTCCTGCCTCCCTCCCTCCCTTCCATCCTTTCTTCCTTCCATCCTTCCTTCCTTCTTTCCTTCCTTCTTCCTTCCCCTTCTCCCTCTCTTCTTCCCTCCCTTCCTGTTACTCACTCTCTTACTCTCTCACACTTTCTTTCTGGAATGACAAAGCCAACGGCATGGAGAAGGTAACAGACCTGAGATATCAGAGAGCAGGAAGATGCCAATACCAAGAAAACTGAAGGAGAAAGCCAATATTCTGAGATGGCAATCCAAAGCTCTCAATGCAGATGGACACACAGACTGGCTTCTTGCACTCCCGTGGTCACTTGGACCCGTTCTCCCTGGCAGAGCTGGGGGTGTCAGGTAATGATGCCGAAGGAACCATGGCGGTGCTCAGACTTGTCTGCACCCCTCCTCCACACAACTCAGAGCTGGCTAGCTGCTTGTGTGATAGGTTTGCAGACTAGGGTTGTCATGCCACAGTCTCCTCCCTGACACCTTGTCTCTTCCCCACCTTCTTCCTCTACTTTCATTCTATCTCTTCTGCTCTTCTCTCCATCTTTTTCTCTGTCTTTCCTCCCTGCCTTCTTTTTCACCTTTCCATCATGACTAATTCATTCATTCAGACAAAGCTCCAAGAAGCTAATGCCTTATTGTCCAGTTTCCCCAAACTTCAAGCTGGACAACTTGACATTCATGGTGTCTGGGATCCCCTGAGTGCGCAGCCCTCGCCAGGCCTGGTGATTTTCCTCTGAAGTCTTTTGCATGGTGCCTGGGGTACTCACCATATCCTTTCTCCCAGCATTCACTAATAATTTACAGCCAACACCCTGGTTTCAGCACCTAGCCCATTTTCTTCTCTCTCACCCAGCCCCATTCCCAACTAAGGTGCACAGTCCAGCAAGGATATCTTGTCAATCTGATGCACATCTCCCCTTCTCAAGAGCCTCCTGTGGCTCTCTCTTGCCTTACCCATCATGCCTGAACAGTTCTGCTTTGGCATCACTTTGCTCTACTCTGGCCCACCACTGGTCTTTTTGGCATGACCCCTTCCATGGCAGGGACAGGGGTGAGGAGAGTTGACTCTAGTCTGATATCCTTAAGCTCTTCTCTACCTGTTTTCAGCCCCATCTCCATGGAATTACCTCCTATTCTATGAGAAATCACTTTCTTGAACTGCCCCTTCCTTCATCCATAGCCACATTTGGCCTGAAGAAATAACAGAGGATGCTAATGTTGTGTTGTTCCATACTATGTCTGCATAACATGTTGCAAGCTCTCTTCTTATCTTCCTGCTTCTTTTAAAAAATATATATTTATTTATTTGAGAGAGAGAGAGAGGGAGAGAGAGAGAGAGGCAGATAAATATATATATAGAGAGAGAGAGAATAGCTTCTGCACAGCAAACAAACTCCAGACATATGTGCTACCTTGTGCATCTGATTTACATGGGTCCTGGGAATCAATCCTGAGTCCTTTGGCTTTGCAAGCAAGTGCCTTTACTGCTGAGCCATCACCCCAACCCCCTTTTTTTTTAACTTTATGCTTTTTTTATTTATTTGAAAGAGAGAGAAATCAGATAGGAAGAGAGAATGGGTGCACCATGGCTTCTAGCTGCTGCAAACAAACTCTAGACACAAGCACCACCTTGTGCATCTTGTGGGTACTAGGGAATCAAACCTGGGTCCTTTGGCTTTGTAGGCAAGTGCCTTAATGGCTAAGCCATCTCTCCAGGCCTCTTCCTCTTCTGAGAGGTGGAGATCAGGACTTTAGCTTATCTTTGTCATAGGGCCTGGTACCCACAAGACACTATCTGCTCAGCATGAAGACTAAATCTTGACAGCAGAGCGTAGAGCAGCTCAAGCCCGCAGACCCGAGAAGCAGGCAGGCTCAGGGCCCAGGCTTCCACTGTGTAGAAGGTAGATCTGAATGAAGACCTCGGTCTCTCTTTCCTGCCTAGTCTGGACCACAATGTGAGGCTGTGATGAAACAGGGTCACACTTGCACCTCTGTGGAATGTGAAATCAAAGCCAGGCTAACCACACCCGAGAAGACTGTCTATAATTCCTAAAGCCCTTACTTGCACAGCTTGGAGACATTGGGATGCCTTGGGTAGGGGCTAGTTGGGTCAGGGACACTTTTATGTTCATAACTTACTGTCCATCTTCTTTCTGATTTCCTTAACGTTATGTTTGCTATGGGTAAATTTGTTTTTCATGTCCTGTCAAAGATTAGTCTGAGGCTGAATTTTTGTTTTGTTTTGTTTCAGCCATTGGGAACTTGAATTCACTCAGTATCTTCCATACTTTTCTTTCTGATACATTCATGACAAATAGAACATGAAGAAACCAGAAGGTGTGTGTGTACATGTGTGTGTGTGTGTGCGCACGTGTGCACATTTATGTGTGCAATGGGGGTGTATGTACTTGAGGGGGTGTGCACGCACGCATGTGTGCATGTGGGGGATGCATGTGTGGGTGTGATTGGGGGTGTGTGAGTGAGTGTGTATGTGTGTGGGTGTATCTATTACATTTGCTTTGCTCTCCTATCTTATTTTCTTCATCTCTGTTCATCTCCTAGCACATTTCTTTGCTAGGACTCTAATCTGTTTTCCAGGACAATGCTTAAAACCAAAGCCCAGTGGCCAGCAACTACTCAGTCTAAATGCCTACCTGCTGCTCCTAGCTTTGTGACTTGAGATCTGCCGTCTGCCCTCATTGAGCCTCAGTTTCCACGTGTGCAGGTTGCTCCTGGATCTACATCTCAGCTTTCATGTGGAGTCAGTGACACCAGGTGCACGAATGTATACATCATAACTAGCACACGAGCTTGGATCACAGACTCCTCACTGGAATAACAGTGAAGAGCACGGGCTTTGGAGCTGGACTGGGGATTCGAATCCCACTACTGTCCTGGGCAAGTTAGAAGTTTGCCATGTCTCATTTCTTGACTTACAAAGGGCAGCCACAATTGTACTGCCGGTCAGATTGCTGCAAGAATAAATGAGCCAATGTGTGGGAATGCTTATCCTCATGCCCGGTACACAGCAAGCGATCTAAACAGCATCCGTTATTAAGAGCATGCTATGAGTAAAAACGGTTCTCAGCTACAAGCCTGTCACATTCTGAATAACTTGTTTAAATAAAATGAACTGTTCTCATGAAATGAAACATGCCAGCATATCCTTCTAACCACTCACTCACTCCTGAAAGGGCAGAGTGCTTGGACATCTCAGAATGGGCTGGCAGCGGGCAGAATGGAGCAAAGCCCAGGGAAGTATGAAGGAGGAAGCTACAGGCTGCACTTATCACAACCTAGGCTGGATAAAGAATGACAAGACCTCTGTGTGCTTCTGATTCGACTAAGCATTCTGTTGCTTGTAGCGGGGAATGCTGATTATGGGATCTACTGGGAGAGAGACAGGGAGAAAGATAGAGACACTAAAGAATCATCCCAGAGATGAGCAAACACGAGAAACCATGACAATCTGGAAGATAGGACAGCACTACCTCTGGTCCTGACTTGCTATACCCTACTTCCTATCTATGTCTTATTCTGGGGGATTCAGGGCTGATCTGGGCAAATGTGAGCTCCTTGCAAGCAAAGAGTGTTGATGAAGCCAGTTTTTGACATGAGAGCATTGGAAAAGCCTGCACTATTGGCACAGTTTGGGTGAGCTTTGTTTATGTGTTGAAAACTTGGTCCCCAAAATAGAGCTATTAAGAGGTGGAGGCATCATTAAGAGATGGGGCTTAGTGTCCTTAGGGTACTAAGGCATGCCTTTGGAAGGAACTTCTGAGTTAGTTCTCAGAAGCCTGACCTTAAGTCAGTCTCTGGCTTCCTGTCTCATTGCATCCCCTCACCCTCTTTTATACACTTCTGCCACTGTCATACCATCCACCATGAGACACTCACCACAACCTACTTAATGTCAGTGCCATACCCTTGAGGACCCAGAACTAGGAGTTAAGAAATCTCTTTTGGGGCTGGAGAGATGGCTTAGTGGTTAAGACACTTGCCTGCAAAGCCAGAGGATCCCGGTTCTACTCTCCATTACCCACATAAGCCAGGTGCACAAGGGGGTGCATGCATCTGGAGTTGGTTTGGAGTGGCTGGAGGCCCTGACGTGCCCATTCTCTCCCCCCCACCCGCCTCTTTCTCTCTCTCAAATAAATGAATAAAATATGTTTAAAACTAACAAAATAATAACAGTGATGATGCTGATGTAGGATTGAGAAGACGGCTCAGCTGTTAAGCCCTTGCCTGCAAAGCCTAATGACCCATGTTCGACTCTTCAGATCCCACATGAGCCAGATGCACAAGGGGCACATGCATCTGGAGTTCATTTATTTTTTTTATTTAGAAAAAAAAAAGAAATCGCTTTTGTTTGCAAGTTATCCAACCTTCAGAATGTCATTACATGCATGGGGAAAGTAATAGATGTCTTAGACATGCATACATATTATAGCACTCAGAAAACACATATGTAATGATGGATTAGTCTCGACACCATCCCAAGGACAGAATAGAGCAAAGCTTATGTGGATGACCATACACTGACGATTTCTCCACAAAAAATAACACAGCCACAAGGGTCCTGTTCTTCTGGCTTGCTCTGGAGGCCATATCTCAAACACTCCCATGAGCTCTAGATCTGGTGTTGGTTTCAGTGGAAGTGGTATGGGAGCCTTTCACTCCAACCAAAACTAATCTAGGCGGGGTTAAGCTGAGAAATAACCCAAAGGGCTCTAGTTTACAAACATTTAATTTCTTGGAACCTTATTCTCATTCCTCAAAACCAGAAGTGACCTTTATCAGAGAGAGAAGCCCAAGGAGGGCAATGTCTCAGGGTTCACTCCTTACATGGATGCCACCCTAGAAATAAGCAGGGAGCAGAAAGAGCAGTTCTGGGCATTGGACCCCTGGCTTTGGGGAAAGGGAGGTCTTTTCTGTTCTCTCCCTGTGAGCCTGGGGACTTTCACTTCCCCTCTCTGATTTTAGTTCCTCTCTTACAAAAATAAGAGGCCGCCTTTGCCTAGAACACACTCAAAGCCCTGATGTTCTCTCCACATATCATCCTCATCATAGGCTGGGGTGTACCAAAGCCAGGAATCCATCCAACTTCTGAAGGCTTCCTCACCTTCTTGTGTGGTCTGCTGGATCCCATGGGACTGCCAGGCAAACCATGACTAAGCACTCAGCAGGAGAAGAAATGAGTGGAGTAGAGCTGTGTGCATCTGACCCACTACCAGCTTGACTTTGTGCCAGATGCTTCCACTCCCTACCTCATTCCTTAGATGGCCAAAATGGAGTTTTCAGGGTTCAAAAGCATCACTTCCCGATGTATAATCATGGTGGTATTAAATTCAGGAAAGTGTGGATTCTAATCCTGACTGCTAGTCCTAATTTGAAAGTCATTCAGTTTCTTCCAACCTCAGTCTCCTTGTGGTGCAGCAAGGCTATTTTGGGCATATACTTCTGAGGATTAGTAAGGGAGATGATTTAAGTTCCCCCCCCCAACCTGACCTGCACAAACTGAAGCACAGAGAATGCTGGGCAGCATGGAAGTCTCTTTCAGATACTATGGCCACTGCTGTGGCCTCTGAAATGTAAGACCTACTTTTGCTAGAGAGCAAATATGTCTTCTTGACTCAGCAACTACCAACATACCCTCACCTCTCCACGAGGCCCGTGACTTGAACCCATGGGAAGACACTGAACCCACACTGTTTATCTACAAGCACTTATGCAATGCCTTTCCCACTATTTTTAAGCTTTCTGGCCTCTTCCCTTCCCAGCCTGCCCTTTCCTCTACTTCAGCTCCCTATAGCTCAGCTCCATGTTCAGGTCAGCTATTTCAGTTTTGGGTTGAATGGTCTAGACAGGAACCAAAAAATGCCCAGTCCGCATATGGCCCCCTCTGGGTGTCACAGTTTCCAAAAAGAGCACAAGGCAGGGGACAGATTGATGGAGGAACTTTTATCCAATAAAATGATCCATCTCTATCCCATATTACAAAGCCCAGCACATAATACTGCTCACTAAATTGTAAAAATACAATGTGAAAATTTATCTTTGCATACTAAGTACTTCAGCTTTTTTGTTGTTGTTGTTCTTAAAAAAAGATTCTGAGGTGCTGGAGAGATAGCTTAGCAGTTAAGCACTTGCCTTTGAACCCTAAGGACCCCAGTTCAAGTCTCGATTCCCCAGGAACCACGTTAGCCAGATGCACAAGGGGGCGCATGAGTCTGGTGTTCCTTTGCAGTGGCTGGAGGCCCTGGCGGGCCCATCCCCCCCCCCCTCTGTGTTGCTATCAAATAAATAGAAAAAAAAGATTCTGGGACTATGAGCCATCCCTCATTTGCATTGGAGCAAAACAGAAAAGAAGCCAGGCATGGTGGCGCGGGCCTTTAATCCCAGCACTCAGGAGGCAGAGGTAGGATGATCACCATGAGTTCAAGACCACTCTGAGACTACACAGTGAATTCCAGGTCAGCCCTACAGCAAGACCCTACCATAAAAATAAATAAGTAAATACAAAAATAGAAAAGACAGACAGTTTTGATTTGTGTGGATTTCTCCAGTTGGGTGCTTGTATTTTTGTCATGAATCTTTGACGTAATTGGTTGTCACTATCCAACTTACAAACACAGATTGTCAGTGACAAAGAGCAGGACACACTGCACACGCAGGCTTGTGATCAGCTACTCTTGCCGCTCCAAGCACAGTGAGCCAGTCCAGGCATGTCTTCCTCACAGTGATGGAGGATATTCAAGAACACACGATTTCCTACACAAACAGTTTTCAAGTACATCTCACCCCCCAAGATCTCATCAGCTAAAACATACCAGGTGACCATGTCCATGGTCAAGGGTAAACTTTCTTTCTTTCTGTTAAAGCAGCACTGAAACACAGGTGGCTGATCTATCACCTCAAGTCCTGGAGTTTGGGTACGAGAAACAGAGCCTCCAGGTACCCTTCAGGGGACCTAAGGCATTGGGATCTTTGTTATTGCAGCAAAACTTAACATGCCAGTAGGTTACTATGTATCAAATTAAGATTTTAGACCAATGTTTTTTTTCTCTTGACACTACTAAATATACCTCAATAATCAGTTATAACACCCACCTAATAGATGAGGTCAAATGTAAGAATATAGGAAAAAAACGCCTTATAATATATAAACTTTTATAAGAGCAAGAAATATGTTCAAATGGAATGTATTTATTTATTTCGTTTGACTTATTTGCAGGTGTGTGTGTGTGTGTGTGTTGGCATGCCAAGGCCTCTTGTTGCTACAAATGAACACCAGACACTTGTGCCACTTCTTGTGTCCGACTTATGTGGGTGGCTTGGAAACTTCGGCACTTTTCCGTTTTTAGGGGCCAAAACGGAGCTTTCCAGCAGTCTATGCATCGTTCCTGGCAAAGATGTGAGAGGAAACACAGGGTCAAGATAGGCTGTCCTCAGACGCAGGGATGAGAGATGGAGGCCAGTCCTGAGATGAGAGGGGGAGGAGAGTGTGTCAATGCGATTTGAACATCAAGGCTGTGGAACTGGAGGAGGCGGAGTCTTGCTGCAGGAAGTGGGTCACTGGTGGTGAGCCTTGAGGTTTTTTCGCCTGGCCCCACTCTCTGTCCACTCGCTCTCTTCTTGACCGCGGCAGTGTGACCAGCTCTGCTTCACATTCCTGCTGTCATGTCTTTCCCACTGTATTGGCATATATCCCCTTGAAACTGTAAGCAGTGTAAACCCTTTCCTTCCTCACACTGCTTCTGGTCAAGTACTCTGTTCCAACAATGACTAACATAACTTATACAAATGTCATGTAGTGAACTACAAGAAGAAACAGTTGCACTTCTGTTATTTAAACTGTGGAGGTTTAAAGCAAATCACCCAAGTCACATGCACACACTGACACTACTGAGTGTGTGTAAACATTTTACCTTCCTAATTTGCAATATCCACCCCAGCCTACTTGGCCCATCTCCTCCTCAGCCTTCTCTAATGTCACAGTCAAGCCTGAAAACCAGCTTAGGTTTCTGAATGCGCCAGGTTCTTGATGCCTTTAGCTGTCATGGATCCATTTCCCTCTCTGTGGGCTCCCATCTCCCTTCTCTACCCACTAACACCTACATATCCTTAAAGGCTCAGTAGAGGTAAACACACCTTCCCTTCCTCCCTCCCTTCCTACTTGGGAAACCTTGCCTGGACAGGCTCCAACTCCCTCACCCTGATAGAAATTTTAAATTCCTCCTGTGTTCCCATTATACTTAGCTAACATTCCACAGTCCAGGGGATCCCATCTATTCATGTAATAAATACTTATGAACTCTTATCTCATGACAGTCATGGAGCCAGGTATGGAGTATACAGAAATAAATAAGTGAGATTAATTAATTGTGAGCTCATTGACAAGAGTCTTATTCATTTTTTAATCCTTCAGAATCATGCTTTTTACCATTAAACAAACATATGGTGTGTTTCTTTATATCTGTGACCACACTCTACCACTGTCTACATTCATGGGGCTACTTCTCTTGTAAGTAACAATAAGGCAATTCACACCAATTTAGTCAGAAAAGGGAGTATATTATTGGCTCATGGGTTCAAGGAAACATTGGTCATTCAAAGTCATAGGATGCCATGGACAGGCCTGTCAAAACTTAGGAACAATGACAATCACAGTGCCTTGAATGCTATTTAAAATCTCACTCTGTTTTGTGCTGAACCCCTTCTTTGCCCATCCTGGTAATGTCACTATCTTCAGCCTTGTTCTGCAGTCGGGAAACCACAGGGTTGGTGTCTCACATCTCTCCTCTTGGCTGACACCTTGCTGGTCTTTCTAGGTTACAGATGTAAAAGTTCCAGGGAATGATTCTCACTGGGTCATCTCAGACCACTTGTTCCATGCCAGTGCTACCCGGTGTTACCAGGAGATAAGAGCATGCTAGTTGGCAAGATTATCTCACATACCTGCCCCAAATAACCAAGAAAGGCATGGGAAATGAACTAGTATAGTTTCTCAGAAAACAAAAATGAGATGGTGAACAGACAGATTCAGTTTTCTATGCTCCTGATGCCATCATTAACTCACATGTTTAAAACGCTGTACTTGGGTAGAGTGGAGAGAGAATAAATGATTTGCAGCTCAATCTGGTCATCCACTAGGAGAGACTAAAAAGGCAGTTTTTCATATGCATTGGAAACTTGGTGTCTGAAGCCACAATGCCACAATGAAATGCCAGCAGTATGGCTTACATGGCTGTGACCTTGAGTCTGTCTGGTCTGTAAAATGGGGATGGTGATCACGTCCATCTCGGGGAACAGCGGTGAGGGTTAATGAACCACACATGATGCACGTAGCACAGTGTTGTCATGGGTTACATCAGTAAATCAATAGCTGTAATTGTGTGCATGACTGTAAGTCAGAGCAGAAGAAATCATGTTTTGAAATAAGAACACATGAAAGTAATGGTGCAAACATCTCAGACCATTAACTGATGCTGGGGTCCAGAGAAGGCATGGCAGAGGAAGAAGCAATGGGTTTCATCCTTAGCAAACGAGCAGCGTTTTCAGAGAAACAGCAGCATTTAAATGGCATTTGAGAAAGATCGAAGCTTGTCTAGTGGCACACCACTGTAGTCCCAGATACATGGGAGGCTGAGGCGAGAGGACCTTTTAAGCCCATGCGTTTAAGACCAATATGTTCAATATAATGAGACCCCATTGGGAGTGGGTGGAGTTAGACGTGCTGATACACACCTTTACTTCCTGCACTCAGAAGGCTGAGGGAGAAGCCTAAGGCCAGCCTGGGCTACAGAGTTCTAAGTCAGCCTAGGCTAGAGTAAGACTGCTTTAGAAACAACAAAGAAGAAACCAAAATAATAAGAATAATAATTGCAACATGAAATGAGCAATGGATTCAAAAAACATCCAGAAGTTTTCATTTGTAGCTTCTAAAACCTAAACTTTATAGACACTTGAAGCAGGAGGTGTGGCTATAAACAAACTTCAGATTGGAACTGAAGGGGTCAAGTTAAAGAAAGTTTAGATTGGAGCTAAACAAGCGTCCACACACGGCGGGAGTCAGTGCAGGTTTGGTGTACCAAGGGGAATGCACAGTCCTCACTGAATAAGGACATTCATTATCAACTGATGGAAAAATTAATTATATCCCTCTTTTCAGCCTCTTATGATCCCATTTTTGTTAGAGGAATAGTTCTCTATCATTAGAAAATAGTATCATAGGTGTTGTTACAAAGGTCAGACCATGTTGTCTGGGTATAGGGGAGAGTAGGGAATAGGAGAGCTATGGACCTCTCTACAAGGGACACGTCTCAGATGCATTCTTATTTACTATGCACGATTCATCAAAGCCCCAGCTTAGAAAATACTCTGATAGTTCTAGTAAAGCATGCAATCTAGATGTTAATGTAGAATCCCTGGTTTTCTTTCTGCAGGTTATTATTTATTTAAGAGAGAGGAGGGAAAAGAGGCAAAGAGAGGGGGGTTGGAGAATGGGCACACCAGGTCCCTTAGCCACTGCAAACAAACTCCAGATGCATGCACCACCTTGTGCATCTGGCTTTCCTTGGGCCCTGGGGAATGGAACCTGGGTCCTTCGGCTTTGCTGGCAAGCACTTCAACTGCTAAGCCATCTCTCCAGCCCTTCTGTGGGTATTCTTTTTCCTCCCACTATATAGGCTCCAAACATTTTTAAGCTCTGCAGGCTAAATAAAATATATCTAAGGGTTAAATTCATCCCAAGGGCTAGCAGGGAAGATCCAAAATTCATATCCAAGATTCCAAGTGATCCGGAATGCCTATCAGTCGGGATTCCTAGACACCAAATGTCTAGGAAAAAATTCTGAAATGGAGACAAAGAAAGACAACAGCCTGGGAAGAAGGAATGCCCAGTAAATTAAAGGAGAGGTACTTCAGAGGTGAAAATCTTAAGTGTAAAATACAAGACAAGTTATGCCAAGCAAATAAAAGAAGACATAGTGAGAACTCTAGAATACCTTCTGATAGGTTGTTCACGCTGTGCACATATGCTAGGAGCCTGATCTTAAATTGTAGCTATTTTGACAATGTTAAAAAAAAAAAAAAAAGACTAGAGTCCAATAAAATAGTTTGAGAAACTGAAGTTAAAATATCTGACTGTGGAGCTGAGGAGATGACTCAGCAGGAAAGAGCACTTGCTGTAAGCGTGGGAGCCTAAGGCGGCCTGAGTTCTATTCCCTGGACCCACGTACACAGCTGGTGTGGTCACACACGCCTGCAACTCCAGCCCTGCGGAGAGCAGAGGCCCAAGAGTCACTGGGGCTGTGGAAAACTGCAGATCCCTTACGAAAGAGACTCCGGCTAGAGGAAATACCCAGATGGGTGTTAGAAGAAGGATACCCAGTGTTCTCTCCTCTGACCTCCACGACTGTGCATAGGCAGGCATGCACATCTGTACACACACACACACACAAGAACATTTGTAAACATGACTTACAGCATCTTGTATAGTATAGATTACCAAGTAATCTGCAACAACTATGAACGTTGAGCATCATACAGCAACAAGCACTGCATGCCGTGGCATTCCTGGGGTTCAGCAGGTCTTGCGTGGCCTTGCTCAAGCTTTTCCGGGTCAACTGTGTTCCACCCTTGACTCTCAGCCTCTTCTTACACCGGCAGCTTAGTGTGTCCACGACCTGCCCCCAGTGATGACAGAGGGGCAGGAGAAAAGGTGACAATGCAGGCAGCCTCTTGACGTTGGCTCCCCCCGGCATACTGTCAAGTTCTTTTCCGTAATTAGCCAAATTAAGTCATTTGGTGGAAGACTTGGATTTAGAAAAATGTAAGGATTTCTGGACTCTACATCACAAAAGAAAACTGGTAACAGCTCAAATGTCAAGCAACATGGTGGACAAGTCGATCAGGACCCGCTCCTAACAGGGAATATCCTCTAGCAATAAAGAAGACGATCTCACCCCAGCTTCCCTGGGCACCTGGGCACTGATCTTACAAACCTGTGACTGAGCAAAAGGAGTAACAGTGATGAGTAAGTTCAGCATGAGCCTATTGCTATAACACTCAAAATGAGGCAGGAGAGATGGCTCAGTAGTTAAGGCATTTGCTTGCAAAGCATAATAACGCAGGTTCAATTGCCCAGTACCAACATAAAAGCCAGATACTCAAAAAGTGGTGCATGCATCTGGAGTTTGTTTGCAGAGGCTAGAGGTCCTGGCATGCACATCCTTTCTCTCTCTTTCTCCCTCTCTCTCTCTCTCTGCTTATAAATAAACAAATATTTAAAAAGAAAAGAACAGGAGAGAAGAATATTTCTAGATCTTAGCCTGTGTTGCTTGTTTAGGAAGCTGTTTTGTAATTACTGGTTAGCATTTACATTGTGATTTCAAGGCATGTCTTTGTCTGAAGTTCTGATTTCACTAGAGTTAGCTTTTCACCTTAAAATGAAAAGACAAAAGGCATAGGTTAAATAAAAATAATGATTCAAGCTATTTTACTGTGAAGTAATTGGGAGGGTATACCTTTACTCCAAACATCTGTTTCTTTTTTGGTGACAAGAGCATGGCAGTGGCCCCACACAGGCTTGCACTGAGGACAGATGAGAGGGTGCCTGGGAGAGATCGCTTCTTTTAATACTAATAACCTAGGTGCAGAGATGAAAAATAAAAGTAAGACTCTAACATTGGAAGGAAGAGGGGCTCTAATACAGACTCTCCCTCCCTAACAATGCTGTTTGTATTTTCTCACTTCTCTCAAGGGGAAGAGAAGCAATAGAGAAACGTGACTCCAGTGTACATAATTCCAAAGAAAAGAACTCCAGATGATGGAAGGGCCAAATGAGCATGAACTGAGCAAATCCCCAACACGAGACTTGGTGCTCTTTCTTCTGCAAGGCTGTGTGGGGCCGGGGGAGTCTTGATGTGTCTAGGGACTTCCTTGGCTTCTGCTGCCCCTTGAGAGCACCAGGAAGCTTCAAACTGCATAAAACATCATGAAGACTGTTTATACTGGGGACCCTAGGGTGGTTCTGGAGTCCCCAAGTAAATACAGAAGAGGTGGGGTGGCTGGCTCCAGACCCAAGGCCCATTCTTCCCTTCGGCCTGCAAGATTAAGTGTGAAGCTGGGTCCTGGCAGGAGGTCTGCCCCACACAAGTGGTTATCTCAAAATCCATCCTTCATTTCCCCTCTTATCAGCCAGGGTGTGGGAGGGGGTGGGGGCTGGCTGTGGGCATTAGCTTTGGGGAATTTGGGAGGGCGAGCATATCTGAATGGGAGGCACACAGCTGTCAACACGTTCTCACATCAGGTGACTACAGGGGAGTCCTCAGGGCCTCACAAAAACAAGAGTCCCTAAGGTGAACAGATACTAAGTAAGAACCAACAGAGTGGACAGAGTCCTTGCTGGAGGCAAACACTATCTCAAACACTTTGCATGGATAAACCTCACGAGATCCTGGCCAACACCATAGCCAGCAGCTGAGCACTCTTTGCCTCTTGTGAACAGAAGAACAAATGGGCACAGTGGGGCAAGAGGGAGCCTGAGGTCCCCCAAGCAGAGCAGAATGAAGCTCACAGCTATACCCATGTTGGTGTGAGCACCCTTGGTCTGAGCAGTGATTACAGAGGTACAGGGATGAGTTCGGAGCAGCTAGAGGAAGATATCTCTGTTCAACGTCCCTGGGCTTTATTCAGTGGCTTTGCCATTTTATAGACCACCTCCCACCCCCCCTTCCCCACCCACACACATATGTCACCCCTAAATGGCACATACGCACACATACTCAAGTTTAACTTTAAAAATTCCAAAATCAACCGCATAGGAGCAGTCCTTCAATTCTTCACTGTCTTGCATCATTTGCGCCAATATTTACTACATTTGGCTGAGAAAACAGAGGAATTACCATGGCATTGCTTGCCGTCGTCGGCTGAAGTCCCTGCACCATATTCCCACTTAATTTGCGTATTTCTGCTTTCACAGGTTTCCTGTCTTACCAGAAAGGGAGATGTGACAATGATCGAATAGGTCAGGTACAGCTCCCCTGAGCTCTCCCGGTGTGACTGGGAGACCTTCTTTCCCACCCCTCACCCTCCCCTGTCACAGCTGCAGGGCCCTGGTCCTCTGGACTTTTAGAGAAGTTAGCCTGCTTTATTTTTAATTGTTGACCTCCAAGGCCTCCTGTTTGCATCTGTTTATTAAATTGCAAACTCAGCTGTGAAATGCCCTTTATGGTGTTGTTTTATTGGTGGGCCATTCAGGGACCCAGCACCACACAAACAGGATAAATATTTTTCTTTGCAGCACACACCCCACGTTGGGGGCCACAGAACAAGGGAAGAGAGGAGCGTTTGTTTATGAGCTCAGATTCATTCATTCCACGGTGAGGAGCTGTGAAATGTAACCCTCACATTCCGGCAGGGCATTCACCACCTTGAGCTCATTTGGAGGTGTGATGTTCCACTCGGAAGGCGGCTGTTAATTTTATTGACCAAATTTGGAGAGTGGGAACTCCAAAATTAAACAGTGTTTGGAAGAGCAGTGGCTCTCTCTGGTTCTCAAAGTTTCTGGAGAGTGATCCCAAGGTTTTGTTTTTGTTTTGTGTTTTGTTTTGTTTTCCCCCTGGGGGAAACTTCAAACCACGGTGCTAGTTTCAAAAGATTTGGTCCCTTTCAGAGAGGTTTGTTAGCATTAATGATCACAACTTTTTTTTTTTTTTATTAACATCTGCATCGCCTCTTGTATTTCTCAGTCACTCTTGGAAACCCCTGTTAGGGACAGAAACCAAGCATTGTGCTGTGGCCCCACAGTAGTGTGGAGGGAGCCAGGCCACCAAATTGGGTCTCCCCTGACTCCAGATCACAAGGTCCCAAACCGCTCCCACTTCTGTCTCTCTCCTGCTCATCACTGTGTGACTGTAAAGCTGACTTTGGGTGCTTTGGAGACAACTGCCATTTTGAGCAGGTACGAAGCTGATCATTTCTCCTGGCTTGGCTCATCCACGGAACACAGGCGAGTGTGAAATAGAGTAAGTGGCTGAAAGAGTTCAAAAGCCTCGACCTGTTTCCACCTCCAATCTGCCCCTTCCCTCACTCTTGTCAGACACAGTGTCCTGAAATGAAAAAAGACTATGGACTTTGAAAGTCACCCTTGGGGGTTCCCTGATCCCTTCAGGGCCCCCATCCACTCCACCCAGGCCTGGCAGATACAGTAGACTCCGTCCAAAGAGGCACAGTGTGAGCTGGTACAGCACAGTGGAGCTTTCCTTGAACCCAGGCTCAGAATGTATGGGCCCTGTCACTACTCGGACCTTAAGACTCAGTCAGACTTGTCTCTGAATGTGGTTTTGAAACATACATTTGCCTAATCACTCCCAGGACACTCTGCTCTCTCTCTCTCTCTCTCTCTCTGTCTCCCTTTCTCTGTTTTTCTCTCTTTGGGGAAAGTCTATTGTGTCCTTTGGAAGAGTTGTGGAGAAAAAGGACAAGTTCAGAATATCACAATGTGATATGGAGGGGAAAAAAAATGTAACCCATGTAACAAAAGCTCTGCCATCCAGCAATGTTATTGTTGGCTGAATGGTAGGGACCATCTGGGTCTCTCATAGTGACTGGGGGCCCCTCTGCGATGGTACAGATGCTTCTATTGTTGGTGGTGTGATCTTGTAAATAGTTAAAATATTTACCAAGGCACCTCAGAGCTGGAGCTATCCCATTTTATTATTTATACCTTTTCAGAAGGACAAAAATGGAGGTGTCCACTAAACGTGATGGATTAGGCTTATAAACAGCCATTATGGCCGTCAAAGCTCACATGTCAGCCTCTCCTTTGTGTCCGCGCATTTCTAAGCTAACCAGTGATCCATGCATAAGATAGAAGGTTAAGAATGCCAGAGAAAAAGAGTGTTGACTGCAAGCAAGATGTATCTTCTACTGACTAGAAACACAGCTGTAGAAAGTGAGGGGGATGCTGGGCAAGAGGCATGAAAAAGGGAAGTGTTTCTGTGGGCCTGTGGGCCTGCATGCAGAGGGGAGAGGATGTTGGAGGTACACAAGTCACTGAGCCTGGACATGCTGCGTTTCAGTTCTCACCATCTGAGCTGAAAAACTTGCAAGGCCCCTACCTGCCAGCATCCCTCAGCTGTTCTTTTAACTGATTGCAGCTGGCTTTTGTTTTCCCAAGATAAACATCAGGAAATGCAAAAATTAAATAGGATTTGAGAAGAAAAAGGATGGGCCCTGGGTCAGAGGGAGAAGGGTGAGCCAGCAGGTACCAAGAGTTGTTGACAGAGGGAGATCCCATCTTTTGGTAATTAAGTTTAAAACACACACACACACACACACACACACACACACACACATTTGAAAATGGTGTGGGGGAGGGACAACTCATACTGCAGGTGATCCTTGCCAGGCCTAGAAGCTAAGCTGGAGTGACTGACTCCCAAAACTCAGACCAGAAAAGTTAGATTGAAGAAAGGATTGCCTATTATTATAACCAACTTCTTTCTTTATGGCTCATAAGAGGATGTGTTGTCAATCCAAATAATGAGAGGAAACAGTGATTTTTTTTTTCTTCTTGCAGGTAGAGAGGGGTAGATGTAAATTCTATTATTATTGGCCTTCGGTGCTGCACATGTGTTTAGAAATAGTTTCCGTGGAAAAGTGGCTTCTATTAGACTTTTACCCTGAAGTCCCAGCTCCTTTAATCTCTCTGAGTTTGTCACTGATTTCCTGCCATGCCACAAACTTAAGCCAGCAACTTGGTCCCTTATTCTCTTAAAGGGAAGCCTTAGGCAACTTGAAGCCACAGGGACTTCTGCTCACATTAGGAAGAATTAGGCCCAGAGCAGGGCAAGATCTCCTCTGGCAACTCTAAACATAGATTCGAGTTTTAATTTTAGTGAAATATTTCCTTGCTGCCTCCTCCAGAGACCTTAATAAGAACCGATGACTTTGTGTATTTGTGTCTTTATACAGTCACTTATTTATGGTGCGTTCTTGGATGAGGACTTATAGGAGTTTTGCAAATATGGAAGAAAAGAACATTTGGAAAATAGGAAGTGCCCCAGGGTTTCTTTACAGGTAAGCAGGCCTGGGGCTGCTCCATCCAAAGTTTCCTCCACAGGAATTTTTAATCACCTCCTGGAGACATGCCCACTTCTGTCCCCCTTCAACTGGTGTCTTTCACATTAGGATGCTAGTGCCTTCTTACAGAAGCTTCTAGAATACTTCTAGAAATACTGGTATCTAAATCACACCACTGCTGTGGCCAGAGACTAAACTTCCCTGATCACTCATTCCCTCTAGAAGCAAAAAGGAAATGTGTGGGTGTACACACACACACACACACACACACACACACACACACTTTCTAAACAGATCTCTTACCAGAACTTTCTGCCATGATCTCCCAAGCAAGCAGGAGGCTGATTGGCTTCAGTGGGAAGCACCATCTACAAAGTGAGCACTCTCAGTAAATCTCCTCTAAGACAGCATTTTTTTCTCTCTTCATTCACGGTGGTAAGCAATAATAATCATTGTTATCAGCTGACCCTCACACTGGAACACAAAAGCCTAGTCTGGATCAGTAGATGGTTCCCTTGGCCAATTCCAAAAGACAACCCACCAGCAGGCCCTTAATTTGATCCTTCCCCCCATGGTAATCTCTTCTATTCATGAATGAATTAGAACTTTCAGGAGCTCAAAAAGGTAACTAAGCAAACAGAACTGGAAAGCTGTGAATTGTATCAACTGAGTGAACCAGCTGGCTGGACACTGTTCATGCTTATACGCAAAGGAAAGGCATACATGTTATGTACCACATGGTCTGTGGAGGCTATCAGTGCACCTCACAGCCAAGTCCCAGTGGGATGATCCCATGGTCTCTACTGTACTAATGCTGACTCTCCTCTCATACTCCCTCCTCCTCCTCTCTCACCCTCCCCCACCTCCCACACCAGTCTCACAGAGACTCCAGAAGACTAATTCTGACCTCTCAGCTAGCCATGGAAAGCGACTTGGGCAACTGCTCTTTTTGTCTTTTAGGAAACACTGTGGAGGCTCTTTCCACAGGCTCTGGAGCATTTCAGTATTTCAGAGCACAGCCCGCTAGCAGGAAGCCAGCTATCCCTTGTTCACTCTAGGGATCCCAGGTAGCTAACTCATCACCAAGGGAGAAAAGAACCCACCCAGGTAGAGTTGTCAGATTTAGCAAATAAAAATACTGAATGAGGGGCTGGAGAGATGGCTTAGCTGTTAAGCGCTTGCTTGCAAAGCCTAAGGACCCTGGTTTGAGGCTCAATTCCCCAGGACCCATGTTAGCCAGATGTACAAGATGGCGCATGCATCTGGAGGTCATTTGCAGCGCCTGGAGGTCCTGGCAAGCCCATTCTCTCTCTCCCTCAATCCCTCTCTCTCTCTCTCCCTCTCTATCTCTCTCTCTCCCTCCCTCCCTCTTTCTCTCTCTATCTGTCTGTCCCTCTCAAATAAAGAAATAAAAATAAAAACAAAAAAAAAAATACCAAATGAGCCAGGCGTGGTGGTGCACACCTTTAATTCCAGCACTTAGGAGGCAGAGGTAGGAGGATCACTTTGAGTTCAAGACCAGCCTGGAACTATAGAGTAAGTTCCAGGTCAGCTGGAGCTAGAGTGAGACTATACTTTGAAAAAAAAAATACTGGATGCCAATTTAAATTTCAAGTTCAGGGCCAGAGAGATGGCTTAGCAGTTAAGGAGTTTGTCTTCAAAACCAAAAAATTTAGGTTCGATTCCCCAGGACCCACATAAGCTAGATGCACAAGGTGGCACATGCATCTGGAGTTTGTTTGCAGTGGCTGGGGTCCTAGAATGCCTAGTCTCTCCCTATCTCTCTCTCTCTCTCTCTCTGCTTCTTTCTATCTCAAATAAGTAAATAAATATAAATAAAATGAATTTCAAGTTCAGATAACCAACAAATATGTTTTAGTATAAGTTTGTCTCCATGCAAAGTTTGGGGCATACTTATCCTTCCCTGGATGGTGGTCCAGCACATCACTTATTTCTTCCTTGGTAATCTGAAACAATAAAGGGAGTGCTGAGTGACATAACAGGTGTCCAAGCTATACAATGAGGCAAAGCAGTTCCCTGAGAAAATGTCTCCACGTAGACCAGGAAAAAAGAGAGAGAGCATCACAGGCAGTCAGCTGACTAGAGCTAACACCTAGCTTGACACTATTTCTCCCAAAACCCCAGGAGTGTAATACTTGCATTATCCCCATTTTATAGAAGAAGAGACTGAGACAGAGTTTCCAGGGTCACACAGCTGAAGAATAGAGATTTTTTTTTAATTTTTTTTGTTTTTATTTATTTATTTGAGAGCGACAGAGAGAAGGAGGGAGAGAGAGAGAGAGAGAGAATGGGCGTGCCAGAGCTTCCAGCCTCTGTAAACGAACTCCAGATGCGTGCGCCCCCTTGTGCATCTGGCTAACGTGGGTCCTGGGAAATCGAGCCTCGAACCGGGGTCCTTAGGCTTCACAGGCAAGTGCTTAATCGCTAAGCCATCTCTCCAGCCCGAGATTTTTTTTTTAAACAAAATATTTTATTTTTATTAATTTATTTGAGAGAGAGAGAGAAAGAGGGAGGGAGGGAGAGAAAAAAAATGGGCGTGCCAGGACTTCCCACTGCTGCTAATGAGCTCCAAATGCATGGGCTGCCTTGTGCATCTAGCTTACGTGGGTCCTGGGGAATTGAACCTGGGTCCTTTGGCTTTGCATGCAAGTGCCTTAACCACTAAGCCATCTCTCCAGCCCTAGAATAGAGATTTTGATTTACACAGTCTGACTCTAGATCTTAGTCTTAAGGCAAACAAGTGATACTAGGAAATGGAGAGATTGCTTAATGGTTACACACTTGCCTGCAAAGCCTAAGAACCCAGGTGCGATTCCCCAGGACCCATGTAAGACAGATGCACAAGGTGGCACACGTATCTGGAGTTCATTTGCAGCAGCTAGGGGCTCTGATGCCCAGGTCTCTCTCTCTCTCTCTCTCTCTCTCTCTCTTTGTGTGTGTCTCTTTGTCTTTCTCTCTCAAATAAATAAAATATTTAAAAAATTAAAAAATTTTAAAAAGTGATCCTAAACCAACATTGAAAGAATTTAATATTAAACTTCTCACTAATACCAAAATGGCTGCTATGACTACTTTCTTATCTCTCCCATCCTACCTGGGGCCTCTCTCTGCTTGCTTAGAGCCCCAGACCACAGTCCACTGTAGGAAGTAGAATAGAAAAACATATGCAGGCTCCTAAGAGTAAGACAATGTGTCCCAGTAAGAGCCTTACCCCTACCCTACACTGGTTCTCCCAACCCATAGGAGCAGAGAGCAATGAAAACTTATTGAGAAAGCAAGTCCAAATGAGGAACTCTGGCAAAAAGAAAAAAAAAATCTTTTTAATTTAAAGACCACCCAGGTGTGTGCTGGTCTGTCCTCATTCTAGGGTATTTGCCTCTTAGTTCCCAGCAAGAAAAGAAACAGATGTGATCCGCGTTCATCCATAATGGAGACAGAAGGGGAGGGAAACCCTGGGTGGTTGGGGGGGGGGGGTCTCCAAGCTGTCTTTGGCCTTCTAAGAAGTCTGGCTTGAAAGACAAGGACATTAACTTCCACAGTGTTTAAGCCTTTGGCTGTCACCTGTCAACTCAAAGACCCACACTTAGTAGGCAACCAATATGTATGCATTCAATAACATGGGAATTAAATAACGCATGGCCAGTCTTGGTGGAGTATGGAATGGGTTGAACACTGGCCTGGCCTTGGGATTTTGGAGCCAGAGCAATGAGTTTCACTTGATTGGACTTACCAGTGGAAGGAGTGGGGGGGGGCAGGGAGTGGTTACTGGCTTCCCCTTACTCCCTCTCCCTGGTCCTGGGTTAGCTCAGATTGTTTGGAACAATTATCCCTAAAGTGTTGCAGGGGGGTGAGGGGGGGGGAGTCCTGTTCAACAAATCCTCTACTTTTGTCTCTTCCGGGGGCTGCAGACCGTGGTCCCTGATTATTCAGGCCTCCCCTCCCCAGCAGGGCCTGAGAAGCACTGTGGTTATGAGTCAATGATCAGACAGGGGAAGGGCACGCTTACTATAGGGGAGGAGATTTCGGCAGGGCTCCGTGCTTTGATGCTGGTTCCCTTACATCCTGAATGCATGAAAGACGATGGGAGGGAGAGGAAGAAATATAAAAGCGGAAAGGAAAAAAATGTTATTTAAAAAGAAGTTTAAGTGGGGTGGGGGGAGAAGTGTCTGGTTTGAAATATCGTGAGTATCACCCATATGTATCTCTGGCAGACAAAGAAAGGCTAGTTAAAAACCGAGTTGAGATAAGGCAGTTTCTCTGTGACTCATCTTCTCAGGGAGTAATGGCAGTGAGGCGTGTTTAGGAGGGACTGATGTGCAAACAGCACTATCCATGAAGCTGGGGTTAATTACAGGAAGGATTTCCAGGGTAATTGCCCAAAAACAGCACTGGAAGCCAAGCCCCACACCCCAGGCTCTGCTCAGAAGTCAGCTTTCTGCCACTTCAGTAGGACCCCAAACAATGTCCTGGAAGCAGGGGTAGTGGGGGAGACTTCCCAGAAGTGTCCTTCAAAGAAACATCATGCCCCTTTGGGGGCTGACCCAGAACCCCACCCACCTTAGTACAACATGGCTCCCTTCAGTCTAGCCTCCAAAACTTCACTGGTAAGCAAATCACAGTTGAAATACTTGCCATGATGTTGGGAAATTATTAATTTTGCACCCCCCCCCAAAAAAAGGCAAGAACCATCAGCTAAGTGAAGTCTGGCTTGGGAGGAGCCAGACGGATATTTCTAAATGGTCTCTTTAGTGCATAGGTTTCATCCAGATATACTATAAGTGCTCTGTCTGCACCATGCCCCCTTTAAGAGAGTAAAGCATGCATTATAACCATATGGGTAAGTACCACTCAAGATAATTAAGCCCAGAGACCTACCACATTCTGTGAGGTGGGGGAAGGGCTTGCAACTAGGACAGGACACCTGAGCTAGGAGGAGGACCAGAGAGAAGTATTAAGAAACATCCATCAAGTAAGACCTCTGTTAAGGAACACCACTGGCCAGCTCCCTGTGTTCTTACTGCCTTAGATGAATGAACCAACACAATTTCAGAGGATGGCAGTACATAACTAGAACTCTAGCACTCAGGAGGCTGAGGCAGGAGGATAATAAGTTTGAGGCCAGTCTGAACTCCATACAAACAAACAGAGGTACTGGGAGACCAGAGCCTGCTCGGCTCTTCCTCGAAGGATGAGGAGGGGAGGCTTAGGCCTTCATGAGGATTTTCTGACAACTGTGGCAAGGTTGGCTCAGTGGGGAATGATTTCTTCACACTGTGAGTCCCCAGAACTCTTGCTGGTAATTAATTACACGTAGAAGATGTAGTGAAATGACTGGGTGCACATACCAGCCCCCAACCTCTTGGACCAGGCTCAGTTTCTCCAGCGATGAAGTAAGACAGTAGAGTTGACAAGGCCTCACGGTGCCTCTATCCCTCACACTTCATTCTCTGCAACCTGGCTACTTCTCAAACAGGTAATCTCAACTTGAGTGTGGGGGCCTTACTTTGCAGTCCTTCCTCATCTCAAATAATGCCTTTTACCATAGCGAATACTTAATAAATAAATATTTTGAATGGATTCATTCATGCATGATTGAACAACCTTCATGGCTCTTCATTTGCTTATAATAAACGGTTTGTGGGTGGGTATTGGAGGAGTCCTTCTCTTGCTTTAAATCCTATAGAGTTGCTTTGAAAGGCCAAATAAGAATAAATCATTGTAGTAACTAACATGTAGTATTCCCAAACACATGGCATACTTATCCTTATTACCTCTCAATACATTCCTGTATAGAAGCAGCTATTACAATCCTCACTCCACGGATGAGAAAGAAAACCCAGCAAGATGGAGGGATGTACTATTCAGTGAGAAGACCGTGATGTCGGGCCTAGGTCCATTGCCTCAGAGCTCTGTGTTGAGACAGCTTCCTTAAATGCCTGAAAGGTCTTGCTGTGACCATGTTATTGGCTTGCAGCGTGTCCTTGATCAAGTCAGTCACTGCCCCTGTCTGGTCAGAAGACACCTCCCTGAGACTGGTGCCATCCTATTTATTACAGGACTGGCATGTCTGACTTCTGAGTCCACCCATCAGTTTTCAGATCCAACAGCCCCTCCTCAGGAAAGTCTTCCAAGCACCACCCCTCTACCCCACAAGACAGGGCCCCATTACAGTCTGGAATTACATCACTGTGCAATTGGATTCATGGCTCTCTTTCCCTGCACACCGTGAACCCCCCTCAAAGTAGCCATCATGTCTGTCTGGGTCGTCACTGGGCCCCATGCCAAGAGAGCATACCCAGACTAGAAACGTGCATGAAGTCACAATCTGACAATACCTAACAAAGTTTTATAGAGGCCCCAATGGCAGTGAAATAGTCAGACTGGGGGTAACTGGTTTCCATGCCATGAAGATTCATAACCCTGGCCTCTGTATGCAGCAATCTAAGAAGGCCTAGAGCCTTAGAAGATGTTGACAGTTAAAAACAAGGCAATAAGCCAGGCATGGTGGTGCACACCTTTAATCCCAGCACTTGGGAGGCACAGGTAGGAGGATCGCCATGAGTTCTGGGCCACCCTGAGACTCCAGAGGGAATTCCAAGTCAGCCTGAGCTACAGTGAGACCCTATCTCGAAAAACAAAAGCAAACAAATGAACAAAAACCAAGGCAAGAGCAAAACAACTGTGCCTCTCTTGCTCAGGTAAGGGATGAACAGTTCTGGGGAGTGCGCCGCTCTGTGGGTACCCACCAAGGACTGTGGCAAGGAGAGCTGCTCAGCTTGCTGTCTCCTTTCTCACACAGGCTCAAGTGCAGGGGTGGCTCTGGGAAGGGGTCTGGATCAAAGTGCTGCAGACGCTGGTAATTGAGCAACCCAAGCTTATCTTGCCAGGAGGAGGCTGCCACTTGAGATGTACACAGGGCCCCAGGAATGGATCATAGCAACAAGCAGGCCTTGGGGAAGGGGCTCCTTGCTAGCTGTACAAGGGAGCAATCATAAACACACAATGCAGAGGCCTTCCTCCCACCCAACTGGTTGAGCACACCCCATTCAGTTGCCTGGGGTGACTGTCTCCCTTTCAACTCATCCTCCTCTGCCTCTTCCTCCCCTTCCTTTTTGCTTGGTCTTTTAGTCATATACCAGACACATCTCACAGAGCAGACCTCAAACTCCAGGTGGCAGAATCCTACTTTCATATAAATTAGGCTGGAAAATGCTGTGAGGACACATTTTTGTTGTTGTTGTTGTTGGGGGAGTGGTTCTAAATCATGAAAAAAATACAACTTTCTCAGGGGCATAAATCTAACCCAAATTTAAACCTAATTGAACAATTGACTAGTATTGTTTATAGTACAAATATGGAATTTAGAAGTCTTCTTCCAAAGAGCATGGCCCACTTTTTACCCAATCTAAAAGAAACTATTTATTTTCCATCTAGAAAAAAAAATGCAAAATTTAAGGCATGGTAAAGGGACCAGATGCAAGGCCTGATCTGCCAGGAAAATGCATCATGCCCAGCCGACAGCACATATACAATGCCCAATACCACGTGAAGTGATTCATTCAAGTGCTATTCATACCATGTGCCAAGGGCACCAAAGTTTGTACTCTTACCCTTTTTCAAATAGCTCTCTATTCTGTTTCCCAGAGTCAAAAGTAAGAGCAAGAAAGAGGGGGAGGGGGGAACTAAGGCCACTGGGGGATAAAAAAAACAACAACAGGAAAGTATGAGTAATTTCATAACATAGTTAAAAAGATTTTAACACCTTTTGGGGGGGGTGTTTCAAGGTAGGATATCACTCTAGCCCAGGCTCACCTGGAATTCACTATGTACTCTCAGGGTGGCCTCGAACTGGCTGCAATCCTCTGACCTTTACCTTCGGAGTGCTAAGACTAAAGGCGTGCACCACTATGCCCGGCTTAGGTTTAACACCCTCTAAACAAATGCTTTAAATATTGCACATTGTGTTATAATAAAAGCATTGCTTCCCCAAAATCAGTAAAAGACTGCTTCTTCAATACATAATTTTTTCAGTGACGTCAATCCCTTCACTTTCAAAGTCACAGAGTCAATTTAGTGACCTTGGAGGTTAGTTCTGGAGAGGTTCTAGCATGTGCCCTCACACTGAGAAAAGTGAGAAGCCACACTTACACTCACCATCAACCAATACCTGTTCCCATCATTCCACGGGACAACCTTGAGAAACTTAAAATGATAGGGCAAAAAGACCAGTATCTTCTTCACACACATTGTTTCAAATTCTCATGGAAATTTGCCATCAAACTAAAAATTCACAATGACTTCAAAGAGTGCAGAATAACAACCCGAGGGCTGGATTTCTCAAAATATATGTCAGCAGTAAGAAAAGGGGAAAAAAAAAATCTTGCCTTAGATAGACATAAAAGAAAGTGACACTAGACATTTAACCCTAAGGCATGTGAGAAAGTTTGATATGCCAATGAGCTATTTTTTTAATGCTTCTTGTTTCTGATTCTTATTGGACATTTAGGTGTATAGTTCAAATATAAGGTGTAAAGAATCAGATAGGAAAATAAATGAGAACTTGGCAGGGCTCTGAGTAGATCAGCAGTACCAGAGGATTTGGAAGCAGTTGTAGCTCTCCTTCTATATTCTTACAGAGGTTGAGATTGAAAGATTGTCATCTTGTAAATCTAGTAAGATACAGCAGAAAATCATTTTGCTTAGGGAGAAGCAGGGGTGAGAGGAAGTTAAATCACAGCTTAAATCACTCCAGCACCGTTGTCAAGGTCTGCAAGTCTTGGCTCTCTCCTTGTCGCTTCCGGTCACGTCCCATAAGGATGCTCTGTTTTTCACAGGCTCATTAGATTGACCACACCATGCTCTTCGCAGGGCCTGCAATGTCCAGCAGGCCTCCGCTGTTCCTGACTCCCCATGGAGTAGTCTGGACTGGAGAGTCGACACACCGGCCATAGCAGGAAGCTGCCTGTCCTTCCTCTTCCAACAAATGTCTACTCATTCTTACCTCTTGAGACTAAACTTGACTCTCTCAGGGAGCTCTCCTGCCCTGTGAAATGAAGCACGTCCAGACCCAGCAGAACTTGCAAGTGGCGATCCTCAGATCGCATCTGGACAGCAGCCATGATGGTGCTTGCTCTCAGTCTATGTTTCTACACTGTACACTTCATAGTAACATGCAGACTCCCAGCCTGCCTGAGAGTCAGAAGAGCCAGGGAGGCTGGACTCGGGTCCCGCAGCTCGGACTAAAGCAGTGAGGAAGGAGGTCCTCTCCATCTCTTCCAGGAGACATTCTCCAAATGTAGCATCTTTCCCGTAACTGATTTTAAAGGAAATATGTTAGCATAGCTATGATTTAAATGAAGCTGCAAGCAAGACAACAAGATTCTTTGAGTTTTGGGTCAATCAGGCCCCCCCCTTTTTTTTTGACTGAGGCTGGAATGAAAGGAGAGGGATTTTCTCTGTGGCAGTGGTCACTCTGCCCATGACAAGGGACGTGGGATCTTCAGCTTGCCATGACAATTTGTAATGTATGTTTCCCCATTCCCCACCCAAATGTGCATGCAGAAGGACAGGCTCAGCCTTGCCTAGGTCACCACTGAGTCCCCTGTTCACATGCCTATGAAGAGATGCTCTCCCTAGGCCAAAGGTCACTTCAAAAATCACTTAGGAAACCAGTGATGCCAGCTAGGACAAATGAACAACTTCGTCACCTGTCCTGTGACATTGGGAAATTCTCTGAACTCCTCGGCATTTTATAAACATGTATAAGGAGGACAACAATGACGATAATCCTCATGAGCCTTCTGATATTTTTCTGAGCATGGAATGAGAATGTGTAAATGAAAGAACTATGTCAACCTACAAGGTTACACAAGCATTATTTATTCTGTTGATTATGGTGACCAGTGGGCACTTTATAGACTTCATGCCCAGCACAACGTTTGGAGTCAGATAGGGCTAGTAAAGTTACTTAATAGATGAGGAAACCAAAACTCAGACAGGCTGAGAAACTTGTCCAAGCTTATTAGCTATTATAAGGCAGAGCCAGATCTGAACCAAGTTCCATTGAGTGCTTCCAACAATATCACAGGACTTGCAAAGCAATCACACAATGATGACTATAAAGGTAGTTGCAGTCATTGTGTTGTCATACATCTTGGAGTTTGAGCAAAGTGGAGCATCATGTATATCTTGTCTTTAGGAGATTTAACCACATCATACGGTAGAAAACCTTTGTTTCCTTTTCACTTACTTTCTTTTTTTATCACAAATTTATTTAAATGTTACTAACTACATTTTACACTATTAGTTCTGATTCCAAAAGAAGAGGGGAGCTAACAAAGTGTCACAGATAAAGTGAAAAATGATTTTTTCAAGTATTTAAATAATCTAATATAATAATCTAAATTTAAATGAAAAAGGGAAGCTTACTGTTTACAATAACAACAGTTTATGACATGAGTGCACACATAAAATGCAGTGCATCACTTACTTTCTTTATAAAATATTTTTGTTTATTTATTTGCAAGCAGAGAGATAGAGAGGAGAAAAAGAGAGAGAGAATGGGTGTGTCAGGGCCTCCAGCCACTGCAAACGAACTCCAGATGCATGCACCTCTGTGCATCTGGCTTTACATGGGTACTGGAGAATTGAACCCCAGTCATTAGACTTTGCAAGCAAGCCTCTTAACTGCTAAGCCACCTCTCCACCCCTCTTTACTTTTTCTTTTTAAAAATGTATTTTTATTATATTTATTTGAGAAAGAGAGAGTATGGGCACACCAGGGCCTCTTTATGCTGCAAACAAACTCCAGATGCATGTACCACTTTTGTGTCTAGTTTTAGGCGGGTGTTGTAGGCTTTGCAAGCAAGCACCTCTATCCACTGAGCCATTTCCCAAGCTCCTTTCTTTATTTGGTTGGATAATCATTATGAAATGGTACAGATGTGATTGAGATAAGTTGAAGATAGGTGGATTTAGTTAGTTGAAGGACATGACTATTTTAATGTTTCATTCTCTACTAAGTTCCCAATACTAGTGGCAGTCAGTTAACATCTGTAGACATTAACGACCATGGTACAAATAAATAAAAGAATAGGAGGAATGCCAATTGCTGATTCTTAAAAAATGCTAGGAATGTGATTTGACAGAAAACATCTTCTACTCTTCTGTTTAACTCTGCTCTCACTTGTTCTCAGTGGCTCTTTGTACCTTGCAGAAGATTCACTAGAATAAAATAAAAATGATATATACACGTTACTTAATCCCACCAAATATATTATTGCTATCAGTTCAATTTGCCCTCAAAGTATGATTATATGACATCCATTTTGTTTTTTCTGACAAGTGTCACAGTGAGAAAGTTTGTCACTTACAGGTAATTCCACACCACAATAAGGAAGGCGTATATGCTGTCCCAAGTTTGGCCTGACACGGGGACCCATGTCAATCACAGGTTCACTGCTCTCAACTTGGGCTCTAGAAGTGTGAAAGACCACAGCTGCACCCTGTATCAGCACCTGCCCATGTGAGGTCAAAGAAAACTTCTGAAACAGATTAACTAGCTCCAGCTTCCTTTCAAACTTTTTTTTTTTCTTGTTATTTTGTTTTGTTCTGAGGGTCTCACTCTAGCCCAGGCTGACCTAGAAACTCATTCTGTAGACTCAGGCTGTCTTTGAACTCACATCAATCCTCTTACCTCTGTCTCCTAGGTGCTGGGAACAAAGGCATGTGCTACCATGCCTGGTCCCTTTCAAACTTTTGAGGAAACAAACATAAGGCATTATTTTACAATATTATACATTTGTAGATATCTGAAGGAATACAGCAAGGATGTCCAATAACCACAGATCTATTCTTTCTGACATTTTCCATCTGGGAGGACTTCAAAATCTAACATTATTTCTTCTTCCTACTTGACCAAAAATTTCAAAAATGCTATTTGTGTTGGCGTGATTCAGAAACATTTGTGAATAAGTTACCACAATGAGATGAATCTTTCTAATTAACATCCATAACTTACTCATTATTCAAAATCATTTAATTCAGAACTCATGATGTTTTATAGAGAATCTGGAAAAATTCTAAACAGCTAATTAGCAATATCACTACTGTAAATAAGTTCGCAAGAGGGACACCATAAGTCCTTTGAGAGGCCAAACTATTTTTAAGCAATTTAGAGATACCCTGTCATTAGGTTGGTGTGCTAATTACAAATCATTCTAATCGATTCAATAATCTCCCAAGACTTCCACAATGTACTAGGCAAACACTTTATTAGCCACGCTGAGTTACTGTAGGCTCTTAAAGGAAAACAAAAATTCAACAGCCTTCTTGAAAACAGTATCAGAATTACAGAGCGGCCTTCTCCATTCCTTCGCAGTTGGTGTTTGTTCCACTGTTTTGACTTTCTGCTTTTATTTAATGAATGCTAATGGAGACAGAAGAAAGAAAATGGACTTAGTTTCCTTTCTTGCATGCATTTTGTCTCTTCATGTCGAAAACATCTGTTGTTCATTTTTGTCCAGGATCCATTTCCCATTTAGGCAATCCTGACGTTCCCTGCTTTGGGGAGTCACCATATCTCCACTGTCTGTTCAGGCACGTGAGATAGATGGAACCCACTGTCCTGGGTCCTGGACAGGTAACCAGGATACTTCATAATGATGGGTGGGTTTAGGGCAGTGTCAAGATAAGCCAATGAGAAGACATAACGGGTGCTCTAGAGGAGCCTAGGGTAAGGTGTCTGTCAGGAGTTACAACACAGAGGACATGCCTCAGAAGTATGGAAGGTGAGGCAGAGAGGAAGAGAGAATCCTGCTACTATCATTTGATGCTCTGGATTAGACTGTACCTGAAGCCTTTTGTACCCCTGGGGTTTCCACTCCTATACAGAAATATATTTCTCATGTCATTTTATTTTATTTTTAAAATATTTTATTTATTTATTTATTTGAGAGAGAGTGAAAGAAAGAGGGAGGTAGAGAGAGAGAATGGGCATGCCAGGGCCCCTAGCCACTGCAAACCAACTCCAGATGCATGCACCACCTTGTGCATCTGGCTTTATGTGGGGACTAGGTAATCAAACTCATGTCCTTAGGTTTTACAGGCAAGTGCCTTAACCATTGAACAATCTCTCCAGCCCTCATTTTATTTTTGTAACCTTCTTTACATTATATTTTTATTTGAAATAATTTATGAGAATTTTTGTTACCTAAGGAGTCCTTTAAAATACAATACAATATTTTACATATGTACATGTACTTATGTGTGTGTTTATTATGCTGTCTTCTTCGTCATCTGTGCACTTGCATTGAGTCCAGGTCTTGCGGATCCTCTACCTCCCAAGTGCTTAAATGACAGCCAGGTGCCACCACAGCTGGCCTTGCCACATACAGAATACCTTCTCCGAGTTTATTCAAATTGCAAAGAGAATTATTTCATTTACCATTACTAAAGGCTGTCATCCAGCATTTTTTATCTTACGAGGCAAAATATTTCACATTGCTGCACATTTCATCTTATGTTGTTGTGAGCTTCTGTCCATCTTTCTCTAGGTCTGGGGGTTCTGCTTTGAGTCCAGAAGTGATCCCTTGATCCTTGCAGTGCAGGCTTCTCAGTGAGCAGATGTTGGGATCTAAGGCCAGGAAGTTCTTACACAAAGAATCCCAAAGCCAACGAGACACAGAACCTGATTCCTGCCTGATGTGGGGAGGCATGACAGAAGTATTCAGGTTTACACACAAAATCCAAGGACATATATATACTGTTCATGCAAAGAAACACCTCTGCCAGCCCCCTCACGAAAATTAACACCCACCCAATAGTGAGCAGCTTGAATATGACAAGTAGCCTCTACAGTCTACAGGAAACATTGATGTGTGATGGTCATTTTCCATTTTTGTTTGTTTATTTACTTATTTAAGAGCGACAGAGAGAAGGAGGCAGAGAAAGAGAGAGAGAGTGAGTGAGTGAGAGAGAGAGAGAGAGAGAGAGAGAGAGAATGGGTGCGCCAGAGCTTCCAGCCTCTGTAAAAGAACTCCAGATGCGTGCGCCCCCTTGTGCATCTGGCTAATGTGGGTCCTGGGGAATTGAGCCTCTAACCGGGTCCTTAGGCTTCACAGGCAAGCGCTTAACCACTAAGCCATCTCTCCAGCCCCATTTTCCATTTCTGGATGTCACCTTTGCCCTCTATAATGTGTAAATAAGGAGAATTATTTCCCTGAATGCATAGCAAACATTCAAGGGCTCCTTCTCTACTTTCAGTCCCACAATGGTCCTATAAACTCTAGTATTCTAGAGTGCTTCATAAGGTGCTATAATCAGCAAATGTTTCCACACGATTCTGACAGATAAGAAAGTTTGAAAGGGCTGGAGAGATGGCTTAGCGGTTAAGCACTTGCCTGTGAAGCCTAAGGATCCCGGTTCGAGGCTCAGTTCCCCAGGACCCACATTAGCCAGATGCACAAGGGGGCGCACGCATCTGGAGTTCGATTACAGAGGCTGGAAGCTCTGGCGCGCCCATTCTCTCTCTCTCTCCCTCCTTCTCTCTGTCGCTCTCAAATAAACAAACAAACAAAAAAAAAAAAAAAAGAAAGTTTAAAGACCACAGCTTTAAAAGGGTAAGAACTAATGCTTTTATGAAAATAGTGACTCAAAACAAAAAAAAATAAAATAAAAAAGGACCCTGTGGTGGTTAGAATGGATGTCCCCCAATAGATTCAAGAATTTATTTAAGCTTGTAATTTAGATCTGCAGCCACCTGGCTGGAGGTGGTGTCACTGTGCGTGGATCTTAGGGTCCATTCCTAAGGTGTGAGGGTGGATTTGGAATTCCAATTTACATATATGCAGAGTGCTTGAGCTCCATCATTAGGGGTTCCTGGAGAGTGCTTGCTGGTGGTGGAGGTGGTGGTATTTCTCTCAGCGTGGACCCATGAAAGCAGGTCAGCTTCTTCTCCCATTATGGAACTTCCCCTGGATCTGTCAGCTTCAAATAAACTCCCTCCCACAACTTGTGCCTGGTTTGGAGGTTCATCTCAGCGGCCTAAAGCTGACTACTACAGAGTTAGAATCACCAGCAAGCTTCTCTGGACCATCTCCCCTCAAGCCTGCCAGAACACAGACCTGGAATGGACCTGCTCAGCAAGTAGCACAGGTGGCTGCACGTCTGCGCTGGGCACCAGAGGTCGTGCTCCAGAACAACCCCTGTTCCTGCTGGCCAACTGGGCCTCATGATCTTTAGGTCTCACCACGGGAAGGCACGCCAGGCTCCCTCAGATAGTCTACCAGAAGAGCTCCACACTGGTCATGTTGATCATCTGCGTGGCCAAATTAGTCAACCTGGCCTTCAAGAACCCACAATACACTCTTGTTTGCACAGACATAAGGATCAGAGGATGCTGTTGTGGCTGTCACGGTCAGTCCAGTCGTTAAAGTGTGGAAGCATTAGTTTATGTTGTCCTAAGCCTGGTGGAGTTACACGGGAGGGTCCTCTGCGTACAAGCGAAAAGCAGAGAGGGCAGTGGTGAAACCCCAATTGAGGAGAGAGAATCTTTGTCATCAGCGGATGCTGGGTCACATGCTATGTGAATGCGGAAGCACATCCAAAGGTTAGGAGATGGAATACAGGTACTGGGGGGGTCTGATCTGCATGGGGACAGTAGTATCAATGTAAGTATCAGGAAAATAATCTTCCTTGCCTAGGCCAGAGGCAATAGACTGTAACTTCTAACTCACTACACATAGAATTGGAAAATAATCTGCATTAACATCCAACTTGTAGATTTTTTTGAGATCTCTCCTTCCAACCCTTATCTTGAACTCTGAGCACATTCAGACTTGGCAGTACTAAGCTGTATTGAGGCAGGCAGGAGACTTCCTGGGGTTGTGTGGTGAATTGCCCTTTGACATGAGCCCCTCCATTTCTGGTTATGCTCTTGACATCCACTTCAAGCATTTCTGTAACCAGCTTGACAACTGCATGCATTAGCATTTCTGAATCTCACACAGTCATTTCCTTTTTCTTCAGAATCCTTTGTCTGGAGTCTTCCATGTGTCCACCTCAATACCCCAGTGCAGTGGGCAAGACCAGTAAGATGGGATCCATTGCCCAGACAGGAAAACCAGGACATAGTGTGCCCTAAATGGAGAGAAGCTTTCTCCGACCCTCGTGACTCCAATAATCAGATTCCTGTCCAGCCTGTTGTAAGTGGGCTTATTCCCCAGCTTAGTCCTGGTGTTCCTGGCTTTGTGAAGCTATAAAGGAATTGGATTTAGCTGTGTTTGGCTTCTCCAGTCTCTCCTTGACAGCACTATTTAATGGACAAACAGTTTGTTTTATTTATCTGACAGGGTCTCCTCACATTGTTTAGGGTTATCAGTCCTCCCCTGCAGATCATATTACAGCTTGTGCTGGGTTCGACCCTCAGCAGGGTTCCCTCTAAATCAGATCCTTATCATTGCCTCTGTGATAAATAGAGAGGCCGGGAAGCCCACAGCCAGGTTATTTATTTAGTGCCTCTGTGGATCATGTTTTATTCCACCAGGGCTTTGTGTCAGGCCTTTGCCGAACCAGCTTAGGTTGCACTCAGGGACGAAAACCCAAAGCCTTTAAATAATGTTAACTTAATAGCTGACGTTTTTATGAAATAAGTCTGTGTTGGGGGGAGGGGAGACAAGGCAGACAGAGAGCTAAAGGTGTGTGTGTGTGTGTGTTTTATACACACAGGCATGTGGGCATATTTGAAAGTAGATGGAGAGAAGAAAGGAGACAGGCTTGATTTTTCAGGTTTATGCCAGGCCAACATGGAATGGTATGCTTTTAGGTAAAGTCTCTCTTGAAGGGATTTTTTAAAGGAGAAAAAATTATTGGTGGAGCACAATCCTTCTGGGGGGAGACTGTGGGCAGAGTAGGGGGAGAAAGAGTGAAGACTCCCGTGATGAGGTTATATAGGCAAGGGAAAGGAGGCAGTCCCTCTGCAGAGCATCCCGGACAGAACCATCTGGCTGAGGTGGGGAGGGGAGCCTGAGAACCATATGGAGGGAACCTTATTTTCATCCTTTCTTGAAATGCAATCTTTTGACACTATCATAAATGAAAATCACACACACACAATCACTTTAGAGTGTGTGTCTGTGTGTACACACTCTATGTGTTACTTTGCCAAAAGCCAACAGCTAACATGTGCAACCTTTTCTCTCCTTTTTCTTTTTATTATACTTTTTTTTTTTAATACTCTAGAAGTAGAAGAAATGGAAGAGTCATTGGCTGTTTTCAACCTTTGAAGCCCTTTAGGGCAGGAAATGTCCTCTTCATAGGATGCAGTGTTTTGGGACTGCCGCTGTTGCCTCTCCTGCTGGTACTGGAGGGAAAGGTGCCCACCTGTTTGAATGGCCCCAAACTGAACCACACTTTCCAATGGAAGCAGAAAGATTAAGTTATTTTTGCCTTATTCCACAATTGGCATACCAATCTCCCCAAACCCTTGTAAGATTCAAGGGTACATTCAGGAGTAACCAAGACCACGGAGACAAGCTTTTATGGGGGGGGGGGGAACAAGAGCTGCCAGGACTGACTCTCAAGAGCAGAGCATGGCCAACTTTGAGATTCAGATAGTGGGCTGTATAGAGTTCTTCAGTTGGGGGAAGGTGAGGAAGGGAAAAAAAAACTCCTTTGTTCTTTACATTAGCCATTTCAAATAGCTAGGGTGTGAGACCAGAACAGTGACCAGGTGACCTGAGAGATAAGGGGACAGGAAACCTAGACCTGGGGCATTGTTAGGAAAGGAAGGGATAATAGCTGGTTGGTTCCTTGAGGAATGTGGATGACCCACTTCCTTATGTCTCTGTCTCCATCCTGCTGTGACTCCATTTTTGTCCTGACCTAACAACCCTAAATACCCAGGCCTGCCCCTATAGCTCTTTACTATAATCTGTTAAATTTAGTTCCTGCATAGATTAACAAAAGAAGTTTTTTTTTGTTTTTTGTTTTTTCCTGTAAAATAAAAAAATCAAGGTGAGAGAGCACACTTTGCGCCTTCTGGCTCTCACCATATCCTCATTCCTGAGCCTTATGAGTTCCTCATTGTGTGCGTTTGTTTTATTTGGTATGAACACCTGAGGTGATGACCCCATTCTTGGTAAGGCCTTCACCAAGAAACCCAAGTTTGCCCTATGAGAAAAGGTCCAGGAGAGAGGGCTGACCATTCACTCTTATAGACACATGCTGCCAGTCATTGACCCACATGCCTGATGCCAACTGAAACTGCAAGATGATCTGCTGCCTGGAAGAGCACAACTCCCTGGCAGAGAGGAAGGCGGTGTCAAAAAGTCCACACATGGCCAGATGGGTATGTTACACAGCTCTGTGAGTGGAAGGGGCCCCTGGCAGGACTACACAGGCAGGGAACCAACTTAGATGTTGGAAGTTTGAGGGAAACTCAGAGGTGTCATGCAATGTTCCCGGGCACAGGATAGGCAAAAAGGGAAGTCCCATGTGTGAGGATACAGTGCTTTCTTACCATCCAAATGATGAAGTTTCAGCAGCTTGGCTTGCCCAGTACCAAGACACAAAATGAAGACCCCTTTGTTGGGAGAAGGTGGGTGGACACTGGCCACCAAGCTGGGGCAGGAAGCCATCACTGCAACCATATGAAGGTTAGGGAGCTAAGGAGCTCGTTCAGCTGTTAAGAGCACTTCCTGTGCAAGCACGGTGGCCTGAGAAGGCCTGAAAACCAGAGGAGTTTGATCCCTAGGACCCACATATAGAGCTGGGCAGGACCACTTACATCTACAGCTCTAGACCCATAGGGGAGCAAGACCCCAAGAATTGCAGGAGCTGATGAAACTCAGCAAGCTCCAGGATCCATAAGAGACTCCAGCTAAATTAAGAAAGGGCAAAAGAGCTATGGAGCTGGACACCCAGTGTTCCACTCTGGCCACCACAGGTGAGCACATCCCAATGCAGTTACGCCCATGGGGTACCGCATGGGTACATACAGGAGAATATGCCACCCCAACCCACATATGCCCAAGCAAAAAGAAAAGAGATTGGGAAGAGATCAAAAAAGACCCTGAGGGGGCTGGAGAGATGGCTTAGCGGTTAAGCGCTTACCTGTGAAGCCTAAGGACCCCGGTTCGAGGCTCGATTCCCCAGGACCCACATTAGCCAGATGCACAAGGGGGCGCATGCATCTGGAGTTCGTTTGCAGTGGCTGGAGGCCCTGGCGCGCCCATTCTCTCTCTCTCTCTCTGCCTCTTTCTCTCTCTCTCTGTCACTCTCAAATAAATAAATAAAAATGAATAAAAAATATTTTAAAAAAAGACCCTGAGGTCCTCTGGCTTTGTAAATTATTAAAATGAAAGATGGTGGCTGACACTGAAAAGAATTAAGTCATCTAGAAATACTTCCTCCATTCCTCACTAGTTTTGCTTAGTACCTCTTAAGTGCGCAGGCACTTTGGGCCAGGCACCATGCTAAGCATGTTCCAAACATGAGTTCATTACAATCTTATTACGTTCCTATGTCATCACCATTCTACAGACCTAGAAATTGTAGTGTTGAAGTCACTCACCTGAAGTCACTAGCACTTGTATGAGATTCAATTCCAGGTGGCCTGGCTCAAGTCCACGGCTCTTCTCAGAGGCTCCAGAATGCAGATAAAAAGTGATTAGAATCCATTGCTTTATAATATATATATATGGGGGGGTGTATTTGCCTTATCAGAAGCCACACTCAAGAGGGCTCTGGGCAACTCCTTTTCATCTGTTTTGGGGTCTGGCTTTGCTCCCATGACCGGACATCTTTAATCTGCATAACGGATACTCGCCTGTTTCAACCTGGGAAGGTCTATCATGAGCTTTTGTTCTTTCTTTCTGGACTTGCCTGCAGCCTGCTTGGATGGTAGCCTTTCTTTGGGTCTTCCATTCATGTCAGCTTACCTGGGGTCTTTTCTTTTCTTCTTCTTTTTTGTGGGCAGGTATGACACCTCATATTCAGTTCTAATGATCCCACATCAGCTGCATCTTCTAGTTCCCAATTCCTGGCCATCTTGGGCCTCTGTCAGCCCTTCAGAGAGCAACACAACGACTGTCTGGAGTGTAACAAGTAAATATCCAGTGGGTGTCTGTTGAAGGACTGCAGGAGTGAATAAATGACAGGCTGGGCCTCTGCCAAGTGCCCGGACCCACTGCCTGCTCTCCCATGGCCTGCTTTCACTTGAGACAAACATCCAGGCACATTAATTCCTGGAAGGAGGAACAGCACCCAGTGGTTCATTACTTAGAGTAGAAAACACGAGAGCTTCAAAGTAGATCTGCCTTTGGTGTCTCAGTGAGGTTTCAGCACACAGCACAGACTCATTTGAGCCAGAAGAAGTTCATCCTAACATCTGAAAGGAATTGGGTTAACACTTATGGACAGAAAAGAAAAAACAAAGATAGAGAAATAGTATAATCACATAAATATGATATCTGTCCATAATGAAAGACAAAAGGATATAAAAACAAGCACTCATTACTTGGGCCACTGGAATTGGGATCTTTTAAAATCTACCTCTCCCCAGTCAAAAAGTCTGTCATCAGAAAATCAAACCAGAACAAATCCCAGTGAGGATATAGGAAAAGGAAATTCTTATATACTGTTGGAGGAGATGTGAAATGGTACAGCCACTATCAAAGGCAGTATAAAAGTTTCTAAAGAAAAAAAAAAGCCATTTGATCTTACTATGCCCCTCCTTAGCAAATCAACATGCCCAGAGATCCATGCACATCCATGTTTATTGCCACACTATTCACAGTAGCCAAGATATGAAACCTGCCTAGATGTCGATCAACAGGTGAATGATAAAGAAAATGTGATACATATATAATAAGTTCTATATACTATTATATATATTTTAATATATAATATATATATATTATTATATATATTTATATATAATATATAAAGAAAATGTGATATATATATAATAAGTTCTATACAGCTGTAAAGGAGAATGGAATTATGTCATATTCAGGAAAATAGATATCATCAATATAAACAAAATGACACTGACTCAGAAAGACAAATACCTCATGTTTTCTCTTATTTGGAAATCTAAATTTAAATGTATATTTATACATAAACATGTGCACCTATTTACATGTAAATAGATTATAATAACATAATATAATATAATTAGATTTAAATGTATGTATATATGACAGATTTAAATATACTTAAATAAATGTGTGTGTGTTTGACTTGGAAGTAGAAAGGGCACTGCTTAGAAAGACAAAGGGGACCAGTAGGAGGAGGGAAGAACAAAAGAGAATAATAGGAGGTAAATATTATTAAAATATATTATATGTGTGCATGAAAATGTCAGGATGAAATCTGTTGATGTGTATGACTGATATATACAAATAAAAGGAAAACAATAGCTAGTCAATGTTCTTGTGCACATATATGTTCACGTGTGCATGACCACATAAACACACACACACTTGTGGAAAGTAACACAATGAAAACAAAGAAAGGACCACCATGCAAGGGAGCATTGGGCAAGCTCTCAGGCCTGGCCCATTCTTCAAAAGCAGGTTGATCTCTGACTAAATAGCTCAGGTGATTTCCCAAGTCCTGACCTCAGAATGGCAAGGGGAATGAACACCAGGTCGATACAGTTGCTATAATTGGGCAAGCCTTGCACTTTGGGCTCAAGATAAGCACCCTGTGAGGGCATATGGAAAGTATTTGGCATTTGAAGGGCAGCTGAGTCAACATTGCATCTACTGTTATAAACAATAGAATGGTTGCGATAGAAGAAAGATAAACCTATTTTCCAAAAAAAAAAAAAAAAACAAGCCCAACCCAACTTTATGAATCATATTTGTGTTGAGGTAATAGCCAATGAGCATGTGCAATGTGCAGGGAGTGACAGTGTTAAATACTGACACGGGGCCCTGCACTGCTCAGCAGTAATCTGGAACAGTCTCTGATAGGCAACCGGTGAATGTGCATTTGGGAATATTAATATTGAGCTGTGTTTGCATATAATGAACTTGTGTGCTTTCATCGAAGTAGTAAAACTGTGGACCTTTATGTTAAAAAAGGAGACTTATCCTGCCCAGAAGAAGATCTTGAGGTACAGATAAGGCGTGAACATGCTTGAGAAGTGCCTCCAGGATAACTACCCATAAACATGGGAATGAAAGAGCAGGAAGCCTATTCATGGAACCAAGGAGTGAGTTTTGCATAGGGCACAGCAGTCAGCACGACAGGGAAAAACATACTTCAGATTGGGTCACCTAACGGGCAAATAAACAGGCCATCTATCCATCAACTCCTGCCTATCACCGGCTAAGGGCTGGTCCTGGAGGTGTTGCACGCCCAGAACTTGTCGTCTGGCCTGGCCTTTGGTGCAGCTGCCCCATCAGTAGAAGGATGCCACCAGCAAGAAATCCTTAGCAGGAACGGGGCACGTCAAGGTGACATGGGTGGGGCACCAACAAGCACAGTAAGCAATTACTTACGACTTCTTTTCATCTCTACATCCGAAATGTCTCTGTATTTTTGTTGAATCTATAACCTCATCACAGAGCACCATCATTTCTCTCTGTCAACTCAGGCATCCTACTTAGTTAAACCCTACCCCATAGTAAATAATCAACAAATGTGCTTCGAATAAATAGGCTGTCCTTCAAAGCAGAATTCAAATCTCACTTCCTTGAAGAAGAGCTCTAATGTCCCCAATGGTCCAGAGGCATTCTGGACTTCAATTGTACCATTTGTCCCTTCATCTCTTCTTGTTAAAAAGCATAGTCTGCTGACCTTGGCCTTGCCATTGGCTTATCAGTAAAAGTCTGGCCAACACATGGAGATGGGCTTTAGCAATTTGTGACATTATCACGAGTGGGCACATCGAATTCTCATGTGGCCAGAGGAAGGAAGCTCTTGCTGTGTGTCCACACCTCTGAGCCACACTGCTCAAGCTCCCCAGAAGTAGCATCTGCCAATGCTGATGTGTGCGGCTTCTCTGCATATGACGGCTGGTTCTGAACTCAAGCAGGGAAGAAGGCTCTATCACTTATGCCTTTCTCAAATTCCTGCCAATACAATGCAGAGGCATCCAATGTGCAGATCAATATTGATAGAAGCACTTTGACAATCGGTAGCATTGAGTTGGTGCTCTCATGGATAACAACCCTACAGAGGTTTCAGAATAACCAGACTGAGGCAAAGCACCATGGGGGAGTCAATGTGTGCCACAGAGGGAGAACTCAGCCTCATGGCATTAAAGATGCCTCACGTCAATTCTGGGCTGCTGCTCTAACAGAATAGCTCAGGCAGGATAATTTATAATGCACACAGTTTCCTAGCTCTAGGCTCTGGAGGCTGGAAAGTCCAACATCAAGACTCCTACAGGGATCTACTCACTGCATTATCCCACAGCCAAGAAGGGGTCAAACTCACACTTTTATCAGGGCACCAATCCCACCCAAGAGTGGAACTCTCTTGTGGCTTAACAACTACTTAGCAATCCTGCCTCCTTTTTTTGTTGTTGTTGTTTATTTTATTTATTTATTTATTTGAGAGTGACAGACAGAGAAAGAGGCAGAGAGAAAGAGAGAGAGAGAGAGAGAGAGAGAGAGAGACAGAGAATGGGCGCACCAGGGCCTCCAGCCACTGCAAACGAACTCCAGATGCATGTGCCACCTTGCACATCTGGTTTACGTGGGTCCTGGGGAATGGAGCCTCGAACCCGGGTCCTTAGGCTTTACAGGCAAGCACTTAACTGCTAAGCCATCTCTCTGGCCCAGAAATCCTGCCTCCTTTTGTATCTTGTTTAATGCTTTTGTGCTGGGTATGGAATTCAGAGCTTTGGAAGCTCCATCCCCAGTCCTTGGGTTTTTGAGATAAGGTTTTGCTGTGGCGTCTGGGCTGGCCTAAGACTCATGATCATCCTAGGTGCTGGAATCATAGGCATGCATTACCACACCAGGCTAAGTCTCACCTCTTACTGCTGTGATGATGAGATTACATCAGGACATGGGTTTGGGAAGGAACACACAGTCCAGGTGTACCAACAGAGAATGGCAAAATCTAAATAGGACACATGTGGTCCTCCTGCCTGAGGAATCATCTTTTTGCATCCCCTTAGTCCATTTTCCCGTACAATAGACAATGATGCTTCCTCAGATCAGGTCCACCTCTGTTGGGAGACTCATCTTCCCAGGCAGCCTGCAGCTACTGAGCAATAACAATCTGCTCCATGGGGGTTATGCCACTTCACGTAGCTGCAATCAAGATGCTAGATAGTAATAAATACTGGCAAGGGTACAGGGAAACCAGTGCACTCAGAGCTTGCTGGGGAAGTAAAGCAATGCAGCCAAAAGTAAAAACACAATTTGGGAGCTAAATCGCTGGCTTAGTGGTTAAGGCTCTTGCCTATGAAGCCTAATGACCCAGGTTCAATTCCCCAGAACCCCTTGTAAGCCAGATGCACATGGGCACATGGTGGCACATGTGTCTAGAGTTCATCTGCAGTGGCTAGAAGCCCTGGCATGCCCATTAGTTCTCTCTTATAAATAAATAAAATTAAAATATTTTAAAAAGCAATTTGGGCCTGAAGGGATAGCTAAACAGGTAAGGTGCTTGCCTACAAAGCAAAAAGATCCAGGTTCGATTCCCCAGGATGCACATAAGCCAAATGCACAAGGTGGTACACGCATCTAGAGTTCCTTTACAGAAGCTGGAAGCTCTATTCCCTCTCTCTTTCTCCCCTTCTCTCTTCAAATAAATAAATAAATAAAAATAAAATATTTTTAACAACAATTTGATAGTTTTTTAAAAGTTAATATTAGGATTACCATATAACTATGAATTTAAGGAATATAACAAAACTTTAGTAAGTCAGTTAACATCAGACTTTACACATAGGTGAGTAATCCATGAGTGTAAAGAATACAGGAAAAAGCTAGACATGGTGGCACATGCCTTTAACCCCAGCACTTGGGAGGCAGAGGTAGGAGGAGTGCCCTGAGTTTGAGGCCAGCCTGAGACTCCATAGTGAATTCCAGGCCAGCGTGGGCTAGAGTGAGACCCTACCTCAAAACAAAAAACAAAAAAGTATAGGAAAGTTTACTAGCAAAGTAATATCAATTGATATCTGATAAATTATCGATAGGAAAGTGACCCTATGAAAAGAAAGGACCTAGGAAAATTCTGAGAAAACAAATGGTTACATGAGAAATGTCATAGAATTGCGAGATCATGTAAAGTATTTTTTCCAGGTGCAGTGATACATGCTTATAATTCCAACCAATTTCAGTGCTGGCGCTGCAGGTTCATTGTGACACAGGAGATGGAGAATAGCGTGAGCAACACAGCTAGACAACATGTGGGTCCCTGGGTCCTCTGGGCCACCACAGTTCTCCGAAGGCATCTAGGCAACCATAGTGAGTGTGAGGACGAAAGATTTCACTTTCAGGAGACAGTCTCTGTGAACAGCCCGGTTTAATCCATAGGGAAATGGGTTTATAAGCAGTTGAGGGTCCTAAGGGGATTGGATGTACAAGGTTGCTTGCTGATGCCTAATCAGCATATGGGGGCCATACATTCCAGCACATAAGCAATGGCAGGGGGAAGGTATAGGGTACATGGGGGATGGGCTATGAAAATGTTGCTGGCTGACAGCATATAAGGAGTTTCCTAGGTAACTGGTCACAGAGCAAAGCCTAAATTCAGGTGTGCCGGGCTTGGAAAGGGAGTGGCCTACTGTAGCCCCAGGGTCCTTAGCCTTGCTTGGCAGCTCAGGACCGTCTCCTGAAGGCTCTAGCATATTCCTGGCAGTGACTGACAACAACATATCCAAAAATCCCATAAAACATACTGCTAGAAGTGCTCCCTTCATGACACCAAAGCCACAACAGTGTGTGTAGCAGTTTCCTTCTCTTTCTCGGCACAAAACACCCATCCAGAAGCAGCTTATGGAATGAACAAGTTTGTTTCTGGTTTCAAGGGGAAGTTTCATCACGGTGGGCAAAGCACGGCAGGAGTAGGTAGCCAAGCATCACGCTGTGTCACATCAGAAGGGAGTGAGTAGAGAAAGAGGGCTGGACAACAGCCCCCCAAGGCCTGCCTTTAGCGAAACCCCTTCTCCAGGAGTGCTACACCTTCCAAAGTCTCCACCAGCTGGGAATGGGGTCTAGTCTTACTCACAAACACATGAGGCTATGGGGGACATTTCACATTCAAACCAGCACAGTGTGAAATCAAAAGAAAGTAAAGAGTGTCAAAACCTTTTTTTTTTTTCAGTTTTTATTATTTATTTATCTTTATGAGAGAGATAGAGAGACAGGGAGAGAGAGAATTGGCAGGCCGGGGCCTCTATCCATTGTAATCAAACTCCAGACACGTGCACCACCTTGTGTGCATGCATGAACTTGTGTGAATGTGTCACTTTGTGTGTCTGGCTTACATGGGTTCTGGGGAGTCAAACCTGGGTCCTTAGGCTTCCTAGGCAAGTGCCTTAACTGCTAAGCCATCTTTCCAGCCCTCAAAACCTCTTACTAGAACTTGAAATTCAGCTGGCATCAAAGACCACTGCGGACGAGGTGGTGGAAAGAATGCAAGAGCCAAAGGAAGGGATGGATCTCTTACAATACTATCTTCCAGGCACAAGATGGCCTTGAGCCAGGCAGGGTGGCACATGTCTTTAATACCAGCACTTGGGAGGCAGAGGATCACCATGTGTTCAAGGCTACCCTGAGATTATATAGTGAATTCCAGGTCAGCCTGGGCTACCCTAAGACCCCACCTTGGAAAAAAAAAAAAAGAGGGCCTTGACATTCATGACCTCAGAGTGGCTGATGCTACCTACACAAGAATTACATAACAGGGGGAAAGTGGTGATATCAAAATAGAAGAGAGACAGTTGGAAATAAAGAATTCAGTGCAAGAGTATATGAGAGGGGAAGAAAGGGAAGATGGTGAGAGGAGTTTATGATCTCAGTATATTGTTTAATTTATGGAAGTTGTCAATAAAAGTTTATAAATAAAAGAAATTACAAACAATAAATAAAAAATGAAAAGGTGTTTAGCCACACTTGCATTTAGCAGGTAACAAATTATGTATGAAACTGAAAATATATTTCAATTTAAAAAATTTTGTGTGCTGGGTGCTGGGATGCGGCCCAGTGACCATGTGCTTGCCCAATTTATATGTTACCTGTATGTTTGCAGTAAAAAGTTCTTTCAGATTATCTTTATTTTGAACATGTCTGCTCAGGAATCAGTTGTTTGAGATTATAAGCCATGATGATCATTGTATGGCATTGTGGTTATGCTTGATACCACTGAATTGTACACCTGAAATTGGTTCCAGTGGTAATTTTTATGGGTATTGTATCATAATTTGAAAGGGCTGATACTTGCTTTCAAATCCCAGGTTATATAGGGATCTTGGGATTCCTCTGCCATTCTACCAATATATGTCAATACACCCATAACTTGGGGGTGTTTCAGGATCCTTGTCTTATGAATTCAAAGAATGAAATCCAAAGACTAGAGGATAAAGTTCAGAAAGATTGTGTTATAGCTTAGAGCTTTATGAAGGGAGAGCTTTAAGAGAAAAGGGCTTAAGGGATGAATGGAAGACATAGCTCTTTCCCAGAGAGGAAAGAGGGGGTTTGAGAAGCCCACCTGGAGATTCAGGTAAGGGGTTTTATGGGAAGTGACACAGGTATCTATGTGACAGGAAACAAATTTCACAAGTCTCTAGGAAAGACCAGACTTCACAGGTCTCTAGGGAAAAGCAGATTTTACAAGTCTCTAGAGAAGAACGGATTTTACAGGTATCTGTAAAATGAGGCAATATTACCAGAAATCTTAGGTTGGGATTATTGAGAAAGAGGGTAAATTTAATCTAGAAATCATTCCTGGAGGGTGCAACTTTCCAGGGAATAAAGAGATAAGGGGAAATGTCCAGAGTCTTCGTATAGGCTTAATGACGTCTCCCTGCGTTTAGTCAAGGAGAAAGTTATTCCCTTTGGGGTCCTGTCACTCCTAAATTACCTAGCCAATTTCCATCTCCTATGCTACAGAGACATCTCTGTGATATGCAGTGTGCTCCAACTTTAGCCCTCACCTGAGAACACATCTTTGTTTAGTTCTGTCCCTCCCCTTTCCAGTTGTGTTCCTCTTCGGGTTTCTCCTAGGGTCCCTCCCTCAGCAGATAGAAGGAATCCAAATCTTCTGACAGGCTCTCTGGTGGAAGTTTACCAAAACCAATCAGTGAACCTGTGTGTAAAATGAATATGTAAGTGACTTTTAAAAATATTTTATTTTTATTTATTAATTTGAGAGAGAAAGAGATACAGAAATAGGTAGGTAGGTAGAGAGAGAGAGATAATGGGCAAGCTAGGGCCTCCAGCCACTGCAAATGAATTCTAGATTCATGCACCCCTTTGTGCATCTGGCTTACATGGGTCCTGGGGAGTCGAACCTAGGTCCTTTGGCTTTGCAGGCAAGCGCCTTAACCACTAAGCCACTTCCCCAGCCCTGTAAGTGACTTTTCTTAAACAAACCTTCAGTTTGGAGGTCAAGACTGAAACCCAGATAGGCTGGGCCATGGTGTACCCTCTGTATCTGTGTGCCTTTCCATGGAAGATACCACATTGTCCAGCCAGGGCTGTGGGGCCAGAGGATGCTCTGACCGACACCAGACTTCTGCCCCTTTTCATGACTTCTTTGAATGTCTGCAGCTCAGGATGAATGGAAGGCCTATCTTAGTGGTCCTTTCTCTGCAATCTCAAGTCCTGTGTAATAACACAAAACAGAAACACAAATACAGCCCCTCCTCCCAGCCAATCCATGTAACAGAGAAGTTACTGTATGTAGAAAGCCAGCTGCCCAAACTGAGATTGTTAGCATCGCTAAGCATATAGAAAGATTGGATTAACTCACTTGTACTTGTGAAGACATTAATATTGTTCCATCACTGAGCAGCTGAAACCCCCAATAAATCTCCATTTAAAAGCGAATTTGTAGATGCCTAAGTGTAGTCATAATAATAGCGTTGTAATTCTTATTGAACACACTCAGACTGGTGGATTATTTATAGCATCGTGTTCAATGTTAAATACTTGGGGACACAAATTGCAAACTTAGAGTTTGGGTGAAGTTTATAAAAAGAAAGACAATAGAAATAAAACCTAATTTGGAAGAATTATGGTGGGAAATTACTCAACCAAATTAGAAATAATTTTTTATTCTCTCCATGGATGGTATCCAGACTGGCAAGAGAGAAAAGATGGAAAGTTTTCTTGTAAATGAAACTAACAGGAACAATCAGGTATGTTCCCATTTCTCGTTTTTCCATAGTTAGATATGACTGAGATTTATTTTTCAACCACTGCTGTATAAGGAGTCACCAAAAATTAAAGAAAGAAAAGAAAATCTCACCTCACAACAAATTTCACTTCTCACCCATGCATCTGTGGTTCTCTTGGGGTCCTGCTGATCTCATCCAAACCAAGCTAGACCTGCTCTAGGTGACAATGCAGGTTCAAGTATGCCTCCATAGATCTGTCACTCTCCTTTGGCCAGCAGGTACCCAAAGCACACTCTTCTGGCTGTGGCAGAGGTCACAAGACCAAGCCCAAAACACACTGACACTTTTCAAACTTGAAAGATGCATGACCCACTTTCTAATGTCCAATAGGCTGAAGTAAATCAAGATCTGCCCACCAGCAAGACAAAGCAAGGTTGTAAATATAATACTTAGTTATGAGATATCTTGATCCACCTGAATACTCTCACAAAGTGATATAAACTGGATGGCTTATATATGACAGAAACTCGTTGTCCAAGTTGTGGAGGTTAGCAAGTTCAACGTCAGAGGCATATCCAGTGTCCGTTTTTCTGGAATAAACAGTCCTGTGTTGTGTGATTATTGGTAGAAGGGAAAAAGGTATCTCTCTCAGGCTCCTTTTAAGAGGCACAAATTCTATACAGAAGGACTCTGTTCCCATGGACCGAATTCCAAATCCCATTTCCTTGGAGCTTGGGATTTTGGTATATGGATGTTGAGTAGACACAAACGTTCAGATTGTAGCATGGAGAATGAAGATGTTACGACCAATAATTAAATCTGTTACCGACCAGAATTTTTCAGATTACTGATATAGGTTTTACTCTCTTCCATGGCGGTCTAGGGGTTAGGATTCAGTGATCTCACTGATATAGGTTTTAGTTTTTATTTCTGCAGACCTAGAAATGGTGGGGGGAGGTTGATTGCAGTTTTGCCCATCCAATTCTAGTAATAACAGCAGTTTCTCTCTGGGGAACTTCCCCTCTATCTATATAATTCTGAGAGGGCCTATCTCCTTCTGAATTGCTGGGGGGGAAAAAAAGAGGAAGAAGAAAATTGGGAGTGGCCAATCAAAGTTATTTATCCTTTTGTTCATGTGACCTAACACAAGCCAATGAAAATGAAGTCTAGAATTTTTGATATGGCCATCAGAAATAATCTTCTTGCACATGCACATGCATGTTAAAGTATGATAACATCTCCACTGTATTCCATCTCACAAGAGGCCTTTCTTTTTTCCATGTTTAGCTTAGATCTCTCCTCTCTCTCTCTCTCTCTCTCTCTCTCATGAATTCCAAACTGGTCTCAAACTCAATATGGAATCAAGGATGATCTTGAACTTCTGCTCCTCCTACCTTCCCTGCAGAGTGAAATTACAAGAGGGCATCACCACTGGGTTTATGCAGTACTGGAACTTAAACCCACAGCTTTATGCACACTAAGCAGGTACTCTGCTGACTGAGCTACATCCCTAGGCCCTTAGAAACAGAGCTTTCTAAAAGAGGATCAGCTGTCACCTGCAGGTTGGGTTTTGCCCCAGTCTCTCAATCTCTGAGTGACTTCCTTCCTAAAGTCTTACCTCTTGAACTCAGAAAATTAGATAATCATTTTGGAAACATCAACTATTGTCATAGCAACATTAGTTACATTAAAAAGTTCTAAAATTTTTTAAATGCCACCCATTTCAATGGGAGGCAGAAACAGTATTTTTAGCTGCACTAAGAATGAAAACGACGATTCCGGAAAAGTAAATTAAATGCATAACTGCTAACATTATTTGTGTTGGAAAACAAATGTTGAATGCAAGATAATAAGAAATATGAGTAGGTTGATATAAAGATTGGGTATTTTCCGTAATTGACTTCCTTGCTGCTCCAATTAATAGTAAATTTATTATGGTTTTCTGTGCGATGCTTTGATACACCAAGTATTCTATCTTAAAACCTCGGGGCAGATAAACATTTTAGGTGATTAAAAAAAAAAACATTTAGAAAATGATGCTCTCAGAAGCCTGCAGGAAGAAATCCATGCCATTCTTTATAATTTCATTACAGAAGATGAATAAATGTCTGTCAAATTAGCTTTCTCCATCTCATAAAGGGCAGAGACACAGCAGCAAATGCAGATAGCAAAAGCACAATTTGTGTTCCTTCCATCGCCTGGTGGGAAGGACTCTACTTTCTGTCACAGGCTATGCAGGCTCCCATCAGAACTCCATTTTGGAGACTCTGGGACATTTGCCCCAAGTCCTCTGTTTGCACATAGGGAAGAGAAGGGAGGAGAAAGCAGCAAGGAATGGGAGAGAGGACTCCCTCCACTTGCCTCAGCAGCTGTCTAACCTAATGCTATGCCCTCATGCCAAGTACAATCGTGAAAGGCCAGCCTCCAAAACTCCTAATTCTAGAACTGCCTGCTTGACCAGCATTCCATCCACCAGCGCTTGCTGCCGACGGAAGGTGATCCAGGTCATTTTCAGTGTGAACTGCTGTCTCATGTGTTGTATCACTAGCATCGCTGTCCAATAACCTACTCCACACCTCAGTGGCTGAAAATTGAGTCATATATCTCACTCCTGGGGAGTTAGCTGATATAGACTAATGACAGCTTGGCTCTGCACACCTCTCATCCTAACCTGAGCTAGCCCAGTCTCCCCACACTGGTACAGGTGAAAGGAAACAAGCAGAACTACAAGGCTTCCTAAGACCCTGCTTCAACCCAGCCCACCCTCACATCTACCAAAGTAAGGCACGTGACTACACCAAGGGCCAAGGGTGGCAAACATATCCACCTCCCCCTTGTATGGGGCAACTTCACAGCCACAGAGCAAATGGCGCACAGACAAGGAAAAGTAAAACCTTAGAACTATCAATTTAGTCTTCCATGTTTATGACTTGTTTATGTCATTTTTGTTTATTATACATTTGTTTTTTGTGCATTCATTGATACATTATATAACAAAGAAAGCATTAAATATTTACTGAGAGCAAACCATGTGTGGACCCATGGAATCTAAAAATATGAGACAGATGAGGTCCTTGTCATAGGACAATCATGAACAGGTAAACCAAACAATTGGATATTATTTTATTTTATTTATTTGAGGGAGGAAAAGAGTCAGAAGGAGAGAGAAGAAAAAGAATGGGTATACCACATCCTCAAGCCACTGCACATGAACTCCAGACACATGCACCACCTATGCATCTGGCTTTCATGGGTCTTGGAGAATCAAACGTGGGTCCTTATCCTTCACAGGCAAATGCCTTAACTGATAAGCCATTTATTTCTCTAGGCCCGGTTTGTTATTATTTTAAGTCTAAAAAGAAATGAACTCGAGAAGAATTAATCAAGGGATGGAGGAGGGGCAAAGGTGGAGTGAGCACGTGGCCAGGGAAGCCGTCCTGTACCGTACTCACGCGCCCGACTCACACACAGTCAGACTGGAGGCTCCCTGTTGGAAGTCACTTCTGAAATATATTGATGAATCCAAGAAGATTCAAGACAGTAAAAGATCTCATGATTATCTGCTTCCTTCTATCTTCAAGGTGTTTTTCCAACGATCTTGTCATTTGAGTCACAGAGATTCTTGGCAATAGGCTGGGTGTGAACTAGACATCAAATTTTTGGCTATCAAGAACATTGAGCTGATCTGAGGGAAGGGTGATCCCTAAAGTTCCTGTGGTTTGAATGTGGTTTGTATCCACTGAAATTGATGCTGATGCTTGATGCACAATGGTGTTTGTGGTGGGATTTTTAAGGAAGATAATTGAGTCATGAGGCACACCACTCAGGAGGTGTTAATGTAGGTCTTCAAGAAAGATGGAGGAGTTACCCCCAAAGTTGTTACAAAACAAGGAACATGACCTCACCCTGGCCAATTGCTTCATGTTCAGCTGGCAGTGGCTTTCCCTCCCTCCTTCCTCACTCTCTCATCTTTATCTTTTGCTATACAATGCCACCCATCACATTGTGATGCAGCCAGAGAAGCCATTCTCAGATCCTGGCATCATGCTCTTTGGAATTTCCAGCCACTGTAATCTTGAGCCTGATAGGTGTCTTTGTTTCATAAACTTCCCAGCATCATATATTCCAATATAGGTATATAAAATGGAGTAAGATTCAAGGGGCTTAAATTCAATGGACAGAAGAAAGGAAACATAAGAAAAAGAGAAGGGATGAAAGGTAGAGAGGCTCTAACGGGCTGATGAAAGTTTTGAAAACTACTATGTCAAGCATATAAACCTTGGGATCTGGCTGCCCTCCTACTTAGGTAGATCACTGAAGGTTGACACCACTTCCTGTTTCCTAGGTAACATTAGAAAAGGAAACATCTCTGTGAGTTTGGTGGCGCACACATTTAATCCCAGCACTCAGGAGGCAGAGGTAAGACTATCACGGATCACTGTGAGTTTGAGTCTAGCCTAAGACTACCTAGGGAATTCCAGGTCAGCTTGGGCTAGATCAAGACTCTATCGCAAAAAAAAAAAGAAAAAGAAAAAGAAAAAGAAAAAGGAAGCAAGGAAGGAAAGAAGGGAAGAAAAAAGAAGAAAAGAAAAAGGAAAGGAACCATCTCAATCTCCCCTCAGTAGAGAAGAGCTACTTCCTCCTGACCAGAGGGACAAAGTCCTCTGGTTATGGGTGGAGCACATCAAACACTCATCTGGTTGAGAGACCACCCCTCACCTGTAGACAGGCTAAATAGATGTGAGGAATAGTGACCCCCCACCACCAATGAAATAAGACAGTATGTCTCCAGAAGCCCCTCCCTCAGTGCTGTGGCTCACAGATCCTCATGGAATGTGCCCACTTTTCGGAGCCATAACTCAAAAAGTTGCCCCAGAAGTTTGTCCCCCCCCCCCACCCTTTTTACTATGTTTTGGATGCCAGCCAAAGCCCTAAGCATGCTTGACCTGACACTTTAAGGCTCTTCCACTTTTTTCTCAGTAAATCTCCTTTGCCTTTCTCATTGTCCATGTGCATGACTCTTCCTGGTCACAAGGCAAAGAACTCCACACAATGAAAATCTGCAACACTCCCACACAGAGCACTATGGAGAGCAAAGCAGTGTGAAGAAAACATGGGATGTAGATTGGCTGGTTGAGCTGACCAACACTTAACATTGCATTTTGTTGTCTTTAAAATATGTATAGTAAAATGGTATTTCAGCAAAATGTATGGCAGAGCTGAAATTCTCGGGTGGAATGTAGGAGCATTAACATACTATAATTGCATGTACTATCCATCCTATTTCTTTTCTTTCTTTTGTTTTTGTTTTCTTTTGTGGTTCTGGGGATTGATGCCAGGGCCTCGTGCATTATTATATCATCACCCCAACACAACAATATAGATACAAGTGCAGGTCTCTACCCCAAAGTTAGAAAACAGATGATCAGAAAAGGGAAGTGATGAACACGAGGTCACCTGGGCTTGCCACGGGCCCAATGCCACTTCTTGCTGGTTCGTGATCTTCCACTCCGCTTCGGTTATTAACTGGGGCATCAACACAGATTCTGTTGGAGGGTGAATATCCATTTGTTTTAATTCAGAAGTGACAGAAGCATTTTTTTTACTCCTCCAGATTTTGTGTGCAACGTTATTATTTTATTTATAGCGTTTCACATTATAATGCCATTTTCTTCTTTGCCCCCCTAAGAACAGCAGACAGAATTCAACCAACATTTTACTAAGACAAATTCTAGATTTATTGACCTGAAAAATAAATATTAATAGAGGTTAAGTTGGGATCAATTTTCACTCAGAGAGATGATAAATCTTGATATATTGTCCATGGTTGGCTGGTCAGTATATTTCTTGTGTCATGGAAGTACTACTGAGCGAAAGGACAGCTCAGGAGAGGGACTAAAGGAGCTACACCTCCCCCATCGGCACACTGTCTGGAGAGGGGCAACTCAGAACCCAGGTCTCCTTCAACCCAGCCTGTCCTTCCAGGCTTAAGGGCTTTAGCCACAGCCCTAGTCAAATCATGTGTCTATGAAACTCTCTCTCCTCTTCACTCCCCTCTCTCTCCATACACACACACACACACACACACACAAACACACACACACACACACAGCTTCAATTCCTCCACATCACACACACCAAAGGGAAAGAAAGTTGTAGAACATAAACAGGTAACCCCAGGACTTTACTTAAGGAAAGAATTCCAACTTGCTCCTTGACTAAGGCTCTAAGGATATTAGTCAGCCCAGTTTGGATACCTTTTGACTTTGGGGGATTTTTTCCCCCTCCTTCACACCTGCATACATTTTACTTGTGTTAACCCATTCATTACTCACAACTACCCATGAAGTAGGCATAGTTAGTGTTATGCACTGTTGACTCATGAGATGAGGAAACAGAGACTCAAAGATCACACAGCAGAGATCAGAGTCTGTACAGCTCCAACGGCTGCCCACAGTCCATCCCCCAAGCTCAGCACTGAGACCACAGCAGGAAGTGAGGCATTCATAGCACCAGAGCCCATGCATGGAGAAAGTAGGAGATGCATATGCAAAACTCACAGTTATAGTTCTCATCTCGGGTTGATGAGAACTTAAGCGTCTTTCTGTTGGGTTTCCCACCCCCTTGACCCTCTTTCCAATGCTTCCCCCATTTGTGTGCACTATAATGGGGGTTATCCAGGAAACCTGCAAATGATTGAACAGAATAAGGTAGGCAAATGTGTTAAAATGAACTATATATATTTTTTTTATAATTAACAGCTTCCATGAATATAAACAATATCCCATGGTAATTCCCTCCCTCCCCACCACTTTCCCTTTGAGACACCACTCTCCATCATATGCCTTCCCCCTCTCAATCAGTCTCTCCTTTATTTTGATATCATCATCTTTTCCTCCTATTATGATGGTTTTGTGTAGGCAGTATCAGGCCCTGTGAGGTCATGGATATCCAGACCATTTTGTGTCTGGAGGAGTTCATTGTTAGGAGTCCTACCCTTCTTTGGCTCTTACGTTCTTTCCGCCACCTCTTCTGCAATGGACCCTGAGCCTTGGAAGGTGTGATAGAGATATTGCAGTGCATCACTTACCAACACCGTGATGCCTTCTGAGTCATCCCAAGGTCACTGCCATCTGAAAAGAGAAAGTTCTCTAACAGAAAAGTGAGAGTAGCATTAACATATGGGTATGAACATTAAGAGAAGTGCTTACTGAGCTGTTTGATGAGCATAGTATATACATTTAGCTAGACAGCAGAAGATGTTAAACCTCTAGAGCTCATGACTACACCTGTTGTAAGTTTTCAGTATCAGGGATATATTCCCTCTCATGGAGTGGGCCTCCAGTCAAATTATAGGGCAGTTGGTTTCCCCTATAACAGACATGCCACTATTGCACCCATTGGGTCATTTGACCTGGTTGGCCAAATATAAGGCTTGCAGTGTCCACTGTGAAGTATCTTCACTGGTGGTTTCTCTCTCTCCCATTTAACTGCATGCAGTATGGCTTTTTCTAGCTTCTGTCAGCTGGTGTACATGGAGGAGGTTTTCAGCTCAGTTCCAGCAGGATTTCTCAGTGACCTTGTAGCCCAAGTATATGGAGTCTTCAGCAATAGGGTCTTATCATCTATTGCTCATGGGAAACCAAGGGCCACAGCAATGGTCTGTAATGTTTTGGGAGAATCAGGGACCTCCCTGGCCAACAATTCACTGGAAGGTATCCCATCCCTGGAACTGAAAATTGTCTAGTAACAATCTATGGCTCCTGAGCGTTCCATTGTCCAAAAAAGCAGGTTTCCATATGATTTATTTATATCCTCCCAGATTTTGATTAGCCCTCACTCCATCTTTCCTTTACTCAATCTCTTCCCCTGACCTCACTTAGGCCTTTTCACCTCCATTAATCTGTTCTTCATATATATACAATACCATCCTATTAAGTTCCCCCCACACCCTCCATTCCTTTCTATTCCCTTCATATCTCCTTCCTAGCTTACTGGCCTCTGCTACTGAATTTTCTTCCTACTCACACAGAAATCCAATCATTTGTACTTAGGATCCACATATGAGAGAGAACATGCAATGTTTGGCTTTCTGGGCCTGGGTTACCTCACTTAGTATAACCCTTCCCAGATCTATCCATTTTCCTGCAAATTTCATAACTTCATTTTTCTTTACTGCTGGGTAGAATTCCATTGTGTAAAGGTGCCATAGCTTCATTTTCCATTCAATAGTTGAGGGACATCTAGGCTGGTTCCATGCCCTACTATTGTGAATAAAGTGGCAATAAACATGGTTGAGCAAGTATCTCTAAGATAGTGAGATGAGTCCTTAGGATATAAGCCTAGGAGTGCTATAGCTGGGTCATATGGTAGATCCATTTTTAGCTGTCTCAGGAACCTCCACACTGATTTCCACAATGGCTGGACCAGATTGCATTCCCATCAACAGTGTAGAAGGGTTCCTCTTTTTCCACATCCTCGCCAGCATTTATGGCCATTTGTTTTCATGATGGTAGCCAATCTGACAGGAGTGAGATGGAATATCAATGTAGTTTTAATCTGCATTTCCCTGATGACTAGGGATGTAGAACATTTTTTAGATGTTTATATGCCATCCATATTTCTTCTTTTGAGAACTCTCTAGTTAGTTCCATAGCCCATTTTTTTAAAATTATTTATTTATTTATTTGAGAGTGACAGACAGAAAGAGAGAGAAAAAGGCAGATAGAGACAGATAGAGAATGGGCGCTCCAAGGCCTCCAGCCACTGCAAATGAACTCCAGATGCATGTGCCCCCTTGTGCATCTAGCTAACATGGGTCCTGGGGAATCAAGCCTTGACCCAGGGTCTTTAGGCTTCACAGGCAAGCACTTAACCACTAAGCCATCTCTCCAGCCCCCCATAGCCCATTTTTAAATTGGGTTGCTTGATTTCTTATTATTCAGTTTTTTGAGTTATTTGTATATCCTTGGTATTAATCCTGTGTCAGATGTACAGTTGGCAAAGATTTTCTCCCATTCTGTAGGTTGCCTCCTTGCTCTATTCACAGTGACCTTTGCTGTACAAAAGCTTTGTAATTTCATGATGTCCCAGTGGTTAATCTGTGGTTTTATTGCCTGAGCAATTGGGATTATATTCAGAAAGTCTTTGCCAAGACCAATATGTTGAAGGGTTTCCCTTACTACTTTTTCCTCATACCATTATTATTTTTTTGAGGTGGGGTTTTACTCTAGCCCAGGCTGGTTTGGAATTTACCATGTAATCTCAGGCTGGCCTTGAACTCACAGTGATTCTCTTCTCTCTGCCTCCCAGGTGCTGGGATTAAAGGTGTGTGCCACCACACCTGGCTAAATAGCCATGCCTGACTGAGTCCAAGAGGTAGAGACAAGCTGGAAGTGGTCAAGGGCCAACAACAAAAGATGCTTCATTAGGGATGAAGCCAAAAGCCAGGGCAGAAAGAATTCCCTCAGTGAGGAAGCATACCTAAGTGAGCTATGGATTTGTGCAGCTGCTAGTAGTAGAAAACCTGACCCAGCACTGCCTCCAACACAAGTTAGTTTGTCTAATTATGAAACAGGCTATTTATTTACTTGTTTTTCCATAGAGGTCAGGGATAGGTGGTGGCTCACAGGCTATCAAAGTGTCCTTCCTTTCCCGATTATGACACAATGTTGTTATCTACACAGCTCACATACTTGAGAACCACATAACTGAGTTACATAAAAATTGCAAGACAGGGCTGGAGAGATGGCTTAGTGGTTAAGCGCTTGCCTGTGAAGCCTAAAGACCCCGGTTCGAGGCTCAATTCCCCAGGACCCACGTTAGCCAGATGCACAAGGGGGCGCACATGTCTGGAGTTCGTTTTCAGTGGCTGGAGGACCTGGCGCACTCATTCTCTCTCTCTCTCTCTCTCTCTCTCTCTCTCTCTCTCTCTCTCTCTCTGCCTCTTTCTCTCTCTGTCTGTCTCTCTCAAATGAATAAATAAAAATTGAATAAAGTTTAAAAAAATTGCAAGACAAAAACTTCATTATCTCATGAGTTTCTGTTGGGCTACATTCATAGCTGCCCTTGGCCACATGTGACATGGTAGATGATCAATAACCCTGTCAATGTGGCTTTCAGAAAAGAAGCCCTTTCTATCCAGCTGGAGTTCCACCCTCCACCTGTCAGCTTCTAGTGCTGGAGCATATGAGCTCAGGTGTCAGATGGGCTCTGGCTGGGCTCTTCCTATCATACCACACCCACAATGCCAACATTTAGTATGGGCAGGTTTGGATGGGTTTCTCTGTTTCCACGGGCTTATAGTCCTATCTCACCATGGCTTTAATCTGCATTCCCCAGATATTCCTTATAGTTGTTAGTTATTTTCTATTCTTATTTTTAAGATGATTAGTGAATTCAAGCATTCCAATAGAATTCAGGTTTTCTTAACCCACTTTATGCTTTGTTGGGTTGGTTTTATTCTCACTCATATGTGGAAGCTGTTTATTCTACATGTAATTCCTTGGCTAAATATAATTTTGATTTACCCATCCAAAGTATAGAGAAAAATATATGTATTTATAAATATGTGATTGTCTGCTTATCCAAACATACTGCATCATGTTACTTAAGATCTAACACAAAATGTTCATATGAAATAAAATTCTAAGATTTTTTTCTATTAGGGGAATAAACAATATAGGGGTTATTTCTTTTATTTATTCTCAAGGTTTACAATTTGTGAACCATTCACGAGAAACTAATTTAACCTATTATGAAATAATATCTGTGTCCTTTACTGAGAAAAGTTACCTGAGACTTGCCCCAGCCTTGTATTTAAAATGATGCCTGTGGTGGTTTGAATGCAAATATCCCCCATAGCCTGAGGTGCTTTTGATTAAGATTAAGATTCTACTGAGTCTTCAGCAGGCAGAACCCTGCTGGATGCTTGATGGTGCTGAATTCTCTCTCCCTGCTATGAATGTACTTTAAAGTGAGCCTGGTTCTCCCACAATGATGGAGCTTCCCCTGGAAACAGTAAGCCCATAAGCTGCTTCTGGACAGGTGTTTTTGTCCCAGAAACTCAAAGGTAACTGCAATTATGCCTGTCTCGAAAGACAGCTTTCTCCTAGAATGGCAGTGATATCTTATTCACCAGAATTTGGATTATATTAACACTGGTATTCAGAAGAAAATCATAAATAGTTCAAGTAAAAGATTTTCTTCTTCCGTCTCTAGAAATCTGAAGTTTTGAAGTTAAGTAGAGTTAAACTAAAAATCTAAATTAGCTGTTTAGATTAGTTTGATTCAGATTCAACTAAAAATGGTGTGAGTGCTTCACTATTTAACCATGCCTAGTATGTGTTTGCACGGATAAGCCCAAACTATCCATTGTTGGATCTCTCTGTTTCAAGGGCAAGGTACCTTTTGAAGAGTCTTAGCAGCTCAGTGTATGTACACTGAGAATCAGATCCCCCATAAATTCATGGGTTTTGAATGTGTGCTTCCCCAGCTGGTAGCTATTTGTGAGGTGGTGCCTTGCTGGAGAAGGTGTGTTACTAGCTGCAGGTTTTGGATGTTGTAACCTATCTTCCCGGTTGTCAGAATTCAGCTCTCTCTCTCTTATGCTATCTTCCACTGATGTCAAAAAGAGCGATGTCCACCCTCTGCTCTATCACCTTTTCCCTGCCATCATAGAGCTTCCCTTCCAAATTTGTAAGCCAAAATAAAACCTTTCCTCCCCTCAACTGCATGTGGTTGGGCACTTTATCCCAGCAAGGAGAAAGTAGCTGCAACATTAGTTAACTAATTCATTTATGGGAGGTGGGATATGGGCATAACAAGGTTTTTGATGCTGCAAATAAATGCCAGACACACGTACCACTTTCCATCTGTCTTTATGTGGGTGCTGGGGAATTGAGCTTGGGCTGCCAAGCTCTGAAGCAAACACATTTGATCTTTTCTCTTCTTTTTTTAAGCAAGCTGAACAGACTGCCTTTTTTTTTTTTTAAATGTGAGAGTGAGAATAAGAGAGAGAATATGAGTAAAATATGGCACACAAGAGCCTCCAGCAACTGCAATCAAATTCCAGACATGTGCACCCCCTTGTGTTTGTGTGCAAACTTGTGCACTTGAGTCACTGTGCATCTGGCTTACATGGGACCTGGAGAGTGGAACACAAGTCCTTAGGCTTCACAAGCAAGTGCCTTAACTGCTAAGCCACCTCTCCAGCCCACCTTTAATCTTAATATGCCCTTAATCTGGCTCTTAAATCAGAGATAAATTGGGACAAGTGATGAGAAAACAAAACAACATGAGCAAAGCCCATAGACTTGGCAGCTTAAAGAAAACAGAGATGCTTTGTGTCACATTAGGTCCCAGGAGAGCTGTCCCTCGCTGCATGCGGCCCAGCTCTGCTGCCAAAGGCCACTTCAGAGCCAAAGATTCTTCCTCTGCTGTTCTGCACTTCCTAAGCAAGGCTGCTGTAAATGCTGCCCGTGGGAACTTGCTGAAAATGGGCCAGAACCTCTGGGTGGCATGTCTACCAGTTCCAGGGACAGAGTTCAGAGCACAGAGACCCTTGGGCTGTCAGAGGTAGCAAAAGGAAATGCTGTTTCCCTCCAGGCTGTGTGATGCGGCAGGAGTGGGCTCTTTGGGGAAAAAGGGGGGTTGCTTTCCAACTTAGCTACTATGGTGTCCACAAAGCTCTCTCACTGTAATTTTCTTATTGGACATATTACTCTTTTTCATCTCACACTTTGATTTTTTACCTTAAGTAAAGTGAGGAAGACAAGATAAAATACATAATAAAAGCTTAACAAGATCTACCTTTCCCGCCTCAGTGCCCTCCAGGGCCTTAGAGACATTCCTGATACATATCATCAGTGATGCTGTAATGACATTATCATTTCTGCTTTACAAAGGATAAAATCAAAAGTCAAGGAGTAACTAACCTGTCCAGTGTCACAGAAGAAACAAGAGTTATTCCAGATAAATGGTAGTGCAAAGTTTATATGCGTTACCCATCATATTTTTAAAAATATTTGTATTTATTTATTTGCCAGCAGAGAGAGATAGAAGAGAGACAGACAGAGGGAAAGGGTGTGCCAAGGCCTCCAGTCACTGAAATGGACTCCAGATGTATGCATCACTTTGCACGACTGGCTTTGTGTGGGTACTGGGGAATTGAACTTGGGTTGTTAGGCTTTGCAGGCAGGTGTCTTAACCTCTGAGCCATGTATCTCAGCCCTCCCTGCCTTCCAAATCATATTTTTACTTTGGTCTATATGTTGGCATTAATGTCCATACCTGATTCAAGCAAACTCCTGAATTTTTTCCATATCACCCATCAACTCAATAAAACAATATCCTCATTCCTCAGGCGTGTCAATGACTGTCTCATTGGTGTGAACAAATATACAATCAGAAGCTTGTTCGGCTATTCAAGGTGCTTGCTTGCAACGCCTGCCAGCCCAGGGTTTAATACCCCAGATGCCGATGTATAATCAGACAGGCATTTGTCATTATAGATGGAAAGGGGTTTAACTCCGCCTACAGTTTCAAGAAGTAAGGCATGGCGGGCTGGAGCAGGAGCCCTGCTATCACCTCACACACATGAGTCAGAGAGCAGAGGCAAAGGCCCACATGGGACCTCGCTATCACACCTCACCACTGGCCCCAGTGACCCACTTCCTCACACAAGGCTCCGCCTCCTAAAGCTTTCTCAACCTTCCCAAACATCATTACATAGATGAGGGAAATGTGGGGGCAGCGGACTCTAATTTAAATGACAAGTCTCTGCGATGCATTCTTCAAATAAATAAGCAGACGGCAAACAAACAAGTATTGGATTAAGGCTCTGACAAGTCAGCAAAGAATTTTTGGAGGAGGAAATGACCTCATAGCTGAAACCTTCAAATTAAAACTCACTGTAGAGGAGGAGGGAAGAACATTCTGAGCAAAAAAGGCATGTCACCACAAACACGTGTTAGCAAGATAGCTGCTGCTTTCCAAAGTCCCAACAGAGTGCTGGTCGAAAATTCAGCTGAAACTGGGTGTGGGAGTGCACCCCTTTAATCCCAGCACTCAGAAGGCAAAGGTGGGAGGATTGCCTTGAGTTTGAGGCCACCCTGAGACTAAGGGTGTTCCAGGTCAGCCTGGGCTAGAGCGAGACCCTGCCTCAAAACCACAGCAATAATCAGCTGAGGGTTGCCTCAGTCCCTACGCTAAGACCGACAAACTTTTCTGAAAAGGCCCAGATCAGAACTATGCTAAGGCTTATTTAAAAACTTGGAACACTGAGAGTGTCCAGAGTCGTCTTCATTTTAGAGGATTGTTTCTACAGTCCTTTAAAAAAAAGTTTTAAAAACATCTTTGGGGGTTTAGAGAGATGACTCAGCAGTTAAGGTGTTTGCCTGCAAAGCCTAATAATCCAGATGCAATCACGCATCACCCATGTAAAGCCAGCTGCACAACGGGCACCCAACCAACCTTTGCACTTGTTCCCTTTCTATGTGGATGGCAATGTTGTTTTTTTTGAAGATCTTGGGCTTAACAGCCCCCCTAGCAATAGGAGGAGGTTGTTTTATACAAGAAGCAGAATTACACAGTATGGCTGATGCCAAAGACAAGGAGCGTGTGACGCAGAGGTGGGAGAGGTGGATGTGTATGGGACCAAATCATGTAGGGCCTTGTTGGCATGCTGAAGATTGGCTTGAAACTGAGAGCATCAGAAATCACTGTGGTACTGTGTGCATACACGTATGTGTGGTGTTTGTGTGTGTGTGTGCATGCGTATGCATGTGCATTTTCAGAGGATGAGAATGCAGCAGTTACTTTTTTTTTTTTTTTTGGCAAGGGCAAGGAGCTTTATTTCAGGCTTAAGCGTGGTCTCTTGACTTCACCAACGCAGTGGATCCGTATAAGAGCCCCGAGTAGTGGGAGGGTAGGGTTTTTATAGGGATTTGAACATAGAAGAAAAGGATGGGTACACGATTGGTTGATTTAAACAGTGTGCTCTTCTGGTTGGTTTAGGATTTTGGCAGGCAAAGTTGGTGGGCTGGGGCTAGGGGAATTGAGCTTATCCTATGATTTCAGGAATGTATGGCATAGTCAGTTTCCAGTAACTGTTAATCCCACCCTTACCGGAGATCTTGCCGGGAAACAGAAACTTAGGCCTACTGAGGACTCTGAAGCCTGTCATGGCGTCTATCTGGTTCCTGAGTCCTTCATTCCCCCCTCTCTTTGTACCATGAGGAGCCAATCTTGGATCCCAATTGAATTACCGAGTGGAGTCTAGTGGTATATACTGTAATCTTAAAACCATGAGTTGTACTGCATTAATGCTTTCCCTAACAAAAGCAACTATTAATAATGCAAGGTCCTATTGCGATTAGCAACAAAAATAAAAGTAATGGCCCTGCTAAAGCAGACAGCAGAGTTGTTAACCATGGGGAATGACTGAACCATGACTCAAACCATCCTCTATCAGCTTCTCTTTCATTTTTCCAAATTCTCTGGTATCTTTGCCAGCAGTTACTTTTTCATTATTGGGACAAAATGGCCAACCAGAAGCAGCTTATGGAAGGAAAGGGTTGTTTTTTCAGCTTATAGGTTTGAGGGGAAGTTGCATCGTGATGGAGAAAGCTTGACATGAGCAGACAGCTGGGTGTCACATCTTCTCATATCAGCAGGGACAAAAGGCAGCAGGAAAGAGCTCTGAACACCCAGTGGGGCTGGACTAATAAACCTCAAGGCCCGCCCCCAGCAACACACTCCTCCAGCAAGGCTCCACCTCCCAAAGGTTCCACCAGCTGGGGATTAAATATAATACTTAATCACAAAGTTCTGAGGCTATACAAGGATATTTTGATCTCAGACCCACAGAGAGGTTGTCAGTCTACATGATCATGCCACCCACAGTACAGAAAAAAGATCTGAGGTGACAAGTTGGATGGAGGTGGATCCAATAATTAGGAGCCCACTGCAATAGCCAAGGCAAGACAGGATGGTAATTTGATCAGGTCATAGGTGAGGGAAATGATCAGATCTGAGTAATACTTAGAGTGGTTCATAAAAAGGGGTCGTGAGGGACAAGGATTGTCAAGGAAATGGATTCACCCTTTCCCTTACGTGTTTTAGTTGATTTGGTGTGCACTACAACCACAGGAAAAATAGTCGAAACTCCTGTGGACACTCATGCCCTCTCCTCTCAGGTCTCTGCATCTACCCATGGAAGCCACGGTATGTTCAACAGCTTCTCACGGCATAGAAGAGAAGGACAAGTAATTTAGCATTCACTGGCATGGGGTCAAGACTGCCAGAGGCTTTCATTTGCAGTAAGAATTGTCATCCCTAAGGAAATGAAAATTCATAATGCCCAGAGTTTATCTCCTCAGCATATGTCTACGTTTCTCTGCAGCAGTAAATTACACATTCCAGAACCTTCTCTTGCAAAGTCTTTGCTGAGATTAAACTTCTTACAAGCAAAAAAAGAAAGAAAGAAAGAAAGAAAGAAAGAAAGAAAAGAAAAGAAAAGAAAAGGAAAGGAAAGGAAAGGAAAGAAAAGAAAAGAAAAGAAAAGAAAAGAAAAGAAAAGAAAAGAAAAGAAAAGAAAAGAAACTTTTCCTGGATGTGTTAGCCTTTGAGATCCAGGGGTGTGGTGGTTTGAATGTAAAATGTCCCCCAAAGCCTCATGTGTTTATGATGAAGCCTCCTTCGTGATCCCCAGCTGGGGGAGCCTTTGGTAGGAGGAGTCTTGGAGGTTCACAACTCATCTTACCCTTGCTACTTCCTCTGTGCTCACATGTGACAATGTGAACCAGCTTCCTACTCCTGCTATGTTTCCCTATCATGATGAAATGTCCCCTTGAAACTGTAAGCTGAAATGAACCCTTGCCTCCCATGGGCTGCTTCTGGTTGGGTGTTTTATCCCAGCAATGAGAAGGTAGCTGCTGTAAGAGGCATATAGAACTGAAGTCCCAAAAAGCTATAGCATCTGTTTTAAGGACTATTCAAAACAGGAAATGCTATTTGACCACATGGTGCATTCCATGCAATATATTCTTAGGAATTCATGGAATGCCTCCAGTAAATAAAACATATTTTAATGAATGAAGAGGTTAGTATTTCATAAACACAAGAAAAGTGTAAACTGGCTCTCACGATCAACAGTTTAAAATCAATTTGGAGGCATTTGGAAAGCATTTTAAAGAGCAACTAGACGTCAATAAAATGTAATTAATTGGTTCTATGGATGCACATGTAAATTGGGTGTTAATTATGCTAGCGATGCTCTTCCATTAAAAATTAAGCTCATGATTAGTAACCGAGAAAAACAAGCCATCATTCTACAAACAAGTCTCATTCCCTTGTACTTGAACCCAAGCGTTGGGTAATTAAATCATAACTGCATTTACTCAGATGAATCTGAGCTCTGATGAATGAATGGTGAGTTAGCCAAGTGAGCATCCCTTGGCTATTCCATAAAAAACAATTGATAACTGTGGAGATAAGTTATGTGTGGGTGAGTTGCCCTTTAATACAGAAGTATTGAATTATTGAAAGTTCTCTCTTATCTAATTGACACCAAACAAAAGAATGGTCAACAATCATAGGAGATGTACTGAAGATTAGTGATATTTCAGAGCTGATGGCATCTGAAGATGGAAGACCTGGGACACAAGGTCACAAGCTGAGGAACCTGAGTTCTTACTACAAACCATCACCCTTCTTCTCACTCCTCCTCCCCCAGCAAGATGAGTCCTTGTGTTTGGCAATTTGAAAACGGTGAGGTCGTTAGGGATAGACAGCACCCAAGCATCATTCTTTTAGGTTTCTCCAATTTATATTCTTGGATTTCTTGGGAGTCAAAAGTCTAATCTGGACCCAGAACTAGAATCAACTTTCATGGGTGTTCTTAACTGGCCCTCCTTCAGAATTGGACATAGAATAAAATGCTTGAGATACTTTTTAGCCAACACTAGTGCTTTTCTTTTTCCCAATATACTTTTCCAAGGAAAATAGAGGCTACATACTACTGATCCATTGTCAAAACCATCAAGATGCTATTTTATTAGAACTATTGGATGGGCCTTGTGTCTACTTCAGCGAGTGCTTTGATGCCCTTAGTCATGGAAAAGTGTGGTCTCAGAAAAGCCAAAGATGAATCCTCTCGCTCTCCATATCCAACACAGGGAGGAAAGAAAAAGAAAGAAAGACAGAGAAGGAAAGAAGGAAGGGATAGAGGGAGGAAGGAAAGAAAAGAACATTTTGTTGGCTCTTTTTCTTTAAGTATGTTATTTATTTATTTATTTGAAAGAGAAAGAGGCAGATAGAGAGAAATAGAGAATGGGTGTGCCATGGCCTTTAGCCACTGCAAACGAACTGGAGACACGTGTGCCCCCTGTGCATCTGACTTACGTGGGTCCTGGGGAATTGAACTGGGGTCCTTAGGCTTCACAGGCAAACACCTTAACTGCTAAGCCATTTCACCAGCCCCTGCTGGCTCTTTTTCTGACTAACTTGTAATACTTCAGTAAGAAACAGAGATGTTGGAAGAATGTTAGCATCAGGCACTGATTTGGGGTGTCCTTTAAGAGATGTCCTCACTTTCATCTGAGGCTGCTGAATTTGAGTTCTCCTTTCTGAAATGCTGTGCTGGGGAGAGAGTCGGATAGAAGGAGAGTCACATGCATAAGAAAATGCTTGAGAAAGGAAGAATTCATGTCAGATGAATGATTTTGTACTTCTGCTCATGTTTTCTTTCTGGATTTTGCTTTTTAAATATTTTATTATTTTTTTTTATATTTCTGTTTGCCTTTCATGAGATCCCAGAAATTCTGTCTTGGATTTTGTTCTATGCAGAGCTCATCTAAATTTAAGTTAAAATCTTGACCACCCATCATATAACTTACACTTGCTTCTTAGTAAAAACATACATGTGAATACATACAGCACACAGTTTGCAAATGTTCTTTATTCCGTTTCTTTTTGTTGGTGTGTGCATGTCGTATATTCACATATATGTGCACATATGTGTCATATGCACATGTGTGTGGAGGCCAGAAGAAGGTGTCAGATAGTCTATACTAACAGTGTTTCACCTTATTTCTCTGAGATAGAGTCTCTCAATGAACCTGGACTTCCCCCAGATAGACGGGCTGCCCAAAGAGCCCCAGTGCTCTTTTGGTTTCCGCCTCCCTCATCATTAGACTCATAGGCATACACAGCCACTCCTTTGTTTTACATGGGTGCTGAGGCTGAAATACAGCTCTTTATGCATGCACTGTAAGCCCTCTTACCCACTGAATCACATCCCCAGTTCCCTAATGTGCCTTCTAGTCAATACCAGTCATATTTGGAGAAAAACAATAAATAAATAAATGAAACAAAGTAAAGCAATCTTGTCTCTGTTGGGATGTCCAGCCCATCACAGAACTTTCCCAAACTTACTATCCTCTATTGTGGATGTAAGTTCTATTAACTTGCCAGTTCTAGAAACATGCAGAATCAAGGGACAAAGGCTTGTGTAGCTCTGTTTTTATTTACTTATTTACTTATTTATTTATTTGTAAGCAGAGAGAGATAGAGATAAGAGAAACAGAAAGAATGAGTGTGCCAGAGCCTCCAGCTACTGCAAAGAACTCCAGATGCATGCCTTTCTTTGTGTATCTGGCTTTATATGGGTACTATGAAATCAAACATGGATTATTAGGCTTTGCAAGCAAATGCCTTAACCACCTGTGAGGCCAGTTTTATGCCAAATGGTAAGGTAAATGGAGGAGAAAAGGAAATGAGGGATAAATTCTTATGAGATTTATGAATTCATTTTAACACCAACAAAAGATTATTCAGTGTGCCAAAAAAGTATAAGAAAATAGCCAACTGGCTAGCCTGACAATATTACTGACAATAAGACCCTGCCTGACAGGAAGAACTGAATGAGGTACTGAGAACACTGGATTTAAGGAGGAACTCACTCCCAGGCATTGACCCTGAACCTGCAAGCCTCTGGTGCTGAGTACACCCCTAAATTTTATAAGCTAGTTGTCTTACTCTCTCCACCCAAGCCCCACCTGTTGAATAATTTATGATTGTCCTTTTCAATTCCCTGACAACAAGGGAAGGATTTTAATCTTGTTCCAACTGAAAAATATAACCTATATTGTTTGATTGTGTGGCAGACACTGGCTAGTAAGTCACCCTTGGTTCCTATATAAGCACTCGTGGATGGAGCCTCAGCCTCCTTTGTCATCAGATATGGCCTGTGAGTAACAAACTGTGGGCAGACTCTAAGATGCAATTTCTAGAGCTGGTCCCTGAACCACCACACAGTAAATAGAGAAGACTGTAAAGGTATGCGAGAGGCCAGCTCCCTGTGAAGAAGGGGCCTTGGTCCCTGAATAAATACAAGGAGCACAGCCCTGCCCCCAGCTCCACTCATAGAGCTCTGTGATACTGACAAGACCTATACAGTTATCGTTAAGTCGCAGATGTTAGCTGATGGAGTGGTATGTAGCAGTTGATTAGTCATTCCCAACTAATGCACTATTTGACTATTGTCCAACTCTTTAGCTTAAAGTAGAAAATTCAGCTCTTCCAGCCAGTGCCAGCCTGACCTACTGCAGACCATATAGACATTTTTAGTATGATATGATTCCAGAGGTTCTAAGAAATCCTTATTATGTACTCTGCCTCTTGCTAGCTCAGCTGCCACAGAATGAGAGTTGTCATTTTGGAGTAAGGAATCTTAAAACACCTAGAAGGACCAAGATGCTAATGTGCTCTGAATTAGTTGCTTTCCTTGTTGCTGTGACAAGAAGCAGCTTGTGGCTTCAGGAAAAGGGTTTTATTTCGGCTCATCCGTTAAGGATTTGCAGTCCATCATGGCAGTCAGGAAGCAGAGAGATGAATGCTGGTGCTCAACTCACTTCCTCCTTTTTATTCAGTCCAGGACACTAGCCCACAGAGAGGTGCCACTCACAGTTACACTGGTCTTCCCTAATCTGGTCCCCAGTTTAAAATAACCTAGCAACTCCTCATGGGCATGCCCAGAGGTTTGTTTCCATGGCAACTCTTAACCCCATCAAGTTGACAGCAGAGATTGACCATCACAACCTCTGTCAACACCTCCATCTTAGGGCTTTATGGGACAGTTAAGTTTCATAATTTGCTGATAGTATTTTGTGTCCCATGAGGTGCATTTAGGGTGGGGAGCAATTGTCAACCCTGCAGTCCAAAAGAACATATAAGTCTATTTTCCTGGGGTTGAAGGAGAGATGCTCAGAGATTTAGGACTGTTAAGGGAACTCAGAAAGCTTATTAAATAGAAAAGAAGCCGCAACCACTCATTATACATCAGACTTAACCTCATTGAATTCTCATAGCAATCTTCTAAGATGAAGAAACTTATCACCCACATTTATACTTGAAGAAACTGAAGTTAGAGGGTGGGGATAGGATTCAAGAAACTGTCCCATTCTATGCCCAGTCTAGGGTTGTAAACCCAGGGCCTTTGAGCTCCAGAGTCTGTTCCTTCACCACTGTGAAATCCTGAGTAATACTTTCTGCTACTTAGAAAAGGTGGCTAGCGGGGGAAAATGGAAAGAGTAGGGTAGACAAGGATCTGGGAAAGAGAAAAGAAAATCTATGTGATCAGCCACATAATTCAAGGGGGAAAAATGCCCAGGCTGCAAGAATTGATCTGGAAAACAGCTTGCTGGGCAGTAGTGTGGTATGTGGTACATTAGATAGCATTTGTTGTTATGACAAATACCTGAAAGTAACAACTTGGAATTTATCTCCACTCAGTTTCAGAGGTTCAGCACTTGGCCTGCTGGCTCCATTACTTTGGTATTGGCTTTAGAAAAAGTAGAACATCATGTACAGAAGGCATGTGTAGAAGAGGGGTTACTCATGCCATACCTGGCAAGAAGCAGATAGTGGGAGAACCCTGGGTAAGATAGGCCTTCCCAGGCTGGAGAGATGGCTTAGCAGTTAAGGCACTTGCCTGAAAAGCCAAAGAACTTAGGTTTAATTCCCCAGGACCCACGTAAGCTAGATACATAAGGTGGCAGATGCATCTGGCATTCGTTTGCAGCAGCTAAAGGACCCGGTGCACCTATTCTGTCTCTCTCTCTTTCTCTCTCTCCTCTCCCTCTTTCTATCCCTCTCAAATAAATAAATAAAATTATTTTAAAAGAGATAGGCCTTCCCAAGGCAGATCTCAGTACCCCAGTGACATACTTCCTCCAACCAAGCTCTACATCCTAGTTTCCACCATCTCCCAGTAATGTTGCCGGTTATGAATCTGTCAGTGGGTTTATCGAGTGGCTAGGTCAAAACCCTCGTGATCCAACAACTGCCAGCTAGGGACCAAACGTTCAGCATATGAGCCTTCAGGAGACAGTTTATAACCAAATCACAGCATCTCCATCGCAAAGTACTTTCTCATCAGAGCATCTTTCTCCCTTCCTCATGATATCTGCCCATTCCAAAGACAATGTCCATCTATTGGGACACAGCCAGAAATCGCTTGTCTTAGCTTGGTGTGTGGGCCCACCTGGTCCCCATGGCCCTGGATGCCTCGTCTTCCCCTGTGTCTCCAAGTTCATTTGGGCCGGCTTATGGCACACAGATGTCAGTTTTGCTTGAACTGCTCAATCCCTGCTGACATTTAGTTCACTACCCTATGAACTCCTCCAGCCTAAAGTAGCAGCAACTCGTGCCCTTGAAAACGGAACAGAAAACTACTGTATTGATTTTCTACTATCAACGAGGAAAAGACAATTTGTCTGTGCTGAGAATGCTCATAATGCATTTCACACCACTTATGCTCTGCAGTCTACCTCCTCCTGTATGGGCTGCTGCCTCTTTCACCTCCTGCCACTTTGGACTCTGCTAGAATTAACCCTGAAGTACCAAGACTTTCTCAAGGATTCCCAGTCCCTGGGTATAAATGAGTATGCGTGATTTTTGCTAGATTGGTAAATGATGAAGTGTGGAGTTATAATCACTTAGAAATCACCACAGAGCCCGGGAGTTAATTCTGTTTACAGCGATTTTGAGGGTGATGCCTACAGGAATCTTTTCAAGAAAAATTACCTGGTAAAAGATCAGACCTTTCTGCTATATTAAAAGCACTGTTCATGTGTATATGGGATATATACATGACAAAGCTGATTGACATCTCAGATGATTATTCTACAAATTTTATACATCTTATGACCAAGATCTCACATACGAGTTAGCATCCCAAATGATTAGAATTTTAATTTTTTTTCAACATCAGTTGCATCCCCGAAATCCACTAGCAGTCCTGTTTTTGACAGGTCCCATACACCAAAAGAAAAGTATGAGGAACTAAAAGAGATACAGGAACCTTTAAGTCGCAAGCCTGGACCTCTGGGACAAGCATAGTGTCAAAAGCAGTCGATATTTATGCCTAGCAACCTTGACAATATCCTTTTAATTAAAATCAATGGAGAAATAAAACATGCATTAGAATGCGCTGGGGATCACTCACCTTGGGAGACCGAGGAATCCAGTGTGTATGCTGAGCGGTGACAGAATGCAGGGCCATTTGTCGGGACGCAGCATCCGTGACTGTTGATTTCTTCTCTCCTGGTCTCTTTCCCTCCAAGTTCACCTCCACCATTTCACTTTTTAGTTTTGTGTTGTGTTTTGCTTCTCCCTTTGGCACAATTTTCTTGAGATAAAATATTTAAGGAAAAAAATTAAAAACTCAAATAATGTGTTCATCAAAAGCAAATGAGAAACCAGATTTGATGGGGAAATTGAGGACATGAAAGGTGAGACTACTGGGTCTACTTTGAGTCTGTCCCTCACTAGTCTGGTGACTCTGAGTGGTATGGGGCCACTATGAACAGCATCTTCATTTCTTGGCCATATCTATGATAGGAGTCAATTCTGACAGGTCCTTTCTGGCTCTCTATGGACATTCTATCAGACAGGAAGTAATAAAAATAATAGCACTGCAGAGCTTTGAACACGAACATGCCCTGTGTAGAGTGATCAACTCTCACATTTAATCCCATCACTAACCTATGAGCTAAGGTTCATCATTAATTCCATCTAATTCCAGGAAAGTAAAGTTAGATAGACGGAACACCTCTCTGACATTACCCAGCTGGTCAGTGGCCAAGGTCTGAGTTCATCACCATTGACGCATGCCATCTCCCTTGAGTTTGTAGAGAGTGGAAGAGACTCAAAACTGGGACAAGCCATCTTCTTTACACCATAGACTTTGAAGAGTCTGCTGCCTACTGTATCCTGCATTTTCTATAGCTCCCATAGCTTCAGGGGATGTCACTTCACCCCAGGCTACGTCCAATGGTTCAGAGTCCCCCTAAATCCGGAACATGACAGCTTTGTGATACATCCTGATCTGATTTCAAAGGCTTTGATGCAGCAGGCTTCATAGTGACAGGTTAAGTTACTCAAGAATAGAAGGCAATTTAACACTGTCTTCTCTGGCCAGGGCGGGCAGATGAAGCGTTAGATACCCACGCTTTATAAAACGGAAACGTCACAGAGGTATTTCTCTTTGTTTGCCTTTTCTCCTACACCTGGGCCCCTCTTGGATTGCAAAAAGCTGCCTCTCAGGGTTTGGCAAGATGACTGTCACATTGTTCAAAGCTTCCCTTCCTTATCTCATTTCCTAATCACCAGAGAGGGATTTGAGAGTCTTCCACACTGGTGTTTCCTCTCTGGGGTCTGTTAGTATTATTCTAATTAGCGGCAAGCATTTGTAAATGGTTTTCTTCAAAAGTTATGGAATGTTCCGACCAGACAAGTAAGAAAAAGCTTGACCTCTGGGTCAAGGGGTCACTCTCAAATGATACAAGGGACTCTACTATCACTGTCATTTTATGTTATTCTAAAATGGTGTGAAAGGAAGTTGAGGCAGTCGTAAGGACTAGAGAGATGCTATGTGTCTGTGATCGGAATTGTTAGCCAAGGAACATTCTTCCTGCATCCCCCTAAGTCTTTTTTGTTGGAAAGCAGTTTTTACCTTGTCAACTTTCATCACTGAAAGCTTGTCACCATGTTCTCTTCCCTGTGTGTTCCTGTCTTTTACCCTGTAGCCGGCCTACCTCCCGTTAGCTCCAGCCAAATCACTGCTTTTCCCTACTTCGTGTCAGCCAGAGGCTTCTAACTTAAAATTAGCATTCATTTTTTAATGTTTGTTTATTTGTTTAGGTGTGTCTATATGTGGGTATCTTTTGTGTGTGTATCTTGCGTGTGTGTGTGTGTGTGTGTGTGTGTGTGTGTGCGTGCGTACACGCATGGGCCTTCATACATGCGCATGGACCCTTGTGTACCAGAGAACATTTGTGGAGATCAGAGACAATCTTGAGGTGTCTGTGTTCCTCTTTCTGTGAGAAAAGCTCTTTTGCCTCTGCAAAGGAGTCTAGCCCAAGAGCTTTGGGTTCTCCTGGCTCCTTCTCACATTACTGTAGGGCGCTGGGATCACAGAGGCATGCACCACTTTATATCTGGCTTTACATGGGATGCTAGGGAAATTGAACTCAGACCAGCAAGTTTTGCAAGCAAGCACCTTTAACTACTGTGCCAATAACTCCACCTTAAAAAACTTATTTTGGTTATAAAATGTAGTTTTGTAAACTTTGGTAAATTTCTCCCATATAGAAGATGGGAATGACATACTTTTCTCTATTCAGACTATTAGGTACAACTGAGAACCCTTGAACATTGCATACAAGATTAACTGGAGAATATTTGTTAAAGTTCTTTGTGTCCTGATAGTGCTACCACAAGCATGGTTGGATGTCCCTAAAACTTGACAAAATTTGTGCAAGAAATGTGGTATGAACCAGCCCCACAAAGTGAACCAATACAAGAAGGGAAAGGACTCACTGTCTGCCCAGGGAAAGCGACATTATGATAGGAAGCAGAGTGGCGCTGGGGCAGACTAAGCCTATAATCTGGGGAAAGGCTAAAATTCCAAATACTGTGCTGAGGCCGAAGTGTGTTGAGCCCAACTGAGGATCTAAGAGGATTTTGGCTACTAACAGATAAAGGCATTTTGAACTAGGTGGACATAAGAAAAAAAGGACCAAGTGATCCAGTTCTAAGCCATTTTTACTGTAAAGACAATAAAATTTACTAAAAAGACAATAAAATAAAATAAAAGGTGTAGTGGCACACACCTTTAATCCCAGCATTTGGTAGGTCAAGGCAGGAGGATTGCCATGAGTTCAAGGCACATGTGTCTGAAGTTCATCTGCAGTGTCTAGAGGCCCTGGTGTGCCCAATCTCCTTCTTTCTCTCTCTCTCTCTCTCTCTCTCTCTCTCTCTCTCTCTCTCTCTCAAATAATGAATAAATTATATATTAAAAGCTGTTGAGGAAATGGCAAAATATTTCAACAACTAAAATAAAAAGAATAATCATTCTGGCATTCTATATGAATGATACCCTTCAAGAATGAAGGAGAGGGGATTAGAGAGATGGCTTGTTTAAGACATTTGCCTGTGAAACCTAAGGACCAGGTTTGATTCCCCAGTACCAGATGCACAAGGTGGTGCAAGTGTCTGGAGTTCATTTGAGTGGCTAGAGGCCCTGGCATGCCCATTCTCTCTGTTTCTCCATCTCTCTGTCTCTCTGTCTCTCTGTCTCTCTAGCTCATAAATAAATAAAAATTTTAAAAGTTTAAAAAATAAAAACAAAAAAAGAATGAAGGAGAGCTGGTTGTAGTGATAGAGGCAGGAGAATCTGGAGTTCAAGGCCAGCCTCGGCTACATCATGAGTTTGTAACCAGCCTGAGCTCCATAACACCCTATTTCAATTAAAACAAATAAGCAAGCACAAAGGAAGCATAAGGAGGAAATCAAGACTTCCAGAATAACTGAAAGAGTTTGTCACTAGCAGACAATTCCTAGAAGAATAACTCAAGAAGGTCCTCCAGGAGAAAGGAAATGATGAAAGAAGGTGTGTTGGGATATGGGGAGGGAAGAAAGTAACTTAACTAAAATTTGATGTAAATATAACAGAAGTGATATAAAGGAAAGCAAGTTTTTATACTTTTTTATTTCAAACTGGTAAAGTCATACCAGCACCAACAAAATGTTATATAAAAAGATAGACTTGTGTGCCAGGGAGATGGTCCAGCAGTTAAGAGCATAAGCACAAGGACCTCTGGGGCCAGAGACTACCAAGCTCGATTCCCCACAACCCACATAAAAGACTGGACATGGCCAGGCACATCTGTAAATTCAGCCTGTGGGCAGCAGAGACGAGAGAATTACTGGAGCTTGCTGATGGACAGCAGCTCTGGATTGAAGGAGAGACCTCATCTCAAGGAAATACATGCATGAGTGATGAGACAGACACCAGATATTCTCCTCTGGCCTCTGTATGTATGTGCATGGGACACACATGCACACACACCACACTACATACACATACTCTATACAAATGTGTACACAAAATAAAAAGAGACAGATTCAAAATATTATGGATAAAATTAACAGAATTCAAAATGTGTTCAAACAATGCTACAAAAAGGCAAGAAAAGTAAAGCAGAGAAACAAAATCATAGAATAAACAAAAAATAGAATGTCAGACTTTCTATTGTTATTGATCTAATCATGTCAATAATTATACTAACTGTCAATGGCCTAAAACTTCCATTTAAAAGATGGAGACTGCTGGGCATGGTGGTTCATGCCTTTAATCCTAGCACTCATGAGGAAGAAGCAGGAGGATCATTGTGAATTCAAGGCCAACCTGAGACTACATAGGAAATTCTAGGCCAGCCTGGGCTACAGCAAGACCCTACCTCCAGAAACCAAAGAATAAAATAAAATAAAAGCTAGATATTAGCAGAATAGATTACAAAATATGTTTTACTATATTGTCTATACAAATTCACTTCATTTATAATAATATGTTCATATTACTAGTAAAATAATGGAAAATATATTATGAAAATAGTGAAATAGACATGAGTACTTATATTGATATAAATTAGACTTCAGAAAAAAGAAAAATGCCAGAGACAGAAAATTACACTATACAATGACAACAGAGTCAGGTCTACCAGATAGATTTAGTAATAAGAAACATGTCACAAAACAAAAGATAAAATATACGTAAAGTACATCTGGTAAATTCACAGAAGAAATAAACATATAAATAAAAATAGTTGGAGATTTTAGAATTCTTCCCCCAGCCAAAGAATGACTAGTAGCTATCTAGATAGAAATCAGCAAGAATACAGCAGCTCAATAATTGTATATTGATGGTTGTCACACTATCAATGTATATTTATCAAACACTCCACACAATAACAAAATATGCACTCTTTTCAAGTGGCTATGAAATAAGTACCAAGGTTGATGATATCCTACGTCATAAAGAAACAAATAGATATATTTTTTATAAAGATCATACAAATTGCATTCTCTAACTATAGCTGAAATAAAGTAGGAATCAGTAACAGAAAGATAAAAATCTATAAACATTTGGACACAGAAAGGGATACTTCTTGATATAATTTGTGGGAAAATGGAGAGAAACGTGTCTTAGCAGTGACACTATATTCTAGAAAAAAACTAAAATAAATAATTTAGCTTTTGCCACAAGAACCTAGATAAGGGACAGCAAAATAAAGCAAAACAGTGTAATAAAAGAAATAATAGTAACAGCAGAATCAATAAAATTAAAAACAGAAAAGCAGTATTGAACAGCATTTAAACATATTGGAAAGATTAATAAGATTGACAAATGTCTAGCAAAACTGACAAAGATGATACAAATTGTCAAAATAAGAAACAGCACTGTGGAGATCACACATACTCTGCCTACCTTGGGAGAACCATGAGGAAGTACTACAGACCACTCTACCACACGACCTTGAAAGCTTACTGAACAAGAACCAAGAACAAAACTAGAAGCTATCATATTTCATCCAATATGTAACAGATGGTGTGAATAGTTATACTTAAGGAGATTAAATCAATAACTTAAAAGCTTTCAAAATAGAAATATCCAGTCCCTAGGGGTGACACTGAAAATTCCACCATAGCCTTAAAGGTTTCATGCCATTTCTACTCAAATTCTTTCCAAAAACCAGAAGATAAAATTCTATTTATTACAATTCGTCATGTTATGCTAGTCTTACCTTAATAGCCAAGCCAAAAGCAATGCAAAAACAGGTGAAGCTCCTGATCAATATTGTTTATGAATTTGGGTGCAAAAATTCTTAAGAGGATATTAGTATATAATTCATCAACATATAAAAATAAGTATACACCAGGCTGGAGAGATGGTTCAGTGGTTGAGGCACTTGCCTACAAAGCCTAATGACTTGGGTTTCATTCTCCATTACCTACATAAGGCCTGATACACAAAGTGGCACATGCATCTAGAATCCATTGCAGTGGCTAGAGGCTCTGTCATGCTCTCTCTCTCCCCTCGCCCTCTCTCTCTTCTCCTCTGCTTATAAATAAATAAATAAATAATACCTTAAAATTAAAATTAAAAAAGCATACTCCATGGCCATGGAGGATTATTACAGAGAATCATGCTGGCTATACTTGTGATATCCAATCAACACAATCCACCACAATGGGCCAATGATAATTTATTTGACTTATTTAAACAATAAAGAAAGGGTACTAGATAGAATTCAACACTCAGTCTTGATTTAAAAAAATAGGGGCTGGAGGGATATCTTAACAGTTCAAGTGCTTGCCTGTGAAGCCTAAGAAACTAGGTTTGACTCCCCAGTACCCATGTAAGCCAGATGCACAAGGGACGCATGTGTCTGGAGTACACTTGCACTGGCTGGAGGCCCAGGTGCACCCATTCTCTTTCTTTCCATCTTCCTCTTTCTCTCTCCCAGATGAATAAATAAAAATAAAATATTTTTAAAAGCAGAGGGAACTTTCTCCACTAATAAAGAAATTGTGTAAAGAACTTAGATCTCCCATTCTACTTAATTGTGAGTGGCTGAATGCCTTCCCTCCACTGTGAATAAGACAACAATGTCCTATCTCATACTCTTACTCAATACTCAAAGTGTTCTGGTAGTTCTAGCTAATGCAGAGTCAGAAAAAGGAAATAAAAAGAATGTGAAGAAAACTGTCCTGATTTGTAGAAGGCATAATTGTGTACCTAGAAAAGCCCAATGACTCAAAAAAGAAAATTACCCTTGAACTAGTAAAGGTACTCAGCAAAGTTGTAGGATACAATTGTATCTCTGTATATTTTCAATGAATGTGCAGACACCAAGGTAAAATATATATATATGTGATACCATTATAATCATTCAAAAATAATTACATGCTTAAGGACAAATATAACAGAATATTCACAAGACCTGAGTGTTTAAAAAAATGATAAAATGTCAGTGAAAGAAATCACAGAAGTTCTAAATAAATGTGAAGACAGACCATATACATGAATGGGAGACCGTACGCATGAATGAGACTCAAAATAAAGATGCCTACAATGACAAAATGATGTCAAGGTTTAACTCATTTCTCTTAAAACACTGCTACTATTTCAAGGTCAAGATTGTCTAAAAATTATCTCAGAATGTAAAGAGCTAGAAGGGCTCACAGAAGTTTATAAGAAAGAGTGCAGGTAGAAAGCAGCTTAGCTGAGGCAGGTCCTCCAGCACATCCACAGCAGTCAAGGTTCTGGTGGAGGAAAGGCTGAGCAGTAGAAGGCACGAGAGCATCCATAGTTGCACAAATGGACCCACAGAAAAACACGCAACTAATGTGTTTTACAAAGGTACAAGAACAATTTCAGTGAAAGAAAGATAGGAGATACTGGATATGTGAATATGCAAAAGCAAGAAGGAGAAAGAAGAGGAGCAGGGGGAAAGGATGGTAAGGAAGGGAAGGGAAAGAGAAAGAAAAGTAAAAGGTAACAGCGAGTTAAGCTAAGTCTCATACTTTACAGAAAGAAAAACAAAAAAACCTAAGTGAATCTAATGTGGAGTGTTACCAAAAAAAACTGCTTGAGTGAGAACCATCGTAAGTGTGTCCCTTCATAAAACCAATGAAAATGGTATATATATATACACATACACATATATTGCAGCTGTTTTTGATCTCTAGATATTAACCAAGGGATTATAATATCTCAAAAATGTTTTAGGCAAGAAAAATGGCAACATCTTGGTGAGCATGGTGACCTTTGGGACATTTTTCACTTACAAGGCCATCACCCATTCTCCATCTTGCTGGTAGTATATAAAAATAGAAACCTATACTCCCAGGACCAGAGGGGATAGAGTTACTACATCTGCCCAAATTTCTAACTTGCATCTGGTAGTTACCTGCAAGTCCACACTCGAAAGCCTTGTTTTTATTGGATCCCAATCACACATGCAATGCTAAACACATTCTCAAAACAGAATTTGTCAAATGTTAACAACTGAATGAGATAAAATGAGAAGAAAAGCCAAGATAGAAAAATCTGAGGAATGAGAAACGTACAGGGTCTTTACAAAGTCCCTACATCCTTCTGAGAAGCTGGGAGCCTACAAACATGCTTAAGGCTTTGTATACTGTGCAAATGCTACGAGAACACTTGAGAAGGCTCTAACCCATCACCTCTGGCTGACCTCACATCTCAGCTCAAGCAAGAATTGAAGGCTAGGTAGAGCTGCATATCGACCAGGTGAGGGTTGAAGGCCCTTCCCAACATCCACACAGAGCCATTCAGCAAAAACTGGGAAACCCACTTGCTCTAGTCCTTTATGGGAATTTCTGTGCCATCATTTCCTAATCAAAGAGCTGAGTAGAGACTTCACTGGGAACAAACAACAAATATACAGACTTCACAGAATGAGTTCACCAAGTTTAAACACACAGTAACAACAACCACTAGAAGAAACAAGAACAAACTCCAGAGAAGGAGGGGAATCTGATTTCCATCCCTGCCACATTATGTTCCTGAGACATAATCTTTTCAATAAAACAAAATATTGGCAAAAGTGTATGGATCATACACAGGCAAAAAAAAAAAAAAAAAACATCAACAAGCCGGGTGTGGTGGCGCACACCTTTAATCCCAGCACTTGGGAGGCAGAGGTAGGAGGATTGCTGTGAGTTTGAGGCCACCCTGAGACTCCATAGTGAATTCCAGGTCAGCCTGGGCTAGAGTGAGACCCTACCTCAAAAAAACAAAACAAAAAAAAATCAACAGAGGGGCTGGAGATATGGCTTAGGGATTAGAAGTCAAGGCACTTGCCAGCAAAGCCAAAGGACCCAGGTTCAATTCTCCAGACCCACATAAAGCCAGATGCATAAAGTGTCGCATGTGTCTGGAGTTCATTTGCAGAGGCTGGAGGCCCTGGAGCACCCATTTTCTCTCTGTCTCTTTCTCTCTCTCTCCCTCCCTCTTTCTTTGTCTCATAACTAAATAAATAAAATATTTTTAAAATATCAATAGAGACTATTTCTGAGAAAGCATGGAACTATTACAAGATGAAGATTTTAAATAAATTACTAAACATATCAGCCAAGTTTAATCTAGTGGATGTAAACAATAAGAGATTTAAATCAGAGAAAGCAATCTAATAGAAATTTTGCAATTGCAAAGTACAAAACCTGACAGAGATTTGAGCAAGCAAAACTAAGAAAATCTTAAACTTGAAAGTAGGTTAATGAAGCACATCCACTCCAACGAAGAGAAGAAAGGATGAAGAAATACAAGCAGCTCACCCGGAGCTTGGGGGACCATTGAATGTGCAAACATACGCATGATATCACTCCCAGTAGAAGAAGGGGACAGAGAAAGGGAGAGTAGGAATATCTAAAATAATCATTGGTAAGCATTCAAACAATTCGGGAAATTCCAAATAGAATGCAAGGAAATTCACACCTACCACACATCATAGTCAAACTGTCAAAATTCAAAGACAAAGAGGTTCTTGAAAGCAGGGGAGAAGCAATTAGTCATGTACAAAGAATCTTGAATAAGATTAATAGGTGGTTTCTTATCAAAAATCATGGGGGTCAGAAAGCACTGGAATTACATTTTTTTTAAGTTCTGAAAGCAAAACTACCAACCAGATTTTTAGATCAAAAAAAATTTTTTTTATATGTGTGTATATATGGTGTGCTTGTGCGCATGCTGGGCATGTGTGTTTGTGTGTGTGTGTGTGTGTGTGTGTGTGTGTGTGTGTGCACGTTCACACACATGCATGCATGCATGCATGCATGCTTTATACCTGTATGTGTGCATGCATGTGCACAAGTACACAGGTGTACAGATGCTCTCATGCAAATGGAGGCCAGAGAACAACCTTCTTCGGATATGCTATCAATGAGTCTACACTACCTCACCAGCAAGTTCTAGGCTCTGCTCATCTGTGTTTCCCAGCATTGGGATTACAGGTATGCGCCACCACAACCAGCATTTTGTATGGCTCCTCTGAATGCAAACTCAAGTCTTCATGTTTGAAAGGCAAGCACTTTACCAACTTAACTGCTGTTGTTGTTTGGTGGTTGGTTGGTCACTTGGTTTTAGTCTGGCAAAACTATCCTGCAAACATATTTTTTAAAATGTTCCATAAATAAAATAAACAAAAATTGTCAGAACCTCTCACTAATGGACCTGCCTTAAAGGAATCACTAGTAGCAGTCTTCTAGTCTGAATTGAAGGGGCATCAGACAGTAACTTCATCCACAGCAAACAAAATACCAAAAAAGTAGCTATTTATAAATATATTTTTGTTTAATTTTTTTCAACCTGATCTAAAAGGCAATATAATACCTGGTCAAAAAAAAATCAGGTTGAAAGAGGAAGGGTGTATTTCAGCTCACAGTTCCAGGTTACGGTGCATCATGGTGGGGCAGGCATGGCCACAGGAGCTTGAGGCAGCTGCTCACATTCAGTCCTCAGTGAGGAAGCAGAGAGCAATGAACACTGGAGCTCAGCCAGCTCTCTCCTTTGTATTCAGTTCCAGAACCTCAGATCATGGAACTGTGCTGCCCATGGATAGGGTGAGTCTTCTACCTCAATTAACCTAATCTAGATAATCCCTCAGAGGCTAACCTAACATATAGAATCCACAGGTGGTTCTAGGTGCTATCAAGTTGGGAATCAATATAAACCCTCAAAGTTATTAGCTATTCTCTTCAGGACAGCCATTAATAACTTTTTTAAAAGAAACAAACAAGCTTTAGGTGGTACATTCAAACATATTTATTTGATATCAAGGAAGGAAATAGAGAAACTGATTATAATAAAAGAGTAAAACAGTATTATAAATTCTATCTTATCAGTATTTACATTCAATTAAATGAAGTAAGCTATCCAATTAAAATATAGAAACTGCTAGACTGAATTTTTTAAAAATATCTATATGTATATGGTATATAAGAGAGACATTTTAGATTCTAAGATACAAGACAGGTTAAAAGGTTGCATAAAACGATTGCAAGCCTATATGCACCTAACAATAGAGCCTCTGATCACATCAGCCAAAAGCTGACAGGTTTGAAGGGAAACAAAGATAGTTCAAATAAAAACAATTGGAAACTCAACGTCCCACTTTTGATGATGGAGAGAACAACTATCAGAGATAAGTGAGGACCTGGAAGATTTAAACAACATTCTAGGGCTGAAGAGATTGCTTAATGGTTAAGGCATTTGACTATAAAGCCTAAGGACCCAGATTTGATTCTCTAGGACCCATGCAAGCCAGATGTACAAGGTGGTGCCTGCATCTGGAGTTCATTTGCTGTGGCGAGAGGCCCTGGCACACCCATTCCCCCCCCTCAAATAAATATAATATTAAAAATTAAACACTCTAAATAAAGTAGAACTAAGAGCAATTAAGAGCATGCTACAGCCAACAGCACCAGAATTCAGTCTTCTTGATGGAAGACAGAGCATTCCCAAGGAGAGACTGTGTGTTATATGGGAATAGAAACAAGTATCAATACACAATCCCAGTGTATGCTTACTTTACAATGAAATAAAATTAGAAATTAATAATAGGAGGAAATTAGAAAAGCTCATAGATATGTAGAAATGAAATAACACATTTCTAAATAACTAATGGCTTAAAGAAGCAATCATAAGAGAAATCAGAAAATTGTGTTCAATGAGCAAAATTAAAACAGATGACCAGACCTTGAAGGAGGCAATAGAGTTCTGAGAGGAATACTTTTAACTACTGTCTTCTGTACTGAAAAGAAACATCTCAAATCAGTGACCGACCCTTTCACTAGGAAAGCAACAAAGTAAGCTCTAAGGTAACCAAAGGAAATGGTGAGCAGTCGCATGTCAGCATTGATATAGCAAACCCCTCACACTGTTTATCTTCAGCATTGAACTGAGGTCCTGGTTAGCCCTTAGCCAAGAAACATAAGGAAAAGGCATCTAGATTGGAATGGAAGATATAAAACCATGTCTCATGGCAGGTGACATATTTATATAGAGAAAATCATGAAGTCTCTGCAAAAAAAAAAAAAAAAAATTAGAGCTAAAATGAGAGTCCTGTAAGTTTGTAGAAAATAAGACAAACACATTAAATTTTTATACATTAAAAAGGAACCATCTGAAAATTAAGAAAACAATTTCATTTTTAATAGTATGGAGCAATGAAATACTTAAAAATAAATTCAAGTAAAGAAATCTAACATCTAATTCACTGAAAACCACACAATATTGTTGGAAAATATGCAAGAGTAAAATGAGTGGAAAGCTATTCATGTGCTGAAAAATTCAACAGGATAGCAACTCCTCCAAGCTTATACACAGATTCAATACAGTCTTTATCAAATTTGTAACTGCCTTCCCCCCCCCCAAAAGGTGGACTCATTGACTCTAAAGTTCATATGGAATTGCAAGGGACTCAGAACAGTATGAGAAAAATAGAAAAATGAAAATAAAGTTAATATACTTATTACTTTCAATTTTTTAATATCTATTTTATTTATTTGACAGAGAAAGAGGGAGAGAGAATGGGCACACCAGGGCCTGCAGCCACTGTAAATAAACTCCAGACGCATGTGCCCCCTTGTAATCTGCTAATGTGGGTCCTGGGGAATTGAACCTGGACCCTTTGGATTTGCAGGCAAGTACCTTAACCACTAAGCAATCTCCCCAGCCTGTCACTTTCAATTTTAATCATAGTAAAATTCTATAGTAATTGTCACCATGTGGTACTGAGACAGGAGTGAGTATACAAATCATTTGAATGAAATTGAGAGTCAGAAATGAACCCATGCATCCAGGGTCAGTTGGTTTTTGACAAAGGTTCCAAGACCAATCAAAGAAAAATGATATTCTTTTCACCAAATACCAAAATAGCCACATGTAAAAGAATGAGTTTATAGTACTACTTTTACAATATTCAAACTCTAAATCAAAAATTAAATCCAAGAACGAGAGTACTGAAGATGAAAACAAGTGTACATCTTTGTGGGGTTTGTTAAAATTTTTTTATTATCAACTTCTATACTTACAGAAAATAAACCATGATAATTCCCTCCTCTCCCCCATTTTCCCTTTTACTTCTCCACTCTCCATCATATCCCCTCCCTCTCTCCATTTGTCTCTTTTATTTTGATGTCATCGTCTTTCTCTATCATGAGGATCTTGTGTGGGTATCGCTAGGCACTGTGAGGTCTTGGATATCGAGGCCAAATTCTGTCCAGACAGTTGCATTGTAAAGAGCCCTACTCTTCCTTTGGCTCTTAGATTCTTTCTGCTACCTCTTCTGCAATGGACCCTGAGCCTGGAGATGTTTCAGTGCTGGACACTCCTCTGTCACTTCTTCTCAGCACTATGCTGCCTTTTGGGTCATCCCAGTGGTCATCGCCATCTGAAAAGAGAAGCTTCTCTAACCAAAAGGGATAGTAGCACTAATATATGAATATGAATATTAAGTGTAGTGCTTTCAGAGCAGTTTGGTGAGAATAACATACGCATTTAGCCAGACAAGTGCAGGCATTATACCCCTCAGTCACATGACTTCCCCTGCCATAGGTTTTTGATTAGGTTTTTCAGTACCAGGCGTGTATTCCCTCCCATAGAGCGGGCATCCAGTCCAACTAGAAAACAATTGGTTTCTCCTGTGTGTGTGTGAGAGAGAGAGAGAGAGAAAGAGAGAGTTTATTTATTTACTTATTAGAAAGAGAGAAAGGGAGAGAGAGCATGAGCACACCAGGACCTCTTGACACTGAAAACGAACTGCAGACACATGCACCATTTTGTCCATCTGGCTTTAAACAGGTACTGGGGAATTGAACCCAGGCCAGTATGCTTGGCAAACAAGTTCCTTTAACTACTAAACCATCTTCCAAGCCTCCGAAGTGTTAATCTTTGTAGTTGTGTTTTAAGCAATTATTTCCTAGATATGATACCAAAAGCACACAAAACCAGCAGGGGAAACAACATCAAAATTTTAAACTTTTATTTATCAAGTGACACTATTAAGAAAGTAAAGAAGACACAATCTAAAGAGCAGGGAAATTTTGCCATTTATTAATATGGCAAGAAACTAGAATGTAGAAAGAATTCTTGTAGCTAAACAATAAAGAGAAATAAAAGGAGGGCTGGAGAGATGGCTCAGTGGTTAAAGCACTTGCCTGCAAAGACTAATGATCTGGGCTTGACTCCCCAGTACCCAGACACACAAAGCGGTGCATACACCTGGAGTTCGTTTGCAGTGACAAGAGGTCCTGGAGAAACCACTTTCTCTTTTTCCTCTTCTCTCTCTCTCTCTCTCTCTCACAAATAAATGAAATTTTTTTAAAAAGAAACAAAAGAAGATAAGGCTTCTCTATAATGGTCAAAAGACTTGAATGAACAACATCATATCCCTAGAAAAGTGCTGATGGATATAAACAGATGTCACTTCATCTTCATTAGGATAGTCATTTTAAAAAATTATCAAGAAGGGGGACAAAGAAGGTAATGGAAGAGGATTAGGATCAAAATACATCATGTGCTTGTATGAACATTGTCAATAAAAAGAATAATGGGGCTGAGGAAATGGCTTTAGCAGTTAAGGCATTTGCCTGCAAAGCCTAAGGACCCCGGTTCGATTCCCCAAGACCAACGTAAGCCAGATGCACAAGAGGGCACATGCGTCTGGAGTTTGTTTGCAGTGGCTAGAGCCCTGGCATGACCATTCTCTCTTTCTGTCTTCCTCTTCCTCTCTCTCTCTCTCTCCTCTCAAATAAATAAAATGTTTTAGAAAAAAGAAGAATGCATTAAAACCAAACAAAAATTAAAAACAAATTATGACCAGAAAAATAACACATATTCACAAGATGTGGGAAAACTGGGACTGTGATACATGGTTTGTGGGAATGCAAAATGGGCTATCACTGTGAACAACAGTTAAGAGGCTTCTCAGAAGAGCAAGTACAGAGTTATCTGAGACAGCAGTTCTGCCCATCACTACATAGCCAAGAGGGCTGTAAACCTATACTCATAAAAAATATCTGTACGTAATGTTCACAGGAAACATGAAGTAGAAACAACACTCATGTCTGCCACCCGATGAATGAATGCTTCAACAAATGTTGTATTTCAGTATCATGGAAAGTTCTATCACCTGCCACAATATGGATAATCCCTGGAAACATACTAAGTAAACAAAGTAATATATAAAGGTCAAGTATTCTGTGATTCTATTTATTTGAAGTATCCTGAATAGAAGAGTCTATGGAGACAGAAAGTAAATTAATAGCTGCCACAAGGTGGGTGAGAAGAGTGGAGGAGGGTGTACATGAGTGAAAGACTCCATCTTGGAGTGATGAAAATGTTTGAAACTTTAGACTTAGGATGACGACACAACCTGTGAACATAGTGAAATCCCCCTGAATTGTAAACAGTAAATTTCATGGTTCGTGGATTATATGTCAATAAAAACAATAAATTTAAAACTTCATTAATAAATCAATTGATTTTATGAATACATGTATTAATAATTTTGCATACTTACATGGCAAACTATAAATCTTTGAGATCTATGGCTCAGCAGAGAACCCTTAGGCTGGATGCTGAAACATGAATCATAAATCAAAAGACAATCCTTTGCTCTGAAAAAGATCCTGCTAAGAGAATGAAATGACAGTCCACAGACTTGAAGGAAACACAGACCTTCTGTCCGGCAAATGACTAGTATGGTAGACTATGTAGAGAACTCTCAAAGAGTAACAGGAAAAAAAAGTAAACAACCTAGGAAATGGAGCACAGGCATGCACCGGAGCTTCACCAGAAGATGCACAGAGGTAAAGAAACAGCGAGATGTCCAAAACCATGAACCACCAAGTACTGCAGCAAAAACCTGGTCAGAAAGCTACCCTCAGAGCTGGAGAGATGGCACAGCGGTTAAGGCACTTGCCTGCAAAGCCAAATGACCCAGGTTCGAGTCCCTAGGACCCACATAAGCCAGATATATGTTGCAAGAATTCAGAGAAACACACCGTGGCGGGAAGGAGGCATGCACCCACCGCCACGCACAAACACACTTCAGCATTTTCTGTAACAACTACCACTCACAATCCCAGGCACTTCTTCAGGATGAACACCTAGGTTCACACAAGGCCTGTGCCAATGTTCATAGCAGCTTTACTCATGATAACTGAAAACTGGAAGAAAAAAATGGGTGTGAACAGTGAACTGTAAATGTGCCTGTTAACATTATGGAGAATTCAGCAAGGACAATAACTGCCGGTATGTGCAGCAACCTAGATGGATGCCTGGAACTTCAGGTTGTGCGATGAACACCACCCTCAGGATCTGGGAGATGGCTCAGCAGATAAAGCACTTCTTGTGCAACCGTGAGGACCAGAGTTCAGATCTCCAGCACCCATGGAAATGCTGGGTAGGTATGGCAGACACACCACCTGTAACCCCGGCACACCAAATGGGAGATTGGGATTCTCTGGCAAGCGGGCCAGCTAGACTAGTCAAATTGGCAAGCTCTGGGTTCAAGTGAGAGACCTTGCCTCTATAAATAAAGTGGAATGTGATTGAGGAAGACACGTAGACATCAACCCCTGGCATCCACAAGCACCCACATGTACATAAACACCCACACACGTGTGCACCCACATGCATAAAAACATGCGTGTCCAACACACCCGACAAAAGAGGTCAGAGCAAAACATTCAATCTTAAAAAAATACAATAAATCTGTGTATTATTTCTCATAGGTGAATACAAGCGTGCAATGCTTCAATTTTTTTTAAGTCAGCTTTAAAATGTCTGACAAATAACACAGCACACCCCTGTATGCTCTCTATCCAAAGTTTATAATGATTAATTCATTCTTTTGCTTTAAGTTACTTTCAATAGTTAGTTGACAATTTCATTCACGTATAGAATATATTTTGACTATATTCACACACCCGCGTTACCCTCTTTATCCCCCTCCCACTTCCACGGAGCCCCTTCCCAGCTGAGCCGCCTTTCTAGTCTTGTGTGTCCCAGTAAGTTTAAGTTTGGGTTGCTTACGTGGGCGGGGGGCTATTTACGGGAGCATGAGCAACTTACCAGCAGCTACAACACTGGAGGAACTGTGTCCCATCCTTTAGGAATCGTTGACTGTTTATAAACCTTCAGGGAGAGGTGAGGCCTTGTGACCTCCTTCCCTGTCCACCTCTTATGTGGATAACCACAGCCACCGTGAGCTCGTGACTACAGCCATGTCCGGAAGCCAGCCTTCCACAGCACTCCTCCCCTTCCTCTTTTCACATGCTTGCCTCACCCTTTTCTGTAACGCTCCCAAGCCTTGCGTGGGAGGGCAGGGGCCGACGACAGAAGTGACCCACTTAGGAATGAGCATTCAGTAGTCACTTTTTCTCAGCATTTTGACCAGTTATGAGTCCTGCAGTAACAGCCATCCAGATTTTCATTATCTCCCTCTGTCTCTCTCACTCTATCTCCCTCCCTTACTTTTTCTTAAAACAAAACCAGTATACTTAATAAAGCAGCATTTTAAATTGTGGTTTATATTTTTAGTACTGAGGATTGAACCCAGAGCCATGCATCTGCTAGGCAAGCATTCTCCTGTTGAATTATAACCACAACACTTCTTTATCATTTTTTTTTTCTTTTTGTCTTTAGATAGGGTCTTGCTAAATTTCCCCAGTGTGGCCCTGAACTCACAGTACAGCCAAAGTAGACCTTGACCTTGGAATCCCCCTGCCTCAGCCTCCCAAACAACTGAGATTATAGGTGTGTGCCACCATGCTGGCTCAATTTTACTAGGCTTAGCCTGTTTCTCTTCAGAACTAACCAAAGCATTGAATGCATATTGGCATTTCTAGGTCACAGATATTAACATAGCAACGAAAAATAGTGTTTTATTTGCTTTGTCAGAGATGACATATATGTGCCAAACAACAGAGTGACTTAGACCTACGGGGCTCTCTACCCCGTGTGAAGGGCTTCGGTTAAACACTCAGATGAAGTGACTGCTAGTGTACCTTGCTTCTACTACTGAACATATTTTAAGGAATTTAGAGCCACCTTCATACCAGAGGGACATAGAGTCTCTTCATCAGCCATTCACCACAATCACAAGAATGGCCACTAAGTTTGGTGTCACTCAATGAAGTGGAATTGTTTGAAATGCAGGTTCCCGACTGGCTGTCATCCAGGGGTCCCAGGACAAGAATCCGAATCATCCACACACATCCTCAGTCACCACATTTTAAGCTGAGCCCAGTGCCTAGGGAAGCCCAGTTTCCTGCTGACAGTCTCTTCAGACAAACTTTCCCATCTCCATCCTCCTCAGCTCAACTTGGGAAGAATCTCCGAAGAGGTCCCTCCCATCTCGGACAATCACACACACGCTGTCTTGCAACCTCCCTTCCAGAACTCAAAACCTAGACTCTCCCTTTGATACTGTTAAAAAGAGGGAAAGCATTTTGCATGAAAACATGTTGTAACTGTATTTGTAACACTCAATAAATAAATTACAGGTTTTATATCATTCAGAGAGAGCTGCCAGCGAATTTATTCAGTTATTAACTTTGCACGCTTGGGAGAATGAATTAAATGCCGGCCCGTATTGAAGGTTTGGAGATTCACTACTGAAAAGTTTGTGCAGCTCCACAGGCATTTCAGGATGAGCCTGGAGTGTTTGGTGGAAGGCATGGGAAGCAGAGCCTTCTGCCCTGTCCATTTACAGCAGCTTATAAATTCCATAAAAAGGAAATGAATTATGCATTATTGGGTTTACATAAGGTCACCCAGTGAACTTTGACCTCTCCCTTTTCTCATTTGGCTCAATTATTAGATGAAATGACAGATTTGATCTCTTTTCAAATTGTATTAGAAAGGGTCTCTTTATTTCACCCTCTAGCAGCAGTCAGCTGACAGGGCTAGGCAAGTGCATTAATTATGATTGATTTCAAGTGTCTATAGGGTGATTATTTCTAAAATTCTACTCCTGAGCGAAAACCTTTTGACCTATTTCAGGCCACCCAGCAAATTAATCCATAAGAAGATTTAAGGGGAGACTTTTGAGATAGCAGTTTCCCTCCTGTACTTGCAGTCAAGACATTTAAGACACTCTGAGCAATCCAAAGGGATTGAATTACTAGATACAGCATTTCATAGTGAAGGTATTCAACAACCAGAAAACACAGTTAAAAACATCTTGAATGGGCCTGGGAAGATGGCCTAGCAATTAAGGGGCTTGCTTGCAAAGCCTAAGGACCCAGATTTGATTCCCCAGTACCCATGTAAGCCAAATGCACATGGTGGTGCATGCATGCATCTAGACTTCATTTGCTGTAGCTAGAGGCCCTAGCACTCCCATTCTCTCTCTCTTAAATAAATATATACATCTTGAATGGGACTAGGGATATGGCTCAGCAGTAAAATGTGCTAGCTTGCAAAGTCTGCAGCCTGGGTTTGATTCTCCAACACCCACATAAAGCCAGATTCAAAAAGTAGCACAAGTATCTGGGGTTCTTTTGAACCTATGGGTAAGAGACCCTGGTGTACCTATCCACAAAAACACATATGCAAATAAATAACTATTTTTAAAAATCTTTCTGCATGACAACCAGAAATGGCACTGAATTAGCCCCTAAGCAGGAAATGATGTATTATATACATATATCATATATGTAGTCATATACATGACTAAATTTGTATGTGTAGTCTATGGCTATACCATCATGAACACATCTGATCTTATCTGAATTTATATATGTATTACTATGAATTTGTCACAACTAGAGTCTCAGAACATGTCTGTTGCTGGGACACTCAGTGTCCCTCTCTTTTCTCCAGCAGATCAGAAATGGCTGTACTGGGGCTGGAGAGATGGCTTAGCGATTACGGCACTTGCCTGAAAAGCTAAAGGACCTTGGTTCAATTCCCCAAGACCCATGTAAGCCAGAAGCACAAGGTGGCGCATGCTTCTGGGGTTCATTTGCAGTGGCTGCAGGCCCTGGCATGCCCATTCTCCCTCTCTCTCTCTCTCAAATAAATAAATAAAAAGAAAATGAAATAAATGGCTGGGCTGATTAAAGATGGAAAGAAAAGAGACCACTGTGAGTTGAGAAGAATAGGCTTGAATTACAAGGTGACTTAAATGAGAAATTGGGAGGCATCATCACTGTGGGTCTCTTCTAAGTACTGGAAAGAATGCTACAGATCAAGTCTATGTAAAAAGAGGATATTTTACCAAAATTTCCACCTCTGAATTATTTGGTCCCAGTAGGATCTAGAGGAAAATTCTAGAATTGAAGCCAACTAATCAACTCAGCCCTATTCCCACATGGTACGGAAGGAGCTGGGATAAGGCTTGAGTAAGCCCTGTCTGCAGTACCCACAAGCTGTGTGACCTAGGGCCAACTATAACCTCCCTGACCTCTGATAGTGTTTTGCAATGAGGTGTAGATCATACCTATCTTACTGCAGAAGCCAGAGAAAGGATTATAGTGCATATTTGTTTAGAAAGAAAAATACTTGGTTGCAGTTACTTTAAATCTTCCATTGTCATTTGTGGCAGGCTATGGGATCTCAAGGCTCTCTCATTGAGAACAAATGGAATTTCTATCCTTACACTTGAAATAGTAGCAAAAGAAGAAGTTAATAGGAGCTGGGGGAGAGCTATGAAGCTATACTGATAGCAGAGAAGACAGAAAAGTTTGGGCTGGAATAGTGGGGGGCAGGAAAGGAACCTGACAGGCAATGGACAGAGAAGTAAGACTTAGAAGAAAAGATATACCCAGGAGAGTTCTTAAGAGAAAGGCTAGGGGCCCTGTGCACCAAATTCCGATATCCACATCCATCCCACAATCCTCACAGAGCTGCAGTGGTGGCTAATCCCTTCATTAGCTCTGCCAAACCAGTGAAGAGTCCTTCAGATCAGGCAAGAGACAAAGCAGGGACTGCGGCAGGTGACAGCTGGCAAATGGCCATTGTAGCTGTTAACTTCTCATTGCTGGATCACAACACCCAACCAGAAGGAGCTTATAGGAGGAAAGCATTTATGTCTGGCTTACAGTTTCAAGGCTTTGCTTCATGGTTGTGAGGAAAGCATGGTTTAAGCAGGTAGCTGGCTCCGGTCTCTAGGTAGGAGTAGTTTCAGTACTGGGCTTGGAGCTGGGCTAATGAACCTGAAGACCCACCCCTTAGTGAAACACCTCCTCCAGCAAGACTCCACCCTCCGAAGGCTCTACCTCCAAAATTGTCATCAGCTGGGGAGAAAGTATTCAAAACACATGAGACTAGACATCTCATTCAAACCACCACAGCCAGTATAGATCAGAAACTGATATCCTTAATAAAAAAAAAATATTGCATGGATGAGTACAGTTCTGTAGCCTTTATGCCTCTCAAAATATTTCCAGAGGGGGGTTGGAGAGATTGCTCAGTGGTTAAGGCACTTGTCCGCAAAGCCTAACAACCCTGGTTCAATTCCCTAGCTAGATGCGCAAAGTGGCGCATACATCTGGAGTTCGTTTACAGTGGCTGGAGGCCCTGACACGCCCACTCTTTCCATCTGACTCTCTTCTCTCTATCTCTCTCTACTTGCAAATAAATAAAATATTTAAAAAATATATCCCAGAGGAGTAATGTCCTTTGAGATGTGGAAGCGAGGCAGCCAGCAGGTACTTCCAGATTGGTTACTCACACGGATCGTCCCTGGGCCTCATAGGCCCCTGCTTGGAAATGTGGGTCTGTAACCAAGAAAACCATTACTCTCCCCTTCATCTCTACGCGCCATGTCCTACATTCCTAGGAGTAGTTTTCACATGGAGAGCCCTCAGATGCACACCCAGATGCTTGCAGGGAACAAGCAGGTTAACACAGACAAGGAACTAGACCAGATGTAAGATAAAAAGGGAGACTGTGGTCAACTAGAGAATGTGGGAGTTGCTTACACGTGTTACAATCTAAGTTGGATAAAAGCATTGTGCAGGTCAAATTATTCCCCTGTCTGAGAACCAGTCAGGCCTTTCTCCAAAGACGCCAAGCACGGGATGTATAGAACATGGTGGGTTCTGTAATTCACTTCATGCCATTGACTCATAAACATAAAGCCAGCAGATATATATATGTATATATATATATATTGTTTTTTTTTTTTGAGAAACCAGTTACAATAAACTGGATGACCATGGGGCAGCCTAGCTGTCATTGTCCCAAGGCCTGGCCATCCATTATAAAGCTAATAAGTACAAGCAGCACGCTGGTGGCGATCTCAGACTCCCTCCTACAGTGCAGAGATGACTCAAGCAGGCATGCATGTGACTCAATGAAAGCTCAGATGTAACCCAAACAAACCAGCAATGGCAGGCTTGACAGGGTAGTCAGCATGACAAGAAGAGCTTGAAGATTGAGGGAAAGGGGATGTATCTCTAAATTCTCCAGCACCAGTTTTAAGAGTCTCAGTTTGAAGTTCTCTAAACCCGAAGGTGGCTGGTTGGCCTTGTCACGTGACAGACAACTTGAGTGCCCACCTCACTCATTTTCACTGGATGGAGACCTGGGGACTGGAGGAAGGGTATCCAAATAAATGGCAAGTAACAGGAGCTAGTCCTAATAGGCTCATGGGAACAAAAGGGTTACGGAGCTGAAGGAAGGATTTCCTGAGCAGTTATCTTCAGCAGAGCCATTTGCCAGACATGCTGGGGAGGCACGAAGAGGAGGGCTTCACTCCAAGGAGGTCCACATTCCAAGGCTGGGAAGAGGGGAAGTAGAGCCATGCCTGGTGACCACAGAAAGTCTGGGGACCCTAATCCTTGAAGAAGAGGGAAAGAAAGACAAAGAGAACGCAGAAGAGTCCCCTGAGGGCCAAGATCAATAAGTTGCTGACTTACTAAGCTCCCTCTAGATGCCAGACGACATTAGCAGTGGCCTATACATCTTCTTACATTAACAACAAAAGGTCTTTTGGAAGCCAGAACTGTACTGGCTTCCAATTTATAACTGAAGAAATAGAGGAATCTGGACCTTAAATCATCCTATGGTCTACATATGTCCCTCAAAATTTGTGTGCTGGAAATTCATTTCAAATGCAATTGTGTAGAAAGGGGGTGTATTTAAGAGATTAAGTCACAAGGGCAGAGACTGGGTCAATGCTGTTATCCCATTATCACAGGGGTTCCTAATCTATGGGAGAGTTAGTCTCTTTATTTCTCCTCTTCCTCCCTCCCCACCTCAATCCCCCCATTCCTTCTCTGTCTCTCTCCCTCTCTGTCTCTACTTTCTTCCATGAGATGATGTAGCAAAGAGCCCTCTACAGATGAAGCCCCTTCACTTTAAACTACCAGCCTCAAGAGCTGTAAGAGATAAATCTGTTTTTAAAAATATTTGATTTAGTTAACTAATTTATTTATTTATTTTTAAAGGCTGTCTTTCTCCTGTTCCTCCTTTAACAGTACTATGTTCTTTTTCTTTTTAAATTTCTTTGTTTGTTTATTTATTTATTTGACAGCAACAGAGAGCAGGAGGGAGAGAGAGAGAGAGAGAGAGAGAGAGAGAGAGAGAGAATGGGCACGCCAGAGCTTCCAGCCTCTGTAAACGAACTCCAGATGCGTGTGCCCCCTTGTGCATCTGGCTAACGTGGGTCCTGGGGAGTTGAGCCTCGAACCAGGGTCCTTAGGCTTCACAGGCAAGCGCTTAACCGCTAAGCCACCTCTCCAGCCCTAGTTAACTAATTTATTGATAAGAACAGAGAGAATGGGCACACCAGGGCCTCTAGCCACTGCAAATAAACTCCAGATGCATGTCCCATTTTGTGCATCTGGCTTTATGTGGGTACTGGGGAACCGAACCCGGGTTGTTAGTCTTTGCAGACAAGCACCTTAATGGCTGAGCCATTTCTCCAGCCCCAAATCTCTGTGTTTTCTAAATGACCTAATCCCAACTGCTTTGTTACAGGGGCACAGAACAGACTAAGGCAAGTCACCTGCTTAGTTATTCAGCAGGGACATGGCAGAACAATGGTACAATTCTGCACTTTGACCCCAGAACTTGCACTTTTTTATTTGCTTGTTTTTATAAGACAGGATAGCCCAGGCTGACCTCAAACTTACCAGCTTCCTGCCTCAGCCTCCCAAGTGCTGGGATTCTAGGTATATGCCATCACACCCACCATAATTTGCTCTTTTTTATTTATTTTACTTTATTTATTTATTTATTTATGGTTTTTCAAGGTAGGATCTCACTCTAGGCCAGGCTGACCTGAAATTCACTATGAGTCTCAGGGTGCCCTTGAACTCACAGTAGTCCTCTTACCTGTGCCTTACCTCTGCCTTCCAAGTGCTAGGATGAAAGGTGCACTCCACCATGCCCAGCTTACAATTCGCTCTTTTAACAACTGTCCCAGGCTGTCACTCATAGGGTGTCAACCCTGGAATTGCTCAGGAGCAAAGTCTGTAACTGTTTCGGAAGGATAAGCTGAAGAAAAGATGCAGAAAATTAACCCAAACACTGGGCCTTCAAGTGAAATAGTTCAGGGTAAGAGGAATACCAGAGACAGAAATGGACTAGCATTTCAGGAAGCAGGAGAGCAGTTCTCCAAAGGAAAAACCAACTTCTGGCTGGGCGTGGTGGTGCACACCTTTAATCCCAGCACTCGGAAGGCAGATGTGGGAGGATTACTATGAGTTCGTAGCCTGAGACTACATAGTGAATTCCAGGTCAGCCTGGGCTAGAGTGAGACCCTACCTAGGGAAAAAAAAAAAAACAGAAGAAGAAGAAAAGAAAAACCAACTTCCACTAACCAGGTACCATCATCCGTTTTCTGGAAGGAGCTCTGCCTTGAAAATTGGAAGGAGCTCTGCCTTGAAAATTGGTCTGCGAGGCCAGGTGTGGTGGGCATGACTATAATCCCAACACTCAAGAGGCCAAGGCAAGACAATCTTGAGTTCAAGGGTAGGCTGGTCTATATACCAAAGTCCTCTCTGGATACCTCAAGAACTAGACTTATGGCTCAACATTACAGCAACTGTCTAGCATGTGCAAAACCCTGGGCTTTTCACCTGGACCTGTAAAACATAATAATATTGGTAGTGAAAGGTCTTGAGTGTGCTGGTCAATAAGGGGGGGCACTTTGTTGAAAGGACTTCAAGGTCTGGTAGCTGTGGAAGGGATAAGCAGAGACGCCTTGTCTCACCGAGTGCTAGCAGGGAACAAGCCATAGTATCTGCTGGGCAAAGGGAAGGATGCAGAAACAATGACTCAGGAACCCCCCAGTGGAATGAGACTTTGGAGATGGAAGTCACATTCTGTCTGATGTGTCTGTTCAAGGTTTGGGCCTCATCCTGAATATAGACGGGGATGCTAAGGGTAGAGGAGCCTTTATGTGGACAGCACTAAGACAAGAGAGAAGGCTACCCCGAGAGCAAACAGAGGCGGGAAATGTCCTAGCAGTCACATACCAGTTCCTGCTTCTCTGAGGCCTCATCCCATGGGGCACTCTCACTGACGCTGGCTTAGCTCAGGTTTTGATAATCACCTCTGGAAATGTCACTGTAGTCGATGGCTTTCCAGGAATCCACGGGGATGAGAGGAAAGCATCAATGGATTTTGTCATGTGGAAGGAGACTCGGGATCCAGGAGATGGCAGGGAAGGCTTTTTCTCCAGATGGATGACTGAAGGAAGGAGGAGGACAGGGTGCAGCCTTCATACCCTGCACTTACCAGTAGTAATCTCTTGCTTTGCCTTGGCTTCAAAGGTTTATTCTCCTCAGTAGACACAGCCATTTTTGCCCCCTACACACATAGTTTATTCTCTTGAGTGGGCATAGCCATTCTGTCCCACAACAAGGTTTATTCCACTAAGTGGACAAGGTCATTTGTCCCCCATCCCTCCACACACACAGGTTTGTTCCACTCAGTGGACATGGCCATTCTGTGACCATTTGGATAAAGTGTAAAGAAGTCATGGTACAGATCTATTTCCCAACACATATGATCAAGTGCTTGAGAGAATACTTCCTGCAGATCCCTTGGGAAGTGAAGACAAAGCCAAATAGGCCATGGCCTTTTGTGTTGTTTTGTGTTTACCACTCCTGCATTCCCACCCCTGGAGGTCGATGGCCTTGCCAGCAGCCAATGATGAAGCGAACAGCAGCGACGCTCCAGCCTTGCTCTTCCCCTTTCCAAATGGGTAGAGATCTTGGCCTACAAGGAGAGTCAGATGGTATAAAATGGCCTCCAGATGTCACACTGTGGGGAATGCTGGCACTAAGGCCCCCAGCTCTAGGTGACTATTCTACAAGTCAGTCCAATGTTGCCTGTTTTATGAAAAATATGTCTGCAGGCCTTATCTCTCCCCAGGTCACATGCTCTAAGTAATTATATTAGTTGACAATCACATTCCAGTATCAAACAACCTCAAAGCTCATTGGTCCACCAGTATGGGAAAGTTTCTCTATTCTTCAAGCTACATATCTAGTCTGAGTCAATGAGGTTGAGTTGGAGTAGGGGTGAAATTTACTGGGGGGGGGTGTCTCTGTGCAAGGAGGAAGACTAGAGCCAGAATTCCTCATCAGTACAGGCCCTCTGCAGAGGGTCACTATGGAAATTGGAGGATGTTCAGCACACTGAAGCTTTATCTTGGCTCTTGAGTGGGTGCCAGATGCTCACAGTCATTCAAAGCTTCCACTGAGTCAGTGGCCTTCTGGGTTCTTGTCTTATGAATTTCAACAAATGAAACCCACAGACCAGTGGATAAAGTTTAGAGCATTTTTATTATAGAGATGGGTTCATAGCACTCCAGAGAAATCTGAAGAGAAGGAAGGAATACAGAAACCTGGCAGAAGCAGGATCCCCAGAAAATGCAAAAGCCCACAGAGAATGGGATCTTTTATGACTGGATGGGAACTGAACTGGTCAGTTCAGTGCTGATACTAAGTAGGGGGGTCACGTTTTCTGGGAAAGGGCAACTTCCCAGGAATTTAAAAAAAAAAAACATTTTATGTATTAGCAAGCAGAATGAGAAAGAGAATGGGCATGGGGCATGCCAGGGCCTCTTGCCACTGCAAATAAACTTCAGATACCCATGTCACTTTGTGCATCTGGTTTTAATGTTTACGTGGGCATTGAGGAATTGAACCCTAGGCCATCAAGTTTTGCAAGCAAGTCTTTAACCACTGAGCCATCTCTCCAGCCCTTGCCAGGAACCTTATCTTCCAGGAAGAGTGTGGTGACCTTCTCCTTCTTGGAGAAAGAGATTATTTCTCCTAGGAAAGGAGAACTCTCTAGGGAAGAAGAGATAAGGAAAGGCTAGGCCCTTCTGACATCTCTGACCTCTAGCAAAGTGGAGTGATCCAGATTCTCCCCCTACAGGCTCAAAGAGATTCTTCACTTTAACTTTTGGGAGGGCCCTGCCACCCCTTAACTGGCCCAGTATGAGGTGAACCACGTACTGCCTCTTCCTCACTCACAGCACAAGTCACTCTCAATTATAAGGGGCTGATAAGGTGTTCCTTGCAAAGAATTCAAATATGGAAGAACTAGAATAGAAAATGAAAAAAAAAAAAGTTAGCAAAGATCCTCACCCTTTGAAATTGGGTCCTACCTGTTTCTTCAAACAAAGCTCATTTATTAGCATGTTAAATGGTAGCATCTGAGATGTGACATCTAGGTGGCATTTTGTAAGGGCAGGGTAGCCACAAATTCATTTTAGTACTTTCCTTTCTACTTTCAGCGCACCTTTTTACCAGTTAGGCCAAGGTGATAAGAACCGGGAACATAGGGGAGAGGGGAGGCCAGAGACACCCCTGGTGACAATCCAGTCTATAGGACCTGCCTCCGTTCACTTTCCGTAAAGCTGCCTATAGGGAGAAGGCCCGCCCTCCAGGCCCTTGTGGGAGTTTTGCTTTTCTGAGTTATTTCTACACAAGTATGTGTGTGCCCACACTGCTCGTGAGCCCAAAGAATCGTCCCTTGTGACTCCCCTCCTTAAACAGACTCCAATTAGACACCACTTAATGGCACCTCCAATTTGACTGTCTGTCCAAGATTCCACAATGCATGGGAACTCTCCCTGAGATTTTCCCTGTTTTTCCCATCCTCAAAACAAGGAGGAGGGAATAATACATGATTGAAAACTAGCCACAAAATTTAAAAAAAAATAATAAATAAATTTGCAGTTGTGTTGCTTTGAAAACTTAGTGCACAGCTGGGGGGCATTTAAAGAACTCAATTAACAAGCTCTGGCTGTAGTGTGCCCCTCTTTGGGAGGGGGAAAAAAATCACAGTTAAGATTTGTCCAATTAAATTATAGAAGAATTGAGGAATTCAAAAGGAGAGAGAGGTTGGGGGAATGCACTTCCAATTTAAAAAGATTTTAGTCTGATGGGAGACCTGTAGTCTGATTAATTCGGTGTTAAGCTTTTCTTCAGTTTCCACAAACTCATAGGCACTTAAGAATTTTTAACCAAATGTAATTATAGGTTTTGATAATCAGGCTTTGGTTAAATAGAGTCCCCTCTTTCCTATGAAAAGTAAGATGAAATATTCAGTTATAAGGAAGCTCCCTGTCTCCACTTTCCACTTTTTTCATGTCCTGAGGGGAATCTACCTTAGCGCAGAATGAGGCTACATTATGATCCTGGAGATCCCTGGGCACTGTGGTCTTGAGTATACCTTCTTCCATGGAAGTATGTGCAAAGTCGTGCCATCTGACTACAGGGGTAAGAGGATGATCAGAAGCCAGACAGCACACATTTTTTTTAACTATACTTGTTTCTTCTTTCGATTTTAAAAAGAATGTAAAATTAAGAAATTTTCCTAAGCTCCTATAGGAATGATAGCTGCTAGAAATCATGTCTACCAAAACCAATGGATAAACCAACCTGCCCGAAATTCCCACTACGCACTAGAACATGGGTGTGTGACCACCTAAGAGCAAGGTACAAATAAAAGTGTGAGCGACACGACGCGTGACAACGCAGCGCCTATCGGTCTACACTGAACTGTCCCTGTGGCACACTAACCTCAGGAGCCCAGGCCCGTGCCCCCCACGCCAAAAATAAAATGTTATTCTGACATCATTAGTCTGGAAGAATACCGAGTACAGTATGCACTCTTTTGGAATGACGAGTTTTTCTGCTTTTCCTGGGGTGGGGGGGGATGCTCAGCCCAAGACAAAAATGCGTAAGGGCAGCAGAGAAAATTCATTTGTATAAGCTGGCCCCCCTACTGTGGAATTTTCAATTATATATATCTAATTATGGCTGTCAGTTGATGGATTCAGAAAAGACATGTTGGTCCCCCCTCCTTTTTTTTGTCTTTTCGTCATCTCTTCTGTTAGAATGATTATAGCACACTTACACAACTAATTGCCTTACTGCTGATTACTGATACAATTATGCAGACCCGGCTCCTTGTGTGAACAACCATCTGCAGAGGGAAAAAAAAGTGACACTATTCAAAAACTATCCATAATTTAACCAATGTTATTCCAATGCACTGAGCCCAGACAATCGTCCAGCCTTCATATTTCATACCCACCCTGGCAAGAGGAGGTTGGGTTTTGTGTGCCCAATTCACCTCTTTAGACACACTGTGAATCAGAAAGAAAGAAGAGAGAAGAAAGTGCTTCACATGTCAACCCATAGTGGGGAATTGAAGCGTGGTTAACGTCCATTCCTCCTTTGGGTAATTTTTCTTCAAATTTTATACCACTTGGCAATTTTTTGTTTCCTTTCAAACTGCTGAGAAAGTGCAGATGTTTTAGCTCCCCAAAGTGGGCTTGCATTTGCTGTCTTGTTTTTGTTGTTGTTGTTGTTGTTTTAATGCGAACTCTTCTCCCTTTTTCTCTTTTTCCCCCCATAATGTTTTTTTGTTTTGTTTTGTTTTGTTTTTTTTAGGTAGAGAGAGAGAGAGGAGAGGGAGAAGGGTTTTAACAGAATAGAAGGACGTGGCTGACATATGACATTTCAATAAAGTGTGTCTTTTGTTCTCTAAGGCAAAGCTTCAGAGAACACCAAACTCCGAGACCTCAGGGGCCATGGGGAGGGAACAGGTGGACAGGGCAAGAAGCCGCCGGCCCTGCGGAGTAAACAAAGGAAGTCGCATGGTCTTTCCCAACGTGCAAGGCAAGAGCAGTCCCAACAGCAGGGAAAAAAAGAGAGAGAGAGCCAGCAAGAGGACCAGGAAAGTTGAACAGAGGAAGCAAAGCTTCAGCTGCTCCTCTAGAAAAAATAAGACTTGAGAAAGTCAGGATAGAAAAGGGCATTGGCGTGGCAGGGTCTCTAATTTATATACGCATGCAAAATGACTTCCTAGAGCAGGCACGATCCTGGGCCAGAGAGAGAGAGAGAGAGAGAGAGAGAGAGAGATTTAAGAAGATATCCTAGGGAGTCAGCTGCCACCAGCAAGAAGAGAACTGAGGTTCTAGTCCTGAGGGTTTCCAAGAAGAAGCTCCAGCTTCTCTCTGGAAGGTCTTGGATTCCAGCACCTACTAGACCACCCCAGAGCTTGGGGGTCATTCTGTCTACACACAGAATGGGATTCCGCCATCCCTGCCCCCGGTTTGCTTCCATGCCTCTTCTACTCCTTTACTCAGGGCTCTATAGAACTTCAAGTCTTGATGGTGCTATTGTTTTAAAAGTAGGAACCTGTAACACCATGGTCTCTTAGACCAACTCACTAACGGTTACCGACAATCATAAATGGTCCCAAACATATTCTGAAATAGTAAAGGACAAAGATATGGCCAGCTAGTTTTTGTTTGTTTGTTGTTTGGTTTTTCCAAGGTAGGGTCTTACTGTAGTACAGGCTGACCTGGAATTCACTATGGAGTCTCAGTCTTGCCTCAAACTCAGGGCGCTCCTCCAACCTCTGCCTCCAGAGTGCTGGGATTAAAGGTGTGCTGCACCTTTTGTTTCACTGGTTATTTTATAATAATAAAATTAATAATAGCAGTGAATCTTTCCTGATAGTTTGTAATGTATGAAGGTCTTTTTTTTGTACCCTCAATTATGATCATCATCATCCCTCGAAGACAAGACTGTGATGATGTCCTACGGTAGGTAAGAGGGACCTTTGGGTTGATGGAGTTCATTGACCAATCCAGAGCATGCAATTGTTTGAGCTGAAGCCTAGAACTGTCCAGAACTGATGCTCATGACCAGGTACCACCCACCTCTCCCCAGGGCCTGAACAAACTTGGTAACTCAGCTCATGGGGATAATTGTTGGACAACTAATAGGGGCTAAGAAGAGGAAAGTAGGAGAAAGAAGCAAATTGCTGCCTTGTGACAATTGTCCTGGACTTAGTGTTCCTGCCCTGGGGTTCTTCTAATACCTTCCTCATTAGCTCAATGACTTGTAGCAAGTTGCCAGATATCTCCATATATGTCCTTACCATAAAAAAGAGAAACTTGGGACTGGAGAGATGGCTTAGAAGTTAAGGCGTTTGCCTGCAAAGCCAAAGGACCCAGGTTTGATTCCCCAGGACCCACATAAGCCAGATGCACAAGGTGGTGCATGCATCTGGAGTTTGTTTACAGTGGCTGAAAGCCCTGGTGCACCCATTCTCTCCTCTCTCTCTCTCTCTCTCTCTCTCTCTCTCTCTCTCTCCCACTCTCCATCTCAAATAAATAAATAAAAATATTTGAAAAACAAGAGAGAGAGACTTGGAAAAGAATGAGTTTTTTCATTTCAAAAATCATCTTCCAGTTATTCTAGGCAATTCTGGTCTCTCCAGTTCCTGCATAGTCGTCTCTGGGCTTATAAAGGTTATTTTGGATTTGGCACAGTCGAGTCCTATTTCTAAGTGTCCCGCCAAAATGCTGAAGCTTCAGTACATGAGCCCAGTTGGAAATGAAAACAAACTTGATCAATGACAGTACAGTTGATTTCATTGCATTCGCTGTAGAAAAAGACGAGTGGAAAATGTCTGTTGCCGGGGTGGACAGGGCCTCGGGAGAGCGACATTGTACACACTGAGAAGTGTTTGTAAGCATGGGGAAGGAGTAATGGACGGCATGTGGAATGGGGGAGGCTAGTCTGGGCACAGCCGGAAGAGTCTGATGACCAGGGAAGCAGGCAGCGAACACCCTGGAGAATAAAGATGGAATGTCAAGACTCTTGCAACTGAATCCAGTGATATCCTGCCATAGCAAGCTTCCAGCCCCTCTCTTAAAGCTGCTGGGCCTTCCACCAGAGGCTTCTGGCTAAAAGGAATCCAAAAGAGGCCCAAGCCCAAGTCCTACTTTGTCCCTTTGCCTCCCTGGTACAGGCTCCAGGACAACCAGCTTTGCCCAGACATTCCTAACACCCAGGTAACAAACCAGGATGCCCAGCTCAGGAAATAGGCCTATGAGTGGCGCTTTGGCATCTCTTTGTACCAGAGGTCAGAAATCATGAAGGTAAACATTTGGAAGTGAGGGGTGTTGGTTGTACCTAAGTGATGGAAGTCAACTGTTCACTCAGTCAAGCCACCAGCCTTCTCGCTCTCATTGTTGTTTGTTTTGTCCTTTGTCTTCTCCTGTCCCTATCAAAGGGCTCAGAGCCTACTTCTTGGGCACTCATGTCCTACTGCTCTTGATGTGACAAGCAACACATCCCAGCCAGCAGGCATGACCCAGTCTCTGGCCCCATCCATTGACCCAGGCAGCAATTGCCCAACACCCATTTCACCATCTAACTGTCACTCATCCATCTGTCTGTCCAGCGGCAAATCAACTTTTGTATGCCACAGGCACAAAAATCATAATAAAGAACAGTTATCATTCCATGTCTGTGGGCTGGTGGGGACTAAAATCCTATCTGGGGACTGAAGAGATGGCTCAGAGGTTTAGACACTTGCCTGTAAAGCCCAAGGACCCACGTTCAATTCCCCAGTACCCACATAAAGCCCGATATACAAGGTGGCACATGTGTCTGGAGTTCATTTGCAGTGGCTAGAGGCCCTGGTGTACCCATTCTCTCCCTCTCTCTCTCCCTCTCTCTCTCTCTCTCTCTTTCTCTCAAATAAATAAATCTATCTGAAAATAAGACATCAATGCCTAACATTAAATAATTTATGATTGTAGGGTTAAAATAATATAAGATCTATGAACATGTCTTTTTCAAACCCATGCTGATCTCTCACATGCTTTCTTTCCTTTAACCCTCAAAATGATTCTGTGAGCTGTGTCATCCTGTCTCTCATTTTCCATAGAAAAACTGGTATGACATTCCATATCTGAGAAAAGGAGTTATTTCTTGAAATCCCACAGTCTATCTCCATGCCTTATGCTATTATGCAGCAGGCCACTTCCCTGCTAGACAGAATCACTGATGAAGATGTGACTCTCAGGGGCTTTCCTAAGTTTCCTAAAAGAAGGGATAGGGCTGAGGAGCTGGCTCAATGGCTAAAGCAGTTGCCACATGAAGCCAGATGCTTCTGCAGACATCTGTAATCCCCGAATGCCTGTGGCAAGAAAGGACGCAAGGACAGGAGGATCACCCGGAGGCTGGTGGGCCAGTTGGCCTGGAGAAGGCAGCAGTGAGCAGTGAGAAACCCTGCTTCAAATAAGGCGGAAGGTGAGGACTCTTACCTGAAGTTGTTCTCTGCCCTCCCCTCCACACATGTGCTGTGGCATTTGCACATTTACACACATGAATACACACACACACACACATACCAGAGAAAGAGAGAGGGAAAGAGAAAGAGAGAGAGAGAGAGAGGAGAGAAAAACAGTACAGGCACCTGGAAGGCTGAGCATGTGTGCAGGGGTGATAGGGAGGAGAGAGAGAGAAGGAAGGAGGGAGAGGGGGAGAGAGAGAGAGAAGAAACAAGAATAACAATAACCACTGAGTTACAGGCTGCCTTCTTGACGACCTTATGTAGCTACACACTGTACTCTTGCAACTCATATAAGCCCCAGGATGCATGACCATTCTCGCTACCGAAACCCATGTTCGGATCACCCAGCTAAACGAACTAAATAGGTCGTCATTGAAGCAAAGAGGGTCTGATCCCCAAATTCATGTACTTAATAGGTGAAAAGCATAGGCTCTGAAATTAAGATCAACTGGGATAAAGGCCCACCTCTGTCATTTACTAATTATTTGGCCTTGACCAGTTACTAAATGTCATTGTGCCTCAATTTCTCCATCTGGATGGAGTAACAACCATCTCATTCACTTTATCTGAGGTTTTGTTGTTATTTTTGTTTTCTCCTGAGCACTGTACAGTAACACATGTGAATAGTAAAACAGAATGCCTGTTGCCATGCTCAATGAATGTTTGCTATTACCATTATGGTTAATTCGGTCCATTTTTCAGGGACATCTAAGTGTTGTTTAAAGCAAGAGATAATTAGAGGAGCTGTGAAACAGATTAGCAGTTAAAGGCACTTGCTTGCAAGCTTGCCAACCTGAGTTTAGTCCTCCTGGGTGCCTGTGTAGACAGCCTGATGCCAAGTGGTACATGCATTCCCGATGGTCTTATGGCAACAGGAAGTAGAACCAGGAGAAGGAGAATCCGGAGCGCTGAAGCAGCAGAGGCATGCTTGTTCTGAAAGGGTGGGACAAGAAGGGAAACACCCTGAGATTGCCCTATGACCTCCAAGTGCACTATAACACTATAACAAGTGCATGTCTCCCCCCACACAACATATAATAAAAAGTAGAACCAGAGCCGGGAGTGGTGGCACACACCTTTAATCCCAGCACTTGGGTGGCAGAGGTAGGAGGATCACCATGAGTTCGAGGCCACCCTGAGACTACATAGTGAATTCCAGGTCAGCCTGGGCTAGAGTGAAACCCTACCTGGAAAAAAAAAAAAGTAGAACCATCAATATAATTAGATATAGATGAAAGAAAGAATTTGAAGTAGGGTGATGGAGCAGCTGATGGTGTTCAGTGATTGGTCTAAGTCCCTAATGCAGAAAATAGACAATCAAATGTTTTATCAGCTTAAAGAAGCCACAGCTTCTCTCATGATTTGAAAGCAATTTGCAAGCTTTCCCTTAGACATCCAGCAAGCAGTTCTAGGGCACTCTGACCTCAGCCCAGGGATGATGTGATGTGTCTCTCGTGCCAGCCCTCAGCCTCCTTCGGTGGGTGAACATTGCCTTATGAGGAAGGCTGCACTGCCTCAGCCTTGGCTTTCAGATCCATGAAGTCCCAATTCTTCATGCTCTTATGTCTACCTGATTTGGTTTCACTCAATTTTGCCAAGTTCACACAAGTTCTCAAAGCTCCCCAGCTGCAGGAGCTCTCTCTATCAAGCACATGGGGCGGAAAGATGATGTGAGACTCTTTGTATTCTCCCCGCCACAGAAGATCTGCTAAGATTCAACACACTAGTAGTATCCAGCACACTCTGCCAGGTAAATCACCAGTCCCAAAGTTCTGCTCCAGGCCAGTCAGGCATACCCTGGTTAGTTCATAAAGAGGGTGCTTGCCTCTCACAAAGAATGAAGGTAAGCATCATGTTTGCTTAGCAAAATCTTGTTTCTGGATGGTCACTACCATGATGGCCCATCACTAAGAAGAGAAGCCTTCTTAGTGTAGGTTCCTCCAAAAGCAACCCACAGGCTTGGGTTCAAGTATAATAATATATCTGGGACATGCAGAGGACTAGATGAATAAGCTAGCAAAGGGAAGATGGCCAACAGATGGTATTCCTAGGCCAGCTACCACAGTGGGCTCAATTCACAGAGGAAACTCCAAGGGATGGGGAAGGGGAGGACTCAGGATGATCCCATGTGCGGGGCGAAGGGCCACAAGGCTGATTTGCCATCTGCACATATTGTTTGTGACTGGCTTCTGAGGGCTGTTAACATCCCAGCTGTGGGTCTGTTCCATAGCAGAAGTGTTTTGAGTTATTGGAGGAGTAGCGATGTTTAGTTGGAGGGAAGCTGGAAGGAGCTCAAGGCTGAGGTCTCGGGGGGGGGGGATGGGCATCCACAGTGCTTGCTCTACCAAATTCCACCTTATCACCACCTCCAGAGAAAACCGCATTGCTTCACTTCACTGACTCAGAGGAGAGTTGCTGAGAAGGTCAAGTATCCCCCCCTTTTTTTTCAAGATAGGGTCTCACTCTAGCCCAGGCTGACCTGGAATTCACTATGTATTCTCACAGTGACCTCGAACTCATGGCAATCCTCCTACGTCTGCCTCCAGAGTGCTGGGGTTAAGGCATGTGCCACCACACCCGGCTTCAAATATCCTTGTATCTTGTCATTAATAGTAATTTATTTATATCAGAGCTTTACTTATAGCTGTAACATGAAATGATATTAAAACAATTTGAATAAACTTCATGAAGATTGTAAGGGAAAAGGGAAAGAGTAAGAAATTACAGTTCACCTAAGACTGAAAATTTCCACTGTGTGAAAACTGCCTACATACATGCAGATGCATATTCACATAGGCACATAAAGAAGGATGGTAAATACTACATGCTTGTAACACATGCTTAGAAAGGAGAAGGAGAAGACTAGAAGAAAGCCTGAATGTTCATCTATGAGGCAAGGGTTAACTAAAGGCTTTGGAACCCTACTTCAGAATTATAAAGAGATATGTGTATATATGGCAGGGAAAATAGTTAAGATAAAAATGAGGAACTGAGAAGATGGCTGAGTGGTTAAAGGCACTTGCTTACAAAACTTGATGGCCTGAGTTCGATTCCCCAGTACTCACATAAAGCCAGATTCACAAAGTAGGGCATACATCTGGGGTTCATTTGCCATGGTAGTAGGCTCTGGCACACCCATACTTTTCTCTCTCTCACTCTCTCTTCTCTTTCTCTCTCTCTCAAATAAATAAATACAGAAATATTTTTAAAAGAAAGTAAAAGTAATCTTGCCATAGTATAATTTCCATTTATATAAAATTTTGGATATATAATATAAAAGTTAATATTACATGTAACACCATGGTGAATGAATTATAATAAATCATAACAAGGGTTATTTCTACTCTGAGAGAGAGAGAAGCTTTCTCTTTTTAATCAATGTATTTCTTAAACCGTTTACTATGGACATGTAATCTTACATTATTGGTATGATTAAATGCATGAATGACAGCTGACATCTTTTCACTAATCAAGTAAAAACTATTTAGGAAAGCAATCAAGGTCAAAAGCACAACTAAACTTCCACAGCGGTCACCTAGGTCATTTGGTGAAAGAGGACTGAGCATCAGACTCTGTCTCCTGAGGACGCCGCTTCAGCAGAGGACGGAGGGGGCCGTCCCCACCTCCAGTTCAAGGAGATATTAAAATATCCTGGGGGGTTCTGTTTGAAGAGCAGATAGTATATGTGATTTAGAAAAATGTCCACAAAAATAGACAAAGGTACAATAGTCCTGCTAGGACTACAGGTCAGGAGTGTGTCTGAAGTTTGCTTTGTGCCAACCAGGAATTTGCCCAGCAAAGCCAGGTAAAGAAGCAATTACGGAGTGAACTTACACTTGGGGCTTTTCTGAAGGCTGCAGACACAAACACACTGTACTGGATCCACTGTTGGTTGGTTAATATATAGCTAGCTCTGGGGGAAAAGAGGGAGGTGCCAGGCTTGTGAACTTCTGATTTCCATGACACAAATATTCCCTTAGGGGCTGCTGTTGGGACATAGGACATGAGGCTGGGAAGAGATGTTCAGTCCTAGCAGCTATTTGTACACTTCCTCTTTAGATGTGACCTCCAGAGCACAAAACGAGTAAGGCCATGTAGTAAGTGCTATGTGTTGAGTATGATTACCTTTTATAAAAAAAAAAAAAAAAAGTTTTATTTATTTGCAAGCAGACAGAGATAGAAGAGAAATAGAGAGAATGGGCATGCCAGGGCTTCCAGCTCCTACAAATGAACTCCAGATGCACATACCACTTTGTGCATCTGGCTCTACGTAGGTACTGGGGAATCAGACTCAGGCCATTGGGCTTTGCAGGCAGGCTCCTTGACAGCTCAGCCATCTCTGCAGCCCATGATTACCTTTAGCTTTCACAGACTTCATTTACCTATGCCTGTGCAATGTTCCTTCTAATAACGGTTCCGTTTACACACCATTTGCAGAATCCCTGCCGTTTTCATCATCAGCTCTCCGGGGTGGGTGCAGGCAGCTTGGGCACACATTGCCTGCAAAAGCTCATAGATTTCTATCTGGAACATTTCCACCGAGGATACTTCAAGGAAGGGGCCAAGTAGATGCTAATCAGAATTATAGAAAACAGTGCGTTTGGCTCTAGAAATATAAACAGACAGATTGTGTTTTCGCAGCAGCCTGACACAAGTTTTGGTAAGGGAGTGATATTCCCTAATCCCCTAAGCAGCTCATCTAAGCAGAAAAGACTGAGGAATATCACTTCCTTTCTAGCAGGGAAGAGCCTGGGCTTCCAAAGCTTGAGAGCTGATGGAAATTCATACAGTGTCAAATCCAAAGTGAACTGTCCAAAATGCTCTGGGAGCCAGAATATTAGTTCATGAGTAAGTGGAGGGTAATTCTTCTTTTGAATGCATTAGAATATGCTTTTCTTTTTCTAATTTTTTTTTTGAAATAGTGAGTTGTTTAGTAAGATTGTCTTCCTTGCTTGGTTTTTCTGCCCCGTGTATGTGCTTTAGCATTTGTAAAGTGGGGCTATATGCCTGGCTATATAAAAATATTGATAAACAGTAACCAACTCTGATAAATAAGACCTTTCTTCATTCATGGGATGGAAGGGAAGGGGAGGCTAGACTATCCAGTCGCCGAGGATCACTTTAAAGTGTGTAAAAGCGGATGAATTTGTGTTGCATGTTTTTATGCAGTTAAAACATAACTGATTGCAAGTGAGGAGAGAAAGCAGGAAGGGGAAAGGGGTGAGATCCTAGCACCTGGGGCGTTCTCGGTGTCTGATAAATGCCAGATTTACTGCCAAAGTGATACTGATAAATACTAACTAAATCACAGCCATGCTTGGGGGCAACTCATTTATTTTTCCACACACACCCCCCCCCCCTTCAAAAGGAACACAAAACATGGAACTCAAGTCAGGCATGACCAAACCTAAAGAATTTGACTCTTCCATCCTGCTGCTAGCTGAATTCCTCGTGATTTGGGCCCACTGTGGGGGAGGCTTGTGGGGAGGGGGTGCCCCGGTGGGTTGAGGTGGGGGTGGGACCAGGACTTAATCCGGCTAGGCTTCAGGGAGGAAGGAGCTGTGAGGGCCAGCTCAGCTCCGTCTTTCATGAATAAACACTCTAATTGGGGACATCACAGATAATGGGTCTGACTTCTTTCACTGGAGGGCAGATCATGATTTGCTAATTGGATATTCCTGGGGTGGCCGAGGCGCCCTCGCCGGCCCTGAATGATGACTAGTTAATGGAGTTTAGAAGTTCCCATTGCAGACTGCTAGAGCCACGCTAAGAGGAGAAGGAGTCCGCCACCCATCCCGGAGTGGCATGGACAACAAAGTGCAGGGTCTAGGATACATACGGTGGTACCAGTGGCCATTCCCAGGATTACCTTTGTGAACCGTGTGCCCTCCCCCATCAAGAGCCCAGCACTTTCCCAACCTTCCTTGTTGGGGTTCCTGACCCAGAGATAAAGTGTCCGCCCTCTACACCACACCTCCTTTCCCAGTAGCCTGGGGGTCTGTTCCTTTGCAACTTGAAGAAACACTTGCCTATGGGAATGCCAGCCAGGCTTAGGGGTCCAGAGCCATGTCAGGGATAGGCCTTCATGGAGAGCCAAAAAGGCTGCTCTGGAATCTCTGGACTTGAGTCGGAGCCACGAGTATGGCTCCTTTATTCAGTGCCAGTGCAGGGATGAAAGAAAGAGTGTTTCTAGTCTGTCCCTCTTTAGGAAGACACCGGCACCCCATGGTGTAACTGTTGAGGAAGAATGGAGGGTGGCTGATGTTTCAGAGGTGCTACTCTCTGGCCAAGCCTTTTATGTGGGTTCAAGGCCATGGGGAAAGTCCTCAGCTTTTCCTGCCAATCTGGGTGAGCAAGGGAAGAGAAATTGTGACAGGTGTATGGCAGGGCAAAGAAACATGAGGAGACCTTCCAAAATCAAAACTCAGGCAAATTCCTTAACCAACTCCCTTCCCCAAAAAAACTTCTTATAAGGAAAATACTCACTGTTCTGGTGAGAGAATATACTGAGCATCCAATTTCTCTTTCTATAAGAAGACAAAGTTTCTCTCTGATGAAATCTGTGGGCAACTGGAGATGCATGTGCTCTGCCTCGGTTGGGTTTGTTCATGAGGAGTAGCTTCACCCGGCTGTTCCCTGATCACTGATGTCATTTCCAAGGGTCTGGAATCCTCCTCCACCTCAACTACCAGTCTTGCTAAAGGATGGTTTCCCTCATGCATGAGGAAGGCCTTGAGGAAATTCCTCCTGGCACTGGCAGAGGGTGACCTTTACTCAAAGAAGCCATTTGCACGGGGGCTTCTGCTGCGCCCATTCTCCAGAAGGTGTCCGACATCTGGACAGCTGAGAGCTGACATTGAGAGGCCATTTTGCATTCAACATGCTGACTCTCTATCGAGCCGTTGCTAGATACTATGCTACTATATTCTCTACTGATATCACCTCATACAGTTTTCCCAATAACCTGGTAAAGTGAGTACTACAATTCTCTCCATTTGTACTTGAGAAACATACTTCCTTAACAATCCAAGGCCACCCCCGAGTAACAGGCAGACACAGAAATTGAACACAGGTTCATTGCACTCCAGAGCCCTTGGCCTTATCCATTATACTTTCCCTGAAAATTTGTCCTGTTTTACATTTCTTTCCTGAAGGCAGTCAAGAAGATGGGAGGGGGGGTTGGGGGAAGAAGGGAAGTTGAAGGCCTGGATGCAGATGAAGAAGAGCAAGGAAAGGGATTTTAATTCTATAGAAATGATGAGTAGGTTTGCAATTAAGGATACAGTTGGGAACAAATGAACAAAAAGGAGAATGTCTATATATTTTTTATGATATATATATATATATATATATATATATATATATATATATATATATAAATGGTGGTCTTCAAGAATTGCAGCCTCTTTTTCTATATGTGGCAATGATGAGTCACTTCTCAGAAACCTGAAGAGACCATGTTTATTATCAAAGAAGCTTGTGCATGATGCCAGCTCAATTGCTCAACTTCTCAAACACTGATTGTTCCCACTGCATGAAATGATCTATATAGTAACAAGTTATGGAAAGCTCCTCCCACATTGGTATATCAGAAATTGCATACATATTTGTTACCATGTGGTACTTTAGCCAGTTCTGAAGAAGCAAGGATATAAAGAATATAGATTTTTTTAAGGCTCATATTTACAATGAGACATGTTCTTTCTTTCTTTCTCTGTTTCTTTCCTCTCTTCTTTGTCTTTCTCTTTGCTTTTCTCTCTGCTGGTGTTTAGCTCTTGTTTCCTTGGGCTATCTCCTGGCATCCTTGGTGCAGCTCCATCTGGCTCATTTGTTATTCATGAGTTAACATGTGTTGTGCATACATTCGCCTTTTAACAACTGTTCCAAAGTACACCAATGTGTAGCAACCGGTGTCTCCATGTTTCATCACACACACAGCATCAGTCTGTCAAGTGTGTGGACATGCACCCCAACCTAGGTACATTAGGTAAATGAGTAAGTGCATTTTCTTAAATGTTTTGTTCAGTAACCAATAGATGTAAGTGCATTTTTTTTTTAATTTTATTTGAGAGAAAATGGGTATGCCAAGGTCTTCAGCCACTGCAAACAAATTCCAGACACATGTGTCATCTTGGGCATCTGGCTTACGTGGGTCCTGGGGAATTGAACTTGGGTCCTTTGGCTTTGCAGGCAAGTGCCTTGACCACTAAGCCATCTCTCCAGACCATCGAATGCATATTTTATAATAAACACAAAACTAGAAAGTAACAAATCTAAATCTGTTACTATATCCTAGTGAATCATTGGTGAGCAGCTGCCTCTTTGGGGGAAATCTTAGCATAAAGGATGGTGACAGCCTTAGTTAATTTGGGCTTCAAATGCAGACTTTTAAGAATGAGCACTTGTTGAACAAGAAAGTCTATGATGCAAGGGCTTGGAAACATGCAGTGAGCAGAAAGATGGGAGGCAGGCCTCAACCCTTCAAGGAAGGCCAGACATTTATGGGATATTAACCAGTGGTTAATATCACTTTGGTTTTTGACCTCACATTCTAGATACGTAAGGGCCAGATATGACTCATCTCCTGCCAGCTTGTTCTTCTTGTCCTAGAATCTAGAAACAATCCTTTGAACCTCATCAAAACTGAAATCCCTCAGGGAAATACTGCATTAAACGGGATTTAGCCTTTTCAACAGAGTAGAAATCTGACATGTATGGATAATGGTGAAGAATAGAGAAACTTGTAATGAGATCCAAAGAAATCTAGAGAATAGGCCCACAAAAAGCCAAACTCTTAAGGTTCAGATGCCCAAGGGCCTGAATTGGTCCACACTGAAGCTCCATCCCAGGTTTCCATTATGCAGCTATGCCCTAAAGGAATACCTTTCCTCTGGACCTCTGAGCAATGCGGAGGACCCTGGACTTACTAAGAACCTCACAGCCTACTCGGAAGACACTAACCCTTTAAAGTACCAATTTCCTTCAGAAAGGCTCGATTTTTTTCTAACTTGGAGAAGACTGAATATCTCTCTTGATTCCTTAAAATCTCTTAGTCGGGCTTAGAGCCCTCTCTAATACTATCACCCCATATTTTAATTTTTATTTATTTATTTGCAAGCAAAGAAAGATAGAGGATGCATGCCCCAGGGCCTCCAGCCACTGCAAAGAACTCCAGATGCATGTGCGTGCCACTGTGCATCTGGCTTTATGTGGGTACTAGGGAATTGAACCCAGGTCATTAGGCTTTGCAAGCAAGTGCCTCAACCACTTAGCCATCTCTCTAGCTGTATCATCCCATTTCAAGACCTACTAATGGAGGAACCATATGCTAATGGACAAAGACAAATGAATCTGATGGAGAGTGGCAATGAGGGTGTGGAGATAACTCAAAGGATTAGAGACAGAAAGGAAAGACAGGGAAGAAAAAGAAGAGTCCCAGGGAGAATATGAGAATATACAGGGAGTTTTCCCACCTTGGTTGGTAAAGGGAACACTTTAAAGAGAGAGAGAGACAGAGAGAGAGAGATGGGCTGGAGAGATGGCTTAGCGGTTAAGGCACTTGCCTGCAAGGCCAAAGAACCCAGGTTCCATTTCCCAGGACCTACATAAGCCAAATGCTGAAGTTGACGCATGTGTCTGGAGTTCATTTGCAGGGGCTGGAGGCCCTTGCACACCCCTTCTCTTTCTCTACTTGCCTCTTTCTCTCCCTCTCTCTCTCTATAATAAATAAATAGAATAAAACAAAAATAAAACATTTATAAAAGGGAGAGAGAGAGAAATGAGCAGGCAGGGTATCCTGTTACTGAGCAAAACCACAAGTTGAGGTTCAATATGGATGCTACTTGAGTCAATAGACACATTAACCAAACCTGACCTTTGGAACAATAGTGACCTTAATGGTAAGACATCTGTTGTATTCAAAACTGGTACACAGAAAATAAGATGGCAACTCCTATCAGGTAGATGTTGTCATCATTATGCAATAATAATTTTTCTCCCAATAATGAAGAGACTGAGCCAGACATAATGAAGGCATCTTTCCAGTGTCACTCAGTTGGTAGGAGGCAAATCTGGGGCTAAGAGCTGATGTGGTCAACCTCCAGAGCTTGCCACCTATTTACAAGGGGACAGACTCTCCATCTGCCCCAGAAGCTCCACATTAAAGCCCCTGGGGAGGGGGAAAGGAGTGCTTCTATGCTTATATGGAAAGTGCCTATAGCTCTGTTACTTTCTCTTCTTACCTGTCCACTGGGAAACAAAATGTTGGTCTCTTGGCCACCCTAGACTTCCATTTGGAGACTGACTAAACCTGTTTCCTGCTCGAAGATTCAGTGTCACATGGGTTAATCACCATAGATTGTTAAAGACATGTTTAAAATGGGGTTACAGAAATCAGACAAATAATATTTGAGATTTGTTCATTTACAAGACTAAAAGTAGATTCCTTCCTGAGGCACTAAGATTCATTATACATGGTAAATATTTGTTTGGACAAATTCTAAATCGAGGATCATTTGATTGATAGATAATTGTTTCCAATGTCAGCTGAATATGCTCGGCTGTCACTGCCAAATCACCAATTGATGTGTTGTCTTTTAATGTTTTCTTTCTTTCTCTCTCATTAAAGAAAAAAAAAAGTCCTGAACACTGTTTTCTTATGATCAGTTCTTGAGTTAATTTCTTCACTGAAGAGAAAACATCTGACACTTTGCTTTACCCAAGGGACTTGAAGCCTTTCGAAACCCCACCCCATGGGGGGACAGGGTTGGACTGGACCCCCTGAGGATCCCATAAGAATTTCAGGATGGAAACAGCCCTGTACTGCCCTCTGAGGCCAGCACAGCATTCTGCAGGAGCTCCACGGCCAGGTTTCCTGTCTTCCAATTAGCCTGCCCACTTAGCAGGTAAGATAATCAAGGCCCAGGGACAATGGACCCATAGACCTTTGCAATCTTAAACACTTACATACACACATATACATGTACCCTGGGAAGGCCCAGGAATCAAAGGCTCCTAGGGAAAGCTTCCTGAAGCTGATCTCTTAACAGTTAAGATGATTAATTTTTTGTTTGTTTGTTTTGTTTTTCGAGGTAGGGTCTCATTCTAGCCCAGGCTGACCTGGAATTCACTATGGAGTCTCAGGGTGGTCTCAAACTCGCAGTGATCCCCCTTCCTCTGCCTCCCAGTGCTGGGATTAAAGGCGTGTGCCACCACACCCAGCTCAGTTAAGATGATTTTTAATAAGAGAACAGAGAGAGGAAGAATTTATTAATCCCTCTCCCTTAGGCATGGTGACTGGATGAAAAGAGAAATATTCTGTTTACATCAAGTGTATAGATTTGATTATATTAAATTTGCTTCCTGATTTCTTTCCATGATCTGATCCACAGGCCAGTGCTAATTTCCACGGCTCCTTTACAATAACATTGTCTTCTGAGTAATTAACATAGTAATCTATATTTCATATTACCTATTACTTATGAAAAAGTTAGTGGCCAGAAGTAGGGTGGGAGAAGCTAGGTTCTCTTAAAGGAAATTTGCTCAAATAGTTCTCTAGTTATTTTTTTAATAATAAGTTTAAAAATCTATTATTATAGAGTAATTGCTCATCAAATTTCTTTTTAAAAGTCAAAGCAATTTTCAAATTATAAAGAACTTCTCATCTGTGTCTAGATAATTATGAGGCTGCATTTTATATAACTCCTATACCTCAGTAGGCTGAAAGGCCTGTTAGAATCTTTGCTTCAGAACCCAAAATTTCATCAGCTGTGTTCTTGTGCAAAGCATGTTAAATATACTGCATTTCTGTGGTTGCAAATATGCACATGTGGAAATTCTCTATCAATTGCCTATAGCAACAGTCAGCTGCAAGACCCGCTATAATCTTTGCTTTGTAGCTCAAGATTCCATTGACTGGGTTCCCGTGCAAAGTACCACGTGATGCATAGTAAACATATTATAGCATTTTTGTAGTTGCTACAAATGTATGTGTAAATTATCCAGCGACTACCTACAGCATCAGTAGGCTGCAAGTCCTGTTAAAATCTTTGCTTTGTAGCCCAAGATTCCGTTGACTGGGTTCCCGTGCAAAGTACACGTGGTGCATAGTGAGCAGCATTTTCCTTGTCACAAGACACACATGTGGAAGTTATCTGGCAACTTCCTATAGCATCATCTGTTTAGGACCAGCGCAGTTCTTTTCCACCAACTGAGGTTTCAAGGATGAGGAACATACATGCTAGTAAGTGAATGGACAGATAGGTGGACAGGTAGATGAGCTACGGCTTCACCTCTTCCCCCCTTTTTGGGAGAGAAGTGTGATAAGAAGCCACAGGAGAGCTGGACTGTCCAGAAAGACTCTTGCCAAGAGTGGGAAAGTTTCTTTTGTGGAAAAACTTCTGTAAATTTTAGGTACTTCTTTCACCAAACCAAAAAAAAAAAAAAAAGTCACAATTTTTATCCTATTGCACAGAATCCAATCAAGTTCTGATGTTTAAAAACTGCACATGCTGGATATGATGGTACGCTCCTTTAGCACCAGCTACCTGAGTGGCTGAGGCAGGAGGATCACAAGTTTGAGGTCACCCTAGGCTATATACTAAGACCCAGTATAACTTGTTAATTAATTAATATAGATGAGAGGGAGCAGAGATGTGCCCATTTAAAAAACTTATGTCTATTTTTTCTTGAAAATTTGAATAGAGGACTATGGGGAACTAATGAAAACTTTGAAGGCTTGCAAACACTGCCACTGATCACACGTGCCCACACGTGTTTACATGTATAAACACATTTACTGCACCTTCATGTCCCTTTTTCTATTCAATTTTCGAGTGAATTTTAGTTTGCAATGTTCACATGCTGTGGCTTCTAGATACTGCCAAAGGGCTGTGGACAGCCTGAGGAAGAGGAGACACGTCAGAATAGAAAATGGTCTCGTTCCCTTTAAACATTACTTCTCTCGTCATTCTTCTCTACTCCCCAATACAGTTGCCGGCTGTGATCTGCTGCCTTTCAACTTGGAATAAAATACATTACTTATGCAGAGAATGTTTTTAATGTAACAAAGCAAGGAATAAAAATGCCTTACAACAGTTTTATTAAAAACAAATTCCCACAGTAAATACATATACACTCTGTTTCTGGGAGCCAAACAGCCAAGGACATAGCTGCTAAGTGCTCTGGGAAGTGCTTATAAATTACTTGAAATAAAAAACATTGTTGCCTGGACATCAGGGATGAAATGCTGCAGTTTGTAATAAATTAACAGAGAACTTTACTTCCCCTCCTTGAACAAAGCAGCCATTTGTCTGAATAACCCACATTCAGCTGTGACTTATATTTTCACCACTGCAACTGCATTCATTTGCAAATGATTCTGCAGTTTTAATGTTAAAGTTTTAAATACCTTGAGAACTAATAAATAAAGCAATGGAGAGAGAACAGTTGGCTTGTCGTTTAAAAACTGCCCTCATTTCTACTTGTCTTTTGGCTTCTTTTTTCAAACCCTTTCAAAGTTTTTCTTTCCTGTAAGAAATACAAAGTTTTCTTTAAACTATATTGAAAAAAAAATAAAAATAAAAAGCTAAAATGTATTTGGAGCTATTCACACCAGAGAGAAGTTTCCATAACACCCAGAACTATGGTGATTTGGGTTAGTATTTGTAAGGAAAAAGATTTTGGAGGCAAGTTAGAAAAGGACAGAGATGTGCTGACTCCTTCAGTATTCATCTTACATTTTTAAGACTTTTCTTCTATCAATACTATAGTGACAGAATAATTTATAACTATCTTTGAGGGGTTTTCCCATTGTGTGTAACTTTTGTCTGCAAGTCTTGGATTTGGTTAGATTTTTTTTTTTCTCTTTCTCCTTCTACTCTACTAGACTTGGACCAAGAAAACAAAACAAAACAAAAATTCTCAAGAAAAGTCGTGTCACTTCTCTTGAATTATTTTGATTATAAAACAAAAACTGCAAGCAAACTCTTTTCACAACCTGTTCGGTAAAACAAAATGAATGGCTTTCCAGGGTCTTGAAAGAAAATTTGATAGGAGAATTTACTGACTCAATTTGAGGTTTTAAGGCTATTTTCATGGCAAAAAAGAAGGAAGAGAGAAGCAGCAGCAGCTTGGTTTCCTTGTGTGGTTGCTAGCTTTGTTCGATTTCTTTTACATTTTTAAAAAATAAGGTCCAAGGTAGGCAATCACACTGGATAAAAGTAATATGTCACCATTTCCAGGAAGCAATCTGAAGGGGACTCTTCAGAAACGTGTTATAGTCTGAAAAGTGGCTCATAAAATATTTTTATAAAGTAGGAGTTGAAATCATTTAAAAATCACTCTCTTTTATAAATCTGTTTAGAGAAAGCTCTTTTGATCCCCTCTTTCTTCTGATCCTCATCTTTTATTTTGCTTAGAGGTAAACAACATTTGCTTCATTTAAACACCAGCATTTGCCATGGCGGATCTTAAATAGTTTTCCAGTCTCCCTTTGGCAATTCCTCACATAGGATAAAATAAGGAGACTTCTCATCCAAGACTTTTATCACCTCCCACAAAAATGTTTGTTGTTTTTTGCTTTGAGTCCCCCCCCCTTAACTCCCTCCTGCCCCTACCCCCACTCTGAGCTGCACCGCAGGGATGGGGGTAAGGGGGATGGGGGATGGGGGAAGAGTGGGTTGTTTTAGGACATTTCAAAGCCTTTTGTGACAAGCGAACCAAAGTCCTTCTGCAGAGAATAAGAAATGCTTGATTACATGCACTGCAAAACGGGAGATATTTCCAAATTCCCTTTTAATTAAGATGTCTAAATAGCCATTTCTTTGGAGAGAGCAATTTCCAAACAGTTTAAAAAGAATACGAAGCTGCAACAGACATCCCATCCTCTCTGACCCTGGAGGAAGGAGACTGTCACCTATAGGTCTGTAAGATGGACATTCACAACTAAAAATGTTTGATGGCAAGGGAACACAAGTTGGAGGTTTGGATACAGAAGTCATTATAGGACCAAGGGCTTTAATAACAAGACAGGAAATACAAATGCTTCTATGCTTAGCTGGGTCATTTGTACAAATGCATACACCTTTGTTGTTGGTGGTTTTTTTGTTGTTTTGTTTTTCTTAATTTTTTTTTTAATTACGGAGTGATGACTGGTTTGGTGCTATTTGATTCTCTGACCATCCAAGCCTGATTAAGAGCATTTGCTGAGGCCCTAAGGACGTCCTAGCTGGCCACCCATCTGGTGTTAGGCTCCCGTCCATGAAATCCCTCAGCTTAGCACTGAATACTCTTTCTAAAGACGGTTAAGTAAAAGGGCTGACATTAGCATATGTTCCCCCCAAGTGTCCTGTTGAACTTTCTGCTGGGCATTACCCTACCACGGGCTTTCTGGATGTTATCCAATGAGAGATTGGCTTGGAACTGTAAAATTAGCCATCTGCCTATTAAAAATGTAACCAGCTGCATCCGATGAAACACAGTGACTATTGAAATGAACTCATCCGGGAGAGAACTCGCGTCTCCTGCTTGGACACTTTTCCAATCCACTGCTGGACTGGGACACTCCAGCAAAGAGCCTTCCGACCTTGTTTGGGGGAAAACAGCATGACTCTCAAGGCATGTGGGTTTGTTTCCTTGCTAAAATTCTGGCATTTCTTGTGGACTTTGACTTTAAGTGCAAAATTCTCTATTTCCCTACCACTTGTTCCAAGCACTCCCCTTGATGCAGGAAAAATAAAATATAAAGTGGAGTACATCTCTGGAGTCTCCCATATTTCAATGGCCACACTTGAATATCTCATCCTCAACTCTAGGCATTTTTTATAAACTTTAATCCCAAGCCTAAAATACTCTCCCCAGCACATAATACCTAACAGAGCACTGGAGACATAATTATTCTAGCAAGAGCTGCATTTCACTGGATATCAGACACTCTGCATTTACTACAAAGTCTGTTTATTAAAAATGAGAACTTTCAATAGCTTGCGCTATTTTTTTTTCCTCAAGCCTAATGGAGCATTAAAAAATAATTCATTAACTAATTAACAAAACTGTGTTTATTTACAGTATATAAAATGTTTCTATCAGGCAAATAACACACCATAATACGGCGTTGTGTTGACAGTAAAACATCTGCAGCTTAATTTAATGCATTTAGTAAATGACGAGGGGAAATCAAAGGATGTTTAAACAGTTACTTCTCTGCCTGGGATTTCTCTTTCCCTGCGGAGGTCAGAGGCAGGGAGGAAAGATGTTCCTTGGAGAGCCAAAGCTACATTCAGAGGTGCTTACCACCAGCCTTTAGACAATGACCCAAGGGCGAGCTCTGCACGGTTCGGACTGTCCTCAGTGAACACAAATGGGCCTGTGCGCATGCCCTGATCAAGCCTCTTAGAAGCCACTAGGAGCTGTCAGGGTAAACCATGTGAAATTAGCTTTTTCTGCAGGTTAGAGCCAATCAAGTGTAGAGAACTTCATGCCATACAATCTTAGTAATGTATTGTTTGGACTTCTTTCTTTCCTCCCTCCCTTCTTCTTTTTCTTTCTTCCATCTTTCTTTCCTCCCTCCTGCCTCCCTGTTTTCTTCCTGACTCTGACTCTGTTTCTCTGTCTGTGGGTGTTTCTCTCTCTCACTCTTTCTCGTTTTGACTCAGACAGGACTTTTTTTTTTTCAAGCACAAAAAAAGCAAGCCCCAAATAAGAAATGAACAACTTGGCTGTTAGATCAGATCACTCTGTGCTAAAAATGTTACTTCCATACCAAATCCTTCCCCTGCTCCTGCCTGAAACTTTTCAGAGGGCCAAAGATTTTCTGTTTTGTAGGATCGTTTTGCTTCTTGCCCACCGTCCCACCCCCTCAGTGTGAAACCCCCGGAACAAGGACAGAGTTACAATCCTGTTAGTGGACCTACCATGGGGGGTGCAAACCTGGGGAGACGCAAACAGCACTGGTACCAGCACGTGGGATACTTGGGGATTTTGATCTTTGCTCATTTAGGTCCAGGAACATTCAGAGTGACCGCAGGAGGTGTAAGGTGAATTGCTGTTAAAAAGTCAATTTTCTCTATAACACTTAAGCACATTCGAGTGTCTGCTTTTGTTGTGAGTATACAGTATTCATAAAATGTCTTGTTTCAGCTCAGTTTTGCAGGGCCCACCACTGCTGGCTCCTTACATTGGAACCCTAGATGTGTAACAGTCTTTAGGAAGTCTCCTATAATAGCTTCACCTGGGGTTCGGGTGCAAAGTCTGACACAGGGAAAATAGGCTTGCCACAACTAGAGGCTTTCTTAACATTGGATTTAAAAATGAGAAGATGTGGCTGGAGAGGTGGCCCAGCAGTTAAGGCACGTGCTTGCAAAGCCTAAGGACCTGCGTTTGATTCCCCAGTCCCCATGTAAAGCTAGATGCACAAGGTTGGGACATACATATGGAGTCCATTTGCAGTGACTAGAGGCCCTGATACACCCATTCTCTTTCTCTATATGCCTCTCTCTCTCATACATAAATAAAATCAAAAATTAAAAAGACTACTTCAGCAAATGCTGGTCAGCATTGTCTTAACCATGTCCCTGTGGATACACACATAAGGAGCCATCAATATTTATTAATTTTCCATTCTAATGTGTGTTGTATAATGATATGAGTGTTGTCATAATGTGTTACTATGTGTTAAACATAAGTTGGTTTAGTTCTCTATTTGGGGCCAAGTGATAGGGAACTACCTGACCCAAGTCACTCCCCCCACGACCTGCATCCCACTAGCTACAGATCCTGAGGTACACAGTTAAAAAAGCAAGGTCAACTGTGTGTCACTTCACGTCAGAGTTCCTGATCAGTGATAGAAGTCATTTGACAAATGTCTATTGCAAAACCTTTTTGCAACTGCAACAGCCAGTGGTGGAAGATGGTAGTAGCCTTTCTCACTGCCTTGGAAGGGTTCTCAAAACACACAGCTACAAATGAGTTAGAATCAGAGAAACCAGGGAAAACTAGAGCAAAACCGACAGAGCCACATGGAGAGCAAATCAAGGGCCTTAAACAACAGGAGGAATTGCCATGCCCTCCACCTGCCCAGCATGGCCTCAGAGCAGTGACCCATGGCTTTCTCAATGACACAACGCTGCTTCTCCATGGCTGTGGTCTATCTGTGGGAGAAACAGACAGGTGAGAAACCAGCACAGACAAGGGAGCAGGGGAACCTGTAACCTTGTAGTAGCCTACTCTCTGTGGCCAGGCCCCTGGCTCCATCTATACTCTACCCATTTGCCCCACACGTCCATACAGCGCAGCATGGTTCAGACTGGAAGCCCTAAACCACATTTTCTAGTCTTGCCTGTGTATCACTACCAGCAGCCTCCAATATTTCTGAAAAAGTAAAGACAAACCTTCTTCAGTGAATTAATGCCAGAGGTGCGGAATGAAGCGAGTAAAGTGCTCGCTGGGCAAGTATAAGGATCTGAGCTCAGATCCCCAGCACCCAGGTAAAAATGTCATGCATGGCAGCCCATGACTATTATCCCAGCACTTGGGGAGGTGGAGTCAGGAGGATCCCCAGAGTTTGCTGATTAGCTTCTCTAGCCCAATCAGTGAGCTCTAGGGCCAGTGAGAAACACTTCTCAAGAAAAAGTGGAATGTCATTGAATGAGACACCCAACATAAACCTCTGGCATGCACATACACACACACAAATTTAAAAATAAAACTACAATCAAAAATCTGTATGGAAGGATCCCTATTCATGACTTGTATTTGTTTGATCATGGAGAAGATGTTTTCTTCAGAGTTCACATCATTCACAGGACCTTCAACAGCTCCCTATTATCCACAGAGCAGCCCATGGTGCTTTGTCTTATCTACCCCTCATGCAGTCCCCTGCCTCCACACCCTCTTTCTTTCTGTCATCCAGCCTCTGTCACTGATTCTCCTGCACGATTTTTGGACACCCCTGTTCCCTCATGTAGTTTCTCTTTCATGCCTGGCATATGATACAGTCTCTGCTTGGTTAGCTTCTGCTCCCCCTCACAGCCCATTTTGGATATTAGCCTCATCTGTGGCTGCAATGTGACTGTCACTCTCTTCCCTGAGGTTCATGTAGTTATGATCCTGGAGCAAGAGTCCTGACTTAGTAATGCTAGCTGTGAGTCCATAGGCATCTCACTTAACCTCTCTATTTTTTTGCCTGGGTTTTCCCATTCATAAAATGGAGATACCAGGAGGCAGGTGTGTGTAGGGGGGGGGGTACATCTGTAGCCACAGTACTTCAGCACTAAGCTGAGGCAGGAGGATTGTGATCTCCAGGCCAGCCTGGGCTACATAGTCAGACTCTATCTCAAAAAAAGTAGGGGTAGTAGTAACTAACAAGAGGTTAAGGGGGTGAATCCATTGTTTAAAATGCCCAACAGGCTCAATAATACTAGCTATTATTTTCTATGATAGCTTCCAATTTCCACATCAGGGAGATCCCCACTAAGAACTGGGGCCTTTCTCTATTCATCCTTGTACAGTTCTTGGCCTAGAACCCGACATGGTATAAGAAGTCAGGCAAGGTTTACTATATGGCTTGTTAAATGAAGAATTAAAAAAGTAAAGAAAGAACAAGAGGAAGAGAGAAAAATGGTTGAAACGTATACTGTGTAAAAGAATGGGTGAAGAGATGCTGGGCATGGTGGCACACGCCTTTAATCCCAGCACTCGGGAGGCAGAGGTAGGAGGATCGCTGTGAGTTCGAGGCCACCCTGAGATTACATAGTGAATTCCAGGTCAGCCTAAGCTAGAGTGAGACCCTACCTTGAAAAAACAAAAATAAAATATAAAAAATAATTAAAAAGAACGGATGAAGAGAAGAAAGGGAGGGATGACACATATATCCCACTAGTGAAGACGTAGTTAAAAAACATTGGAAATGCAGCTGCTTACACACGAGCACTCCACACAGCCATTCACTAAGAGGAAGCTGGTTTTTGCAGGAAGAGAACACACTGGGCTTATTTTCAAACCCTGGTCAGGGCTTCTCAGAGGACAGTGATGCTGAGCGTAAGTCTTTCTCAGTCTACAGTCTGATCATCAGGAATCCTCAAGTCCTCCTGTCAGGTAGAAGAGCCTGGGTATGAATGAGCCAGCAGATGGCAGCTATCCTACTGTGGAAGGTCCTCATGGAAACATAGCTTCTAGAGCCAGGCTGCCTGGGTTTGAGTCCCAGCCACAGTCCTGAGCTGCTGAGTTGTCATTGGCCCTGTTGTATTATGTTATCTTGCTGTAACATAAGGGAGAATGTGGGCCTGGCCTCACAGGGACATGTGACAGGGAGTGAAATAATCCTGGGAAGTCCCTGAGCCAAGGACTAGGTGCAAAACGTGCACTCTTTAAATGTACTTTGCCACTGTGACCACAGGAGGCTTTTCAGAGGAAACTGGAGGCTTGCTCGGTGATGCTGGGATGGAAAGACGGCTCTAGATGTGAGGAGCCGGGCTGTGCCCCGGACTACGCATTCGGCAGAAGTGGAAGAGGGAGGACCCTCTGTTCTCCTGGGTGTTTGGATTTTGCCTTTTAAAATGGCACAACCTCCTCTAACCTCAGTTACGACACTGCATGAAATGTTACTCCCCGGATTTGACATTTCCTTATTCTTCCCACTACTGTTTTCTCCTTTGTTGCTTTGAAAATATGAATTAATGATGAATACTAATGAGCCCGTGACAAGGTGAGCTTCCATCTAGACACCGTGAACACTGGGAGTGTCACAATGTGTGACATTTCTACCACAGGGAAATGAACAGAATCCTTTCTGACTTCCAAAGTCAACCAGCCTCCGATTCATTTGCTTCCCCTTCCCTCCCATCCAAACTCCTTTCCTTTAAAATTTTTAAAAGAATCTTCATGAAAGCCTTATGAATGAGACTTTGAACTTGTTCATAAGATTTTATGCGTCTACCTGGTGTAGACTGTTTTGCTGTTTTTTTTTTTTTAAGTACTATTGCATTTATGAAAATCTTTCTGGATGCCTTTTTATCGTCCTGGGCAAGCTTGCTTGCTTGCTTTTTTTTTTTTTTTTTTTCTTTCTCTTTTTATTGTCTCTGATGCTGTTTCATGGAGCTTGGGGATTTGTGAAGCAGCCAGCCAGAGAGAACTGCAGGCATGGAGGCTGCGCACAGTGACTTCCTACCAATGCCAAGTTTCCCTCCCCCTCCCATAAAAAAAAAGACCCAGCAATATTTGCCTGCTGTTGGCATCAAAGACAACCTTTATAGCATGGTCTGCAAGACTATCTCAACACAATGGTAGGTTTCTGACCATTAAAAGAGAAGGAGAAAGCCGGACATGGTTGTGCATCTACTTGGAAGGGGACGGGGCAAGGAGATTGAGAGTTACAGGCCAGCCTGGGCTACATAGAGAGATCCTATCTCAAAACCAAGAAACCAAGAAAGACCAGAGTATGGAGAATTCTAAAAAGTCAGGAATAACTGATTGTGGTAGTGTCAGCACAGCCACTTTCTCCACCCATGGCAGTATTTAGCTGACGAGGCTCTGTGCACTCAACAGACAGCAGATGGCAACCCCTTCCTGCCTTGGGGCTACCTCTCCCTGGAACTGCTTTCCCGGCAAGACTCTACAGAGAAGAGGCCTGGACAACAGCGCATGAGGAGAAATCCACAAATGCAAAGACGCTCGACGTGATCCATCAAAGCTTCACTCCAAAGCCGGGCATGGTGTTGAATGCCTTTAATCCCAGCACTCAGGAGGAAGAGGCAGGAGGATTGCCGTGAGTTTGCCCTGAGACTACGTAGTGAATTCCAGGTCAGTCTGGGCTAGAGTGAGACCCTACCTCAAAAAATAAAAATAAAAAAAAAAAGGCCTCACTCCACTGAGCTCTCCCGAGGAGCTCTGCTGGAGGCAGGTTCAAATACCAACTAGCTGATGACCTGTGCCTATTGTCCCCAGAATGCAGTTTGCTTATCCATCTGATGGGGCTACTGTGGGAACCTGCTTCCTATGGCCATCAAAGGGATGAAATGAGAAAACTGTAAGAGCCAAGGAAGCAAAGACGTCTTAGCACAGTGAGTGGGAGTGCCAAGAGCCCGTTGTGGGCATTCACCAGCCCAGCCACTCACTGACTGCTGTTTGTTGAAGAAAACAGTGCAGCAGAGGGATGTGGCTTCCACCAAGTCTTCCAGAGTTGGAACTGTTTTCATTACGCTTACATTGGGTTTGGCTGTACTTCATTCACTTGCTTCCTCATTTCACATGCCCACAAGTTTTCCATTTGCAGCTCCTACAACATTCTATGCTTTCTCCATCAAGTCACGTGTCATTGATTAAGACCATTCACTTGCTCAACATCAGATCCACCCACCTTTCCCCACCGCTGACAATACTGGCATTGAAGGGTCACAGCTTGCAGGGAACACCCATCAAGCAGGAACTGGGTTCTCTCCTCAAGAATGTCCCAGGCAAAGGCAGGGAAGATGTCTCAGTGGGGAAAGTGCTCGCTACACAAACACAATGACCTGAGTTCATATCCTCAGCATCCACATAAAAGCCAGATATGGGGGTACCCGGCTATAAATCCAGATCAGGAAGATCCCTGAGACAACTTGGTGAGCTCTAGGTTCAGTGAGAGACAAGTCTTGAAAAATGGGATAGAGAGCTAAAGAGATTGCCCAGCAGTTGAAGGTGCTTGTCTGAAAGCCTGACAGCCTGGGTTCAATTCCCCAGTACCCACATAAAGCCAGGTGCACAAAATGGTGCATGGACCTGGAGTTTGCTTATAGGGACAAGATGCCCTGGCTTGCTCTCTTGCTCTTGCTCTCTCTCTCTCTCTCTTCCTGCAAATTAATAAATACAATATTTTTTAAAAAGTTAAATAGAAAGCAATAGAGGAAGACACCTAAGATCAACCTCTGGCCTCAAGACACTTTGCATACATGTGCATGAGCACCTGCACACACATGCCCCTCCACACTTAGGAGCACACATATACACATGTACACAACTGTGATGGTTTGATTCAGGTGTCCCCCATAAACTTAGGTGCTCTGAATGCTAGGTTCCCAGCTGATGGAGATTTGGGAATTAACGCCTCCTGGAGGCAGCGTATTGTTGGGGGCGGGCTTATGGGCATTATAGCCAGTTTCCCCTTGCCAGTGTTTGGCACACTCTCTGTTGCCTTTGTCCACCTTATGTTGGCCAGGAGGTAGTGTCCACTCTCTGATCATGCCATTGTTTTCCCCTGTCATCATGGGGCTTCCCCTTGAGTCTGTAAGCCAAAGTAAACCCTGTTTTCCCGAAAGCTACTCTTGGTCAGGTGATTTCTGTCAGCAATGCAAACCTGACTGCAACAACAATACATAAACTACAAAAAGAAAGAAAGAAAGAAAGAAAGAAAGGAAGGAAGGAAGGAAGGAAGGAAGGAAGGAAGAAAGAAAGAAAGAAAGAAAGAAAGAAAGAAAGAAAGAAAGAAAGAAAGAAAGAAAGAAAGAAAGTCACTGGATGTGGTAGCACATGCCAGTAGGATATTGCTGAAGAGGCAGAGGTAGGAGGATCAGGAGTTCAAGGCCAGCCTGGTCTATACATTTTAGCCTGGCGTGGTGGTGCATGCCTTTAATCACAGTATTGGGAAAGATCCATTGGTAGGATCACCATGAGTTCAAGGCCACCTTGAGACTACATAGTGAATTCCAGGTCAGCCTGGGATAGAGTGAGACCTTACCTCAAAAAAACATAAATAAATAAATAAATAGGTAAATAAGTAAATAAGTAAGAGTCACAGGCAAGAGGAATGCTCAGCAACAGTTTGGTTGGTACAAAGTTTAACTGTTAAACTATCTGGGTTCAACACTAACTAAACAAACTCTGCCACTAAAAAGCTGTGTAATAGTGGGCAGATTCCTTATCCACTCTGTGCCTCACTTTCCTGATCTTTTAAATGGGAATGAAAATGACACCTACCTTATACAGTTAAATAAGTTAGTATTTCTACAATATTTAGACTTATGCCTGGCACATGATACTATTACATAGGCCTCACCTTAAAGCATAATACATGCAAACACAATATGTAATACAAACCTAATACATTAAAATGGAGTGTGCTTGTTGTACCCCAAACTCTGGGCTGAGGGCCTTGTCTCATTTCATCCTTAGGAGACTCACATGGGACAGGTACTTGGCCTCGGTGATAAAATGGACTTCACAAAGTCCCTACCCATAAGCCTGTAGAAAGGATTCACTGAATTGCTCTGTGTGGAGTGAGCACAGCTAGTGGTCACTAGTGACCAGAATGCAGTAGGACCTCAGCAACAGAGGCTCACCACATTTAAACAGGTTGTTCAGGGTCACAAAGCCAGACTTGGATTGAATATGACCCAGACCCAGGGGTCTTAATCTACTTTCTGCTGCTATAACTGAAAAGCAGACTGGGTAAGTAATAAATTTTTAATAAGGAAAGTTATTATTATTTATTTTTGGTTTTACGAGGTAGGGTTTTGCTCTAGCCCAGGCTGACCTGGAATTCACTATCAAGTCTCAGAGTGGCCTTAAACTCACAGCAATCCTCCTACCTCAGCCTCCTGAGTGCTGGAATTAAAGGTATGTGCCACCACGCCCAGCTAAAAAGGAAGTATTGATAGCTCATAGTTCTAGAAGTCTGAGAGCAACGTGCTGCCATCCATTGAGGGCTCCCGGCTGCACTGGATTATGTCAGAGTGCAACACATGTAGTGAGAGGGCTTGCCAATTTGGGTCTCCCTTCCTCTTCTTATAAAAATGGCAATCCCAGCCGGGCGTGGTGGCGCACGCCTTTAATCCCAGCACTCGGGAGGCAGAGGTAGGAGGATCACCATGAGTTCAAGGCCACCCTGAGATGACAGAGTTAATTCCAGGCCAGCCTGGACCAGAGAGAGACCCTATCTCGAAAAAAAAAATGGCAATCCCATCATGAGACCCCACCCTCATAGTCTCATCTAAGGCTGATTACCTCCCAAAGGCTCTGACTCTGGACATCAAATGGACTACCAAATGATACTGAGGATAATGTTTCAACATGAGTTTATGTGAGAACATGTACGCCATATCCCCTAGGTCTGCTCCTGCTGCCTTACCAAAGGTCCATGTAAAGTATTATGAAAGCTCAAATACTTCCATCTTGCCTGGAAGAAGTAGAAAAGTTTATTTGGAGCAAATGACCTATTTTTTTTCCTTCCCTTGTTTCTTCCTTTCTCCCTTCCTCCCTTTTTCCTTTTCTCTCTTTTTCTCTCCCATTCTCTCCCTCTTTCCTTCATTCATTCATTGCTTTCTTCCTCTCTTTCTCTCTCTCTCCCTCTCAAAGACAGTAGTCACTCATTTACTTTGGTTTGACACAACAGTAATGACTCAATGGACACTATTAAAAACATTAGGGCCTCTTGCGGGCCAAGAGACATGCTCATTCATCACAGGCCAGGATGCAGTCACATGTCATGTGATCACACAGGACTGTAACTGGCTTCTCTCATGACTGCTCTGACTCAGCCTGAAGCAAGGGCAAAGCAAAGGTGGTTAATTAGGACTGTGGGAGTATTTAGATGGTGTGCAACTGATACTAGCCGCGATCTCCATGCTCTCCCAGAGATAGCACGGTACACACCACTCAAATAGTACTGTACTGTACTGTCTAAGTATATCCCAGATATTGTAAGCAAAGGACTTAGCACTTTTAGGATTACCCCGGTGGCATGCTTAAAGAATGCCAACTGATAAGAAAGAACAAACAGTATTCACAAATTATGCTTCTACTTCTACTTCTACTTCAATTATAGGAAAAGAACTTTGGTCCCCTCAGGGCCCTAGTAGATCTGAGATTAGTAGCTGTGATCTAAGTGATGCCTTTAAAGAGTGTTAAATCCAGGGACAAACTACAGTGGAACTTTGTCTTATCTTTGATGGAATAGCAGAAATATCCTTTGACTCTTGGGTGATAGAATCCAAAATAAAAACATGAAGAGCTGGAGAGATTGCCCAGCAGTCAAAGTACTTGTCTGCAAAGCCTAACAACCCTAGTTTGATTCTTCAGTACCCACATAAAGCCAGATGCACAAAGGGTCAGATGCTTCTGGAGTTCATTTGGAGCGGTTAGAGGCCCAGGCATGTCCTTATTCTCTCTCTCTCTCTCTCTCCCTCTAACTCTCTGTCAGTTTGCAAATAAAATAAAATAAAGTAAATAAATAAAAATTTTTAAACATACTTGTGAGGGGGAGGGGAGGGAAATACCATGGTTTGTTATCTGTAAGTATAGAAATTGTCAATAATTTATATATATATATATATATATATAATACTTGTGAAACAAAAACAATTTTGTTTATTTTTATTTTTTTTTAATAATGACTTGTAAGTAGAGCAGAACCCACTAGATAAACATACCCTGAAGATGTTTTAGTCTGTAAGTAAAAAACAATGCTATTTGGTCTTTTGGCTTCAGAAATCATTTCTATTGGTGGATCACACTAAGATACACTTATTTCCAGAGAGAACTCAGGGCTGACCTTCTTCATCAGTACAACCCCTGAAGCAAGTGACACAACCAAGATTTGTAGTGATAGTCTTCCACAAACTTCTCCAAGAAATATGGGTTCTTATTCATCATATTCTAGAAAAGGGCTGCAACAATAGCCCTTTCTTGGAGGCTCACGAGGTGCATTGTTCTGATAAAAAGCATCCACAACAAGGACAAAAACATACATCATGTATAACAAAATGATCCCCCAAACATGCTGGCCATAGACCTCTAGAATACATACTTCTGTATATCTACTATACATGCAAATATAGGGAAATGAATAGATCCTAAAGAAGTGATTTCTAACAAAGTGTATGTCACAAAATGCTGGTCTTGGGGGGAACTATATTGATTGCATTGAGACTGAGCCTGGATCCCAAGTGAGACTCTGTCCTCCAAGTAGCCATGAGCATGATATGATGACTATGGGAAGCTCAAGGGGTTGATCCACTGCCAGAGTCTGGAGGAGAAGCTATTGACAAGAATCAGTAGAGGCAACAAGACAGTGAACAGGAGCAAAATGGAAGGATGTCTGAGTCTGTGGCCTCCACCAGCTCCCCTTTCTCTTAAGAGAGCTTTGGTGAAGCCAAAGTCAAGTGATGAGGCCAAATTCAAGTGCTACTGTTCTGAGTGACTCTGTGCAGTCCAGCTGCTGCCTGAGTTGATACAGACCAGGTGCCAGGGAGCACACTAAGGGAAGACAGCTCAGGGAGCAAGGATCTCCTAGAGGGTAGTGGGAGCTAGGGTCTAACCAGAAGTTTAGAGAATAAACTCATAATCAGACTCAGTCCAGGGCTGCTGGTCAGTATCACCTGCTCTGAGAACCCCAACATAACTGGGAAATGCTGAGCAAAACTGAGGAGAAGGTCTACCAGTTGTCACAGTCATGGGGACATATCTGGTCATGAACCAGGCACTTCAGTTTTACTCATAGTTGCTAAGACTTACTAGATTTTCAAAAGACATCTTGATGTAACACATAAAATACCTAAGTTCATTCTTTTCTAACTCTTATTATGGTAAAAATCAGATCAGTTCATTTGAACATTATGAATACTTAACACAACCTATCTAATATCATTTCATTTCATCTCTTTTCCAAAACTCTTAGCAATTCTATTGAAATTTTCCATGAATACCCATCTTCTGTCATCTCTGAAATGGGTGCCTTGTTGTGGTTGTTGCAGTCATTTTTGCTATGTGTCGTGTTGATGGAGCAGAGAGGAGTAGCCATTAAAAGACACCTAAAAAATTAAAATAAAACAAGACAAAAAATACACAGAGACAAAAAGAAGCCTTGATGTAGTATTGGGAGAAGGACTGTGTTCTTGCAAGAAATGTTGAAGCTAACTGTAATTGTAATAAAATAAATAGGTAAATCCATAGGATCCCACCTAGGACTCCTCAAAAGGCCATGATACGTCTGAAACCCAGAGGGCAGTAGTACACATCCGGATAGGGAGGCATAAACACACTAAACCCAGTGAAATTCAAAGTATTTGATAGATCCTGGGTTTAAAGGAAAAAGTTTTGTTTTTGAAAGCCAAGAATGGTTTACCTGTTAGATGATGTTACTGAATTAATGATTTCATGAGGCCATGGTAGTAGTATACTGACTGAATTCCTGGATAATGCCAACTAAAGGATTTAACTGGAGGAAAGAATGCCTGCAAACTATTCAGAATGGTATGTTTGGATGTGTGTGTGTGTGTGTGTGTGTGTGTGTGTCCATGTGCATGGAGAAAGAAGCAGAGATGTACTTTGTGTAGTAAGATTGTAGAAGTTGGTGAATTTAGAGGAAGGTATTTGGCTATTTCTCATATAGTATTTTCAACTTTTCTACAGATTTAAAACTTCTAAATTATTAAAAATCTACTTTTTTAAAAAGAGCACAAAAAATAACAAAGAAGGAATAAAATCAGGGAATTTTTCCTTATGTGAAACTGTATTGAATTCCTCATTCCAGGTTTTCCAGTATAATTATCTGCCCCCCTTTTATAATGTGGCTCATGCAGGTATTTTATATCCTTTGAAAGAAATAATGGAAGGTTCTAAATGAGTATAGTTTCCTCTGCTCTCCCCTTTAACAAATGTTTCATTCTCTCACATAGTTCTATAAACCAGGAGACTCTCCTACTTGTCCTTCTGGAAATGAACTATCATCATAGAGTAGGAGTTTCCCTGGCAGCAGGAGGTTGACCTTGCTCATGATGAGGAGCTAAGAGATGCTGCTAAGTATGGTCTAGTCATGGACTTCAAGTTTACCATCTCAAATCCAGATAAAGTCTGTCCAGCTGGCCACTGTTTCTCAAAGAATTCAAGAGGAAAATGCTCATTACAAGGTCTATGAAAATATTTCATCCTCACTCACACCATTAATGCCCTCAGAGTGCCCTTTTGGAGGCCCACAGCAGAAGCTATGACCTTTCTGCCACTGTTGAGAGGGACCTGGGCAGCCCCTGACTCCTCCTCCCCCACCAATAAGCATACATACAGTTAGGCTGATGGTCACAGAAGGAAAGGTTGAAGGAAACAGAGAAATGAGTCAAAGGAAGATGAGCTTTGTAGAGCATAAGAGCAAAGTTCCCAAGCATCTACAATATTAAAATGTGGAATAGAAATTAAATGAATTCTCTATGACTATTAAAAGCAGAGACAGGTTGATTTTTGAATCAAGGATAAGAGATATTTTTAAAGGAAATTGGCGAAAGGCAGAAGAGGCATGATGCCTCTGTAGGTAGAGAGTTCTCATCAAAGGAAGTATAAACACAGAGGCCACGTGACCACTGAGCGAGGCACTGTGTTAGAAATGACTTAAGCAACAGGCAAAAGAGTGACTAAACATCTCTAAGATCCCTCTCATTAATATTCTGGTGACAGAGCAGTCTCCTTGAGATAGGACCCCACTGGCAATTTTTCCTAAAACACCTGCCCTCTGCATGGGCTGTGTCCTTGACTATTTGGAGCAGCTCAGGACAGTCCCATGGAAGCCTGTTGTCGCTAAGCACAGCAGATGACAAGAGGCTAAGGTGTCTCTTGAGGCACCTTCTAACCCTCCTTGGTCTTTGTACATCCTTTTCTTGATCACCAGGTACCTTCAACACCCCGCTGAAAAGAATTCACAGGCTCTCAGGCTCCCAGCAGGGAAACCTTGGAGCCCTGTTGTTGGAAATAGCTCCCAACCTGCATCTCAGGCAGGTATTTTTAGGTTCTGTCTTGAAGACACAGAAACTTTCATACGTTTCAGCTTCTTTGTCTGGAGTCACTGCAACCCCAGACGTGTCATTGAAAGGGGGTATAATTGTGGTCTCCTCCACCCAGCAATCTGAGCTCCGCTGAAAGGAGCTTCCTGCTGTGCAGCAGGGGGGCTGGAGAGCCTTTTCTGGCAAGAGGAAGTCAAAATGGATTTTTTAAAATAATAATGTGTTGATGAAGGAGAGGAAAACCTCTTTTGAGAGGGGGCTCTGCAGTGGGCTGATCTGGAAAGGACGGGTACCTATTGTCTTGAAGCCCAGCCTTCCTTCTTCTTTGCAAGCTTAGAAGAGCTAAAGTCTTGTATTTGAGGATAGGAAAGAAAAACACTTGGAATCATCTGCGTGAGATCAATAGCTGTTATTAATATGAGCCTTTCAGAGGACTAATTATAATTGTCAATCACTGGGCACAGCCTGACATTAAAAGAAGAAACAAGAGAGGAACTGAACTGATGCGGGCCAGGTACGGAATGGCAAGAGGCATTCTGATAGTGTACCAGGGCCAGAAGAAGGGGTGCTGGAGTTCCGAGGGGATCTAGGAAGCATCTCAGGCAAGTCAACAAAGGTTACCCAGGGTGATGCTTCTGGGACTTCTGAAAGATGTGTCTCAAGGGTTAATGGTCCAACTGTAGAGCAATTGATCCTGAATGTTTGAGGGGATCTCAGGCGCCTTCACCTCACAGGACCATGAAAAGCATGCATCCAGTGGTCCATAATAACGTGCCAGGCATCCCTGTCGTTGCTGTGTTGTGTAATTACCCAGCAAAGCAATGGTGATTGAGGGGAAGGATGTACATGGAGTTGGTTTAATTAAATAGATGCCAGGTTGGTTTTTTATTGTTCCATAGGAGTAAAATAATAAAGCAATTATCCACAAAAGCCAGGCAAGGAGCTCACTAGCTATTGATTGTCTAAGTTTACCTTTGGAGTGGAAAGCCAATACCTACTCCAGAGGTGGGATTGAAGGAGGCTCAGAGAATGTCTACAGTATCCATGATTTCCCTCTAGAGCTCAGTCACCATCAAAAGCCAAAGTTTAGGCTGGGTATAGTAGCCTTTAATTCCAGCACTCAGGAGACAGAGGTAGAAGGGTCGCTGTAAGTTCGAGGCCAGCCTGAGACTACATAGTGAATTCCAGGTCAGCCAGGCTTGAGCAAGACCCTATCCTACCTCAGGGGGGAAAAAAAAGCCAAAGTCCACTTTAATGGACTGGAGATAGGAGGGCTGAGTGTAAAAGTCAGTATACAATAAAAGTGCTGAGTTCCTTGTTCAACATTGAAGGACTTCAAGATAGCAGCAACAGTGAGTGCATTAACGAATGCAGGACACCCAATGTGAGACCTCTTACAGCTCAACAAGTCCCACACTCACAGGAGCAAGTCCTCACCTAGTGGAGGCTGAGGTCAGAAACAATGTTAGGTGCAGTGGGACTTAACCCACACCACAAGGAGATAGCCTCTTATGAGGAAAGGCCCAAATGGACTTTTAAAAGCATATGCTGGGGCTGGAGAGATGGCTTAGTGGTTAAGGAGCATGCCTGTGAAGCCTAAGGACCCAGATTTGATTCTTCAGGTCCCATGTAAGCCAAATGCACATGGTGGCGCAAGCGTTTGGAGTTTGTTTGCAGTGGCTGGAGGCCCTGGTGTGCCCATTCTCTCTCTCTCTCTCTCTCTCTCTCTCTCTCTCTCTCTCACACACACACACACACACACGCACATACACACACACACACACACACCAAATCTAATCCTTGCCGGCACTGGCTGGTCACCTGCTGTGTGACAGTTTGAGTAATAAAAGCTCTCCCTGGTGTTCATAACTACTTCAGAAAGAAGGACTCATCACTGTCCTGTAACCAAGAGAGGACAGTCAATGCTCCATGGAGTGAACCACCTGGCTGAAGGAATGAGTTACCAACTGCATTCTCACATTTGACTCAGATTCTTTTTTTAATAATTTAATTTTTAAAAAATATTTTAAATATTTTATTTATTTATTTGCAAGCAGATAGAAGAGAGACAGAGAGAATGGGCTCACCAGGGCCTCCAGCTGCTGCAAACGAACTACAGATGATGCACTACTTTGTGCATCTGGCTTTATGTGAGTACTAGGGAATTGAACTCTGGTCCTTAGGCTTTTTAGGCAAGCGCTTTAACTGCTGAGCCATCTCTCCCACCCTCTGATCTGGATTCTTGACCACTAGGAAACACTCCCTTCTGCAGAGAACATTGTCTCATTTTCTTTTCATTACAACTTTGTGGCGTTCTTTGTCCTGCTAGACAATCAAGAAGAGCAACTCTGTGATCTCTGAGAGTCCCTTGGGAAGTTAGTGAGTGAATCAAACCAAAGCTAACAAAGACATGGATGTGCAACTGAACCAAGGGAGGAAAAGACCACACCCCTAAAACCATGTGCATTCATTCACACAGTCACATTGCCTGACACCCCCAAACTAGAGAGACTTCAGTATGTCATATCTTTCACACTCCAGACAGGCCTCAAGCAGCACCAGGCAGACGGGCCAAAAGAAACAACTTGACAAGCGTAAGAGAAGCCAGGTGTTGTGGCGCAGGCCCATCATCTTAAAGCTCAAGAGGTGGAGGAGTCAAGAGGGTGCTGGGCTGGAGGCCAGCCTGGGCTACACACAGTAGGAAAGTCTTAAAGAGAAAATACCAGTCTGAAGGAAGAGGCCACTACACATATACCTGCCAAACCTTTTCAAGTTCAAACTGTTTTTGTGACAGTCAGAAATTCAATAAATGAAATAAATAAATTAATTAAACACATAAAACGTTGGCCCACACAGGTGGTAAAAGTTTAGAGCTGAGCAGAGAGAAGTGGTTTCATGCTAAGGTTTCATGTGAAAAAAAAAAAAAGCAGAATAGCATAAAAGAAAGTTAATTAAGTCTTAACTTAGTCGCTGAGAGGACTTTGTTCTCTAGTGGAAGGAAATTACCTTAGGGTTGGAAGCAAGGCTGAGTGGAGGAAGCTTATTTTAGTCTTTTTTTTTCTTTCCATTCTCTTTCCAGGGAATAAGAGGGTAGGAGAAAAGGAGCCCAAGGCTCTCCCAGCCCAGGATCTGCAAGCAGCTCCCACTCGTAGCCCAAGCGGGTAGCGATCAAAACCAAGCGGACTGAAGCCAGAAACATGTTGGCCTGGGAATGCGGTGCTGGCGGAAGACGGAGGCGAGAGAGAAGCCTTCGCTTCTGTCCGTTTGCACTTCCACTTGTGGCTAGTCGAGGTTTTTAATGACACTGTCATTTTAATAAAGCAGTGTATGCTTACAGAATACAAAGAAACGTCTGCTACCTTCTGTGTTTTTAAATAATTTTTAAATTTTATTTATCCATCTGCATGTGTGTGAGTATGGGTTGTGTGTATGGGTGATTGGACGCCCCAGGGTTTCTTGCCACTGAAAAGGGCAGGCCAGATGCTTACGCCACTTTTTGCGTTGGGCTTTACGAGAGGGGCTGGGGAACTAAACCCTGGCCAGTAGGCTTTGCAAGCAAGTATCTTTAAATCATTTCTCCAGTCTGCCTTCTATGTTCTTTCCACATCTCCTGATTGCCCATGCCTGGAAGAAATAATATCTACAACTTAGCCAGCAATACCTACTCTTTGACAGCTGCTTCCAGAACATTAAGCCTGGCTCATTAGAGAAACTTACCACCCTGTGCAATGTGTGCTTTTAATAATTCCCCACAACATAATACAGTAAATAAGAGTCAATGCTGAGACTATTTTAAGTCCAAGAATCCAGAAAGATGTTCAGCAAAAATTATGCCCTAACATTTGTTGCCAGAAACCCTGCTCTCTAATTGTATCTGTTCTTGTCCATCCTAATGAAGCTACTAGGTTCAGCCAAGCCACGCCTCTTTATTAAGCTCCTCTTGTGCAAGATGATAGCTCTCTGCTCCCAGGGGTGATGGCTCAAGTCGCCCCACACTTCCAAATACGTTAGGCACTTTAGGTGGGAACTGATGTACTAGGCTCTTCCAGCCCTGCAAAGAGCCAGAGAAGCAGAACCCAAACCGGTGCCTGATTTCACCTCATCATACACCACCCCCTTGGCACATGACTGCTGGATCCCCCCCACCCCGACACTTATTTATCCATTCAAGTTGAGGATGATCAGGACAAAAAAAGAAAGAAAAATGGGGAGTATGAAGCGGGGGCAGCCCAGCATGCGTGTTTAAATGTCAGGTTGTATGGGAGAGTTATAATTAAAGTTCAAGATGACAGATAACTATAAAATCAGATTGGTTCCTTTCCACATGGAAGGAAAACATAATGTTGTCATCCAAACCAAGCTTTTTTTGTAAATTGAAATTACCATTTTATTTGCAGCTATTTTAAAGGTCCATTAATTAAAAATTGGAAGCCAAGTCAATGCAAGAAATATCTTACATGGTGTCAGATATGATGATCACCAGGGATGATAAGTACAAGATGATGTTAATTAAATATTAAACACTCTAAATCTATGTTTGTTTTTTTTTTTGATTGAAAACAAACAAATTCAGGAGCAAAAAATAAGAAAAGATATGTGCAAAATGTAATGATAATGGTTGACTTCTAAACAGCCAAGGAAATTATAGTCATCATGTGTGGGAAAAGAACAAACACCTCTTAATTGCATTTCATTATAACGTACCTTTCTTTGCTCAGTTGTATATATTAATTATCAAAATCGTGTTGCAGAGTGGAGAGGCTCCACAATAGTTTCCAACCCCCCTTCCTCTCCTAATTCTGTCTGAACTGCGATGGAGGAACAATATCATCTGTCATCTGTAGAAAGTGCTTTCAAAGACAAAATCATAAAAAGAATGAAAGGCTATTATATTAAAAAAGAAAAAAATGCTTTGATTTCACAGGTTTTCCACTTATTAATGTTTAAGGTTATCTGTTCTTTCAGAATAGTATCTTCTCATATTGTTTTGTATGTGTACATTCAGGTAACACCACTTTCTGATAACTGTATCACATGGCATATGCATTACGTAGACAATTGTTCATGAAAGAGGGAGGGGGTGGGAAGAAGTTGTGACTATGGAAAGATGGCGTACAGGACCTGAAGAACTTTGGGAGATGGGCTGAATGAGAAAGGGGTAGGTTGAATATGAATTTGAGCTTGGATGATGGTAATTGACTTCTCGCTCTCTCTCTCTCTCTCTTGTCTGTCTCTGTCTCTCTCTCTCTCCACCTAGGGCAATGATTGGAGTAACAGACTTGAGCTACGAGAAAGACCAGAAGTAGGCACTATACAATCTTCCATTGAATCCAAAGTAATATTAGGCATTGTAATCTATTAGAAAGTCACTGAAATTTGAGAGACCCATCCATCTGACACAAGTTATGGAGAAAGCTAGGGTTCACAGCCGGGGCTTTGGGGAGGTATATGTAAATAATTGCAGCTTTGGGGGCAGAGTTTTATAACTCGGCATCTCCTCTGCACTGTAACCCAGAAAGGCTTAAGTAAGAGCTGCTCGTCTAGGCCCCTGGTACTCACTGTGATCCACACATCAACAGCATGGTCCTCACCTAGGAGTTTGCTAGAAGCGCAGGCTTCCCCGTGCCCCTCCCGCATACCTTGAAGCCAGAATTGGCAGTCAAACCCCCAAGTGATCCAAAGATACTTCAACAAGTAGCATGGGCTGATTTGGGTGACAGGAACGGTGAACCTCACCCCTCCACTGCTGAGGTCTTCTTCACATCTGTGGTTTGCCAGGGCTCAAAAATTATGCCCTAACATTTGTTGCCAGAAACCCTGCTCTCTAATTGTATCTGTTCTTGTCCATCCTAATGAAGCTACTAGGTTCAGCCAAGCCACGCCTCTTTATTAAGCTCCTCTTGTGCAAGATGATAGCTCTCTGCTCCCAGGGGTGATGGCTCAAGTCACCCCACACTTCCAAATATCAACCTCAGTCATTGACAGGCTGTGCTCTGAGCCCCCAAGGAGGTAGCAGAGAGACCATAAGAGCATATTGAAAATTAGATGACAATGAGTATAAATTATTTAACTCCAGGCACACCCTCCCCCCCAAAAACACTCACTAATAGTTTATTGTTTTTGTAAATTTCCTGTAAATTTTGTCATCTTCTATAGCCACACATCAAAAATGTTGTAATCTATAAGTCTAAAGCACTGGTTTTCAACCAGGGACAATTTTTTTCCCCCTGAGACATGTCTGGCAATGTCTGGTTCCTTATTGTTGGCTTTGTTCTGTTTTGTTTTTGAGACAAGGTCTTACTATGTAACCCAGACTAGAACATGTGATCCTCATGCTTCAGCCCCCTGAGTGCTGGCATGACAGTGTGCATTGCCCAGTTTGGTGGCATTTTAATTGGCATGCTGGAGGAACAATATGCTGGCATCTCATGGCAGAAAGTAGGAATGCTACTCAAATCTCAGAGGACACAGGACAGCCTCCCACAGAGGAAGTTATCAGCCCGTAAAAAATGCACAGTACTGAGGCTGGAAAAGCCTCCTCGAAAAGCAAGAGTATGCAAGTAGACTTGGCTAGGTAGGTCTTGCACCAGGATTAGGTGTGTGTGATTAAGCCTCATATTTGATTCCCAGCTTCAAAAAAGGGGGGCTGGAGAGATGGATTAGCAGTGAAGGCACTTGCCTGCAAGCCAAAGGACCCAGAACCCAGGTAAGCCAGATGTATAAGGTGGCATATGCAATCTGGAGTTTGTTTGAAGTGGCTGAGGGCCCTAGTGCACCCATTCATTTTCTCTCTATATCTGCTTCCTTCTTTCTCTCTCTCCCAAAATAAATAAAAATAAACAAACAAAAGTAACATCTATATGGGGCTGGAAAGATAGCTCAGCAGGTTAAAGGTGTTTGCTTAAGAGAGTGAAGACAAAACAAATGCTCTGGGATTAGACAGAACTGGCTCCAAATTAGCTTCATCACTGACTGACTATATGACTTTAGCAAGTTACTCAACATCCCCAAATCTAAGCATTCTCATCTATAAAATGGGTTAGTCATTAGAATGATTCTAGAGATATTTTGAGGGTATAGCTGCAGGCCTGTTGTGGAGGGGCGCACCAACACAAGATGTGTTCATGAAGTACCCCATAAGGGGTCCTGCCTTCTCATGGTCAAGAATAGCAGTGGATTTTTGGATGCTTATTTTTGAGGGGTGCAGGCAAGCAACACTGTCTTAATACCTAATAGAGTTTAGCTTAGTAATTAAAATCAAAGAATGGTTTGATACAGTGCAAATCAGCATATTAAACTGTCTATTACTAACTCTTTCATGCTGGGTGTGGTGGCACATGCCTTTAATCCCAGCACTTGGAAGGCAGAGGTAGGAGGATCACTGTGAGTTCAAGGCCATCCTGAGACTACATAGTGAATTCCAAGTCAGCCTGGCCTACAGTGAGAACCTACCTTGGAAAACCAAATAATAATAATAATAAAATAAAATAAAACTCTTTCAAATTAGGTGAGAAGGATATATAAAAGGGATCTGGGGAAAGAAGTTATTGGCTTAAGAAATCTAGATGTGTTTGTGAAAGATATGGATCTCTCTGTTAAGAAGACAATATCTGCAAAGTCTCTCCAACCTAAATGCATAAGGACAAAGAGAATCACTGGGGAAATTAGGAAAGTTAGTGTGGCAGACATTTTCATTAGCAATTAAAACATTCAAATTCAGAGTGGCGAGATGGTTTAGAAATTAAGGCACTTGCCTGTGAAGCTTAAAGACCCAGGTTTGACTCCCCAGAACACATGTAAGCCAGATGGACATGGTAGCACAGAGTCTAGAATTTGTAGTATCTGGAGGCCCTGGCATACCCATTTTCTATCTATCTATCTATCTATCTATCTATCTATCTATCTACACACCTCTTTTTCTCTTCTCAAATAAATTAATAAAGATAAAATATCTTAAAGCATTCAAATTAGAGTCTGGCATAGTAGCTGGCCCCTTTGATCTCAGCACTCAGAAAACAGAAGTAGGAGGATTACTGTGAGTTCAAAGCCAGCCTGGCTGGCCACAGAGTGAATTCTAGGACAGCCTGTGCTAGAGTAATATCCTGCCTAAAAAAAGTGAACTTATATCAATATATGTCAATATTATAATTGAGGACCTTGGTCAAGTTGTTCAAGAAAAACAATGCAATAAATATATAAAGCTATATCATAGTGTTAGATTATGGGCTCTGTGAAAATCTTTTTCCAGGTAAAGAAATAATATCAATAATAGTAATTGAATATTTTTGTGCTGGAACAATGATTCAGAGTTTTCTACTTTGTAAAAATATAATAGAAAGGCCCTGGAAGGGGAAAATGAATAGAACCACATTGGGAAAATTAAAATTAAAAAAAAAAACAGTACAATGGAGAAATTTAATATGGTTAGCAGGTAAATGGTGACTTCACGAAGTCCAGCCAGTTATACAGAAAGTTCTTTTGTGGTTTTTTCTTCCAGGCCAGACCCTAAATTCGCAACCACTGGGTTTCTTCCCATTGCTAATTATTGCTCCCAGCTCAGTGACAGCTGTGTCTCTCCTGTTTGGAGACTGATGGCTTTATGCCTTTGTGATGGAGTGATCTGGGGGCCATGAAGTGCCTGATGGAACGTGTGGTCCCAACAGCTCCCCTGGGTATGGGGATCAGTCACATTCACCAAAGAGTCCTCCAACGTTGCCAAGCCAGTGCCAACCTACCTACTCAGGCCAACTATCCAGGCAGCGTATAAGTGCCCAAGCAGCCCTCCTCCCAGTTTCCATGGTCATGGTTGTTTAGAGGACAATATGCCAACAATCCTGTGATTGCTTTCAATCCCCCACCTGAGCTGATTTCCCTGACTCGTCTCTGTCTGCCAGTCATGCTGTTCAAAACATATCTGGGAGCTGGGGAGATACTTCAGAGCTTGAGTGCTTACTGCACAAGCATGAGGGGCTGAGGGGGCATGAGACCAACTGTGTTTGATTCCTCAAGTGCCTGCAACTGGATGTGGCCACGCACACCTGTAATTCCAGTCCTGTAAGGGACCAAGACCAGAGAATCATTTGGCTAACTGAATAGCAAAAACTTCAGCTCTGGGTTTGGTGAGAGATACTATCACAAGAAAACAGTCAGATATAGAAAAAGAGGACACCCCGAATTCTCCTCTGGGTTTTGCACACATCCCCAAAGGGTAAATGACTCTACACACACACATGCATATACCACACACATCAAAATCACACCACACATACTCTACACACCTGTATGCATGCACAAATATAATAGTAAACACCCATCCATATCTGACCCTAGCCAGTGCCACCCAAACTTGGTTCCATGCATGGCAGGCAGACATCTCAGTTAGGTTTGTTCCTGGTCAGGACTCAGGATTGGTTAATCTTGGTATTAAATAACCTGTGTGCTGAAAGCATTTGGATTTTTTTTTAATATTTTATTTAGTTACTTATTTGAGAGAAAGAAAGAAGCAAATAGAGAGAGAATGGGTGCACCAGGGCCTCTGGCCACTGAAAACTAACTCTAGATATATGTGGCACCTTGTGCATTTGGATTTGAGTGCATACTTGGGAATCAAACCTGGATCCTTTGGCTTTGCCAGCAAGCACCTTAACCACTAACCCATCTTTCCAGCCTGCATTTGGATTTTGAAGTGGGATTTCCACACCATAATCTGTAATTCAAATTAGCAACTGCTGAGTGCCTACTGGGTGCCCAGTTCAGTGGAGAAAGCTGCTACTACGGAGAAAACTCAGGAGAGGTATAGTATCCAGATGCATAAGTCCTGCCCAGACCTCAAGAACTTCAGGTCGCATTGCGGGAACTGCTTATGTTTACATCTCATATTCATGCAAGAAAAACTAGCAAGGGCTAATCAAGGTATAATCAAAGCCCGAAGCCTTCCAAAGAGAAATCAAAGCTCTCTGATTACAAAGGCAGGCAAGGAAGTCAATAGTCAGACCGGCACATGGAAGAACAGTACTAGAGATGGCCATTACAGAGCAAATGGTTTCTGCTGGACAAAAATTAAGAGATGGCACCCTCAGCTGATCAGGAGCACGTAGTTCCTCAAGATGTCTTTAGAACCAGCAATGACAGGGAGAGAGCTAAGAACAGAGGGACCTCAGTCACAAAGGGAAAGGCAATGGGGATATACAGTTCATATGACAAAAAGCCATCAGTCACAATGGTAACATCTGTCGTAGTAGTTACCATCTCATTTCCAGGAAGAAACACCCAATCACAAGCAGCTTATGGAAGAAAAGAGTTCATTTCTGGATTACGGTTTTGAGGGTAAATTTCTATTATGGCAAGAGTCAGGCATCACATCTCCACAACAGCAGGGAGGAAGCAGCAAGAATAAGCTCACTAGATCAGGTAAGCAGGACTGGACTATAAAATCTCAAGGTCTACCCCTGTGACACATCTCCTCCAGCAAGGCTCTCCAACTTCCCAAACAGTGTCACCAGCTGCAGATTAAGCATGAGGCTTAATCAAAAACACATAAGGCTAATAAACACACACACACACTTACACACAAGGCTCTGGGGAACACTTTACATTCAAACCACTACACCTGCCATGTACTGAGTACCTATTTTCTTCTTGTCTCTACAATATCTGTTAGGGGAAAAAAAATTGCATGTCACAGCTTGTGGTAGCATATATCTATAATCCCAGCACTCAGGAGGTAGAAACAGGAGGATCAAGAGTTTGAGGCCAGCCTGGACTAAACAAAGAGACCCTGTCTCTGTTAAGATGCACCAGAAACTTGCTGTGGCAAGAACTTTGCTAAGCACCTGACAGGACTTCAAAAATGCAGTTCATCATGTAGCAAAGCCTTTGTTTTTCACTGTCCTACTTAGAAGTAGATTGGAACATTTCTTCACATCCTTCAGGTAGTGCAATAGGTCAATTCATGAGCTTCTAAGCCCAGCTCTGTAACTCTGGGCAAGTTACTCTCCCCTCCAGAAACCCAGTCTCCTCAAGTATAAGATGGAAATGCAAGGTTTGGGAAGAAAGTAAAAGGCCGTCTGAGGACTACTTACCTCAGACTATGGCTGCAGTATGGGCCTCCATTTTAGGATAATGCTACACCAAAGTTGACTGAGGACAGATCACAGCAATCCACTCAAGGTGGTATAGACCATCCATGGAGAGACAACATACCATTTTATGATAATGTCACATTGCAGTTGACTGAAGACTGATCATGGAAGCCCACCTAAGGAGGCATATACTATCTATGGAGAGACAATATACATTTTATTCGTTTTCTACCACCTGCCATAGTGGTATACACCTGTCAGCCAAGCTCTTGGGAAGGGATCACAAACCATCAGGAAGGAGGTAAGACTTGATGACTTTATTGTTCATGTCTCTAACACACCCATTCCTTAGCACTCCTCATGAATACTCCTCCCTCAGGAAGCCTGGCTGGACCTCTTTAGCCCAGCCAGACTTTCCCCTGCGGAATGCCTGGCCTTCATCTTCAGGGATTATATTGAACTAGCCCAAGAAGGCAGGTCAGTTTCACTGTTGGAGGCCTCCCACTGCCTTGGCGTAGAGTTGAGGGTATGGCATGAAGGGGCATGGTATCAGAGAATCTCCAACAAGGGTTGAGTCTGTTCTGCAGCCACAAAATGCACAGGCTGTCATTATTTTCTAACCCGTACTCCTTTTTAATTTCCATGTGGAAGACTGAATTCCTGCTCCCCCACAAAAAAAACTCACTTCTTGAAGTTTTTATTGTTCTGGAAAATCTGCCACAATTCATCTTTGATTGTCTCTTGATTTGCTATCTCTCCATCTTAAGGTATTTGGGGTATAAAGCTTTAAAAAAAAGTCATCAAGTATTTAAATCAATCTTTTTCCTCTTTATTGATAGCAACCCAAACCTGCTGATTAACTTTTCAATCAAAGCCGCCTGCACCATACAGGCTGGGCTCAGGCAAGCGCAGCTTTGGCAACAAGGAGGCACTTGGGGCTTTCTCACCGTCCCAGCTCCTTTTGGTCAGTGCTGGGACCTCCAGGGCTGGCCTCAATACCACTATGCCAGGAACCTGGTGAGGAAAGTGCTTTGTTGAAAGGAGGGCCCGAGTATGCATCAGAGATCCCTCTGAAATCACTGGAACTCACCTACTACGTGCAAAGTTGGCACATAGTCAGGAGCTGCACATTTGAAAGAAGGGAAGAAACACAAAAAATAATAGAATTTTCTCTTTCCTCCTTTGTAAACATTTGGGAGAGTTGATTAATATACCCTTGAACGGAATCCTAGGCCCCTTAGTCAGCGGATGGAGATGCAGCAGCTATCAAGCTGAGGACGTATCCAGAAAGACGAGAGGGAAGGTGGACGAAAACAGCCACGGTGGTAATAATGACAACAGGGATGACATCAACTATAATGATGATGGAGCCGGGCGTGGTAGTGCACACCTTTAATCCCAGCACTCGAGAGGCAGAGGTACGAGGATCGCCATGAGTTCAAGGCCACCCTGAGACTACAAAGTAAATTCCAGGTCAGCCTGGGCTAGAGAGAAACCCTACCTCAAAAAACCAAAAACTAAAATAAATAATGATGGTGAGGGTGATGACAGAGGCTAATGAGGCTCCACAGTTCACTACAGATCTGTTCTGTGTGGAAAACTTTCGGGTGATTTTTTTTCTGTCCCATGATCCTCTAGGGAAGGAAGGGTTACTGTTCACCTCCTTTTACAGCTGAGAACACACAACTTGAGATGTTGAGTTAACTTTCACAAGGTCATGCAGCCAGTGCATTGCAGAGTAAAGGCGCTCATTACAGTCACTGTCGTTTACGTTCTTGACAGAAACAACTGAAGGGAGGAAGGAATGTTTTTGGCCCGTGGTTCCAGAAGTTTCAGGCCATCATGAAGAAAAGGTGTGGTGGGCAGAAACACTTCATGTCATGGAGGACAAGAAACAGAGAAATGAAAAGGCCAATGCTTAGCTAGATTCTGTCCTTTTTCTCTTTTCTTTCTACCAGGGCCAAAGCCCCAAGGCATGGTGCCGCTGGCGTTCAGGTTGGGTCTTTTCCTCTCACAGACAAGCCCAGAGGTGTATCTCACCAATCTCCTAGGTGATCCCAAATCCACACTAACAGCCACAGGCACAAATCTGTGCACTGTAACCCAGGAAGCCACTTTCTTCAACATTAGGTTGCTGGGTTCACTCTCCTATCACGGGGTCTAAAGTTACTGAGAACTCACTGGAGGTAGTTGATGGTGGCTTTGTCCCCATTACAGGTGCCTTTATGTGCTGATCCTTAAAAATGATCAAATCGTGTGTTTCTTCACCAAATGTTCCTGAGCTGAGTCATAACAGCTCCAGGTCTCTCTCCGAGGACAGCGGTGGCTGGGTTGGCCAGGGTCTCAGTCTTCCGTTAGGACTGCTTGATTTACCATGTCAAAGCACAGTCTGGTTTCCTGGGAAGCATTGTCATAAACCTCAGAGTACTGACACCCAGCCAGGACTTTCAAGGTCATCTTGGCCACTGCCCCAGGCAGCTGCCCTTACATGTGACTGCACTCCTTTTTCTTTTTTTGCCCAGAATCCATAACACAAAGGTGATCTGGTCCATTGTAATAGATGGTAAAGAGGAACAGAAGTACCATCCTGGAAGTTAAGCCATAGAAAGTCGGCTGACAATGTGGATCACACCTTATTTATTTGAGTGAGAGTGGGAGAATGGGCATGCCAGGGCCTTTTACCACTGCAGACAAACTACATATGCACATTACACTTTATACTTCTAGATTTCCCTGGGTGCTGAGGAATCGAATTCAGCCCAACAATTTTGTAAGCAAGCATCTTTAACCACTGAGCAATCACCCCAGCCCTGATGAAACATATATATATATATTTGGTTTTTCAAGGTAGGGTCTCACTTTAGCTCAAGTAGAACTGGAATTCACTTTGTAGTCTCAGGGTGGCCTCGAACTCACAGCAATTCTCCTACCTCTGCCTCCCAAGTGCTGGGATTAAAGGTGTGTGCCACCACGCCTGGCTGATGAATGTATTTTTAATGTTTGTTATTTATTTGTGGCAGAGGGACAGCGCATGTGCCTTGTGCACATGTGGAGGTCAGAGGACAACTCCACCTTCTTTAAGATAGGGTTCTTTATTTAAATATTTTATTTATTTATTTGCAAGGAGAGAGGGAGGGGGCGGGGGGATTGGAGAGAATGGATATGCCAGGACCTCTACCACTGCAGATGAACTCCAGATACATGCATCACTTTGTGCATCTGGCTTTATGTGGGCACTGGAGAACCTAACCCCAGTCGTTCAGCATTGTAGGCAAGTGCCTTACCACCAAGTCATCTCCGCAGCCAAAGACAGGGTACTCGCCATTACAAATGAACTGCCTGATTGCAAAAGTCAGGCAAACTGGCCCATGAGATACAGATGCGCTTGGTTCTGCCTTTTATTTTCATAGGTGTATTGGGATCACAGACACATGAATCACTTTACATCCAGATTAATGTAGATGCTGGGGGATTGAACCTGGGCTGACAGGTTTCACAAGCAAGCACCTTTAACCACTGAATCATCTCCCCAGCCCAAGAAAAAATCTTTTTTGTATATGTGTATTGTGTGTGTATGTTTGTGTGTATGTATGTGCCATGGTGCACAAGTGGAGGTCAGAGGACACTCTCTGGCGTTGGTCCTCTTTTTATATCTTAAAAAAAAGCGGGGTCTCTCTTATTGTTTTTGCTGCTAGGAACACCAGTCTAGCTGGCTTTGGAATTCTGCCTCTACGTTACATTGTTGCCAGTACATTGGGATTATACACCCTTGTGTCACTTTGCATCTGGCTGTACATGGGTGCTGGGGAATTGAACTGCAGTCAGCATGCTTGTGGAGCAAGCACCATCCACTGCTGAGCCATCTTTCCAGCCTGGAATACTTTTTAAATTGGTAGTGATGGTGGTGGTGGTGGTGGTGGTGGTGGTGTGTGTGTGTCTGTGTGTGTGTATGCATCTATATATGTATATATGTGTGTGATGTGTGCATGCCCATGTATAAGTGTGGGCACAGGCATGTTCCACAGCGCATGCGTGAAGGGCAGAGGAAAACTTTTGGGTGTAGGTTCCCAACTTCCATCTTGTTTGAAGCAGGGTCTCTCCTGCTGGTGTTCATTGAACTTGCTGCAGCGCACACTGCTCACTGGGCTACCTTGTCTGCTAGCTTCCAGAAAATTCTTCTCTCCCCACCTCCGATCTCACTGTAAGCATGCTGCAATTACAGAAGCCCACCACAGTTTCTGATTTTTACATGGGGTCTGGGCACCCGAACTCAGACACTTAGGCTTGGGTGGGCTAACACTTTATCCACTGAGCCATCTCCTCAACCCCATGAAGAAGATTTTTAACCTATTTTGTTTCCATAACCCTGAATGCCTCCTTCGATTATAAACTTCTGGAAGGTAAGCTGAGAGAACATCTGTGGTTAGGCAAATGGTCCAGTGCATCAAGTTTCTGTTTCCACTAGCAAGACAGCTGGCTTCCTACAGCCACGTTCTACCATCCTTTGGGCATCTTTGGGAATTACTGACTCCCTCTGGAACACAGCCTGTCCATCAACATCACAAGAGGGTCTCCTCTGTTAAGTAGCTGGGTGACATGCTCCTGGCTTCCCTACCACCTGGCTGTGATGTTCCATGATGCTTCAAAGGCAGCCTGTTTGGGTAAGCCAAAGCTAATGGGGGAGTAGCTGACACACTGTAGCTCCCCTGGGAATGAGAAACAAATCTTTCCCTCCGGAAGTGTGGGTCCAAGGGAAGCAGTGACGCCCACCCCCTCCAGCCGACCTTGCCAAACTGCATCACCTTCTCCTCCCCCTTCAGCACCAGAAGCCTTTTGTCCAAAACAGTAAAGAAGAGCCTCTGAGGGTGACGGCCAAGTTCTCCTGACTCAAGTTTCAATCCTCACCCCGATTTCTATTCTCATTACTTAATTTCCTTCTCATCCAACAGAATTAAATACCAAATACCTTTCCCAGGTCTTCTAAAGTCCAATCGCCTGAATGCTTTTTGTTTCCAACTTACATAAAAGTTCAAATTTCCTCTTCCTCTGCTCAAATGTCTGCCAAAACAGTCAACAGTGATGAAATTTTGGAAGATAATTAACATATCAGATATCTGTAATAAAGCAATCATGAATTTCTTGGGTTGGGAGTCTCTGGTTAGCTGTTATTAATCACAAATATTATTCATGTCATTTGTAATACGCTTGTTTGGTAGATGTTTTCACGCTTGATGGAGTCCAGCTCCAAATCTCTCCTGGGTTCTGAATGCAGGGCCCCTCGGAGCCCCTCCTCCGCAGAGAGGCAAGATTTGATAGTGTCTTGTTGAACATGGTGGACCTTCAGGGGAAAACAGCTCTGAGGGAAGTAATTATCCATTCACACTGAGCTGCCTACAAATAAAGTGAGAAAATCACCTTCTCAGGCCTCCCATGAAAAACATAATGTAGTTAATATTAAAGAAAGCTATTGGGCAACCGGCCTCTTTTTTTTTTACAGTGTGTGCTGATGTGCCCTTGATCAGGGCTGTTTTGTTTATGATTAATGAATGACTCACCTTGAGCTGTGTTCCGTTCAATGCATACCTCATTATGAATTTGAAGAGGTCGTTTGTGCCATGGATTTAAAATAAAAACCCCTTTGTACATTCAGAAGGTTAAGAGTTTGATATTGGTACAAAGTGAGGGCAAAAAGAACTTCATAGTCCCAGGCTTTTGTTTGGTGGAGGGGGGCTCCTTTGTAACTTTGGGAATTTGGAGGGAAATTCTAAGCCTGGGCTCTGATTTTAAAGTAGATCCTAAACTAATCCTATGGTTTGGGCCCAGTGAGTCTGTGTGGAACAACATCCCGGAGCTATTATGGCCGGTCCAAGGCTTTCTGGATGCAGAGTCCACATGGGGAAGGGTCCTCCTTGCTACCAGAAGGGGAGCTTACACAAAGGGTATCAAATTGTACAAAAACAAACCAAATGTACTCAAAATCTTGAGGCACAAGTATTTAGGCCAGATTGGTGTGCTATCTTCTTGCCATGTTGTTTGTTAAAACTTCTTTTAACATCTCCTTTTTCCTCTTTGCTAGGCTGGGAATGGTGGCGGGGGTGGGGACAATGGTAAAGTGGTACATATATATATGAAATAACACCCTTCGTTATATTCATCACAGTACAATTTCAAATGTGTTTCAGTGCCAAATTGAGTGCACTTTGAAATGTTCTCTGTAAGAGCTAACCTGGGTGCAGAATGTCATAACTAGATTTTAAAAGTGGTGTCCGGGGCTAGGGAGATGGCTCACTCAGTAAAGCACTTGCTGGGCAAGCATGAGGACCTGAGTTTGGATCCACAGAACCCGCATACATTCAGAGCAGGACGGCCTACACTTGCAATCCCAGCAGAGACAGGAGGCTCCCTGGGGCATGCTGACTAGATAGACTAGCCAAATTGGCAAGGTCTAGGTGCAAACCCGACCCCCTATCTCAATAAACAAGGTAGAGAACAGTAGAGGAAGACACTGGGACCTTGACCTCTGGCCTCCACATGCACACAAACCTGCAATCTCATGCACCCATACACATATGAACACACATACACACATGCATACAAAATGTGTGTGCTTTTAAAAAGATAGTTACTTATTTGCATGTGTGTGTGTGTGTGTGTGTGTGTCAGGGCATATCTTGCCACTGTAAACAAACAGCAGATGCTTGCACCTCTTTTTGTGTGCCTTGGGAATTGAACTCCAGTTAGCAGGATTTGCAAGCAAGTGCCTTTGACCACTGAGCAGTCTTCATAGCCTCTGCATATGTTTTGTTCATAAAAAAAATATTTCCAATAAATAAAACCCTTTAATAATGTCAGACTTGGTGGTGTACACCACCCTGACACTCAGAAGGCTGAGACAGGAGAATCAAGAGTTTAAAGCCAGCCTGAGCTATATAGAAAGATCTTGACTCAAAAAAAAAAAAAGAAGAAGAAGAAAGAAAGAAAAAGAAAAGAAAAGAAAATGTTAACAGTAACATGATAATAATTAAAACCCTATAGAAGGAAAGGTGCCTTTTTATCATTATATAAATTCATGCACACCCCTAAATATACACATGACCACATATACTGGGGGGAGGCAGCTAGGCCCACAGAGAGGCAGATACTGATCAATCTGTCCGTAAGGATTGGGTTTGCTCATTCACACGGGAGGGATCTGAGCTTGTGTGCCTGAAACAACCTCAGGTTGGTAAGTGAGCACTTACTCTCACCATCACTTCCAGCAGGGCACACAGCCATGTGGTCTGACCACCTGTGAGCCCCACCACAGTTCAGTTAATGATTTTTCCACAGGGGTTTCGGCACTCACTTGTGCATTCAAATGAGGGCCTGTCACACAGACATAAAAAGCATATGCCTGAACGGAGCTTGGCGGTTGACTAAGGATACCCACTTCATGGTAGACATAGTTCATTAGTCACCTACCCAACTCTTTATTAAAGCCAAGTTATTGCTTTATGTGTGAGAGAAACTCTGTCCTTTGATCACAACCATTGAGATGGGATTAAATAACAGCGAATCTCAGAAAGCAGAGCATTAGGCCTGACTCCATCACCGGCTAGCTGTGTGGCCTTGGCCAGGCCATTTCCCACTCTGGGCTTCTGGGCTATTGCTGTGAAATGAGAGAGCTTTGGATAAGAGAGACTGTATTTGATGACTGACTTTTCTAGAAACAATACTCCTGCCTTCAATGCTCTCTTGTTTCTGTTCAAACACAAGGTCAGAGACATCTCACTTCATTGTGTCCTCTTGGTGAAGTCAATTTCTTGCTTTGCTTTGCTTGAACTCAAACGGATGCTTGGTCCTTGGCAGCCTCAGAGGTCCTGGCTGCTGTCACAAAGAGACATACTAAGGTGTTCTTGACAGTATTTCAGACGCGATGTCGGCACTGAGCCATGGCTGTCACAGCCAATGACCACTCAGATTTTACAACTAAGAACACACTACTTTTCTTTTCTGACTTCCTCACAGATAATGTCACTACCAAAATCTGGTTCCTGAGGAAACCACCAAGCAGGGCCTCCTCAGACCTTGGCAGCTTCTAGGAAATGTCACAAATTTTCTGATGAGTTTCCACCAACTATCATAAAACCCTTTTTTTAGAAAATACTTTCAGCCATAGAAGCTTTTAAAAATATACTATAGGACTGAAGATATGACTCAGCATGTAAGGTGCTTATTTGCAAAGTTTGGCAGTCCAGGTTTCAATTCCCCAGTACCCACATAAAGTCTGATGCACAAAGTGGTGTGCATACATCCAGATTTGTTTGCAGTAGCAAGAAGCCCTGGTGCACCCATTCTGTTTCCCTCTTCTCTTCTCTTCTCTTCTCTTCTCTTCTCTTCTCTTCTCTTCTCATCTCATCTCTCTTCCTCCTTGCCCCATTTATCTCTGCTTGCAAGTGAATAATAAAATATTTTTAAATATACTACAAAAGGAGATAGAATCTGAATGGAGTTTTAAAAAATTGTTTTGTTTTGGTATCATTCTACACTGAAGTAAAGGTTCCTATTAGCAAGAAAAAAAGGAAGAGCTAGAAAGTGCTTTGTGGGTGAGCTTTAGCATAGCCATAACCACTGCCTATAGGCTTTAGCCTCAAGCTGGCCAAGCCAGCCCCAAAAACTCAAAATCTCAAAACAAACAAGGGTCCTGTGTGACTTTTATCTTCGTGATCACAAGCTGTCTGCTGCAACTCCAAAAGCCCTATGCAGTAACTTTTTCTTATATCTGGTAGGTCACAGCTATCTCCTCAAAGGACACTAAGAATCATCACCGGAAAGTCCCTTAGTAAAAGATTTGTCTGGCTATCTGTATTTATTACTTTTGTCATGACAGTGACCAGATGCCTAAGAAGAAGCAGATTAAGAAGGAAGGGCTTGTTTTGCCTTACAGTTCCAGGTTACAGTCCATCGTGGTTGGGAAGGTGTGGTGGCAGGAGCTTGGGTCAGCTACTCACATTCAGTGCATAGTCAGGAAGCAAAGCGAGATGAACGCTGCAGCTCAACCAGCTGTCTCTTTTGAATCCGGCTCAGGACCTCAGTCCATGGACTGGTGCTGCCAGTGGTCAAGCTGGGTCCTCCCACCGTCGATTAACCAAATCAGGATAACCCCTCACAGGCATTCTCAGAGGCTCATCTTCCAGGTCATTCTAAGTCCCGTCATAAACACTACCAACTATCACTCTACCCAAATCTAGGTGTCACACATGTCCACCATCACACGGCTACTGACTCCAATAAAGTTTGGTATGTCTGCTTTTTAATACTGCCAGTGAACTGTCCAGGCTGAGGGCACACTCACTTCTAGTGCTCACGTGATCTTTCCTGAGGGTGCAGATGTAGAAGACTGTCCACTAGGATCTCGTTCACAGGCCTGCAAAGGACCCAGGCCCCTCTTTCTTTTTTCCTAAGTACCTTCCCTCCTCCTCTCCTTCTCAAAGGCTCTGAGCAAGAACTCCTGCCCCACTCCATGCCATTTGGTGTGAGGTGTCTATTGAGCTTGCCCAGACTGCCTGCCCTGCCAGGAACTTTGCCCACTCTTGCCTGGAGAATAGAGGTGGAAGACTAAGCCAGTTATTCCTCTCCATAGAGAAGGATGGCCCTGCTCTTTCCGATATGAATCTATTTCTGCTTCCCATAGCAACACTCTGTTTTGCTCTGTCAGTGGCATTGGTCTATGGAGTTCAGTGTGACCAACCCCATGTCCAAGGCCCAAGGCTATTGCATCCCCTAGCTAAAGCTACTCATCCCTTGCATCTCTCTCCAGAGTGGCTCAAACAGCTTATGTGATTAAGGTGAGCCGAGACCTGTCCACAGTCTGTGCTAAGATCATAGAAAACAGCCACTGTCTGTGCTTTGGGGGAACTGGAAGACAGGTTTATAGATGTCTACAAGGAAACAGGCAGGAAAAAGAAAGAAATTCCACAACTACCGTTCTTGCCTCATCCGATGCATGTGACAAAATATTATTTTTTTTCTCTTTCCCTCCTTCTTCCAATCTAAAGCCTATTTCTTTGAGTTTCCTTGAGTGCCTACTCCCCTACAGTTAAAGTGATTCGAAATAGTATCTAAAAGTGACCACCATCCCTTACCCATGTATGTTCCTTTATGGTTTCTGAAGCCCTGCTCATCGGTTTTCCTGCTTGGTCTTTGTTGTGAACCGCACGCGACATGAGAGCTTCTTGCTGCTCACAGGCGAGGGCGGGCACCAACTGAGACCTGACACGTGTATTCTATGTGCTCTTCTCCTCCAATGGCTGCTGAAGGCTCCAAGGCTCTGTGGACAAGCGGGTGCCGCTGCGCTCTTTCTGGGACCCCCAGCCTAGTTGGAGAGCCAACAAGAGTCACTAATTAAATGACCCCCTGTCAGAATCCACCTGTGTACACACAAGAAAGGAGCAACTCTCAAAGTTGAGGAAGAGGTGAAGACCCCCTCCCCACACCCACCGTGGCTTCTTGACTCAGCAGAACTCCCAAGGAGGCCTTAGGGAAGTGGAAGAGAAGGAGACTTCCCAGTGGAGAGAAGAGCAGATGTAAAGGCCAAGAGGTAAAACCTAGGCCTAATGAAAGAGCATGAAGATGTTCAAGGTGGCCAAGGCACACACTAGCTGGGATTCGAGGCCTATACCACCAGCCCAGCATGACCTCACTGCACTACAATGATGATGCTGGTTGTATATTGTAGAGAACTGATTAGCAAAGGAGAGTGAATTCAGAAAGAAGTTATATGTGCCTTGCATTGCATATAAGGTTGTTGTTGTTCTGTTTTTCTATTTTTTGTTATTGTTGTTGTTTTGAGACAAGGTCTCACATAGTCCAGGCTGGCCTTAAATTCACTATATATCTGAGGCTGACCTTGAACTCCTGATTCTCCTGTTCCCATCTCCCAATGCTGGTATTACAGGCGTGGTCACCACTCCTAGTTTCACATATAGGACTTAAATACCACTTCCAGAAACCAAATTTAGTCACTTGTCTGATCATAGATCCAACAACAGTCAAAGCCAGATGAGGATCTAGAGAGCATATGCAAAGCTGTCTGTGTGTGCTCTCAGACTTGGCGAGAGGCAGTCAGGTAGCTTTGGCTAGGCAGTTAGGGTAACTGGGCCTCTGGCACTGCGGCAAGGCAGAATAAACAGGAAAAAAAATTTTTTTTTCTTCTTTTTTTGGGGGGGGTTGGGGGTGAGGTAGAGTCTCACTCATCCCATGCTGATCTGGAATTCACTATGTATGTAGTCTCAGGCTGGTCTCATGGTGATCCTCCTACCTCTGCCTCCCAAGTGCTGGGATTGCCACCACACCCAGCAAAAACTTATTTTCCACCACGGAATTACTAGGTGATTCTTTGATTATTGCCACTTGACAATGGGCATTTTCTAGCCTTTCTGTTCTGTTTTCTCTCCCCCACCTCTTTCTGTAATCGTTGCACAATTCTTTAGTATGATTCAGGCAGAAATCGACTATTTGTGTTTCCAAGCTCAAAAATTCTGTATTGTGTCATTGCTTTAAAAAAAAAAAATGTATGACCAAGAGCATGCAACAAATTCCAGAAACCTTTGAACTCCTAGTTGTTGAATATTGTAGTTTTATGTTTTCTGTGATGTGTCCTGAACCATTCGTACCTTAGATTATTAATCTGTAACCCAGCACAGCTCTGACTGGACAACCCTCTCCCCCAGCCGGAGGGCCCGGGAACATGACCAAGTCTATTATCTTCTCTTTGAATTCTGTCAATATAATTTGTTCAAATCTTTATTCTGGCTTCTTTCCTTTTTATATTTCATGGAAAACTCCCTAGATAAGATCAAAAGTGCAGTGTCATTTATCACTGCTCAGACTCAAGAGCTGAGTTCAAAAATATTTTTCTTCACACTGATTCAAGAAGGGCCAAGAGAACAAAACTAAACTAAAAACATTGACCATAGCTGTCTGCTTCTTATTTGCATATGTAAATGTATTATGATGTCAGACTTCCCCTTTAGTCAATTCACATTAAATTAATAAACATTCCTGATGACTATTGTATCGGTGGCAGATAAGCTGAAAAAATCTAAATTCGTTCTAGAAAGAGCCCGTAGCAAGCAGAGCAGCACACTGTAAGCATCCTCCCACCAGGCAGACAGAACCTGTCACCCCCTCTGAGTCTGTGAACCTGTCCTCCATGTCCTTACCTGCCCAACTCAGGACGACCATAGTATATGTCTCAATAAGGGCTCATTCTGTGATTAGCCAGTCCATATTTCCTGAGCACCCTATGTCCCTAGTACTTCCATAAGTACCAGGATTCTAAGAAGCTGGCTTCTCCTAGGAGAGAGAGAGGCCACAGCCAATATGTTAACTAGGTAATGTCAGATGGTGGCACCACTATGGTTAAAATAATAATAATAATACATGAAGAGCTCATGGGAAGAGAAGTAAAGGGACTTCAGATAGACTCAGGCAGGTTTGCTCTCCAAAGAGTCATCGTTTAAATCACTGGTGATGGTGAGAAGGAAGAGCCAAGACGAGCCATGCGGAGACCCAGGCAAGGAGAAGGCCATGTAGAAGGGACCACATGAGAGCCAGGGAGGGTAGGAAAGTGGGAGATGGTATGAGTGATCGTGGAGAGTTGGGCACTTACAAAATCACAACCTTCAGGGCTGGGTGCTTAAGTGCAGTCACATGTCAGCAGAATGCTTGAGCCAAGGCAGAACAGCCTAGTTGATGACAGTAGAGAGGCTGACTCCCAGGCCCCTCAGTGGGCGGAGATTTTCCCCTTGTAGCTCATACGAGGTAGGAATCAAGACATGAAAGGATCATGACCCCGTGTGTATTGCTTTTCTGATTGGTGTGGTGGAATATCTGGCGGAAACAACTTAAGGGAGAAAGGATTTATTCTAGCTCATGTTTGAGAAGGTAGAGTCTCTCATGGCAGAGAAGTGGCTCGTGGACACCGTGGCAGGAGCAGGTATCAGCTGCTTAGTATACGACACTAACCGGGAAGCAGAGGGCTTGGGCCAGAAATCAGGTTGGGCTAGAACCCATGAAGTTCAATCTCTAGTGACCCACTTCTCCCAGGTAGACCTCACCTTCTAATGGTCCCCACCACCTCTCTAAACAGTGCCTCTAGCTGGGTACCAAGTGTTCAAATGCATGAGCCTATAGAGGCCATTTCATATCCAAACCAAAATAGCATGGAAATTTCCAGAAGTATACAAGCAGGTTATGAGTATGTAAAGAGACCCTGAAAAGACCCTCACCCACGATGAAGCATTGGGAGCTTATAAGAGAGTAACTGGTACAAATTCCTTCACCTTCCAAGAGTAGCTCCCCAGAGGCAAAGGTTTAAATAAGATAGACATTTATTTTCCAGGATGGCTCAGGACTTATACTGTAGGTACCTCAGTCATAACAGGGAAACATCACCATATGTTGATAATTCTTCCCTATATACACCTCAACTCTATACCACAACCAAATAGCAGCTAGTTTTTTATACGGAAATAGCAGCGAGGACATGATAGCACATCCCTAAAATCCCAACACTGAGGCTGAGGCAGGAAGTTCATGAGCTGGAGGCCAGCGGGGGCTACGTAGAGAGACTCTGTCTCAAAAACAAAACTCAACAAGAAAGACGCTCTGAGCAAATGACTGGGTTTTCATTCTTAGGGTCTGCTTTCTGAGCTATTTTCTGGGAAGTGAACAGATTAATAATTCCTAGCTCTGACCCAGGGTTCCACCCTCTTTCCCTTGTAATTTGTGGCAATTTCAAGACAGCTGTTTAAGATTCAGAGTGTCCTTTTGCATATTAAAATAATTATAGATCATTAACTCTAAAATATGCACCTTTAAAATCAAGCACTATCATAATTATGTTCATAGACATTTAATCTATGACCCAACTTTTTAATACTAATTAGAAGATCATAAGAAGATCATTTTCCTGGTCTTCCACAAGTTTTGACTCCTTACTATATATGCATACATAGTAGACTGACAGTTGATATCTGCTCTCTGCCTAGGTTTGAATAAGAAAAATAAGATCATGTCTACAATGTGCCAACACAACCCAAGTTTTAGCAATTATTCTACAGGTTCAATTGGTACTAGGGGCTCTGACTAGACACTGGAGGTCCCATGCTATGTAATGGGGAAAGCACTAAAGCTGAAATCAAGAGAGCAACATGTTGGCTATACCAATGGCTTTCTGTGTAATCTTGCGTTATGCTTATTCTCTGGCATGAAGCTTCCTCATTTGCAAGATGACAAATAGATCCAATTCTGTACTAGCCAATGCCCTGCATGTTACTACCACTTCAGCATGACTTACCTATGCAGACATCACTAATCAATCACAGCCTTCCTTTCTATCTTTTCTGCTAAGTGGAGACCTAGCCTCAAGTTCCTCTCAATACAATCTTTATCCCTCCAGGGTTAAACCAAAGGATGAAACCTTTATAGCATCCCCTAAGTAAATGATTTCTAAGATCCTCACTAGCTGTAACATGTTAAAATCTGACAGAGTAAAAGAGCAACATAAGTAAAGAAAAACTTAGGTTCAATTAATACATTGGTCTGATAGATGATAATTTGTACTTCTGGTCCTCATGTATGACAGAACTGAGCTTGCTGGCCATTGCTAATTAAAACAGAAGCAGCATACATTTCAGAAAGAATTATGTGCTATTTTTCTCCACCCTAAGCTAGGGGAGTAAAGAGTATAAATGCAAATTACATGCAAATGTGCTCTGGGGACCTTCTTAGTGATTATAACTGAACTCAGCTTCTAGGGAAACATGATAACATCCTCAAAGTCTGTACTTCCCAGGAGTTAACTCGGGATGTTTTCAAGAGCCTTGCAGAAATCACCGTCTTCCATAATTAATTTGGAGCTGCGGTGGAATGAATAGCATCTCCAAATGGAATGCAGGGTGACACTGGCTTAAGGAATCCATTTCCCCAGTGGCTGCCCCCTGACTTGCACTGGCCAGGGGAAAGTTACCATTGCTGTCTCCTAACTGTAAACACATGTCCTTCATTGAAGACAGAGGGAACCATGAGCTAAGGTGACCTGGTTCAGGTCGGTCTGGCAAATCCTCCCTGTGCACAGCTCTCCTAAGTTGGTTTCAGGACAGAAGGTCATCATGGTGCTTTGTCTCTCAAGATGGAGGCCAACAACAGGCTGGAGGTCCTGCCTCTGCCTCCCAAGACCCACCTCTTGCACTCCAGTTGCTGTGATGTGTCCTTCCCAGCTTCATATTCAAGAACTTGACCCCCCGAGGTGATGGTCTTAACAGTGGGGCCTTTTGGTGGAAGTGATGGAGTCTTGAAGGCTCCACTCTTGGGAACAGGACTGGTGCCTTATAAAGAGAGCTGCCTGATCCCTTTGTTCCTGTCACCATGAAGGGGCACAGAAACAAGGGACCATCTTAGAAACAAAGTAATACTTTCACCACACCCTGAACCTGCTGGTACCTTAATCTTGGCCTTCCCAGCCTCCAGAACCATGAAGAGATGTCTACCTTATAAATTACCCAAACTGTGTTATCCTGTGTGGCAACAGAAACACATGAAGATGTCTATTTCCTCTTATCTCCCTAGATATCCACTTCTCGCATGAAGGCTAGACACCCCTGCAGGTCTGGGCACCACACAGGAGCAGTGGATTTCTGAGACAGAGACCATGTAGAATCGATGTTAGGTAGAGGCTGCAGTAGAGACAATGCCCCTCAGACTTTCCTGAGAATGAGAACAGCCTGAGGATCTAACTAAAGTGAAGATTCTGACTCAGAAGATCTGGGCTGGAGAGGGCGGGAGCAGGGGAGGGGGGACTGCAAATCTGCATTTCTGATTAAAAGAATCAATACACACCACCTCAGAACATGCCACTTTAGCATAAGAATTATTTTGAGCTGAATGCATTTGAGTTCTTAAAATCCCTTATTTGCCTAAAAACAGAGTCCACCTCCCTCCAAAACACATACTACACTACACTAAAAAAGAAAAAAAACCAGACTCAAGGGCTGAAGAGAGGGCTTAGCAGTTAAGGTCCGATTTGATTCCCCAGTACCCACATAAACCAGATGCAAAAGGTGGTGCATGTGTCTGGAGTTCATTTGCAGTAGCTAGAAGCCCTGGTATGCCCATTCTATCTGCCTCTCTCTCTCTCAAATAAATAAGTAAAATATTTTATAAAGACTCAATTGTCTTAAATGCCCATCTCAGGAGCAAATGTAATCTTTGCTTCTCCAAGCGTACTTGGCCCCACATCCAGACACATCACAAAGCTATCATATCTGCCATCTATTCTTTTAAGACTCATTTACCTTTCTAAAAAAAAAAAAAAAATCACTTACTTTCTTTCTTTATTCTCTATGGCTCTTTCCCCTACCATATTAGGTATGTATACCCCCCCCCCATTCTAACTGAAGTTATTCAGCACTGAGCTGTCTCAGTGGTATGTTCTTCCCATGTTAATAAAATTTGTATGTTTTTCTCTTGTTAATCTATCTGTCTATTGCTAGATTAATTCACAAACCTCCAGATACTTAACCTAGGATGACAGAGGAAAAATTGTCTTCTTCTACACTAACAAGCTTGCATGTTGCTTTTTGTTCAAGAATCACACTTGAGGCAGCTAAGGTGTGCCTTGATGTAGGTGTGATAAATGGGAATGCAATATTACCCAACTGACAAGGCCTCCTAGGCCTAGCACATTAGCCATATTACCTCTACTCTTCCAGTCTCCAGAGGCTCAGAAAAGCCAGAGCTTGGACCAAGGAAGACAGAATACAAAGCAGCACATTGAACAGAAAAGACCAAGAGCAGATTTCAAGTGTAAAGTGCTCACCTCGGAGCACAGAGCTCAGGGAGCAGGCACTGCACCAGACTCGGACAGTTTCAAGCCCTGTGTATTCCGCAGAGGGTGACAGACTGGCAAACGGTTTGGAGCTGTGTTGGATGCCAAAAGGAGGAGGATGTAGCCTGGAGGGGAGAAAGGCTTGCCAGAATTAGTAAATACAAATGCCAACACTGAGGGAGGGATAGCTTTAGCATAAGTAAAATTCAGGCAAGAGTCAGAATACTAGCTTGACATGGTGGCGCATGCCTTTAACCCCAGCAATCGGAAAGCAGAGGCGGTAGGAGGATCACTGTGAGTTGGAGGTCAGCCTGAGAGTACATAGTGAATTCCAGGTCAGCCTTTGCTAGAGTGAGACTCTACTTCAATAATAATAATAATGAAATAAAAAAAATACAAGAGTCAGGATGCACATATACTAGAGTGTTGTTAATCTTTTTAATCTGAGATTCAAATTTAATTGGGCACTATGTATTTGACCTTGGCAACCCTACCTAAGCGGGACGCATATCTTCAACTAAGACAGAATGGCACAAGGCAGTCATCACTTGTCTGTGGGAGTTAACTGGCTTGCATTGAAACAATGTTGATGTCGGAGTTCTTATTGCAGTCAGGTTCACATTGCTGGCAGAAAACGCCCTACCAAGAGCAGCTTGTGTGGAAAAAAAAAAAAAGTTTATTTTGGCTTATAGACTCGAGGGGAAGCTCCATGATGGCGGGGGAAAACAATGGCATGAGTCCAAACCACCGCAGTTCTCCTTACTAGTTCTGTTCACCTTGCTTTTACCAGAATGTACCTGACAAAAACAGTTTAAGGAAGGAAAGATTCGCTGTGGCTTACACTTTCAGAGAGTTCATGGTTGCTTGACCCCCCCTCCCCCCGCACACACATGAGGGGAACATCATGGTGGTAGATGTGTGCAGTCGAGGACAAGCTGTTCACATCTGTGGACCAGAAAGCAGACAGAACATGCCAGGAAGTGGCCAGTGATAACAGACCCCCAAGAACCCACCTCTGATGACCTATTTCCTCAACTAGGCGCCCTCTCCTAAAACAGAATTCACAAACTGGAAACCAAGAGTTCAAAACATGAGTTTGGCCGGGCGTGGTGGCGCACGTCTCTAATCCCAGCACTCGGGAGGCAGAGGTAGGAGGACTACCGTGAGTTCGAGGCCACCCTGAGACTGCATAGTGAATTCCAGGTCAGCCTGGGCTAGAGTGAGACCCTACCTCAAAAAACCAAAAAACAAACAAACAAAAAAAAAAAAACATGAGTTTGTAAGGGACAGTCCTATCTCCAGAGGCTGTGATATCATGGGGTTAGGGGTCAGTCTGTCACTGGGATGTCTAGAAACTGCAGGTAGTTAGAAGGTACAGCAAAGAGAGATTGATTTAATCTGAGCCACTAGAGACCAGCAAGTTTTGTGTCTTTGGGTGAACTTCTAAGGAGGTCAAGCTATTTAAGGAGGTAATGGGCCTCCAGTCACGTGACCTGGGTAAGTAGTAGCTTGATGATCTCCTACAGGCAAAGTGTTTCTGAGAGGGGCAAGATGGGAAGGAGTCAGAGGTGACTGTAGATCCGGTGGACAGAACCCCGGAGAGGAGTGCATTAGAATGACTCCCCTTCTCCCCACCAACACATCACCTTCCCAGCTTTGGAATTTCAAAATTCGTTTACTAGGTTAAAAACGAAATGAATCACAGAATGGGACAACGAAACAAAGAAAAGTGAAGGCCAAAAGACGTTTGGAGATGGTGAGCTTCAGTGAGGTCTGCGGTGCAGTGAGCAGCCGGGTGCCACCCAATTTCCCGGTTTTAATAAAGCGCCTTAGTGGTGGGTAATGTTCCCATTAGGAGGGGCATTGAGCAAACAGGACCTCTTATACCATTTTGTCCGCTTCTAGTGAGTCTACCACGATTTCACATTCAGAAGTTCACTCTAGCCACACCGAAGGCCAGTTTGCCATCAGGCCAGCGCGGTGGGCGCGACATCCCAGGCTGCGCAGCCCGAGCGCGAGTCCGTGGGTTGGCAGCGCGCGCCTCGGGAGCCGGGCTGTGGTCCGGCCCAGCGTGCTGGACCACGGCAGCCCTTCGGGCTGTGTGTTTACAAACACGAAACACGGCCAGTGGGTCGACCAGAACAAAAAAAAAAAAAAAAAAAAAATCAAGCCTCCGCAGCTCTCCAAGGCAGCGGGAGTTCCTCGAAGGGAGAAGACGTCATCATGCCCAGAGTCAATTAGCAATACCATGAACTCATAATAAAAACGAAAGCTGATACGGAGAGAGGGAGGAGGGCGGGCGCCATCAGTGGCCTGCAATGACTGTTTGTGGGTGTTGAGTGTGTGTGTATTTTTAGATAACACTTATTCTGCACGTGGTAATTAGGGCCCCAAGGGGGTTGCGCATCCCCCTCCCCCATTGGCAAGTGGAAGGGGGGCCAGCCCAAATTCCCACACATCTGGGGCACACAGATACTGCACTCCAATTTCCTGTGGGCGCCACTGGTTTCTTTCGAATTACTTGCTAAGTAAATGATTGTTATAAAACGATGAAGATTCGGTCAATCAAATTAACCCCTTTTGTCCATTCCCGCCCTCCCCCAGCTCAACAGTCCCCTTCATTTGCCTAAACTCCCGGCTTGGGACAATGAGTCCCAGCCCGGAGGCCCCAGCCATCCTCACACTGGCCCAGTGTAACCTGAGCGAGAACCCGAGGCCCCCAATTGTTTTGCTAATCAAGATTATTGGCCCATTGAGATGTGAAGGCCCAGCCTAGCTGACAAAAATTGTCAGTTTCCCATGAAATAGTTCGCTCAGTTTAGCCTGGGTGCTGGGGACCATTAGCATATAAATGAACTTTCTCCCTTCCTGGCTCCTCTCTCCCCCTCCCGGTTAGCACCCCCCTATTCCCAACCTAAAGGATGGGGGGAAAATATAAACATCTTCCCCTCCTCCCTACCTCTCCTCTCCCCTCCCCCCCCCCCCCCCCCCCCCCCCCCCCCCCCCGCCGTCAACCAGCTCCCAAACCCTCTGAGCGCTTAACCCAGCCAGGTTTTCTCCCATGCCTGGAAATCTTGAGGGTACCGGGCTCAAAGAGAGCTCCAAGGCGCCGGGAGGGGGCTCGTTTGCACAAAGCTGCTTTTAAGGCCTGAGCTGCCAGGCCCCTAGCTCCCTGCTGACGGTAACCAGCGGCTGGCTGAGCTTGGGAGGGTACAAACGGTAGTGGGAATGCCAGGGCAGTCTTCCGGACACAGTGGCAAGGCCAAGCAAGGGGTTCCAAAGAATGATCTTGGCTCAAGGGCAACCTCCTTAGTCCGCTTGCCAGCTCCGTGCCACAGCCAGGGTTGGGGGCAGTTCAGAAGGGCTCCTGGCTGGCTTTTCTCATTGGGGATTCTGAGACAAACGTGGATCGGGCATGGCCTGGGTAAGAGCGTCCATGCTCCTCCTTACTCTCAGTGTCAGGATAACTCTTACACAGCTGTCCTGGGACTCTAGCTGAGCTTAGGAAGGGAAGGGTGGGCAAGTCCCATCTTCCTGTTTCTCAGGAGCCTGAAGTGTTCAGGGAACTGATTCTGGTAATGGGTCCACTGTGCCCGAAGAGGGTCCCTTCAATGGAGTCCTTGCTGCTATCAGGAGCAGGCAGGTGATGCTTTTGTGGCTCGGGGAACAGGGCTAGGAGGGCGCCTCCCACTCCCACTTCCAAAGGGGCAACAGTTTTCCACTCCCCTGTGTCTCAGCTGCCTGATGGGAAAGGCACCTGATGACTAAATCCCCCAAGCAGACCCTGGGGAAGAAGCCCAAGGCCCCTGAAGCTGCTCTGGCCTGGCTCTCCTCCCCCCTGGCCCCCTCCTTTCCCAGCCCCTATAAACTGCTTTCCTCTCCAGTCAAACTGCCACGCATGTACGAGGCTTCCACATAGGAAAGCAGGAGCAGAAATATTGTCCCCAAACATGGGCACCCAGTTGTCAGCCAAACTCTGAGACTGGATTTTGGAATCAGAAATCATTTTTAGTTAATTTGATGTGACTTTTAAAGATTTTTATCTTGAGACTGTAGAAGACAGATGCACAGGAATTTCACTATTAAATCTATAGGCATTAGACTTTCAGAAAATCCAATGTAGTCTTTGAGGGTTTGGGACCAAGGTTCTGGAATCTGGAAGCAGGAGCTCAGCTTTCTAGTTGTGTGGTGTTGCACGCCTGCCTTCTCAACCATATTGTGCTCCTCTGTAGAACAAGGACAATAAGGCCACCCACTCACAGGTCATGAAGAAATTGCACAATTATGTTTGTAAAGTACTCAGGTACTGGCACATAGTAAGTGTAATGCATTGGTCAAGTCACACAATACCTAGGAAAATTTTAGTAGCACTGTTTATTCCTTGGTTTATGATCATTGTTTAAAAACGGCAAGAGCCTTTTAGTGAACTGTGGGGTCAATTTGAAGAAAGATACTAACCACCAAACACCAGTAGTAGCTCCCCCCCCCACACACACACACCCTAGCGCCTTATAGACCCCTCAACTCTCAATGGCTACACCAACTGGCCACCAAGTCTTCAGCACATAAGCTGCTTGAAGGGTCATTTCTTATCCAAACTCTATCAGACTCTAATCCAATAGGATAGGTATCTTCCATAAAATGAGTGATGGCCAGTCTTGGTGGCTCATGCCTGTAATCCCAGCACTTGCGAGGCTGAGGCAAGAAGATCCCCACAGTTTAAACCCCTTAGTTTAAGGCTAACTTGGGCTATATAGTGAGTTCTAGGACAGCTGGGATATAGAGTGAGATCTATTCTCAAGAAGGAGGAAGAGGGGAAGAAAAGAGGAAAAGGAGAAGGAAAAGCAGGAGTAGGGGAAGAAAGAGAAGGAAGAAGAAAAGAGAAAGATGAGGAAGTAGATGGGAGAGCGGAGGCAGGAAAGGAAGTCCAGGAACCAGGAACATGTGTGAACAGGGGAAAGGCCACCCTTGGTAGCCGTCTACAAAGCAAGTCAAGGCACAACAGGAAAAACCAATTCTCAAAACACCTTGTCCAGGAAAACTTGCAGCCTCCGCAGATTTCTTTTTTATAACCCCACCCCTCCCCCCAGTCTGTGATATCCGTGTGATACTGTGCCTGAGCAAACTCTTATAGTCTTCTGTGAGTAACACAAAGAGATTTTTCTCAGAAAGTTCTTGCTATAATTAACAATACACTAAACAACTAAACGCCAGAAATTTGTGACAGAGGTAACCCCACAGTGGACTCATAGTCCCCAAAAGCCATAATCCCAGCATGAGGATATTAGGAGTGAAGCCTTTGGGAGATGTGTTGGTTAATCGTGATTATTAACATGAGTGCATTGAGAAGCCCCTAAGAGATTAGTAAAGCACACCTCCAGTGAGTCTGCTAGTCCCTTTCCAGAGAGGATTATACGTGGCGGAAATCCCTGAATGTGGGTCGCATCACCTCGTGGGAAAGAGGCGCCCATATGGATCAATAGAATGAGGGAAGGAGAAAGCCGTGATGGTGATGGCCTTCTGGCCTTCATGCTATGAGCTGTTCTGCCACATCTTCCCCCTCCATTGTGGACTGAAAATTTAAACCATGAGTCAGAATCAATCAGTCCTCCCTTAAACTATTTTACTCAGCCAGTTTGCCACAGAAAGGAAAGTCTAAGGCATAAAATTAGTGTTGACTTGGTTACCCACCAGAACTAAATGGTAAGGCCCTATTGCTGAAGACACCACAGGCTTCAGTTGTAAGGCACTACAAAACCAGAGCTAGAACTGAGATGGAAGCCAGCTCCCTGTTGACTAGCTTCCACAGTGCTGGAAAGCATATGTGGGCTGCTGGGGGATAAAACTCACCAACAGCATGAACAAGCAGTAGATCTTGCAAACTACAAGAGCAACCAACTAGGCAACATGTACACATGGGTACAATAGTGGCACATGAGTTATAGGGATAATCAACTGCCCTCTGATTGGCTGAGGCCTACTCAGTGAGAGGGAATTCATATGTAGTACTGAAAACCAAGTCAGAAGCCTATGGCTTGAAAAGTCATAGACCCTCGAGGGAAGCTTCCACTGGTCTTTGGCAAAATAGAAGGTTAATGTCCACAAAAAGTCTTCTAAATGTGTATGTTCATGCCCTTTCATCAATCCGCTCTCACTCTTGGTTAGAGAACCCACTTTTTACAGATGACAGCCAATATAAGGAAGGCCCATTAAAATGACAAGAAGAGAACGCTGAGTGCCTGGCACAAGATGAGTCATACCCACCAGTGCCCAGGAAACATTACAGAGAAAGTGGTGGATTAATACGAGTGCTGTTCTCAGAGCTAGCCTGCAAACCTTCTGCAGGGAGATGGAGGTAGACACTGAGGAGACTCAACACTCATCAAAGCAGCAAAAACAAGCTGCTCAGAGCTCAACATTAAGGAGAACTTATAACATGCCCTACAAGACTCACGGAACATTGGAGAAGAGGAGGTTACAGTGTGAATTGCCACACTGTGGGGAGGCACACTGTGAGACATTGCCCTCCCCACAGGAACTGACTGGGCACTTAATGACACCAAAGTAATTACCGATATTCCCACTGAGGAGGGCGCTCAGAGCAATGGGGAAGAGGAGAGGTGACAGAAAAAGGATAACATGATGAAAATGGCCACTTTGCAATATGTTCATATATTAAAGCTCCTTATACACAGTATTTTTAAAATAGTTCCAAAGTGGGGCCATTGCCATAAATGCCTGAACATGGGTCTCAGGAGCTTTTGGAGCTGGTTGGTGGGAGGAATTTGGAAGAATTTGGAAATGCAGGTTAGAAGAGTCCTAGACGCTATAAGCAGAGCTGAGTGGGTGACTTCGCTGTGGATGAGGAAGACTAGAGAGCCGACAGGAGCACAGGAAGAAAAATCTACTCATGAGGATTCAGATGAGACCAAGCACTCTACTGAAATTTGGTTGGGGGCCATTTCTGTCACTTAGTGGCAAAGAAATTGTCTATATTTTGTCCATTCTCTGAGACTTTGAGTGAAAATTAATTGAAAAATAATGAATAAATCCATCCAGCAGGGAAATTTTTTCAGGTAGCATAGCATTTAGGCAATGGCATGGATATTTATGACAGTTTTTAAAATATTTTTTATTTGCAAGAAGAGAGAGAGAGAAAAAAAATGGGCACACCAAGGCCTCCAGCTACTGCAAACGAACTCCAGATGCATGTGCCACCTTGTGCATCCGGCTTTACATGGGTACTAGGGAATCAAAGGTTGTTAGGCTTTTCAGGCAAGTGCCTCAACCTCTGAACCATCTCTCCAGCCCTATGACACTTTTTAACACAAGTTCACCATGAGAATTGTGAGCAAAAAGAGTTAAAAAGGAAAAAAAAAAAAAAAAAACTTGCAATTTGCCTAGAAAAGAAGCACATGTAAATTTGAGGCCATGGAAAGTATGGCTGGTAAAGAGATTAGGGACCCTAAAAAGGAACCAAATACTTTACACTGGAACATTAGAAACAATGCCCTCAGAGTAGCTCAGGAATTGGCTAGAACCTACCTTTCATAAGATCAAAGGTACAAAATTTTCAACTCATCCAAGACTTTGCTTTAAGAATATTTCCCTAAAGTCAACCATCCAGCCATCGGAGGCCACTGCAGGGTCTCCCACAGCATCACCTACATGGTGCTGAATTTTCAAGCATGCAGAATGCAAGAATTATGTATGACATCATGAAGGCTTCCACCCAGAATTCAAAGGCCACGTAATGTGTGGCAGAGTCAGGTAGTCCCTGAGACAGAGGGTTGCATGATGCTATTAGGATGAAGCCAGAGATGCAATGGAGTCCCTTGGAATTTGGAGAGGCGAGAAACATGGACTGTCACAGAAAGCTATGAGACATAAGTACAGGCAGCCCAGAAAAGAGACAATACGGGCCATAAGTAGCACAGGTATAAGGTAGGGCTGTCCAGGCTCTTTGGAGCTCAGATCTCACCACCACATACTCTAGGTACTAGACAGGGAGCTATAAGGTTTAGTGTTTGTTCTGCTATATTTCAGTCTTTCTTTGACCTGACCTTTTCTTTTCTTTTTTTTTCTTAATGAAAATATATACTCTCAGGGCTGGAGAGATGGCTTAGCAGCTAAGCGCTTGCCTGTGAAGCCTAAGGAGCCCAGTTCGAGGCTTGATTCTCCAGGTCCCACGTTAGCCAGATGCACAAGGAGGCGCACGCATCTGGAGTTCATTTGCAGTGGCTGGAGGCCCTGGTGCGCCCATTCTCTCTCTGTCTCTCCATCTGCCTCTTTCTCTCTCTGTCACTCTCAAATAAATAAAAATGAACAAAAAAAATTTAAAAAAAAGAAAATATATACTCTTCACCATTGTGTCTTAGAAGTATCTTTCTTCTTATCCTTCCTTCATTATAGGGTCCTGCAGGTAAGAGTTTGCCTTGTGTCTCAGAGGAGACTTTGAACTTGGACTTCTGAACAGTGTTGGGACTGGTAAAACTATGGGGATTCTTGGAGATGTATTGGTTGCATTTTTGTATCATGGGATAGACATGAATGAGCCTTTGGGAGCCAGGGGTGGGAAGTTATAGTTTAAAAGGACATATTTGCCAGGCGTGGTGGCACACACCTTTAATCCCAGCACTTGGGAGGCAGAAGTAGGAAGATCACTGTGAGTTCAAGGCCACCCTGAGACTACAGAGTGAATTCCAGGTCAGCCTGGACTAGAGAGTGAGACTCTAACTTGAAAAACCAAAAAAAAAAAAAAAAATATATATATATATATATATATATACATATATATATATATATATGTTTGGGTATCAAGTTGAAAATGGATAGACTAACATTATTATTGACTTGATCGGGTTTAGCCACGCCTAGATTATTACAGTTTCCAGTGTGTCTTTGAGGGTATTCTCAAAACGGATTAACTAAATAGGAATTTCCCACTCTTAATATGGACAACATCATACTACAGGCTCTCAAATGGTACAAAAGGGGGAAAAGGAGAAATCCTGTCAGCACAAGCCTTCTCTCATTCTGCTTCCTGGCCACCAATGAGATGACTCACTGGATCATGTGAAGGTAAACCAAGAAGTCATTTGTTAGTAATCTGGAAGCAAACTCTCCCCAGAAGAACCCCATCACACTGGTACCCTGATCCAGAAGCAAACACCCCCCAGAACCCATCACACAGTACCCTGATCCAGACTTCCAGCCTCCAGAACTGTCATTTAAGCTATACAGCCCATGGCATTGTGTTGTAGCAGCTAGAACACACTGAGACATCTCTCCAGTGGTAGTGACACAGCAAAGATCCATTGAAACGTACCTGACTGACCCGGCTGCCATCAGTGCTGGACAGGCCACATGAGGTATCTCTTGCCCCTCTAACAAGTCTAGGAGGCAAAGTCTAAAGAGGTGAAAACTCGTTTCATTCCATAGGAAAGAAGTGTAAAGTCCAGAGTTTGTGCTCTGAACTTGGGTCTCTCTTTCCTTGAAACCAATTATTCTGAAACCCCATGGCATTCTGCTGGTAAAATATTTTTAAATGCAATATAGGCTACTTAGCAGTAGTCCCAACAGCTACCTGACCTAACAGGGGGCACACTGGGGCCTGCTGGAATCATGGACTCAGAGAAGGCCATCCCAACCTCCTGAGTCACTTCCTAAAATGGTTTCCCTTTACAAATGAGCATAAGGCTCCCCTGGAAGCAGCCAATGTTGGCAAAGATTAAATAATTAGCATTTTACAGTGTTTGTTTTCACTTTCTCCTTTGCCAGGGTGAGAATCACTGAGGGACAAAACTGGGCCCATCGTTTTCCCTAGTCCCAGCACAAGAGGAAGACTCCCAGGTCTACCAGCCTGCCAGCCCCACTCCCAGCTGACTCCTCAGCACCAACTCTCTCAAAGGCCCCTCGCAGCCTGGCTTAGTCCAGGGGCCATCTCAAGAGCAAAGAGTCAAAACCCACTGACTTAGCTCTTCCCAGCATGTATAGTGGGTCAACACTGGAACTTTCCTTACAAGAATCTATGACAATATCTTGCTGCTAATTTCCACATTGGTGAATTATATTTAAAATTGTAAATTTCCTTTTATGGTATTTAAATTTATTTGTTTTTATAAATAAAATTGTGTATGAGTGTGTGTGTGTGTGTGTGTGTGCATGCGTGCACACGTGTACTCCAAGATCTCTTGACAATGCAAACAAACAAACACCAGGCCCTTGAACCACTTTTATGCATATTAATTATGTGGGTGGCTGGGGATTTGAACTTGGGCCAGCAGACTTTGCAGGCAAATACCCTTAACCGCTAAGCCATTTGCTCATCCTCTTTTATGGTGTTTAATAATAGGCCATAGCACCCAAGCAATAAAGAAAGGAGGAGACTTTCCTGGGTTCAGAGAGAATTGTAGAACTATGTGGTTGGGGACAGTGGCTACCAGCTCTGTGTGTCTGTGGAGCCTTTGCCAATATGCCAGAGGCATACTGCACTGGAATGAGTTTGAAGATAAAAGTCAGAGTACAAGAAAGATAAAAATGTCTCAATCACATTTTGTATATTGATTACATGTTGAAATAATATTTTGGATTCACTTAAATAAAGCGTATCATGAACTTAGCTGTACTATGCATTTCTCTTGCTTTCATGTCTGCTCTAATGGCATTTCTGGCCTCTGACTCTCCCTCTGTCTTGGGTTATTTTCTCTCATCCTGGTACTCCTCACTGTCTGAAATTCTGTTGCTTGTTGTATTGGCAGGATTTGCTGGAGGAACAAAACTGAGAGAATGCATGCACATTATAAAAGAGGGTATTGGTCTAGGGAGATGGCTCAGTGGTTAAAGGCATTTCCTTACAAAGCCTTCTGGGCCTGGTTCAGTTCCCCAGAATCCATGTAAAAGCCAGACACAAAAAGAATACATGTATCTGGAGTTTGTTTGCAGTGACAAGAGAACCTGGCATGCCCATACATACATGTATACATACATAGATACATACAAGTAAATAAATAATTTTTTGTTGTTGTTTTTCACGGTAGGTTCTCACTCTAGCCCAGGATGACCTAGAATTCACTATTTAGTCTCAGGGTGGCCTCAAACTCATGGTGATTCTCCTTCCTCTGCCTCCTGGGTGCTGGAATTAGAAGCATGCTTACATTCTTTCTTTCTTTCTTCTTTCCTTCTTTCTTTCTTTCTTTCTTTCCTTATTCATTTATTTATTTATTTTGAGGTAGGGTTTCACTCTAGCCCAGGCTAACCTGGAATTCACTATGTAGTATCAGGCTGGCCTCAAACTCACAGGGATCCTCTTATCTCTGCCTACCAAGTACTGGGATTAAAGGTGTACACCACCATGCCCAGTTTACTTCTTTTTTTTTTTAAGGGGGTATTGGATTGGCTTACACAACAGGGGCTAGGTAGTTCAACAATGGCTGTTTGTATCCTACAGGCTAAGTAACTGCTCTGACCATGATGTTGGGCACTTCTGCATTCTCTGAAAACCAAGAAGCTACCTAGAAGGTTGTTGGCAGTGAATCCATGATGGAAGGCTGAAGAAGCTGGAGTTGGATGTCAGCAGATGATGGCAGCAGAAGATAATTCACTCAGGAAGAAGCTAAGGTAGGTAAGCCACACTGCTTCTTCCTCAGACCTCTTTCTAGCTGGGTCAACCATTAGCAGGCATCACACATTTTGAGAGAGAGAGAGACTTCTCCCAATCATCTATGCAAGCATTCCCTCAGATACGCCCAGAGATATGTCTCCTAGGTGATTCTAAATCCCATCACCACACCTGTGCTGGTTTATATTGATTGTCAACTCCACAGGATCAAGAATCACCTGGGAAATGAGCCTCTGGGCATGCCTATGAGAGTCCATCTGGATAATTTTAGCCTCTGGGCATGTCAGAGAGCAATTATCTTGATTAGGTGAAAAGAACCCACTTTAACTGTGGGTGGCACCATTCTATGAGATGGGGTCTTGGACTTTATGAAAAGAAGAGAACTAGATGAGTATCAGTATTTATCTCTCTCTGCTTCATCTGTGTGGCCTGGATGTGATCAGCTGCCTCAAGCTCCTGCTGCCATGCCTTCCTCTGCTGTGATGGACTGCAACCTGGAACTTGAAACTGAAATAAGCCCTCCCTTCCTTAAACTGATTTTTGTCAAGTGTTTTGTCTCAACAATGAGAAGGGTGACTACCACCACACTCCGTATTTCTTTGCTCATAGGTTCCTGCCTCCTTCTGAAATGGAAGATTCCATTCTGAAGGCAGGGACTCTGTGACTCTGTCTGTCCAGATAATTGGCTATTCTATTCCTATACCCCCTGTCAGCCATAAGATAGTTACTCATAAATATTTTAGTGGCATAAGGAGGAAAGGAACTCAGGTTGGAACCCCTGGTCTGAAGAATCCTTTGTCACCAAGTGGGACTGACCACTTTCTTACTGGTACCAGTCACAGACCTTATAGCCTTTCCTAGAGCCTATAGCATTTTAGGCCACTTATGTATGTACCCATTAATCTCCTCCCAGTACACAGGAGGAGTAGACAGGGTATGTGTATCAATAAATGTAGTAAATGAGTCAGCCATTGAAACTCTGATCTTCTGTAGCATAGAAGTCTAGATGAGCTACCTTCCTCACAAGGATCCATTCTTGCCTCAGTTAACTCATTCATTTTCACTCTGTTCAGTTACCTACAAAGCCATCCTTTTCCCAATGAGATCACTACCTGGAGAAAATGACTTTACTGGACATCAAAGATGCTGCTTAGCTGGGCGTGGTGGCACACACCTTTAATCCCAACACTCCGGAGGCAGAGGTAGGAGGATCACAGTGATTTCAAGACCACCTTGAGACTACATAGTGAATGCCAGGTCAGCATGGACTAGAGTGAAACCCTACCTCAGAAAACCAATATATATATACAAAATATGCTAATTACTTTTAGGTGAATTAATATCTTTACTTGTGTTGCTATTCTTCCTTGTCTTATTTTCTTTCTTCAGAGGATTACAAAAAATATTTAAATATATTTATTGATTTATTTGCAAGCAGAGAGAATAGCACTAATATTCTTTTGTTCACCTCCTCCACAATAGTCCCTGAGCCCTGGAAGGTGTGATAGAGCTATCTCATCCAGTGAGAACACTCAACTATCACTTCTCAGTATTTTGAAGAGTCTTAAGCCTCCCCAGTGATCACCACCACCTGGAAAAGTAGCTTCTCTGACCAAAAGTGGAAGCAACACTAATCTATGGGCATAAACACAATTATGTAAAGGACAATTTTGTGGGCACAATATAAACATTTAGCCAAAGGACATATAGTAGCTTCCTGTCTAGGGCCTTAACCTTCTAAGCCACACACTTTTGATTTTGTTTGTTTTGTTTTTGTTTTGTTTTCTTTTGTTTTGTTTTATATCAGGCACGAATTCCCTTCCACTGAGCAGGTCTTAAATCCAATCAGAGAGCAATTGGCTACCTCCAGTCCCCATAACTGACATGCCACTATTGTATCAGTGGGAACATCTTGCTTGGCTGGCCAGTTGTGTGGCTTAGAGTCTATTGGGTTCAAACTGTTAAGGACTTTTCTCTTCCCATAGCTTACACAGAACTTCCTAGCACTATGTCTGTTTGTTTTAAATCTTGTATTGGTTGAATATTTCTTTGCTATGCACAAGGCCATCTTTTGCAGTGTGAATGTTTATTCTGTCCCATTATGGGATTTTTGTTTTGTTTTGTTTTGTTTTTGGTCTTCTGGCTCAATTAAAAGACCCTGGATTATGGGGATGTTTGAGCATCATTGGGATTTATGAAAACCATGTGACCTTTTAACATTGGACTGAATGCAGTGCATTTTACATCATGGACAGTTATCCATTTACAGGGGGTAGGGGCAGAATGTGGTGGTTTGATTCAGGTGTCCCCCATAAACTTTTGTATTCTGAATGCTAGGTTCCCAGCTGGTGGCAATTTGGGGATTGAAGCTTCCTGGAGTTAGTGTGTTGTTGGGGGTGGGCTGATGGGTGATATAGCCAGTGTTCCCTTGCAAGTGTTTCTCCTGCTGCTGTTTGTCCACCTGATGTTGGCCAGGAGATGATGACAACCCTCTGCTCATGTCATCATTATTCCCTGCCATCACAGAGCTTCTCCTTGAGTCTGTAAGCCAAAATAAGCCCTTTCCTTACATAATCGGCTCTTGGTCAAGAGTTTTCTGCCAGCAATGCATATCTGCCTACAAAAGCTTCCTACTAAACCGATCAGAGCAAGCCAAAGACAGGAAGGGGCCAAGTTGAAGGCCTAGGCCAAGAGGGCTCAGGGAAGCCTGAACACAGGTTGGTCAAGGAGAGCGAGCATCTTTGGAAGCAGCTCCACGTTATGATTAAATATGCAGTATTCCCCACAGACTCATCTGGTGAATGCTTGGTCCTCAGCTGGTGGTGCTATTTTCGGAGATGGTGAACACTTTAGGAGATGAGACCAATCCACAGGAGTGAGGTCACTGGACTCTGCCTCGGGAGGTTGTACCTGGCTTCAGTCCTTTCCTCACTCTTTGTTTTCTGTCTTCCATGTGGTGAAGAAACTTCCTCACATGCTCCCCATGCCATGATGTTTTGCTTCTCATCCATGAACTGAACCCTTGGAAACAATGAGCAAAATAAGTCCTTCCTCCTTGAAGTTGCTCTGTTGTTATTTTAGTCATAGCTACACAAAGGTCACTAACATGCTCCTCTTACAGTTTAAAGTTGCCGATAGTTTCTCAGTCTGTGTGTTCTTTGTACAAATTTAGAAAACAAAAGGTCCCTTAGTTCTTACCTCCTTGAACATGTCAAAGGAATCACTCTGTGTCAATTTGCTCATGTGTCAGCCTCTGACCAGGAAGTTGGCTTATGCTGGTTTGTTTCAAGAAATATGGCCTGGGCTGAAGAGTTGGCTTGGTAGTTAAGAGTACTTCCTATACAAGCAGGAGGAAGCCTAAGAAACCACTCATTTTTGGGGGGGGAGGGGTTCGAGATAGAATCTCACTCTAGCCCAAGCTGACCTGGAATTCACTATGTAGTCTCAGGCAGGCCTTGAACTCACAGTGATCCTTCTACCTCTGTCTCCCTAGTCCTGGGACTAAAGGTGTGCACCACCACACCCAGCTCATGAAACCACTCAATTTTTATCTCCAGAATCCACAGAAAACCACTGGGCATGGCCATGCATGTCTGTAACTCCAGAGTCACAGGAAAGCAGAGACCCAAGAATTGCCAGAGCTCACAAAAAAAAAAAAAAAAAAAAAACCCAGCAAGCTCCAGGATCGGTAAGAGACTCCAGATATGAACAGGCAGAACAGTAGAGCAGGAAAGCCAGCATTCTACTCTGGCAGCACAGGTGAGCATACTCAGTCCCAGATCAGGCCCATGGGATACCACATGAGCACATACAAGTGCACATACCATGTACATGCCACCTGGAATCAGGAAAGAAAATGGTATCCATACTCCACCAATCCCAAACAAAACTGGGGTTCATTGGCTGCAGAGATGGCTTAGAGGTTAAGACACTTGCCTGTGAAGCCTAAGGGCCTAGGTTCGACTCCCTAGAACCCATGTAAGCCAGATGCACATGCTGGTGCATACCTCTGGAGTTCATTTGTAGTGGGTAGAGGCCCTGATGCACCCATCTTCTGTCTTCCTCTAATTAATTAATTAAAATAAAATAAACTGGGATTCAGTGCCGCTTCTGAATGGAGGCCCACCATTCACATGCATAAATATTGTAAAGTTACCAATGAAATTAACAGGAACTCTCCTTTCTGGGGTTTCCAGATTAAATAAAAGCATGCTAAATTAAAAAAAAAAGAGTTATTTATTTATTTACTTGAGAGAGAGAGAATGAGGCAGATAGAGAGAGAATGGGTGTACCAGGACCTTTAGCCATTGCAAATAAACTCCAGACACATGCACTACATTGTGCATCTGGTTTATGTGGGTACTGAGGAATTGAACCTGCATCCCTGAGGCTTCACAGGCAAGTACCTTAACCACTAACCCATCACTCCAGTGTCTTGAATTTTTATTTTCCAACACTGACAACCCCACATCCACCTTGACAAATGTACCTTCATACTGGCAGAATTGAAAGGTAGTTGTGAATCTGTGTTGTGAGCCACATCTGTGACACAAAGAAATTCAGGGTAGTGCAGACCTCTTACTTGGGAATAATACATCTGAATAGAGGGTGTCCATCATTCTTGGGAGCTTCTGTTGCTGGGTTTTCTTGCTCTGTCCACTTGTGACTTCTTCAGTGAGACTACACCAGTCCTCTCTCATATTGTGCCCAGCTGTCTCTCATTTGGAGGAAACAAGGCTGTACTGGGGAGGGCAGGGGATAGGAAGTATTTCCCTGGGACCTAAGCCACATTAATCATAGCAGCAGATGTCTGGGTTTCGGACAGGTTGTGCCAACACCAAGCACCAGATCCACGTCTCAGTACAGCCAAGTGCTCTTAATAAATGTGCTCCTATGCACGTGTTGTGACATGCATAGCTTAAGCTGGGTCTCAGGACATGAGTCCCTTGGGGCAAGTCTAAGGGTAACAGGAGTCTTTTTTCCTTCTACACATCCATATGGCCACCATGTCATCGAGCTATGGTAAATGAATATTCACACATGAAACCTTCCACAAAAGTCTGTGCACTGTCTTTTTCCCCATGAATGGACAAATGGGGGTTGAGGGTCTCAGGTAGGACCTGCATGGCTGCCTGGAGCACAGCCTGCTTGCAATTTCCACTTCTAATTGAACTTGACCTATGCAGGAAATGTTTCTTGTACACTAAGTGCCTGAGCTGCTGGTTTTTCTTTTAAAGCACATAACACTACCTTAATTCCTGCAAGAGCCAATGAGGAGGGAATGCTTCCTTGTATGGTAACTAATAAGCCTACGCTCACCAGAATTATCCCCAAATAGAGACATTGGTCAGGAGACACTGCAACCCAGATTCCCACTGGTGTCACCAAAAGGTTTCATGCATTACAAAGTCCAAATATTCAAACTACAGCCTGGGGGATTTATGTCAGGGGACTAACGTAGCAGTTGCCCAGATGACTTATGGCACTGACACACTAAGAGTCCAGGACCTGGAACTGATTTTCATATTCCTATCAATATGATTTTCGGCTATGAACTGAAAACCAATAGTCTAATAAGTGGCCATAAAAATGTCAGGATTGGCTCAGTGTTAAGAGCTGATGGCAACACTCCTGCTCTGAATCTACCAAGCCAGCACCCTCCAAGCTAGGACCCAGGGAGATTTTCCACAGTTTCAGAAAATACTCTGCTCCTTGGAGTGGGTGGCAGGGAGGGTGAAGGGGAGAGTTTCTTCAAAAGTTCCTTAAAACGGAAAGTTACATTGTTAGATTGTTGTATTTACTTTTGACACTTTCATACTGTATGTAACATATTCTGATCTTTTCCCCCATTAACATTTTATTCCCCTCCCCTCCTGTTCAAACCCTTCTTTCCAATTCATCACCACCCGAATTTTCATAACTTTGTTTTCACCCACTGAGTTAAATTAGAGTTGCCTCACACAAGCATGGGTGGGAAGTTACCTACTGATGTGTGGGTAACTTATTAGTGTCTATACCACTGAAGAACACGACTCCCTCTTGCCAGCCAAATATTAGCTGCCATTAAGTATTCTGAAAGGTGTGGGGTTTTATAAACCCTTCCTCTTGGATGGGGTTTAAAAAAGCCTAGATTGATGGAACCAACTATATAGTGGTAGGGAGAGTAAGAGATGGAGGGAGGAGAGTTTCTTTGGCCAGAACATGCTGAAGTATGAACTTCTTGGGAAGTGTGTAATAACTTGGATAAAATAGGTAGAGCCAAGTGTTTCAGTGTCCAAAAAGAAGTGTCCAGTAAAGAGTGTATCTCAAAGACAAAGCACTCATGTAGCATGCATGACAGCATGGGTCCACCCCTAGCTCTATAAAAATAAAAGTATCAGGGCTGGAGAGATGGCTTAGTGGTTAAGCACTTGCCTGTGAAGCCTAAGGACCCCGGTTCGAGGCTCGATTCCCCAGGACCCACATTGGTCAGATGCACAATGGGGTGCACACATCTGGAGTTCGTTTGCAGTGGCTGGAGGCCCTGGTGTGCCCATTCTCCCTCTCTCTGCCTCCTTCTCTTTGTCGCTCTGAAATAAGTAAAAATTAAAAAATTAAATAAATAAAAGTATCAAAGTATTGAATGAGAATCAATTTAAAATAGATATATGTGCAATACAGAGGATGGTTTGTTGGAACTTGAATTGCCCCTTATCTCTTCATGCACTCTGTGGACCACGCACAGGCCTGTCCACTAATACAGAATGGAGGGCTAACATTGTTCCACAGCCTGAACTTGGCCTGCCAGGTGAGCTTCAAGGAAAACGGGAGGCGCCACCACCAGTTCTGTTTTAAATCAAGTGGGAGAGTCTTGATGTGTTTCTAATACGTTGGGCAAAGAGTTAAACAAGAAACTATAAAAAAGTGATAGAAACAATATGAGATCTGACATCACAACAGTTGCCAAAACTAGCAAATAATCAAAATCGGACCACAAAACCTCTCCAGATACACAATGGCACCAAGACCAGCCTAAGAACAAAGCTGCCCAATATAGTTTTAAATCCCTCTCGTCTCCACTCATCTCCTGACCAAATGTTGGCAGCAAACAGGCTCATAGAATTGTGAGTTGTAAAAAGGTTCAGAGATTAACCCAGAGCTGTAATTCTAAATTCAGGGGGAGGGAAAGATACTACCCTGTCCCCTCCTCAGGAAACAGGGGCACATCAGAATCTGGGGAAGTGGATGTTCAAAAGGATATTCATGGACTTGCACACTGGAGGGCATTTTTGCTCCCCTAAAACAAGACACACAAAGAAAACACCATGAAAATCTCTTCTGCCAATGAAGATGCCAGAAGGTTCTTGTGGAAGGGCATCCCAGAATCTGAGGAGGTGAAAGAAATGATGTGTGAGGTGTTGTAGAAAGGGAAATCTCTTTAGAAGCTAATAAAGCTGATAAAGAGAAGTCCTCCTTTTTATTTTTACATAATAACTCATTCACCCTTTCATTCAATTCAGAAAATTGTAATTGAACACTGACTACGTGCCAAGGGGAGGGGAGGTTTGGGAAAACAGAGTTTAATAAACCACAATCCCAGCATCCTGTGTTTTAGTGTGAGAGAAGTTAGGCAGTACAGGTTTGTTTCTTCAGAACTTCAACTTGGCCCAGAAAGAAACAGAACTCTAACCACACAGAGCCATTCGGAAAGACTTGGTTAGAAAGGCTACACCTCCCATCCCTCCCATCACCAAGGCCAGACCAAATGCCCTATGGGCCAGCAAATACCTATACATACATGTTAAGGGAGGAAACATCAAAGCTCTATAGTAAGGAGCTTCCACAATGGCTTCCAACCTGTGGTACTGTATAATGCCTTCCCTGTGAATGAAGGTCTGACATAACGATTCACTTTTAGTTTATTACTTATTAATTTATTTAGGGACATGACCTTCCTATGCAGTCCAAGCTTACCTAGAACTTGGAATCCTCCTGCCTCAACCTCCAGAGTGCTGGGATTATAGGTGTGTGCCACCACATGTAGCAGGACTTGCTTTGAAAGAAAAAAGTGTGAATATAGCAGAAGTGAAAGGCTATGGCTTCTAAAGTCAGTGTTGTAGCTGGCTTCACGTTGCTGGGGTGAACATCCAAACTGGGCAATGTTTAGGGGAGAAAGGGATTGATTTCAAGCTTACAGATCCAGGGGGAAGTTCCACCAGTGGTGGAAGAAGCTGCTTCCATACATCCAAGCAGGAGAGAAGCAACCAAACTGCCAGCAAACACCAACAGCACTAAGTACAAACGGGCAGCAAGCAGGACCCAGCAGCAAACATCAGAGACCCTGCCAAGGCTCATACTCCTCTCTTACACCTTTGGGCTGGAAATCAGATCCACCCTCAAATGTACCTTAGGGATGGACCCCAGAATCCACACCCAGTGACACCTCTTCCAGCCATGCAGCTGGAGACCCAAGTTATAAACTTTAATAAAACACCTGAGTCTATGGGGGACATACATTCAAACCACCACAGTCAGGTTACAAAGTCTGACTACCTCGCACTCCTTTTCCATTTTCTCTTTCAAGGTCTCACTCTGAGCAAAAAAAAAAAGTATTTGTGTTGTGGGTAGCTTTACGGAGAAACCCAAGTGTCACGCCAGCCAACAGCCACTGAGAACCCAGGCAGATGGGTCTTCTTGCAATCTAGCTTTGAGACTCTGTGTCAGAGGCAGACATAGAGCTAAGCATAGTCTAGATTCTTCACACATGCCCCCACAAGGTATGATTATGAAGACAGTTTGGGTGACTTGTTACATGGATGAGATGTCTGATGAACTCTGTTAAGAAAAACAGCTGACAATAAGTGCTGGCATGAGTCTTACTGAAGTGAACAGCTTTTAGGATTTATTTGACAATTTGGAATCCTAATAAAATTCTTCAAAGATGCCTATCTTTAGGAAGGAAGGGGGAGTGTCAGAGTTGGGTGCAAGGGAAAGGTTACAAACTTTGTTATAACCAGTATGTTCTGAAGCCTAATGCACAACTTAGTGACCAAAGTTAATAATACTGTAGGAAATATTTGCAGTCTGGTGAGAGGACAGATCTTTAAATATTCCAACATACATAAAATAATGATATGCTAATTAGCTTGATCATGGTAATCATTTCACCATTTCTACCTGGATCAGAACATTGCATTGCACACCTTAAACATATACAATCTTTATTTGTCTATTTCACATCAATAAAATTGAGGGGAAAGGAAAGAAGAGTAGGGGTCCATGCATGCTACCATTCTTGTTTCCCTGACAGGGTACCTGATGCAGGCCCATTTTTTTATCATAGAAGGTCTGTAAATGGCATAGCACTGCGACCCTTCTGGACTTTTCTATTCCCGTTCTCACTTTGTTGCTGGAAACATTTAATTCTTAAAAGATTTCAGGGCTGGACCATGTAGCTCAGTGGCAAAGCAAGTATGTGCTTAGCATACACAAGTCCCAGCACCAAAAAAAAAAAAAAAAAAAAAAAGAAAAAGAAAAAAGAAAAAAATTAAATTCCCCTGTGTATTTAAAGCCTGCCTCCAAGTTACCTCCTTCTCAGGAAACCACATGTTACTGTTGGAAACTTGATCCCTCAATTCAGATGTTGATGATTTTTGGAGATGGGGCCTTTGGTGGCTAGATCAGATGAGGCAAGGAGGGTGGGGGCACCTATGAAGCCATTGTTGGCTGTATGAGAAGATGAGGAGACCCTAGCTAGCTATTACATTTGCTGAGCTGTGTCTCTTCATGGGATGCTGTTGCTATGGGCTGATGCAAGCAGTAAAATGCCCTCACCTCAGACTGAGTGTCTGGCATAGTCTTGGACTTCACAGTCTCCAGCACTGTGAACTAAATATACCCTGATTCTTTATAACAACTGGGTTTCATGTATTTTGTTATAGCAAGAGAACACAGACTGAAACAGTTACTCTCCTTTGCTATTTAATATTAAGTCTCCCGTTCCCCAGAGGACATCTGGGCTCCTTATAGTTCTGAGGGGCCTTCTCCTTCCACACCTCTCTGCAGGTGGCCATGGAAGTCTACAGCTACAGCTAAATTTTAAGGACTTCAATAAGAGGATGTAGGGCTAGAGAGATTGCTCAGTGGTTAAGGCGTGTGCCTGCAAAGCCTAATGCCTGAGTTCAATTCCCCAGCACCCACATAAAGCTGAATGCACAAGGTGTGCATGGATCTGGAGTTTATTTGCAGTGACTAGAGGCCCTGGTAAACCTATTCTTTCTCTGTGTGGCTGTGTCTCTTCTATCTCCCTCTGGTTGCAAATATATAAATACACATGCCTTTAATCCCAGTATTTGAGAGGCTGAGGTAGAAGAATCCTTGTGAGTTTGAGGCCAGCCTAAGACTACGTAGTGAATTCCAGGTAAGCCTGGGATTAAAAAAAAAAAAGGAAAACAAGCCAACAACAACAAAAATAGAGGATCTAGAGGTGACTGGGCCCAGTTGTATGGGATGCTAACTTCAAATCTGAAAATGAAGTGGTCAGGCAAACTGATGGTATAAATGAGGAAATACTCTGTTATCTTCAGCCTGAAGGAAATGATAGGATTCTGGAATGACTTCATGATTGGCAGAGAACTGGATCTCTTGCAGGCATCAGGGACTTCACTCTGCACCCAATGCCCAGCCTGACTCTGTGCACACACTGAATCTGTGTTTGTTGAACAACTGGAGGAATTGGTCCATATTCAAGGAAGTAGAACCTGAACAATAAAAGTGAAGCACTAAAATGAGATGGAAAAATAATCAAGACACCATGCCACACTGAAACGGCATGAAAACAATAAGTGCTTTAGATAAATGTTCAGAAGTGGAATTAAATGAAATTTTCCACTTGATAAATTATTTGCTCAATCGACATGTATTATAATAAATGGTGATTAAGACTTATTCATAAGGAAAAGCATCTCTAGACAGAAGCTTAAATATTAATTATTTTAGATGCCAAGCATGTTTTAGAAAGAATGGGAGAGGTAGGTGTGGTGGCACATAACTGTAATTCTACCACTTGGAAGGTGAAGGCTGGAGACTCACAAGTTCCAGACTACCTTAGGCTACGTAGCAAGTTCAGGCCAGGCCAGCCTGAACTACATAGCAAGACTCTATCTGAAAGAGAGAGAGACAGGTTGGGCATGTAGTTCAGTAGGAAAGGGCTTACTTAGCATGCACTGGCCTTGAATTCAGTCTCTAGGACTGAAAAAAAAAAAAGAATGAAAATTAAATGCAAGAATGGAAATAACTTCTATGGAGTCCTACTATACATTTGTGATGCTAAATTCAGTTGTCTACTTGACCAAATTAGTAATGGAGTGAGAAATGCACTTCTTGGGCTGGAGAGATGACTTAGTCTTTAAGGCACTTGCCTGCAAAGCCTAACGACGCAGATTCGATTCTCCAGTACCCACATAAGTCAGATATACAAAGTGGTGCATACATCTGGAATTTGTTTTGCAGTGGCTAGAGGCCCTATCGTGCCCATTCTCTCTCTCCCCCACCCTCTCAGTTTGCAAATAAATAAAGAAAACATTTTTCCTTTTTTTAAAATTTTTATTTATTTAATGAGAGAAAGAATGGGCACACCAGGGCCTCTAGCCACTGCAAACGGACTCCAGACACTTGCAATGTTTCATGTATCTGGCTATACATGAGTACTGGGGAAATCAAACCTGGGTCTCTTAGGCATTGCAGGCAAGTGCCTTAACTGCAGAGCCATCTGTCCAGCCCTCAGAATATAAATCTTATCCTAAAAATATGAACGGAATTTATTAATTTTAGAGTTCCTGTAGATCTCAGTGAGACTTGCTAAGTTTCTGGCCTATATGATTTAGTCTTTAATTATAAGTCTGTATAAAGTAAAAATACTTAAAAAAGAAAAAAGAAGAAGAATCAGGGCATAGTGACACACACCTTTAATCCTAGCACTTGGGAGGGGAGGCAAAGGTAGGAGTATCATTGAAAGTTCAAGGCCAGCCTGAGACTACATAGTGAATTCTAAGTCAGCCTGGACCACAGTGTGACCCTACTTCAAAGAGAGAGAGAGAGAGAGTAGAAAAGAAATGCACTCCTTGGGTGGGTCTGTGGCAGTGTTTCCAGGCAAGATTAACTAATCAAGGAAGTCCTTCTCCCAAATTAGGGACCCTTCTGCTGGGAGACTATATATATATATATGTATATGTATATATATATATATATATATATATATATATATATATATATATATATACACACACACACACACATATATATATATGTTCCAGGAGGACACCAGAGCTTTTCTGCCTGACATGCTACCTGCTGGCGCATGCTTTTTGCCTACCTCCCCGCCCCTTGCTCGCTTCTGCCATTCATTTGGTCTCATGGACTGAGTGGCTATTGGGTCCTATGATCTTCAGCCTGCATCCAGCCTCCTAGATTGAGCAGCTCCTGGATTCTCCAACTTTTCAGTGTGTGGACAGCTATTGTTAGACTGTCCTGACTGTATCATCTAATAATTTTAAATTTTTTATTTATTATTATTTACAAGCAAGGAGAGAGAGAGAGAGAGAGAGAGAGAGAGAGAGAATGGTCACATCAGGACTTCCTGCCACTGCAAATGAACTCCAGATACATGCGCCACCCTGTGCATCTGGCTTTACATGGGTCCTGGGGATTCCAACCTTGGCCATCAAGCTTGCAAATAAGCGCATTAACCACCAAGCCATCTGTCCAGCCCCTCATCTAACAATTTTTTTTTTTTGTGGGGGGAGTTTCGAGGTAGGGTCTTGCTATAGCCCAAGTTGACCTGGAATTCACTATGTCGTCTCAGGGTGGCCTTTAACTCATGGTAATACTCCTACCTTGGCTCCCGAAGTGCTGGGATTAGTGTGTTCCCCCACCCAGCCTTCATTTAATAATTTTAATACATTTTCATTTTATGAGTCTTGTTTATCTGGAGAACCTTAATGTCATGCGTTTATCTATTTCTCACCCTTCTAGCACTGATCATGGTTAGAACTTTGCTTTTTGTTTCTGCTAGTTTGTTTATTCTTTGCCTTTCCCCCACCACACTCATTGTACTGAATGCAGATCCCATGAGGACACAGGGTGGGAGGCTATATCTACCTCCCCTCGTCCTAAGAAACACATAATGATTATATTCATTGTGCCTCTAGCTTTTTACTTTTATTATTTTTCCTCTTGTGTGTATGTATGCACATGTGTGTTCATGAGTGTGGGTGTATGCATGCCAGGGTGCATAAGAAGGTCAGAGGACAAGTTCAGGTGTCAGCCCTTGACTTTCATCTTGTTTGAGACACAGTCTCTTCTTTGCCAATGCATACACCAGACCAGCTGCCCCCGCACACTTCTGAGAATTCTCGTGTTGCCTCCCAACTCCTAAGCTTACTAGAATGACAGACAGACTTTACAGAACCCATGGAAAGGATCTAAGTTCAGGTCCTCATATTTGGCAGCTTTACGTACTGAGCCATCTCCCCAGCATTCTCTTTCTCTCTCTTTTTAAAATTTATTTGAAAGACAGAGAAAGAGGCAGAGAGATGTCGGGCGTGGTGGCGCATGCCTTTAATTCCAGCATTTGGGAGGCAGAGGTAGGAGGATTGCCATGAGTTCAAGGCCACCCTGAGACTACATAATGAATTCCATGTCAGCCTGAGCGAGAGTGACTACCTATCTCGAAAAACCAAAAAAGAAATAAAGAAAGAAGAGGCAGAGAGAGAGAAGAGAGTGCATGGCTGCACCAGGGACTCTAGCCACTGCAAACAGTCTCCAGATGCATGTGCCACCATGTGTAGCTGGCTTAGGTGGGTACTGGGGAATCGAGCCTAGGTCCTTAGGCTTCACAGACAAGTGTCTTAACTGCTAAATCATCTCCCCAGCATTATCTCTCTCTCTCTCTCTCTCTCTCTCTCTCTCTCTCTCTCTCTTTTAGCCAACTGATTAAGTCAGGTTTTCAAAATTTAAAGGATGGGTCTTCAAAATACAAACATTTGCGAAAATCTCCTGCCTTACCTCATCACCTCATCTTCCATTCCCTCCTCCTTTTATTTATTTTCAGATGCAGGTTTCCCTGTGTTGCTTAGACTGGCCTCAAACTCCCCAGTGTGAGACGACCTCCTGCCTCAGCCTCCTGAGTAGCGAGACTACGGTGTGCACCACCTGCCTCAGCACTTCTTCCTGCTACCTAGAAGGGAAGTTGTCTGCAGAGTCCTGCTCTGAGCTCAGTCTGAGGCTAGCTCACTGGCCTAATGAGGAGCAGGAGAGGCAGCTGGCCCTGGAGGACTCTAAGAGAGGCCACAGCCATGTTTCTCTCACAGGCCTGCTGGCTTCCGGGGAGACTTTAATCCACAGGGGCATTTCCATGTAATACTCCTCTTCATCCTAAATGGAGCCACAGCTAATGGGAAGAAAACAGAAGGAAACCCTGTGAGCCTGGAACAACCACCATTGTTAGCAGCTCAGATGTGGGGGGAGGGGGAGAAAAACTTAGCTGCTTTTCTTTCTTTTCTTTCTTTCTTTTTTTTTTTTTTTTTTTGTCATTCATCCTAAATTACCTAAGACTTCAGATTTAAGCTCAATTTGCTGCGAGAATTGTATCCAAATCTGGGATAACTCCAGTCCTTTTATTCGGGTTCAATTTTTCTCCTTCTGGTTTTTATTTTTAGCAGCACTTCAATTATTTTAAGATGATAATAGTCATCAGACTTTGTCGATTTGAATTTATGTAGAGCAAGGCCAACAGTTCTTTTTTTTTTTTTCCAAATCTTCAAGAACCCAAACTTTCACAGTCCCACATTCTGCTCCCAAGACATTAACTCTAATTAAGCTAATCAAACCCATGCACAGACGTAAGAATAAAAAGTGGGAAAGAACGAGACAAGTGGATGAGAAACAGATATTATACAATGAAAATAAAATGAATTCTCCAGACTTCTTTAACTACTGTGCCATTAAATCCATTTATTTTTGAATGAGCTTTGATCTTTCTTGCATTTCATAGACCAAGATGTTGTCATTAGAGGAATGAATTACTTCCTGTAGGTTGACCTTTTTCATATTCCATACCAAGAGCCAATCCCATTACAACTGCAATTGAGCATAATCCAATTATAATTTTTATTTCAGAACAGAAAATAATCCCCTGTATGTAAGAACCAAGGAGATGCTGAGGTTTAAAAGAAAAAGAAAAAGAAAATAAAAAAGCAAAGTTCCTACTTGCATGAATCAGGAAAAACTGTAGGCTGGTTTGTAGGAAGTGGATTTTGGATGTACAAAAAATAGAAACGCCAGGTGTCTTGTGTCTCATAGAAACTTCAGCCTAGGGTGTGTCTTTGTGCACTTGGTGGGGAAGCCCTGGCCTTGGCTCATCCTCAAAAGTTCCTTCATTAATTGTCCCTCTCTCTGTCTCCTTTATAATGGAAGTTTTACGGCTTTTTCATTGCCTTTTTGGTTGCTGTCCCTATCTTTGGTTATTATGTCTTTTTAATTTTCCTCAAGCTAGTTTTCTGATACTACAACCTATGAATGCCTGTCACTGCAATGAAGAGCAGTCTGGGAAAAGACCTACATGGATTAGGCAAGGGTTTGTGCACTTTTGTGTGAGTTCACTTTCTTTGACAGTAACAAGCACTCATTGTGGAGATATATCATTATCTATGTCTAGGTAGGTAAATAATTTGGCTCATAGTATGGAACACTGAAGTCTGAAGTCCAGGATTCATCAGAGCCATTGTTTAGGCCTGTGGGAGAGGCAGCCCTTGAGGGTGGATGTGTGAAGTATGGCAACATCATTCTTTTGCTGGTGGAGTGAGAGTCAGAAAAGAGAGAGGCCAGGCCCCCACAGTCATCTTCAAGGGTAGGCTCCAAATAACCTGTTTCAGGTACTATGTTCCTCCCACTTAGCCTTATCTCTTAAAGGCACCACCATCTCCCAACGGTGGTACCATGCTGAGGACCAAATATCAAGCACATGGCTTTTGGGAGACATTAAAGATTCAAACTCTAATAGCTTGGTTATTTCTGAGTCTTTCTCTTTGGTTCATGAGAAAATAGCTCACTTTATTTGTTCCACCATCCAAAACTGCTATGGAGGTCAAAGAAAATGTTCTATAAAATGAATTCTATGAAAGGCTTTATGCATGATAGATATAAATACTACAATGTTTTATTCTGAAGGAACTTCAAGAGGTAGTTGTAGGGCTGGAGGGATGGCTTAGTGGTTAAGGCATTTGCCTGCAAAGCCAAGGGACCCAGGTTCCATTCCCCAGGACCCACGTTAGCCAGATACACAAGGGGGCGCATGCATCTGGAGTTCATTTGCAGTGGCTGGCATTTGGAGTGGCTGGAGGCCCTGGCATGCCCATTCTCTCTCTCTCTCTCTCTCTCTCCCTCCCTCCCTCCCTCTTTCTCTCTGTTAAATAAATAAATATTTTAAAAGAATGGAATGGAAGTGCACAGCACCCTTGGAGGTGTGTGTGCAGCCCACAAGCATCTGCAGGGTGTTTTCCTGCATCAAGATTAGGAGAACAGTAGAGTGAAGCAAAGGCAAGGAAGGAAGGAAGGAGTCTGAGGAAGAAGCTGGAACTGTGGAATGATGTCTGTATGTACAGATGTGTCCCTACATAGAGAAAGATGTAGAAGGACAATGGCCCTTCATATGACTTACATCTAATGTGTGAAGTGGGGTATCAGTTTACCTTTGTCACCCTGAGTTTCATAGTTTTCAAAAAGTAAATAATAAAGAAAAGGCAGATCAAAGGACCTGAGAGTACAGTGTTCTAGAGAGGGGATAGACAGATCTGCATACTTTCCTCTAAGACTTGGAGATTTCAGTCACATGTTATCAGCTCTACCTCAATACACAAGATGAGGGTTATGATGAGAGGGAGAAACAAACCACCAAGGGAAACGAAAACCAAACTTAGTCAATTCTGCTTCATAGTATTGTGAAGTCAGGCACTTCTGACCTCCTGCGTCTTGGCAGGTTTTATTTTCCAGTGGCTGTGGAAATGCAGTAAGCAGCATCACCAGGGGAGTAAAATGCCTGTGGAAATGAGGACCACCAGAGTTGGGAACTAGGAAAATACCCTTGCTTGGGGAAAGAGTAAGGAGTGGGCATCAGCAGGGAAGAGCTGTGTGATAGTTGTGGGATGGATATCAATAGACCTAAGAAAGAGGAGATCTTATTACAAAAGACTCTTTGGGTTGCAAATGAGATACATGCAATTCAAATGAATTTATCACCAGCAACAACAAAGGATTCTGCTCCAGGAACTGAACCATCCAGAAATAGCCTGTTTTCTCCAGCAAGTCATGCTTGTGGGAGCCATTCATTCCTCTGCTGGGACTCACACCTTCCAACCCACCCCCACCCCCTTGAATTCAGGAACTGGGATTAATCTTCATCACCACAAAATAAATGAGAAAATAAAATATAGTTTTTAAATGTAAATAAGAGTATTGTTAACATCATTCAAACTTCTTGTATCCAACTAGGAGCAGTAGCAAAAACCTTTCATCTTTGAAGGCTCACTGGGAGTTTGAGGACAGCCTGGGGCTATAGCATGAGCCCCAGGTCAGCCTGAGCTAGAATGAGACCCTGACTCAAGAAGGAGTGGAAGAAAGAAAGAGAGAGGAGAGAGAGAGAGAGAAGAAAGGAAGAAGGAAAAAGGAAAAAGGGATGGAAGGAAGGAAAGAAAGAAAAAAATGAAGACAAACTTCTTGTATCCACCCATACTTAGTATTATGGTCTGGAATGAACCCCCATAGGCTCACGTTTTGAATACACATTCTCCAGCTGGGGGCACTATTTTGGGAATCTATGCAACCTTTAAGAGGCTAAAGTGGTCAGTAGAGGAAGACCTTTGAAGGATATATCTAGTCTCTGCTTCCTTGATTGTACTCTGCTTCCTAATCTACCATGATGTGAACAGCCTCTGTCATACACTCCCGCAGTTATGATCTGAGCTGCTCCACCAATGCCTTCCCTGCCACGATGGGCTTAACTAAGCCTTTCTGCAACTGGTAACCAAAGTAACTAATTCCTCACTCACGATGCCTGTTTCAGGTACTGTGGTCACAGTGGCACAAAAGAAACACAACTCAGTGCCGCCTAGGACTGTAGGATCGCCAGTGGCATGAGCCAATGCTTTGCCATTTTTTTTCTAGCTGCTTTGGAGTTGTGCCTGTTAACACAGATAGATTAGGGTGTTTTCTTTTTAAATTGAATAGGTTTTAAGCTTTTTAAATGATTTATTTTCATGTGTGTGTACAGGGGAGAAGGGGCACAATAGTCTCTTGCCATTACAAATGAACACCAGGAATTTGCCTCACTTTCTGTGTCCAGCTTTACATAGATAGCTGGGGAATGGAACTCTGGCCAACATACTTTACAAACAAGTTCCTTTAACTGTTGAGCCATCTCCCCAGTCTCAAAATTCTGATTTTTAATGCTGTCATGTTTGTTAACCTTTTGCTCTATGGTTATTATTATTATTATTATTAGCCTTTCATAAAAAATTGTCTCCACCCAGTTGTCCTGAGGACATTTTCCTCAAAACTTGATTTTTTTTTTTTTTTTTTTTGTTTTTTGTTTTTCAAGGTAGGGTCTCACTCTGGTTCAAGCTGACCTGGAATGAAATATTTAGTCTCAGGGTGGCCTCAAACTCATGGTGACCTCCTACCTCTGCCTCCCATGCCCTGGGATTAAAGGTGTACGCCACCATACCTGGCTAAAACTTGAATATCTTTTATTTATTTATTCTTATTAACAACATATTTTATATGGGCACATCATGTGTTGGTTCCCACTTTTCTCTCATCCCTGCCCCCATTCCACTGGGGACCCTCCTCAGTGGGGTTACAGGTAAATCCCCATGGGGTTGTGGGTTATGCATTGTGGGAGCAGCAGTCAGGTGTTTTGGTTTGTTTTGTGGGGAGGGAATGACTCTGGGCATGATGTCTCAATCTGTGGCTATTACATTCTTTCTGACCCCTCTCCCACAAAATTCCCTGAGCCATGTTGGGTGGATTTTAAATCTACTTCAGTGATGAACTCTTAGGAGCCTCTGGATCTCTGCTTTGGTAGGTGTTGAGTGTCCTCAGGGTCTGTGTCCATGCTGAAACTGATAATCAGTGCCAGAGTGTATCTGGCACTGATTATCAGTTTCAGCATGGAAGCAGCACTCATATTTGTCTCCCCAATTCCTCTGTGATTTCAGCTGTGGCTTGGCTGAAGTGTGAGGGGTAGTTTATCTCCTCGAGTCTCACTATCTTCTGAAAAAAGAACAGATTCTCCAGTGGATAGTGAAGCCAGCATAATTTAAATGGGATAACTGTTATTAATTTAGGGAAAATTTGATGTATGTAACCCCTCTTTTAGCCAAAGACTAGTGAGAGCTTGAAATTGGAGAGCATAATCTTTGTCTCCATAGTATTCTTATCTGGTTCCCAATTCCAGATATGGGTTCCTTTACACTGAGTGAACTCAGCCAAGCTGAAAGCTATTGGTTACCCACCAAGGCTGTGTGCCACTATTGCACTGGCATGTACATCCTGTCAGGGTGTTTACTTCCGAGTAGCTTGGGCCTTTGGTTGCTCAGACCATTGTTGGCCAATTTCCCATAGTAGCTCATGTAGCACTTTCAAGCAGTAGATAGGCTGGTTGGCTAATGACTCTTTTCCAGATTCTAGCCAGGTTTCTTAATGCTCTGTGTCAGCAGCATATAGTGTCTTCATCAATAGGGTCTTATATTTTGCCTCAGGTGTCCAAGTGCTTTGACAGAAACTTGTCTTAAAATTTGAATATTTCATCCTTTATACTTAGGTTGTTGTTCTACCTGGGGATGTGCATATATGACATGACCAAATGATTTAATTTTTTTCCATGTGGGTATGTAGTCAACTTCCCCAGTATTGCTCACTGAATGAATAATCTATTCTCTTGAGGTAGTTCATGGAGTTGAACCACAGCCTGCTAAGTCCTGTGAAAGAAGAGAACATCCCTGTGTCCAGCCTTCTTTCTGTTGAACTGTGTTCAAGTGGTGGTGGAAGTTTGTGGAGGAGGAGGCTGCTTTCCCATTGGCAGACAGCCTGCAGGTAGCACGGAGACAGGGAAGTGGGCACCACTGGCTGAGGAATGGCTTGTTTAAATAGATCGTAGCGAGCAGAGCTCAGAGGAGCCATGTGAGGACCTTTAGGTAAAGATGTCCATGCAGAGGAATAACTGGGCTAGGGCCCTGCGGTGAGAATGAGCTGCACATGACTAAGAAATCCAAATCAGGTTCAGAATGGTTGAGCTCGGTGAATAAAGATTTGTCTGTGCTATGGTTTGAATGTGAAGTGTCCACCTCAAGCTCATGTAATGAACACTTCATCCCCAGCTGGTGGTGCTATTTGGGGAAGTACTGAAAACTTTAGGAGCTGGGACTTAGTTGGGAGAAGTAGGTTACTGGGATGTGCATTTGAAGGCTGTATCTGGTTTGTGGTCCCTCCCTCGGTGTCTACATTCCGTCTGTAATGAGATCGATAGCCTCCTTCTCTACAGCTTCCCAATAACCATGAAGATCTGCTTTAGTATGGACACAATCCCAGTAGAACCATGGACTATGGACTGAGATCTCGAGAATCGTGTGCGGATATAAAGCTTTCTTCCCCGAGGTTGCTTGGTCAGGGGTTTTCATCACAGCAACTACAGAAGTCACCGATACAGCTTGTAGATAATGAATCCAGGGTCATAATGACTGTTTTACTTGGAATTGCAGGTGATGAGAAAAGAATTAGGATATTAGGTTAAGCAAAATAGGAAGCAGTTGAATATTTTAATCAGAAAATGGTGTGATCTAATTTGTACTTTAAAGAAAAAATCATGTGGGCTAGAAGCTGAAAAATGTACTAAAAGGGCCCCAAATAGAAGCAATTACAAATTACAAGTAAAAGATGATGATGGTTAGGATGGAAGTCTGCTTTGCCAAGATGGGAAATTGAGGCTGTTCCTCCCTGAATGAATGTATCTGGCTCAGTGGCACTTGGAAGCCATTCCTGGGGTCCCCTCCCCTCTCTTCTGAGCCTGTCCCTCTGTTTTGGAGAATCAACTCTCTAAATTCAGAATTCAGTATCCCCAAGGTCTGGTTTACATGCTTCCTCTCATTTTGTACCATCAAGTAGAAGGAATCTCCTGGCTTTGTTCTCTCAATCTGTTTTGCGGCATTAACCCAGTTCCCCTTGTTTTGGGTTTCTGGTGTACATACATTCGTTATCACCCTGCCAACCATCTGAGTGGCTGTAAGCCAGTCCCTTTCTCAATCTGAGCTTTAGTTTCGCCATCTCTAAGCAAGGAAGGGTGGTCTCAATCTTCTCCAGGATCTTTTTCAGGCTGTATGACCCTGTATCCTCTCTCTCTCTCTCTCTCTCTCTCTCTCTCTCTCTCTCTCTCTGTGGTAGTTTGAATAGATGTCCCCCAGTAGATTCAGAAGCTTTATTAGAGCTTGAATTTCCACATACCTGGCTAGAGGAAGTATCACTGGGTTGATCCTAGGGTCCAGCCCTATGGAGCAGGGTTGGATTTGGAATTCTAGTCTAAAAATAGGCAAAGGGCTTAAGTTTTGCCTGGGGTTTCTGAAGTGCGCTGGCCTGTGCTGGTGTGGTTGCTTTTGGGTTTTCTTTCTCTCTGCTTGGTCCTGTGAAAGGAGACCAACTTCTTCTGCCATTATGAAACTTCCCCTGGATCTATAAGCTTCAAATAAATCCCTTCTTCCTCCCATAACTTGGTGTCTGGCTTGGATATTGCATCCCAGTGACACAAGGCTGCCTATTACACTGCCCTAGGAGATTAACCCTACTCAATTGAAACACCACATTTCATTTTTATCATTCCATCCAGATTCCTTCTCAGTAAATATTGACTATGATCATATAAGGAATCATCATATACCAATAAGCATTTACTCTGCATTCTAGATGGTATTTTATGTTGGCTATAAAAAGGAAATTTGAGGACATAAATTAATATTCTTTCCGCTGCCTGTTTTGTTTATAGTCTCACGCATATCCATTGAGTCCTTTCTGGTTCTGGCCACAGGAGTGGACATAGACTTGCTGGATTTTTTTTTAACATGACAGCAGTATGCTCTCTGAGTGTGTCATGCTAGTGTCTGTCCACCGACATGTGTGCTGTTAAACTAACCTTGTCATTAGCTTGACTTGACAAGTGGCATCATGACTGGTTACAAATTATCTAGTCCTTTTTGTGTTGCTTTTATAAGGGTGTTTAGCTTGATGGGATCCAGAGGTGTCAGCACAGAGGGACAGCATTTCCTCCTTGCCTGGGTTCCAAGCAGGCAGCTGAATAGCATGATGCCAGCAACTGAAGTGTTGTGGCTGTTGGATGTTCCATTCAAGGATGGCCGCTCTGTGATGTCATGGAAAACAGAGATCTCTGTGGATTAAGAAATGACCCCCTGAGTTCAGTATGTCTAGGGCATGTGCTCGGCCTTTGTGTTCTTACAGATACAAAATCTTCTCTCTGCCCTCAGGACCTTCTAGGAGTGAGCATGTTCCCAGAGAACTAGACTCCTTTTGCAGTTACCTTCTCATTGTTGGGACAAAACATGTAACCAGAAGCAGCTCCTGGGAGAAAGGGTTTATTTCAGCCACAAGTTTCAAGGTAAAGTTTCATCTTGATGGAGAAAATAAGACAGGCTTGAGCAGGGAGCCCAGGTCACATCTCTAGATAAGCACAAAAGAAACAGCCCATCTACTCTGCTAGGAGCTGGGCTATATCGCCCCAAAGCCCACTCCCAGTGACACACTTCCTCCAGAAAGGCTCCACCTCCCAAAAAATCCCTATAACTTTCCCAAGTTGCCACCAGCTGGGGACAATTTATTCAAAAACATATGAACACATGGGGAACATTTTTCACTTAACCCACCAGAGATCCTAACTTGACAAGCACTCTATAAGACATAGACTGAGTGCTATAGTGCTACAGAACATAAGATTGGGGAATCCATCTTAGAACCATTGAAATAGACCTTAAACAATTGACTGACATTTGCCTAGGTGGAGAGTGGCACTCCAGGGAGGTGGATGAGCAAAGATTATGCAAAGCAAGGACTTCCCTGAGACCAGCTGCACTGTATGCTAAGGACAGGTGGGTGTCAGGGAAGTAGGAATGACACTCAGATTTGAACCTTTATCAGGTTCAGAGATATTGTGTGGAATTTTGGAAAGTCTTTGCTCACTAGATAAAGTACTCTTCTTAATTTGAAGCTTTTCAACCTCTCAAGTGTTCAGATTTTTCCAAATGATCATTTTTGGAATACTCATTACCTGTGATCTCCCGAGTACAGTATTGTAGTACGAGTTACAAATTCTTCTTGGGTTGTATATCTAGAGACTGGCATTGTCCTCAAGTGTTGGAAGGTTCTTTGTAAATTCACAGACACAGCACTTCTTGTGTACCTGTATGTGTCATTCACTATGCTGAGTGCAGTCAAAATTATATGCATAGGTCGGGCACAGCATCTGCCCTTAAGGAACAATCTGTTGACAGGGGATTTAAAAAGTTCCTCAGGCATCAAAACCTTCTTTGGATTTCTTAGTCATGTGCAGCAGGGCCCTAACCCAGTTATTCCTCAGCACGGACATCTTTACCTAAAGTTCTTCACATGGCTCCTCTGAGCTCCGCTCCACTATGATCTGTTCAAACAAGCCATTCCTCAGCCAGTCGTACCCACTTCCCTTGTCTCCATGCCACCTGCAGGCTGTCTGCCAATATGTGAGAAGCCTCCTCCTCCACAAGCTTCCACCACCACTTGAACACAGTTCAGCAGAAAGAAGGCTGGACACAGGGATGTTCTCTTCTCTCCACAGGACTTAGCAGGCTGTGGTTCAGCTCCATGAACTACCTCAAGAGAATGGATTATTCATTCAGTGAGCAATACTGGGGAAGTTGATTACATACCCACATGGAAAAAATTAAAATTAAATCACTTGCTTATGACATACACCAACTTCCCCATATAGACCAACAAACTAAATATAAAGGACAAAATATTTAAGTTTTTAGGAAAATGTCCTCAGAACTACTGGGTGGAGATGATTTTCTTATAAAAGACCAATAATAATAATAGTAACCATAGAGCAAAAAGTTAGCAAACATGACAGAATTAATAATCAGAATTTCAGGCTGGAGAGATTGCTTAGTGGTTAAGGTGCTTGCCTGCAAAGCCAAAGGACCCAAATTCTATTCCCTAGGACCCACATCAGCCAGATGCCCAAGATGGTACACGCATCTGTAGTTCATCTGCAGTAGCTAGAGGCCCTGGCATGCCCATTCTCTCTCTCTCTCTCTTTCTCTCTCTTTCTTTTCCTCAAATAAATAAATATTTAAAACAATATTTTAAAACATCAGAATTTCGGGGCTAGAAAAATGGCTCAGTAGATAAAGGTGCTTGTTTGTAAAGTCTGTTGGCCATAGATCAGTTCCATAGCCATTCACTAAAAGCTGGACACAGAAAGCAACACAAGTGCCTGGTGACCATTTGCAATGGAAAGAGACCTTCTTAGGTCCTGCTCCCCTGTGTGTACATACATGCATGCACACACATGTGCGCACACACACACACGAGATGCAAATAAATAATTTTTTAAATCAGAACTGGGGTCCAAGCTTGATATTCATGACATCACAGTACCTGATACTATCTACCCAAAACCTGGGTAATAAGAGGGAAAATGATGACATCAAAGTAGAAGACAGACTAGTTAGAAAGAAGAAGGAATTCAGTGGAGAGGGGAATTTGGGAGTGGAGGAGGGAAGGAGTCATGACCATGGCTCATTGTTTATATTTATGGAAATTGTCAACAAAAAAAGTTAAAACCAAAAGAATTTGGGGCCAGGGAGATGGCTCAGTGGGTAAAAGCACTTGCTGAGCAAGCACGAGGGCCTGAGTTCGATCCCCCTGCTCCCACATGAAAAGATGAATGTGGTTGCACATGCCTGTAACTCCATTCCTGACAGGAGCAGATGAAGTAGGGTGTCTGGGGGGGGGGGGCGGGATTCTCTGTTCTAACTGAAAACTGGCAAGCCTTAGGTTTCCTGAGAGACTCTGTTTTAAAAGTAATAAAGTGAAAGAGTAAAGAAGGCACTGGACATTCTCCTCTGGCCTCTGCAAGCATGAGCATCTGTTCAAATGCATCTGCACACACATGCATAAACCACACATACTATGTACTTTACTATACCACATGCACCAAAACATAAAAACTAAAAATCAGAATTTTTGTTCTTGAGAAAGTAATACAGAGTGAAAAATAAATTTCAACCACAGGGTGAATATATTTTCTAATCAATCAGGAAAAGTATTAGCACTTAAAATGTTTGAAGAACACTTGAAAATTAAGGAGGGGTTAGTTGAGAGAAATACACTTCTAGCGAATGCCTTGAAAGGCTGTACCTGACTCTTAATCCTTTTCCTCACCCTCCACTTCCTGTTGGCCATGAGGTTAGCTGACTCCTCCTCTGTAAGCTCCCACCACCAATTTAACATAATTCAGTAGAAACAGACAAAACACCATGGAAGAAAGTTCAGAGAGGAAGAAACACAAATGACCAACTGAAACGGACATCATTGTTTAACCTCTTGGTAAACAGCAAACTATTTATGCTGCTAGATTGGCACAAATGCAGTACAGTCTGACAGCATCAGGTTTTGGTGAGACTGTGTGCCCATGGGAACTCAAAATGAGATTGCACAACACAAAGCATAATGTCATCTTGCAGAGATAACCTGTGGTCAGACCCAAGTGCTTGACCCCTAGTCCCTACTGCAAGAAACATGGTTGCTGAAGAGGGTTAGGGATATTTGCAATAGCTATGCTTACAATTATTTCAGCAAGGGCCGGAGCTATAGTTCAGCACTTAAGAGCACTTACCACTCAAACATGAGGACCTCTTGGGTTGTAGACAACTAAATTCAACTCCCAAAACCCACATAAAAAGCTGGACATGAAGACCTGGAGTGGTGGCACATACCTTTAATTGGGAGGCAGAGGTAGGAGGATCATCATGAGTTCGAGGCCAGCCTGAGAATACATAGTGAATTCCAGGTCAGCCTGGACTAGAGTGAAACCTTACCTCCAAAAAACAAAAATAAAAACAAACAAGCAAGCAAGCAAAAAAAGCTGGGTATGCAGAGGCACCGTCTCCTCCCAATAACTGACTGCTGCTCCCACAATGCATAACCCACAACCCCATGAGGATTACCAGCAACCCCACAGAGAGGGACCCCTGTAGAATGGGGAAAAGATGCCACCAACACATAATGTTTCCATACAAAATATGTTCTTAGTAATAATAAAAAAAAGCAGACCAGGGAAAAAAAGTTGGGCATGGCCATCTTTGTCTGTCACCCCTGTTGGTGATGGGTAGGGAAGGTGGAGACCAGAGAATCCCTGGGACTCATTGATAGACAACAGCTCTGGTTGAAGAAGACCCTGTCCCAAGGAAATACACAGATGAGTGATAAGAGAAGGATATTGGATGTTCTCCTCTGATCTCTGTGTGTGTGCACGCGCGCGCACACACACACACACACAGAAGTGCATGTGCACACACCTGCGCATACACCATATATCATACATGGCACACCACACACACTGACATGTGCATCTGAACACACATGCATATACCATATATCACACATGCCACACTATATACATATCCTAAGCATGTACACGTGCGTGCACACACACACACGCACAAATGTTTCAACAAGAAATGACCCAAATATGTGCACACAAAAAACGGTGGAGGCAGAATGCTCCTGAAATGTACCTCTGAGCAGCAGCCAACTGAATAATGGATGGATGTGTTCATCCATGGGGACAAGACCCACAACAGAAAACTGGGGAAAACATGGTGTACTCTGGGAATCCCAACACTTGGGAGGGTTGAGGCAGAAAGAGTGCACATTTTGTTAAAGTATTTTTTTAAATTTGTTTGTAAGCAGAGAGAGAATGAGGGTACCAGGACCTCTAGCCACCGCTAAATGAACTGCAGATGCATACACCACCCTGTGCATCTTGAGGCCAGCCTGAGAGATACAGTGAGACCCTGTCTCAAAACAATAACAACACCCAAGGAAAGAAAACCAAACATAAAGTAAAAAATGGAAACTGCAGAACAAAACATTCAACATATCCTACTTTTATAAAATAGATACAGGAAACTGAGAGTTATATTTTTTAGAAATATATATGTGTGAAATAAAACTGTAAAGAAAAGCATGAAAATGCCCCCCCCAATAAGAAGGAGAGATAAAATAATGTAAGGAATACACATCAGAATAGTATGACAGAGAAAGCAAGTGGGTAGGGTAGGAAGAAAGCAAGACTGGCTATGCACTGATAGTTGTTAAAACTGGGTGAAGATTATTTGGGGCCTCATGATATATTCTTCCTACTTTTATGTATACTTGAAAATTATTTCAACTTAAAATGATCTCTTGCATTTGATGGAGGGAAGAGCATTGAGATAGGATCTCATTCTATAGCCCAGGCTGGCCTCCAGCTCAACTCATGGCAATCCTCCTGCCTCAGCCTCTCACCTCAGTACTGAGGTTACAGACACAGGCCACTATGCCCAGCCTGAATGAACCTATCCTGACTTTCCCAGGGAAGTCGGAAGGGAAAGGAATGAGGGTGAGGAGAACATACAAGGAAATGCAGCCGGAGTGGTGGAGTTCCACTTCCTAATTTGAGTGGTAGGTGTGTGCTTTCCCTCTTTACATTCCAGAAAACTGCATAAATATAGTATGGATTCTATATGTACCACCTGCTTTATGATGTGAAAAATAATGAGGGAAAGAAAACGAGGAAAGAGACAAAACAAAATAAGTGAACAGCATGTTTGGGTCCAGCCCTCTATTCCTACACTGTACGCAGCTGTAGGTTCTCCCCATTTTACAGATAAGGACTTCAAGTCTCAAACTGACTGTGTGCCAGATCAACATGGCATATTAATTGAGGTTTAGGAAAGGACCAAGTATGGGGCTGGGGAGATGGTTTGCTGGTTACGGGCACTTGGCTTGAACAGGCCTGAGAAGGAAGTGAGGAGCAAGGAGGAATGGTTGCCTGGGAACTGAAGCTCGGGCTCTGGTTCTAGGTAATGGGTGATTTGGGACCTGGATGATTGTCACTCAGAAAATATAGCAACTGAAATCTCAGATGTGGACATGTGACCCCTATTCTGAAATGAACCTGCTCAATTTCTTTTTTCTTTCTTTTTATTTCCTTTTCTCTTCTTGTCCTTTCTTCTCCCTTTCTTCCTTCCTCTTTCCCTTCCTCCCTTTCCCTTTCTTTCTCTCTTTCTCTTTCTTCCTTCCTCCCTCTATCCCTCTCTCCTTCCCTCCCTTCTGTTTCCTCCCTCCTTTATTCTTTCTTTTCTTTTCTTTCTTTCTTCCTTCCTTCCTTTCTTTCTTTCTCTCTTTTCCTTTCTCCCTTCCTTCTTTCCTTTCTCCCTTCCTTTCTTTCTCTTTCTTTCTCTCTTTTCCTTTCTCCCTTCCTTCTTTCCTTTCTCCCTTCCTTTCTTTCTCTTTCTTTCTCTCTTTTCCTTTCTCCCTTCCTTCTTTCTTTCCTTCCTTCCTTCCTCTTTCTTTCCTTCCTTCCTTTCTTTCTTTCTTTCTTTCTTTCTTTCTTTCTTTCTTTCTTTCTTTCCTTCTTTCTTTCTTCTTCAGTCCTCCTGTGTAGCCTTGACTGGCCTAAACTAGTTATGTAACCCATGCTGGCCTCCAGCACATCCTCCTTCCTCAGCCTACCTAAATTTCGGATTACAGGTAGCATGAGCTACCTTTCCCAGCTTGTATTTTCTGAAAAGGCTTTTTATTTTGAAAGTGCATCATTCGTTTGTAGGGAAAATCTGAAAGCTAAGAATATAAAGCAGAGAGTTCCTCACTTGTCTGGAACCCACCGACCTGATGCTTCCACCAACGTCTCTATCACTTCTGTTCTGTAATTATAAAAACTTCATGAACTTGTTAACATGTTGAGACATGGACGTTGGGCTCACCTAAATCTGTGTTCTTGGACTATAGTCATTAATATTTAAGTCCTGAATAAACTATTTGTTATTCCCCCTTTTTTAAAAGTACATTTCTCTATTTAATTTTATTTTAATTTAGATAAAACCGTAAGACGTGTACATATGAATGAACCACCACCATGGAGTTGGGTATGTATTGTTTAATGTAAAACCCACATCATTATATCTCTCCTCAAACATCTATCATTTCCTTATGGTGAATGCACTCTACACCTTTCTTCTAACTTTTTGAAATGGAGGCGCGCTTCATGACCGGCAGTGGCCCTACTGTGCACACAGGCCCTACTGCGCACACAGGCCAGCGCTCCCGGCATCCCGGCTCGCTATAACTTAGCATTGCTCACAGATCCACCCTTCCTGTGTCTGCCGGCTCGCGGTGCAGCATCTACAGTGGACATAATCCAGAAGGACTGGCTGGAGAGCCTGAGCGCGCACGTGGCTCAGGGACGGTCTGAACCGGCAGGTGGAGGCGACACGGACCGGATCATGAGCCCGAAGGGACCCCGGCTTCTGGGAACTGGGATGACCCAGCCTGAGTACCCTGCTCCTCTCCCCCCACCCCAGCACCCGCGGGCAGCTCCTGGGCTCACCCTTCCTCTCCCCGGGCTTAATTGCGCTCACAAAGGCCGGCCCGACGCCGCGGAGCGTCCCCGGGGCAGGGACAAAGGCCGGGGGACTTCAGGGTACGGCCACAAAGCCGCGCGCGCGCTCCCCCATGGCGCCCGGCGGCCGCAGCCGACTCGGAGCCCGCGGGAGTCTTACATATCTCATACGTGCGGCAAAGTGGGGGAACAATGTGACAAATTATGAACAAGCTCGGAGCCGAGCTGCGGAATTCTTCCCTTTGTGAGCCTCGTCCTGTCGGCTGAGGAGGAGGACACAAGGGTGGAGACATCCCAACAGGCCGCCAGGGCCCCCTGAGCAATGCCGCCCTCCGGCTCAGCTCGCTGCATCTTCTTTCGGATGTCAGCGTTCTATAGAAATATCAGGGGCAATGCTGGCTCTAAGGAACACAAAAGACTTCACAAGCGGTCCAAGTTCATTCTCTCAAGGGCCAAAGCCCCGGAGTGTGGGTGGCTCACACTTGGTCCTAACACTTGCCAGTTTGGGGCAGCTGGTCTTTTATGTTACTTCCTGGTGCCTCTGTTTCCTGTAAAGAAAAATAAAATGAAGCCGGGCAATGGTGGCGCATGCCTTCAATCTTAATCCCAGCACTAGGGAGACTGAGGTAGGAGGATCACTTTGAGTTAGAGGCCATCTAGTCAATTCCAGGTCAGCCTGGGCTAGAGTGAGACCCTACCTCGGGAGAAAAAAAATATATAAAATGATAACAGTATCTACTTCCTCCCCTTGTCATAGAATTAAATGTTTAAAAAGAACCCAGAATGGGGCTCGAGAGATGGTTTAGCAGTTAAGGCACTTGACTGCAAAGCCTAAAGAACCAGATTAGAGTCCCCAGAACCCACATATCCAGATGCACATGGTAGTGCATGAATCTGAGCTCATTTACAGTGGCTAGAGGCCTTAGTGTGCCCATTCTCTTCCTCTCTCACTCTCCCTCTTTCTAATAAATAAATAAATAAATGAATAAATGAATAAATAAATAAATAAATAAAATATGTTTGGAAAACAGAACTCAGGATGGGCTCTGAGGCAAAGAATCCTCCCAGTGTGTGTACTGCAGTTGTTGGTAACAGTATTGGCAGACACAGGTGCTCTGAGCCCATTTCAGCCCTCCCCCTTCCTCTGCTTGGCTTTCTTGCTTCTCACAAGGTCCCCATTGGAAGAGCCGCCTCTCATGCTGCACCCACATCAGAAAGTGCCTGTCAAGGACCTGGCCACTGGGGTTCTGGACCAGATTTTGTTTCCCACCTGCTAAATGAACCCCCAAAGCAGGTTTTGTTAGGAGACTAGTATCATGTTTTCTAAGGATAAGGGGAGGAAGAACCTCTGTGCAGACTGCTTGGGAACACACACACCATTCGCCATTTCCGTGTGCCAGGTGCAAATCCTCTGGCTAAGCGTGCCCCTTTCTTTCTTTTCAGATCAACAGCTGTTTTGGCAACTTCTTAATTGTAATGATTTCTTTCCTTTCCTCTTTAGCCTCAGAGGCACCGAGGAAGTCGCACCTTTTGCTGGTAGAGCTCTAAGTAGCTCCAAGAAGCTCTTATTTGATAATGACCCATTCAGAAACACAATGTTGGAGGCAGAACCCATCGCCCATTTGCCAACTGTGCACATTCCTTAGAAATGTGACCGGGGGGGGGGGGGGATCAAAACGTAAGATTTTTATCACTGAGTATTAGAAATTTGGAAAGGTCTCCTTCAACAGAACAGAAGAATTAGAAAACATCATTCTGTAAATTAGCCACAGAGCCAGTAGCCTGCCAGCCTGCTGTCACCTCCTAAACATCAGAAGAAATACTCAGGGTCTGGGGCAATGAGAACAATTTCTTTCCTGGTGAGACCTTGAATATGTATTAGGATTTTAAAGAGTAGCTAATATAGGTGTCACAGGAAACTGCACCCCCACACCACTGACAGCCTGTGACATAGGGATGGATACGGGAGCACCCACAAACCATTTGTAGTAAACTATGAAATTCCTTCAGTGATGCAGCTTGATTTCATGCTGAGCACCATCAAGTACCCTGGGCTGGAGTGTCTGTATGGAGGGAAAATATAAGTCACGTGCCCCACAGTGTTTGATCTCCTTGGAAAACCCAGACAACGCGCACACAGGAACAAGGTCAGGAAAGGCAGACCAACCATGCACCAGTTCTCAGCAGAAGTTTGGACCATAAAGATGTCCAGCCATGGGAGACTGGTGGGGATAGAGAGGAAGTGGGAGGGGGAAGGGGCCCGCTGGCTGGGAAGCTCTGTGGAACAGAAGGGAAGGACTCCAAAGGGACCTTTGAGTGGTGCATTCTGAAGGAAAGAAAGGAAGTTTGGCCTGCGCAGGGATTATGAACACTCAGTATGTTTTTGTTTTTTTTTTTTTTAAACTGGCAGCCATTGCTATTTAGCCATCACTGATAATCAATCACAATCACACCACTCTTTTTCAACACTTAGTCTGTTTAGGCTTCTGAACCCTAAACTCAGGCTCCAGTCAGACATTACCAATTTTACAGTTAGACTGTAAAATGAACATTTGGTCCTTCTACGTTAGGGTGGGGAGGGGGGGTGACTGAACAAGCATGGGAGTCTGAGAGGAGGCATGGGGTGTGTGAGAGACCCTTGAGCAAAGGCTGCTTCTGGTTGAGAGAAACAGAGGCAAGCTGCGAGGATGGTGGCCTTAACTCGCCCACCGTCTTAAGTATCAGCCAGAGAGGGGAACAAGATTAGACACCATCACGTGTATTTGTGACAAAGCCCAGCATGTCTTAAGCCAAATGGGCCAAAAGGTAAGTCACTAGCTAGTGGTTTACGTTGGATGCTATACACCCCAGGGTTCTTCTAGTTGAGATGGGAACCACTGTTTTATTGAAGTATCATGTCTTCACAGAAATGCCTTTTCAATAATCCTTAAACAAAAGCCAGCAAGAGGCATGGGCACGCTGACAGGCGGGGCCTTCCTGTGGAAGGTAATTCCTGTGGCAACTTTGCAACAGCCCTTACTTTGCCACCTGCCCCACCCCCTCCCTACAAACACAGAAAGGGCAATTTTCCCTTCCAACATCTGCGGTCTCCTCCTGGGTATCTGCTCAGAGCTTGGGTCACTGTCCACATCCCCAAACACCCTGGCAAATAGGCAGAGGCTGGTAACAGATGTGGATTGTCACTTTGACATGAGCACAGACAAAAGACATGACTTGGTTTTCTGTTCTTTCTCTTTTTCTCCCAGGATACACCTCCTTCCCCCTCCTCAGTAAGGCTGGTCACTGAGACGCACTCTCCAACTACTCACCAAGCCAGAAACTAAGCAAGAAGCTGTAGAATTTTGTTAAGTCTGAAATGTATCTTCCAGGACCTTACCTCAGTCGTTCATCCCCGTGACCATTAACTAAGTAAATAAATAAATTTTTAAAGTACATTTTTCATAAGGACAGAAGAACCTTCCTTTGATTTCGTACCATCTCCACATACTTCAGAGAAACATGAGAAACAAACCCCAAAATTAAAGAATCCACACTCCAGCCCCATATGTATCCTGGAGACATCAAAATTGTCAGGCAACAACCCTCCCACCCTCCGCATTCCAGAGGAGATTATTAACTGTCCTCCGAGAAGGAGAGCAGCTAGAAAAGAAGATGCCCAGTTTATATGCTAATCCCACAAAAGCAATTGCTTCTTCCCCACTTGCCAGATCAATGGGAGCGAGGAATCTGAGTGACAACTTTTAAGTCATCACTTAAAGCAAACACAGCCTCTGCCCCAATCTCTGGGTAAGCATTTTATTTCATTTTATTTTAAGAAGGCAAGGCCAGCTTTTTTGTTGTTGTTGTTTAGCTGGAAATCACAAGGTAAGCAACCTTTCCTTTCTCCTTAGCTCCCAAATGGAAGCTTTCACACCAAATTTTGTTTCCCCGACAAGAGAAAGAGAAGTCATTGCCCTCCTCTCTGAACCACGGGTTCCTCCAGCCCCCAGCTTTTGTGTTTGCTGGAGACCCTGGCGTGTACCCTGGCCAACAGCATTGGGCAGGATTAGCCCTCTAGTCACAGCCTTCAAGGAATAAATATCTAACACCTTGTTCCCTTTCTCAGTTCTGAAGCCACTGCCACCGGGGTACACTGGTGGTTTAAAAAAAAGACTATAATTCATATGCAAACTAGAGGAGGATTTTCATGATTTCATAATAAAATGTTGAAACGCTTTGATCTGGAGTTGTAAGGAACTGTGAAACAGTGCCTCAGAAACAGACAGATATTTGTGTAAGCATCCTTTATGTATTGCCAGTGAGGAATAATAACATATCAAAGCCCCAACTTACCTCATCTGCCTGGTACAGCCAAGGCATAAATAAAGGGGAACAATGGAATTACTATTAGTCACTCTCCGAGAGCCAGCGACATCACTGTATCCTTTATAATGGCTGGCAAGAAGATTAATGTTTTGTTAAATATCAGAGCAAGGTCACAAGGGGGCTTGCAGGCCTGTCTAAACATCTAGTCTTTAAGCTCCTTCTCTCTCACTTGCTTTTTTTTTTTTATCCGAAAATGAACTTGTAGCATTTCCTCTAATGATGGTGATTTTTGCTTCTGAAAGAAGTCCTACATCATCACCTCACTCTGAAAGCACACACACACACACACACACACACACACACCCCTTCCCCAAGTGATATTTTGGGGACAGGCTTGATTTAGCTGTAGCATATGGCCAATGTTGTTATGAGGAGACCTTGCCCTTTTAACCAACACAGATAATTTATTGTCTGTCACTGTGGCCCAAAGCAAGAGGTTTGGGCTTAAGAGATCGACTTTATTGGGGCCCTTTGGGAGCTCCCTCCCAAAGACCGCTAGCATCGTTTGCTGTGCTTCTGTTAGGTTTAGCCCATACGCCTGTCCGTACAGATGTTTCCAACAGCAAACAGTTCATGACCCAGAAAGAACAAAATATTTTGGCTTTCCCTGCCTTTCAGCACCTGTTTAAACCAAAGGCCCTTCGAATCTCTGTGTTCAGATCACAGGACCCAGCCAGCAACTGCACAGAGACCATGAGGTGGTGAAACAAGTCTTGCGGAGTGGTGGCCAACCCAAGCTCCCATATCAATGACCTTTACTGCCTCAATTCCTACATACATGCATACATGCATACATGCATACATACATACATGTTAGAGGAAGACAAAGAGCAGACCCATAGATATGCCTAGCATTTTTGCATGAAGACTTTCACATGGACTGTCACCTTGTCTCGATCACATTGGAATGAACCTAGAGATGGCCTGCCTGTCTCTCCATCATCTGTTTAACACTCTACAGGCAATGCCAGGTTTCTGACAAAGCACTGGACTCTCAGAGCACTCTGGCCTTTGGTCATCTCCACTTACATCTCCATCTGTAACCTTTGCATCCCTGGTAGGCAGTGGAAGTTCTTCTGGTTTAACTGACTGGAGAATGACTCAAAGAAGGCTCTTTACCTTTTCCCAGAGGGAAGCAGTGCTGTCCTTAGCAGGCTTAAGATTGACAAAGAGGTCCTACAAATGTGGACAAGTCCACAAAAGGATGTGACAAAGGGAACCTCTTGCTTCTGGCAGAACTGGAAGAGAAGCTAGAGAAGTTGCAAAGGGGTGCAGGGTGTCTTTCAAAAGGCCCCTTTGTCTCCCTATTCTATGCCCCTTTCCTGGGCAGAAAGGGTTTTAAATTGCAACTCGAATTTTAAGATCTGCTTATTTGTTTGTTTTTCTTCCCTGCGGCTTGAGGAGGAATTAAGAAGTAGAGGAGACAGCTTGGAATGAAAGTGGGTCTGAGAGGCAATTAGATGTGAAAGGGAGGGTGTCCTGACTCTGGGGACTTGCCTCAGCTTCATCAAATTTAGTGACAGTTGCAATATCAAAGTACAGTTCTTGTGTGCCCTCTTGCCTCAGTATGACTTGAAAATAATAGTGCTTCATCTGGTATGGAAGCCTGTGCGTCATGGACATAGGCCCTCCCTAAGGTGCTGAATCCATACCTGGATGAGCAGCTGGCTAGCAAGATAGACGCATGGATGGATGGATGGATGGATGGATGGATGGATGGATGACAACACTAGAGATTAAACACAAAGTACACTAGACAAGTAACTGTTAGAGAAAAAACAAGCAGGACAAACTCAGCTCAACAGCTGAGTCAGGCTTTACTGGGGAAAGCCTGAGAAGGGCTCTGACCAGGCATGTTAGAAGCCACTCCCCTTACAGACCAGGGGTTCTTATGCGGCACTGGGAGGGTATTGGTATTCTTTCACTGCAGCGTGGTGCACCTTGCCTTGGGGCTTGGTCCACTACAGGAAAGTGATAATCGAACAGGTGATTTGGGCCATTCCAGGGAATTGATAATTGGGAAGGGTCATTCTTGGGAAACAGAATTGCAATCGTGAAATGGCAGTCAGTGGTTTAAAAAAAAAAAAAAAGAAGAAGAAGAAATTCTGGTTCTAACAGAAGCCATTCAGCAACACCATGAGTGGCAGTCCAAATCTAGACTACCATTTATTTTTGCAAATTAGGATTCACTGGATTACAGCTAGGACCATTCATTTATATTTTATGTGCTTTCGTTATCTGAGACAGAATTGAAATATTATTACAAAGAAAATATGACCTACAAGGTCTTAACTAATTAGCCATTTGCTCTTTCATCAAAATAAGTTCACCCACGCCTGAGCTACTCTACATTTCTGGGTAGACACATCAGTGACAGTAGGAGTCACAGCTCAAAAGGTGCCTCTCACAACCGCTAAGACTCAGAAAGTAGTATCAGGCTTTGCAAGCAAGCTTCTTTAACTACTGAGCCATCTCTCTAGCCCCCTTGTTACTGATTTTTTAAAGCTAGTCAGATTTTATGTCTCACATAATATCTGAGTGTGCCCTCATGGGCTGCTGTGTTGGAAGCTGGTCCTCAGTCTTGGCAATGTTGGCAAGGGAAGGCACTCTAAGAAGTACAATCCAGGGCCATGGGACTAGGTCAGTTGTCACCAGCCTTGAAAGTTCACATCATTCCTGAAGGAGCCCTGGGTCATTACACAAAGGCAACTATAGCCTCTCTCTGGTTTCTCATGTCACCTGGCCTCTCTTCCGCATGCACACGCTGCTGCCATGATATGTCCCACGGAGCCAGGGGGTGTTCCTTGGCAAAACCAGAGCTTTATTGTTGAGACTTTCAGTCTTAAATGCTGTGAGCCAAATACACCTTCTCTCTACAAATTAGCCAGCATTGAGAAGTTCATTATACTAATGGAAAATGGACTAAAAGAGCAATAAAACTACATCATAGACTCCTTTAACTTGCCTTAGCTCTAGTGAGCATGCTGGGCAATAAATAACTAAATAAGCATATTTTGGTAGAACAAGGGCAGTAAACCAAGCCAAGCACTTCATCTGGGGCTCACATGAAGAAATGGTCATCTTTTCCATTGTAGAACAAAGCAAATTCAATGTAATGTGTTTTTTTTTTTTTGTTTTTTTTTTTTTTGAGAGCCTGTAAGGTATGCACCAAATAACCTTGTTTGGTCAAGTGGATTGCAGTGATTTTACTGAACTTAAGGGAATCTTTATGGGGCTAGTTTTGACTCTATGAATATTTTTTCACTCTGCTACATTCACTTTAGAATCTAAGATGTTATCCCTCCAGGCACATCCGCGTCTTATAGCCTTAACTTGTAAATATGATGGGTGGGCTAGTCTGTGCTCATCCAAGCATGTATGTCGATTCTTCTCTTTCTCCGGGGCTGGGAGAATCACCTCCCTGTGATCTTTCCCATGACCTGAGGAAAAATACAACAGCCAGTAAGAAAAGATGAACTCCTTAGACATGTTGGTGACCAGCACAGAGAAGGCCTCTAGGTCTGCACAATCCATGTCAGGCTTCTCAGCACCCATAGTTGGTTAAAGATGGCAAGAAACCATGGGGCTGACCAAGAAAGCACAGCTAACACATGGGAAGCAATGCTGAGTAGATTTGGTGAACGTGAGCCACGGCAGAGGCGGGGGAGTGGAGTCGGGGGACTGAAGACAGAAGTATGGGGAAGGCAGATTGTATGATCAATTGTGTTATACTGAGAAGGTCACATCCTGCTTAGTACAGTACTGTCACTATATGACTATGCTTTACTGGCCATTGGTTAAAGTTACCAGCTCACCCCCATTAGCCACCTGGAAGACCATGCAACAGGCAGCGTCCACCGTGTCACACAATGTCCCCACCTCTTGCCACTCATGTCCTGAGTAGTACCCTTCTCTTGGATGGAAACCAGGCCCAGACATTTGCTTCTAATTAATAAAAGACTGCAAAAGTGGGCTAGGGAGATGGCTAAGTGGTTAAGGTGCTTGCCTGCAAAGCCTAACAACCAGGATTTGATTCCCCAGTCACCATGTAAAGCCGGATGCACAAAGTGGTACATGCATCTGGAGTTTGTTTGCAGTGGCTAGAAGCCCTGGTGTGCCCATTCTCTCCCTCCCTCTGCATCTCTGCTTACAAATAATTATAAATAAAATAAACTAACAACAAAGAAAAGACTACAAAAGTGGCACGATAATAAGATGGCCTCCTTGAAATTGTTGTCGAAGCTTGCGTTTTCTTCTTGAGAAGGTCTCACTCACCTTCACCTTGCTCTTGCTTTGTTGAAGTGAATGGTCGCATTGCATGTTCCTCTTGGAGAGTTCCACATGGCTGCCAACCAAGGGAACCTCCAGCCAATACCTGTGTGCCAACCCAACATGCCACAAGCAGCTGAGTACACCAACCATATGCGTGTGTTAGGAGGTGGATGTTTGCCTGACAGGTGTGCACTGGCTTCGAATAAAGTTTCAGCGAGGCCCTAAGCCCGGAAGCCAGCTGGTCCGCACCTACCTTTTTGACCCACAAAACTGTAAGTGTCCTTCAATGGATAGGTTTTGGGGAACTGGGTTGATGTGCAGTGATGGACATCTAACGTCATCAGGACTGGCCTCTCATCAGTGCTAACCTGAGGTGCAGCATATTTATAACAATCCCTACATCTGGCATCTCTTGCTTTGTTTTTCTTTTGAGGCTCACAAGAATCTCCAAGCTAGGAATAAGTGATTCGTTAATTTTGTCACTTACTTGCCAGAGAAATTTTGTTCTGGTTGCTACTGCTGCATCAAAACAACCCCCAAATTAGTGACTTAGTGCAGTATAGTTTTATTACATCTGCTGGCTGCTCCTTTCTTTCTTTTTTTTAAAAATGAGATTTAGTTTTGCTTAGTTTTTATTTATTTGAGTGCAATAGACAGAGAGAGAGAGAAAGACACAGAGAGAGAGAGAGAGAAAGAGAATGGGCGCGCCAGGGCCTCCAGTCGCTGAAAACGAACTCCAGACACATGCGCCCCCTTGTGCATCTGGCTAACGTGGGTCCTGGGGAATCGAGCCTCGAACCGGGGTCCTTAGGCTTCACAGGCAAGTGCTTAACCGCTAAGCCATCTCTCCAGCCCTGCTCCTTCCTTTTGGGAGGGGAAGTGCTGGGGTATCACCTAAAGCAGGGACAAGGCTCCTGTCTCTGTGTCTGGTGCTCTGGCAAGGGTAACGGTTAGCAAGGTGAGACTTCATCAGCACTCGTGAGCAGGCCTCTCAGCATTCAGCGCTCTGCTCTTCCGACTTTTACATGGAAGCTGGCTTTCCCAAGGGGAAGAATCTCAACAAGTTTAACTTCATATTTATTCTCTAAAGAAACAGTTTCTGATTGAAAGGAATGCCTCATAAACGGAACACCAGACCAAAGAACTCCCAAGAAGAGAAAACATCACCAAAATAAGTTAGAAGACATCACTTCTCTGGCTCCCCTTGGCCAGCTGAAATGCATGTTGGCATATTAAAGGCTTTATCTTAAGATCACAATTTAATTTTCTTTTTGCTTTTTTTTTTTTTCCCAGTTGAGACAGGGGTTCACTATGTAATCCAGGCTGGCCTCAGACTTCAGAGTCACCTATCTTAGCCTCCCCAAACTGGGGTTACAGGCAGCTTCCATCACATGCGGCCACAATTTAACATTTGATTTTGTGTGTGCATGCATGTGTGCTTTTGTATGTAGATGAGCACATGTGTGAGCTGGTGCTCAGGAATATGTGGAGGCCAGAGACTTATGCCAGGTGTCATCCTCACTGCTATCTACCTTAGATTTTTTAAAATTAATTGGGGGTTGGGTTCTTGTTTGTTTGTTTGTTTGTTTTGAGACAAGGACTCTTACTGATCCTAGATCTCACCAATTGGGCGAAACCAGCTAGCCAGTGAACCCTAGGGATCCACCTGCCGTTGCCTCCCCGGTGCTCGGATTAAGGGCACGTGCCACCACACCAGGCATTTTTACCTGGATGCCAGGGCCTCACAGTCAGACCTCCTGCTTGCACAGCAACCACTTTACATACGGAGCCATCTTCCCAGACCCTGTTTGTTTGTTTTGAGATAAGGTCTCACTTAGCCCAGGTTGGTTTCCAACTCACCTCGAACTCCTAATCCTCCTGCCTTTGCTTCCCAAATTACAAGTATGAGTCACCATATCTGGCCACCATTTAACTTTTTAAATTTTTTGGTTTTTCCAGGTAGGATCTCCTGCTAGCTCAGGCTGACCTGGAATTCACTATGTAGTCTCAGGCTGGCCTTAAATTCACACTGATCCTCTACCTCTACCTCCCCTTTAACTTTTTTGTTTGTTTGGTTTTCGTTTGGTTTTTCTGAGGTAGGGTTTCACTCTAGCCCAAGCTGACCTGAAATTCACTATGTAATCTCAGGGTGGTCTCGAACTCAGGTGACCTTCCTACCGCTGCCTCCTGAGTAATGGGATTAAAGGCATATGTCATCATGCCCGGCCACTTTAACTTTGGATCAAAGATTTCCCAAATGTATTGACTTGCATTCTTATCCTGTTTTCGTGTCAGAAAATTCATCTGACTCTTCAAAAAAAATTTAAAAAAAAGATCGAAGGGCAGGACGTCCTTTCATATCAACTCAGGGATGGTCCAGGTCTGTGCTACCCAGCAGAACACCTGGCAGCGATGGGAAAGTTCCATACTCTTCTATATGTAGCTACTGGCCATGTGTAGCTACTGAGCCCTTGCAATATGGTTAGTATGACTGGAGAGTTGAATTCAACTTTCATTTAAATTTTCAGTTGTTGAAATTTCAAAGCCAGATGAGACAAGCAGAGACCATATTGTACAACACACGCCTAAGGAAATGTCCCTAGTTCACCTCATTGTGTACTTTGACTGAAGGTCCCAGACCTGGTGAAGTCACTGTGTCCCCTGGTGCCCTCAAATCTTTTAAACTATTGACTCACCTCCAGGATCCCGAGAATCAACCCGTAATCAAACACAGAGGTGAGTCACTTCTGACCTATAGAGACACCTCTCAAGGCTGAAGTTGTTCTGACTGGTAGTGACGGTTGTGATGTCATCTTGACTATTTACAGGACGCCTAGGTAGCAGGTTAAGCAGGACTTCTGGCTGTGTCTGTAAGGGTGATGCTGGAAGAGAAAAGGGTTTCAATTGGTGAGCTAAGCAGAGCGGTGGTCCTTCCCAGTGTGGGTGGACTCATGTATTCTGCTCAGGGCCTGGACACGAGGGAAAGGCGAGAAAGGGATGGGCTCAGCCTGGTTATATGAACTGGAACTTGGCACTCCCCCTGGTCTCAGCATTCCTGATTCTCAGTGTCACTTGGACACTACCCAATAGGAGTTACTTTTCTCATCACTGTGACTAAATATCTGTCAGGGGAACTTAAAGAGGGAAAGGGTTATTTTGGTTCACAGTTTCAGAGGGGCCAGTCCATCATGGCAGAGAAGGCATGGTGGCTGGAGATGTTCTCTCTGTAGTACTGTGCCAAAACTGAACAATTTCTTGGGATTATGGTTGCAATACATGGTCTGTATGTAAGTAATGATGAACTGGCCAAGGCGATCTTGGTTTTTGATACAAAGGACCTTAGGTACACTCTACGGGGGTCATTGTCCATGACAGCAGTTGGTTAGGACCTATTTTTCCTCTCTGAAAGCTAATGCTCTTAAAAGGGGCATAGGCACTACTGGGTCCAATCAATGGGGACCACAGGTTTTATTTTTATGTAGTAACCGTTATGATTGCTGGTGGCCTGGGCTGGTGAAGAGGAGGAAGCTTTTAACAGTGCCTGCCTTAACCTGAGGAGTCTGATGACCACGTCAGAGTTCACAGCACAGCTCACGGTTACCATGCTTGGTTGCCAGTGAAGAAGCACCTTCATTACAAAGACCTGCTGTTGCCAGTTTTCAACTCAAGCTAATCTGCACATCATTCAATAGGAAAAATGCTGCCTCTGGTCAGATGCAGATGTGGGAAAGGTGCTTGCTTTTATCTGTCTACTGTGCCCTATATAATGTCTGTAATCATGAAAATGAAATAAATTGTAACATCATCTTTTTTTTTAAAGAAGGTTAGGGCTGGAGAGATGGCTTAGTGGTTAAGGCAGGGCGCTTCCCTGTGAAGCCTAAAGACCCATGTTTGACACTCCAGATCCTGCATAAGCTAGACCCCGAAAGGTGAGGCAAGTGCAAGATTACACATGGCCACTAGATGGTGCAAGCCTCTGGAGTTCAAATTCAGTGGCTGAGGCCCTGGCATGCCAATTCTCTCTCTAAAATAAAAATAAAAGAGGTTAGCTCTGCATGGTGGCACATGCCCTTTAATCCCAGCACTGTGGAGGCAGAGGTAGAAAGATCGTTGTGAGTTCAAGGCCAGCCTGAAACTACAGAGTAAATTCCAGGTCAGCCTGGGCTAGAACAAGGCCTTCCCTTGAAAAATCAAAAAAATGAGAAAGTTTATTTTGTCTCACAACTTTGGAGATTCAGTCCATGGTCAACTGGCTCTGGTTGTGGGTCCTATGAAAGGGCAGAACAGTCATTCCCCTCATGGGGAGGAATGAATAAGAAAGTCAGAGGGGCTTTGTTCTACAATGCCCTCCAGGTGCACTCACAATGCCTTAAGACCTCTCACAAGGCCCAGCCTCTTACAGCTTCACACCAGCTCCCAAAAGCATCAAGCCTTCAACACATGGGCTATCGGAGGACATCCCAGAGCTACACCATAGCTGGGATACATACACAGCTGGGATACACCATACATATACACATCATGCTCACTGTTCATGCTACCTACCTTTCAGAAGACAGACTTAGAAAAAAAGTATGTACTGTTTTGGACAGGTTATTCCCATGGCTTCAGGCAGCAAACTTCAGTCTAGACGATGCACTGTGGGTTTCAGGTAGATTCAGGCCCTTGTCCCTGGAGTGTCCTCACCATGGGGAGAGATACAGTCAGCAAAAAACAAGAGAAGGGGTCACGGATGTGCACACACACGCTTAGGCACACAGTTCCCAAGGCACGTGCCCCTGTTGCAAGGCTGCAAGGTGTATGACTGAGGTAAGGATTCAGTGGCCCCTTTGCAGGGAGCTGGCACCTTGTCAAAACCCAGGAAGCTCCCACTGCATTTATTTTCAGTCCCACCATGGTGTCTAGCTGCGTAAGGTCCAACTGTTCTCGGAGCCTAAGACTTATGTACAGATGACAAGAAATAAACTTCATTTGAATTGGAGAGAAAAATAAAGCCAATTTACCTCTTCAAAGAGCGTTCAGAAGCTGATGGGACGGTGAGAGACCCGTGGAGACAGGAGGCTGCGAGCTCCCAGAGGCCATCGTATTCCCGATTCATAAGGTCAGACTTTACAGCTCCGTGACCGTGGCAGCTGATAATCCCTGTCCAATATCTGCTGCTTCATTCCTGCATTAAATTATCACAAATTTCTATGTTTTTATCATAATGGAGGCTACAAAAGAACAATGTGCAACCAAAAAATTAAAGAGATAGAGACATATTTCCGAAAAGATGTTGTATGTACACCAAGATGTAAGTTACTGGGAAGACAAGAGAGAGAGAAAGAAAGAGAGCGAGAGACAGAGAGAGAGAGAGAGAGAGTTCTAGGAAAGGAAATATAGGAAAAAATTTAAAGTCACACCCTTAGAGGTACCTTGTGGCTGAAACTACAGTGAGAAAAGAGGGTAACTCCACAATTTAAGGAGACATTCACTTTCTGAGTGATACAAACACAAGTTTGCCACCTGAGAGTTCTGCTTCCTTAAATTTAAGTTCTCAGCCCTTCCATTGTCTCACTTGGGTCATCCTATGTATTGATGGGGCCAATTTATATGATTTTATTCTATTGTGATAAGAACACTGAATAAGAGATCTACCTTCTTAATAAATTTTTCAGTTTACAACACAGTATTATTGAGACTGTAGGCACAACGTTGTCCAGTAGATTCCTCATTATTCACCTTGCAGGATTAAAATCTTTTGCCCTTGACTAGCCATTTTCCATTTCTTTCTTTCTCCCTCTCTCTCTGTCTTTATCTCCCTCTCAGAACTACTAGAAACCATAATTTGATTCTCTGACTGAAAATATAAACTATTTTAGATACCCATATAAGAGAACCATACAGTATATGCCATTCTGTGACTGGCTTATGCCACTTAGAGAAAATGTCCTCAAGTTTCTTCCCTATTATTAAGTATTATAGAATTTCCTTTTTTAAGACTGAAGAGCACTCTATCCTATATATTTTTATATGTAATATATGCATACATACACATAGCAGGTTTACTTCACCCATTCACTGCTTCATGGAAATTTTGGTGTAGAACCTGAAAGCTGTACACATTTAGAGGACACAGAGGAAGGGCTACATGACATTGAGCATGGCAATATGACACCAAAACCATAGGCAATAGGAACAAAAATCAAGGCATGAGTATATACCAACTGAAAAGCTTTTGCATAGCCAAAGAACTGATTGACAGGGAAGAACGGCTTTTTAGGGTATAGAAGAAAATACCTGCAAACCATTTGTCCCATAAGTACTCAATTTCCAAATATATAAAGATCTACTTCAACTCAACAGCAAAAATAACTAGTTTTAAAAATGGGAAAAAATATTTGAGTAGATGAGGCTTGGAAAATGGCTCAGTGGTTAAAGGCATTTGCCTCCCAAACCTGCAGGACCCAGGGTAAGACTCCCCAAGCAGCACACATTTGCTTGCAGAGGTGGGTGAAAGCCTGGTGTGCCACCCCACCACCCCCCCCAGTCCCCTACACACATTCAAATAAATAAAATTAAATTACAAAAACAGATTTAAGTAGATGTTTTTCCGAGGAAGATCCATGAATGGCCAAAAAGTATAGAAGAAGTACTCAGCTCTAGACATCAGGAAAGTACAGATGAAACAGCAATCTCACCTCAGATCTATTCAGTAAGCAAGTGCTGGTGGTGAGATAGAGACACTGGACCCCTTCCTCCCTCTTGGAAATGTAAAATGGTGCAGCCACTTTTCACATATGAAAAGAATATGGAGGCTCCTCAAGAAATTAAGAAATTTTGGATATTTATCCAAGAGAATTACAATCAGAATCTTGAAGAGGTATTACCATGCCAATGTTAAGTCTGGAATTATTCACACTAGCCAAGAAGCAGGAATAACCAAAACTTTAAAAAACATATCCTTGGGCTGGAGAGATGGCTTAGCAGTTAAGGTGCTTGCCTGCGAAGCCTAAGGAGCCATGTTTGTCTCTCCAGTCCCATGTTCGCCAGACACACAAGGTGATGCAAGTGCTCAATGTCACACTTGCACACAAGCTGGAGCACGCATCTGGAGTTAGATAGAAGTGGATGGAGGCTCTGGTGCACCATTCTCTCTTTCTTTCTCTGTCTTGTAAAAAAAAATAAACAAATAAAAATCTCATTTGGGCTGTAGAGATGGCTCAGCAGTTAAGGCACTTGCCTGCAAAACCTAGTGACCCCAGGCTCAATTCCCCAGCACCCATGTAAAAGCCAGATGCACAAAGTCTCTCATGGATCTGGAATTCTTTTGCAGTGGCTGAAGTCCCCTAGTGTGCCCATTCTTTCCCTCTCCTTAGAAATAAATAAATCAAATATATTTTTTTAAATTCTTAGTTATTTGAGAAAGAGAGAGAAATAGACAGAGAAAGGCAGAAAGAGAAAGTGAGTACGGTGTGCCACAACCTTCTGCTATTGCAAATGAACCCCAGATGTATGTGCCACTTTATGCACCTGGCTTTATGTGAACGAGTACTGGGGAATCAAAGCAGGGCCGACAGGTTTTGCAAGCAAGCACCTTCTAACCACTGAACTACTTCTCCATCTCCTCTGATACTTTTAAAATTCCCTGGGAGGCTTTGAAAGCTTCTGATAAACCAGTTGGCAGATTAACACAAACACACTCTTCAGACTAGTAAACACATCACAGATCGCTGGCCTCTCTAGGGCTGGAAATGTCAAAGCTGGGGGAAGTCAGGGCTTTTCCCCACAGGAAGCTGGCTACTCCTAGACCTGGTAGCACGCATGGGAAGGCTCATATCATACTCAGCTCAAGTAGGAGGATCTTTTAGACTGCAAGCCAGAGTTGCTGGTGTCCGGCAGGTCTGGGGAAAATGCAGGACAGATCTCCTCCAGGTCCGCAGCGGGTGCCAAGCACGATACAGAGCTAGATAAGCCCCCAAAGCACATATCGCCCTCTCGGGATGTTTGTCTTTGTTTCCATAGGTATTTATTTGCATTTTTCTCTGACTGTTTTGCATGTCATCGAGAGTTAAAGAAGATGTATTGTACGTCCTAAAGAGAAGCAGTAAAAATAATTTAACTTATTTCTTTCATGTCTGAGTGTATTAATTCTTGCTTACATAAGGAAATACAAAAAACAAACTGTAAACAAGGAATCATTTGGAATCAGATTATGCATGAATAATGGCACACATTTTCATCTAAGATGTGGAGGGGGGATCTAGCTTTACTGCCAGTGTGTCTAAAAAAATGTTTTTCTTTTTCAAAGAAAATTACTCAGAATGTAATAAAAACATGCTTTCTGTTCTAAGAGGATTAATTTACCTTTTGTGTCATGAGAAAATAAATGCAATCAATACCTCAATTCTCCACCTCAATGGAGAAAGACAACCTCCAAGTTGTGGTCTAGGGAAAGGCCCTTTGGCTTTGATTTCCTAATGCGCAGACCCAGTTTCCCTTAGGCCTGCTCTGCTGTTCAGATTCTCCTAGGAGCCTGATGCCCCCAGGGGTTTCTGCTTCTTCTCCAATCCTGGATACTCTTCCTCTCCATGTGCCCCCCACCCTTATTTCCTAGAGTCCTTTCTTCTCCCATTGTCACCCAGCACTGAGAAGCACAACATGATTACGACAATCTCTACTGGTAACTTGATCAAGTTAGGAATTAAATTAGAGAGATGGGCCTCTTGGGCAGGTCTGTGAGCACATCTCCAGGATGGATTAACTGGGAGGGTGAAGGCCTTCCCCCACAGTGGGCACCCCTCCAGTGGTAGCCTATATGTAAAGAGGGTCAGAGGAAAAGCAGCCCTTTGGCCAAGCTGCCCCTTGCTCCTTGCTGGTGAGTGCATGTGCCCTGTAGCTGCCCTCCTTCACTGACAGCAAAATCTAACTTCTTCAGCCTTCCCACATGCACTGAAGAATCCTGCAGGCCTTCAGCAGGCTGGGGCTACTGAGGCCTCCAGTCTCAGGGACAGGTTCCTCTTCTTCCCAGCATGCAGCCATTGTTGTTGGACTCCCCGGTCTGTGTTGCGTTGTGTAAGCCGATCTAAATCAATCAGCGCAGTTCCTCTAGAGACCTCTGACTCATATGGCGAGCAGAGTGAGTCAGGTCGTCACACAGGGGTCTGCTTCGTCTACAAACCTGCAGAGCTGTGGCTTTGAAGTTGTTCCCTTCCCCTTGTAATCCTTTACCTTTCTCACCTGCACGAGAGCAATGAGAAATGGTGGCTACTTCACAGGGTACTTCTAAGGATGAACTAGGGAAAAGCACACAGCATGGTACAATGTTGTCTTAGTCAACTTCACATTGCTGGGATGAACTTCCATACCAGGCACAAGTTATGGGAGGAAGGGATTGATTGAAGCTCACAGATCCAGAGGAAGTTACAAGATGGCAGAAGAAGCTGGCCCGCTGTCACAGGTCCGTGCAGAGAAAAGCCCCACCAGCCCCATAAACAAGCACACTCCAGGAACCCCATGGAACTCAAACTGCTCTCTGCATACCTGAGCTAGAATCCCAGATCAGCCCCTAAACACACCTCCTCTAGCCAAGTTACAAGCTTGAATAAACTCCTGAATCTGGTGAGGGACATCCATTCAAACTACCACAGATGTGGACCTCACTTTACTCATGGTATCCCTGCTCTCCTCCATTCTTCAGGTCTGGAGGAAAGCTTTTCATTTAGAAACAACCCTCTGGTTCTAATTTCTGTCCTCCCCACAAGCAGAATCCACCCTCTAGTTGCTCCAAGGATCTTTGTAAAAATGGTTCTCATTTGCTGTTGATTTTTTTTCAGCTTTACTTTTATTAAATCCCAAAGGGTTGAGAAAATCCTTTTTTTAATAGATAGATAGATAGATAGATAGATAGATAGATAGATAGATAGATAGACTTCATTTGTTTATTTGCAATGTGGTGCGGGAGAGGGAGAGGGAGAGAGAGAGAATGGGCGCTCCAGGGTCTCCTGCCACTGTAAATAAACTCCATATGCACGTACAACTTTGCGTGTCTGGCTTTACATGGGTACTGGGGAATGAAACCCAGGATGTCAGGTTTTGCAAGCAAGTGCCTTTAACCACTGAGCATTTTCCCCAGCCCCATAAGATCTTTTAAGAGCTACCTTTCCAACCATCCGTCCACCTACCCACCCATCCAAACAACAGGTATTCACTAAGCATCTACTTCATGCCAAGGACTGTAGGGGTGCCCAACCTTCTGACATTGCAACACGACATCGTCGTTTACAAATATTTTCACTACATTCATACATACATTCATGGGTCACATGTGGCCCTTAGGCTACAGGTTGGACATTTTTTTTAAGGCCCTGGAACAAAGATGTGAAGAAAACACAAGGCTCCTTGCTCTCATGGTTTGTACTCTGAGCAGGCTTTAATCAAGCCATCCAGCCTAAGCTGTGTGACCAACATATTTCAGCTTGGCCAAAACTTATCCAATTTTAGCCTTGAGTCTTATATATGGGGTAAGCCCTCAGGATAGCCAGTCATCGTAAACACGGATATAATGAAGGCGTCATGAGTACTGCCAGCCAGGGACGTGAGCCATTCTCAGGTGTCACGAGAACCACAGACCGCTGGGTACACAAAGGACAAGGGAGAGAAGACCCCTGAGATGAGTGAGGGGGACTTTGCAACTCGCGGGAAGAATCCTTCCTTCATCACAGGGGCCTGGGGGGCATGCAGAGAGCAAGGGCACAGGACCAGAGACAGACTGGTGCTGTGCTCTGAGCAGAGCAGATGGGAAGCAGGATACAAAGCGCAGGTCACCAGGCATCCCAAGGGAGAGCTGATGGTGGCTTGCGTGTGGGTGCGTGGCAGACGGCAAGCGACGCCTAGAGCCAGAAGTCTCTTGGAATAAAGTGGACAAAACTGTCCTGTCTGACTACACCGGGAACGAGAAAGGTTGGGTCCCAGCTGGGAACACTTAGGGTGCCATGACATTAATGACTGAGAAGAACAAGAATTAGCCAAAGTTCTCAGACAAGTCGGATGGCCAAGGCACGACACCCGCTCTCCAGAGTGCCACAAGTTATGGAGACACAAAGATTGACCAACACACGTTGCAATATAGAGTGGGGGGGCGGGCAGGGTAGAAACACACACAAAATCTAGGCACAAAAAATGAACAAAGTCTTGCACACACTCCTACATGGAATATTATCATCTTGCCAAGTGGAGGGGATTCCTGACAGAAGACATAGCAGATAGAAAGGTTGCCGAGACAGAAACCGCACGTGGATTTGCTTATTTATCTCTGTGGATCACTGGGGATCCATAGATATTTACTTTATCCTGGGGGTTCTAACATGACGTGGTCAGTGTTCGTTTCAGTGCGCCAACTGTGGGAGCCTTGCCTCCTCACCCTTCATACCTGCTGCTGTGTGCTTCTGACACATCCCGTCTCTGATCACTTCCTTGCTTCCTGACACACAGGTGGCTCCAGGCTCCCATTTTCTCTGCTCTCACTCTGCAGTCAGCTATTTCTTTAAACCTCAAGCTCTGGTCAAGGGTTTTCAGGCACACACATACTAGAGTACCTGAAGCTTGCTGGATTTGCAGCAAGGAGGGAGAGCAGGTGGCACAGATCTAGAAGGCATAATGGGGGAAGGGAAGCGAGGTTGATGTCATGGTGGGTAGCAGGAATGGGGACAGATATGCATGCTGGAGGGAGTCTTCTTTTTACTTCGCTCTCCAAAAGCTAAGATCTTCACAGGAGATAAACATTCAAAGCCAAATGTTAGAATGTTGGAACTTTATTCTCCAATAAAGGTCCCAGGGGCATTGTGAAATCACACACTAGTCTCTGGTTTGAGTGATCCACTGCTGAGCTGGTGACCCTCCTGATAGATCACCTTTGGCGATCTGTCCCTCTCTTCCAAAGAAGACTCTAAACCTCCCAAGAACAAAGGCATGTTCCCATCTCCAAATGCAGCCATAGTCATACCCAGAGCCATGCACATGGGGGGTAGTTACAAAATACTTTCTGGTTACTAGCATGGCTTTGGGGGCAGAAGCAAGGATTTTTTCCCCCGTCCTTTGGCACTGATTTCTGAGCATTACAGAAAGTTACTTGCCATTTGGACTAAAATTATTAATATTATTGGAGCACATCCTAAATTCTAAACTTTGTATTAAACACTATTGAATTAGTTCTTTTAATCCTCACAACCAAACAAGAGCGTATTATTATCACCTTTTTCAGATGAGCAAACTGAGGCCTGGGTTTGTACTACCGATAAAGGATGGGCCCTTAATTCCACCCCAGGCAGTATGACTCTGGAGCCATAAGAAACCTCTGAGATGGGGCTGAAGGGATGGCTTAGCAGTTAAGGCTTTTGCTGGAAAAGCCAAAGGACCCAGGTTCGATTCCCCAGGACCCATATTAGTCAGCTGCACAACGGGGCACACAAGTCTGGAGTTCATTTGCAGTGGCTGGAGACCCTGGCACGCCCATTCTCTCTCTCTCTTTCTGTCAAATAAATAAATAAAAATAAAGTTTTAAAAAAAGGAAACCTCTGAGATGCTGTCCATTCCTTTCATCAAATCTGGATTAATTGAACCTCTACTAAGCATTGGCCATTTAGGACACAAAGACAAAGACAAACAAGATAAACCATTAATCGCTCCTTTTTAAAAAATTTTTTGTTCATATTTATTTATTTATTTATTTGAGAGCAACAGACAGAGAGAGGCAGAGAGAGAGAGAGAGAGAGAGAATGGGCACACCAGGGCCTGCAGCCACTGCAAACGAACTCCAGAGGTGTGCGCCCCCTTGAATCACTCCTTTTTTGAGGACTTTTTATTGAGGTCAGAAATTTTCAACCTTCAGCTGGCAGAGCCCACAACTTCCAGGAACGTTCACTGAAGCAGCAGAGGCTGGTTAGCTGCCCACATCATGGCAATGTGACTCCAGGCAGCTTGTTAGCCTCCCTGTGCCTCTGCTCCCGCACGGGTTCAGGGCTAACACTGACGTCAGATGGGTGGTTTGAAATCCCACTTGGGCATGAAGTGGGCACTACACAAGTGTTTGTAGAATTTTCAAGTCAGCCTTGCTGAAGCTTAGTTGACGTGCTAGAGATGGTCCCCATTGAAGCTGTGCCACTGGAGAGTTCTGTGGTCTGTTCTCACATGAAGAAGTCCCGCCACACTCAGAGCCAGCTGCTGCTTTATCTCCACTGTCATTGCCCCCTCTGTGGCAGTGCATCACAGTGGTGTGAGGTGGTCACAGCCTTCAGTGAAGTGCTACATGCATGATACCTACGCAATACATGTGAGATTCCCTCACAAGACTGAGTCTGTTAACATTTCACCAGCAATGATGAGCCCCCACACTTCTCAGAGTAGCTGATGGCTGCTGGGAGGGGGGGGTCGTGTCCATCAGTGGTGTAGCCACTGGTAAGCTACCCATTCCACAGCACATCTTCCACCAGTGATCATGTAAGGAAGCCTAATTTAACTCAATGTGTTAAAAAAAAAAAAGAAAAAGAAAAAGGTATGAGGGCTGGAGAGATGGCTTACCAGTTAAGGCACTTCCCTACAAAACCTAAGAACTCATGTTTGAATCTCCAGGTCCCACGTAAGCCAGATGAACAGGGGCACAAGCGTGCAAATGTCACACATGTGCATAAGGGGGCACATGCATCTGGAGTTTATGCAGCGACTGAAGTCCCTGGACTGCCCATTTTCTCTCTCTCTCTGCCTCTTTCTCTCTCTCTCTCCTAAATAAATAAATAAATAAATAAATAAATAAAGGCATGAAAGTAAGATTGGGATTATTTGGGAAGAAGAAAGGTATTATAGGACAGGGAGAAAAGAGGACAATTGGGAGTAATAAGATCAAAATACATTATATACATGTATGAAAATGTCAAAATGGAAAAAATAATAAAACTTTTTTTAAAAAGTCACATATTGGGATGTGTTTCCTAGAAGCTCAGAACACAAAAGGCAGCTGCAATTTGAGGGAGAAAAACAGCCAACAATTCTTCAGAAAGCATGACTGTGCCCCAGCCAGGCAGCAGACGCTGTGGTCTCATCTGATCCCCCACTCGAGCTCCACGGCCTCTGAACTTCAGACATGGACACAGAGATGACCAGAATTCCCAGCAGCATCCTGCTCCTTTGTCAGCCAAGGGTCTCAGAGAGGGCAAGCAACCCCCCCCCACACACACACCCAGGGACAGAATCAGAGAGGTCACTGCCAAAACAGAGCCATCCCCATTCCTTCTGCAGCTTTGATGGGGCTGCCAAGTCACCGCCTCCCCTCTGCCATCCCGGGGCTTCATGTCTTCAAGGAATCTTGCCAGAAAGGCCATGAGCACAGACTCCCAGGAAAACAAACAGTGGAAGAAGTATTTTTGTCAGGGCAGAGCCCCGAAGTGAGCTGGCTACTCTTACAGATAACTCCTCACCTTTCATAAATGTCAGACTGGGAATAAAAATGCCAGGATAATGAAGCTGTCTTTCCCTAGCAGCAAGCATGTACCTACTAATGAACCCACAGTCCACCAGCAAATGTACTATTTAGACGCCTGGGCCACAACTGTGGTGTGTGCCAATCGCTGGGACTCAACCGATCTCATTCTTCAGTCTCCTCTGCCGTTTTTGAAATATTTTGAATGGCCCCTGTGACTTAACATCTGTCTATTCATTCCACACGTTTGTGCAGTACCCACTGCCGCGTGCGGAGCAACCCATCGGGCAGAGGCAGAGGGCTGGATTTTGAGCAGAGAAGAAATTTTGGCAGCCAGCAAGTTGGGGTTTGAACTTTGGCAGCATCACCTGACGTGTAGATCGGAGCTACCAGCCTCTGACTCGCTCGCAGGACCCCTTGGGAGTTGTTGTGGATACACAAGCAGCAGCAGAGGAAACACTATAAAGAAGGAGGAGGAGGAGGAAGCGAAAGAGAAGGACGAAGGAGGTGACAAAGGGGAGACCCACACATGAGGATGAGACCTAGAAGGAAGCAGTGCCCCGCTCTAGTGAGAACGGGTGATGTGGGCCCAAAGCCCTGTGGTGCTACCGTGACTGCCCTGCCTGGAATTCAAGCCAAAGCCCTCGCTCCAAGCACCTCAGACTGCAGCTGTACTTGGAGAAAAGGCTTTAAAAAGAGGCAATGGTAGGGCATGGTGGAGCATGCCTTTAATCCTAGCAGAGGTAAAGGATTGCCGTGAGGCTACTCTGAAACTACATAGTGAAATCCACCAGGTCAGCCTGGGCTACAGTAAGACCCTACCTTGAAAAAAAAAAAAAAAGGCAATATTGGTGAAGAGATGGCTCAGTGGCTCAGTGGTTAAGGGCACTTCCTGTGCAAGCACGAGGGCCTAAGGAGGTCTGAGAGATCACTCAAGTTCCATCCCCAAGACCCACATAAATGGCTGGGCATGTCCATGCATGTCTGCAACAGCAGTCCTGTGTAGAACAGAGACCAGTAGAATTGACCCAGAGTTTATGGAGTGGGGCGGGGCGGGGGTGGCGAGGCTATGAGGGAGACAGCGAACTCTGGGATCATGGGAGATCCCAGCTCAAGTAAGAATGGGTGGAAGAGGAATGAGGGACGGAGGAGTCCATTCGATGTCCCTTCTGGCCACTGCAGATGAGCGCAGACTGCTGCATGGGCACAAACATGTGCATACAACACACACACACACACACACCACCACCACCACCACATTCATTACACATACATGTACAAAAAATAAAATAAAATAAACCAAGGGGTGGTATGGATGAGCCCTGTCCACCCTAGCCAATATAACTATCCTTATAAGAAGAGACTAGGACAGGGACATACACAGACAGCTATCTGCAAGTCGAGGCCAGAGGACTCAGAAAGCAGCCAACTCTGACACCTGTGAGAGCCTGGCTTTCTAGGAACTGCTGTTTGAAGCCACTCAATCTGCAGTGCTTTACTGTGGCCCTGGCAAACTAACACAGAATAACTACTCACACAAGACAGGTCAGAAGAGCATGGGAGGCATTTAAGAAAGGCCACCAAATCTTAGAGTGGGATTAGGAAACAGAGACCAGAAGATGGAGAGAATATCAGAGGTAACTACATTTAGGGTCCTTTATAGTAAAAGCTGAGAGAGAGAGATCAAATGAAGATTTACACTGTATGATTATAGCATGGGGCCACGGCTGGCCTGCCAGGTAGGTGTAAGACTAGGTGGTAAAGATATGGCCCACCTGGTCTAGAAAAGCTTGGAGTATTATGTGAGTCACGCTGTTCACTGCTGTGACTAAACATCTCACCAAAGCAACTTGAGGAAGGAAGGGTTTGTTTTGGCTCATGGTTTGAGGGTACTGTTTATCGTGGCGGGGAGGGTATGGAGGTAGGGGCACAAGGCAGGTGGTGACATTGTACCCACTATGAGGAAGTCGAGAAAAAGATCTGTAAGTGGGCCTTTCCCCTCTGTACTCAATCCATGAACCCCAGTCCAAGGGACACCATCCACATGCAGGGTGGGTCTTCCCTTCTTAGCTAAACCTCTGTGCAAATGCCCTCCCAGACATGCCTAGAGCTGTGATCCTGAGTCTACTCAAATTCACATTGATGGTTGTTGCAAGCTCTGAATGAAATTCACAAGTAGCCATCCGAAGTGGCAGAATTAATTCACAGGCTTTCATGTGGGCTGCTTACATGCAAGGAAGAGTGTCCAATATCTGCACTCTGGGAACAGGGATGTTTCTTTCCTTATCTTTAAAGTGCATTTCATTTCTTCCTAAAGCAATGACTTATGAATTGTTTAAATTCTTATTTTTAAACAATTTTTAAAATTTTTATTTATTTGAGACAGAGAGAAGGAGAGGAAGAGCGAGTGAGAGAAAGAGAGAGAGAGAATGGGCATGTCAGGGCCTCTAGCCACTGCAAACGAGCACCAGAAGCATGTGCCACCTTGTGCATCTGGTTTATGTGGGACCTGGAGAATTGAACCTGGGTCCTTAGGCTTCGCAGGCAAGTACCTTAACTGCTAAGCCATCTCTTCAGCCCTTGTTGTTTAAATTCTAAAAACAATGTAGGAAGTCAAATGGTGCCTCCCCCCCAAAAAAAAGATATGACCAAAACCAGTCTTCTCTGTTGTGCCAGTGAAGTATGTCCAGACTTGGCAGATCAAGCAGGATTATTCAGGTAGGCACCTAAACCAATGACACTTGAAGATAGGGAGAATAGACGCAGAAGGCCAAGAGAAATTAAAGGGGCAACTAGAGTTAGTTAGCTAAGGCCAGGGAATGCTGGAACTCCCAGAGGCAAAGTAGGGGGTCTCCCTAGGACTTCTGGAGAGAGTGCATCCTTAGATCTGGGCTTCTAAGCATGTAAAATAATAAGATAATACAGTCTTATTTTAATCCACTAACTTCACAATTATTTGTGAAGGCAGCTCTAGCCCACTTAAAATGTAAGAGAAACCCTTTGAGGAGGCTGGGGAGATAGTCTGATTCTTACGTGACCAATGAGAGAAGCAAGACCTAGCACGTATGTGAGTCACCAGCCACATGGGCCCAGGACCTGCTCAGTAGATTGACACATGCCCTAAATGTAGTCCTTGATATCATGAGCCATCAGTGGGCCAGTGAGCCACCCCTGTGGATGATAAATGAAATATATTCTGGAAAGTGGGGCTGGGCAGACCCCAGTAAGGGGGTGTGGAGCCAAGAAGCCCAGGGACCAGTATAACAATTACTTTCTCATTGCTGGGAAAAAATATCAGAACAGCAATTTATAGAAGGAAAATTGTTTAATTTGACATAATGTTCCAGCAGGTAGAGTCCATTATGGCAAGGGAAACATGGCAGAGAGGAAATAGAGAGAGACCAGCAAGTAGGGCTGGAAGGTTAAAAACCTCGAGGTCAGATGCCAACGACACACTTCCTCCAGCAAGGCTCTACCTCCTAACCTTCCCAACTAGGGATTAAATATTCACGCCAGACTACAGGGGATTATTGTACATTCAAACCACCACAACAGAGGAAGATCATGCAGAGGAGGAAGTGTGGCCAGGCTGGGAAACTCATTCCTGGACTAACAAAACCTGTTTACCAAAGCCAATCCATTGCGTTAGTTCTTTTCAGGGTCCATTCTTACTCCATGAATTATCATCAATCAAAACAGGCCTTCTAGGAGACCACAAGGAAACCTGTCCACAGGCTAGAGTAAAGGTTTTCCAGATGGACTACGCTGACAGAGTATCACCCTGATCTAATCTCAGGGTAGATTCCATCTGGCAGGGTGGGTACCCATAAGGCATTAGGGCCAGCGCTGAGAAACTGCAGGCTGACCATCCACCAGGTAGCTCTCCCAAGCCACTGGAGCAGAACAGAGTTCGAAACAAAACAGAGTGAGACAGGAGCACTTGGTTTTGTCTTAGTTTTGATTGCTGTTTGTAAGACAAGGTCTCCTTATACAAATCAGGCTGTCCTTGAAGTTGCAATCCTCCTACTTCCCCAGCATGACAGTGGTCCTGCAGTAAACATGAATGGGTGAGTCTGGAAAAGCACGGGTGTAGCTGACTCCTGGAGCTGGCATCTCCTGGAGCTGGCATCTCCTGGAGCTGGCATCTCCTGGAGCTAGCAGTGACGTTAACTTTGCCTGGTCCTGGGATTGCTTAACACTGGCATGCTGGTTTCAATTCTCACGACGTATTTCTATTAAATGAGAACTGCTGTTCTTCTGTGTTGTTCTAGGGCTGTGTGTGTGCGCGCGTGCGCGCGTGTGTGTGTGTACCCACACTCACTCCTGAATTCTGTTGAAAGCGTGAGAAAGGACAGGAAAAAGACAACAGTTGAATCTCTTCATTCACGGGAAATGGATTCCAGGACACACTGTTGGTGTCAATCCACAAATGCTCATGTCCCTTATGTAACATGGGATATTAGGAAATGGTAAGAAAATAGTCTGAACAGTGCAGAACAGATGCCATTTTAAAAGCTATTGTTCAGCCAGGCGTGGTGGTGCACACCTTTAATCCCAGCACTTGGAAGGCAGAGGCAGGAGAATTGATGTGAGTTTGAGGTTAGCCTGAGACTACATAGTGAATTCTGGGTCAGCCTGGGCAAGAGCAAGAACCTGCCTCAAAAAACAAAAACCAGGGCTGGAGAGATGGTTTAGTGGTTAAGCACTTGCCTGTGAGGCCTACAGACCCCAGTTCGAGGCTCAGTTCCCCAGGACCCACGTTGGCCAGATGCACAAGATGCACGCATCTGGAGTTCGTTTGCAGTGGCTGGAGGCCCTGGCATGCCCATTCTCTCTCTCTCTCTCTCTGTCGCTCTCAAATAAATCAATAAAAATAGAAATATATTTTTAAAAAACCACCACCAACAACAAACAGCTATAGCTATTTTTCATATGTGGTTGGTCGAATCCTCACTGGATGAGGAATTTGCAGATATGAAAAGCCAACTGTATTCAATAAATACATGGAGAACTGAATTTCAGAAAGCATTCAGTTCTAAGTAGAAAAACAAAGCAAGACAAGAAAACAGGGATGGTAACAGGGAGAGAAGGAAGGGAAATTTCACGAGTAAGAGTTGTGGGACAAATTATGTGACTATGCAAGTTTGAGAAGTACTTGGTTAACTAAAATGAAATAGACCTTATCACTGTAGAACATTTCAGAGTCTTAACATTTGTTTAAGAGACTCCAAGATGAGAATTTCATAAATGCTATTGACCCTGTAACCTTTTTGAAGAACCTCTCTGGGACATTTGTACCCCTGAGGACATGTTTAAGGAAGACAGATGCCTGTAGGCCAAGCTGCCCATCCAGAGCACAGAATCGCCGCCTCGAAGCCACGGAAAGGCTTCGGAGGTGGCGTGCTGCAGACATCCAAGCCTGGCTGCTGTGCAAGGGAGGGAAGGCGGGGAGTGGTGACAGCATCACTGGGGGGGGGGGGCGTGGCGAGCAAGGGTGAGTGTGACAACCCAGGAGCTCCTGTGGGTTGACAGGAGCACCCATCTCAGCAGCTCTACTCCTGTCCCGGAACTGGGTGTAATGTTGGCCGGATGCATGAAGTCATGGCTTAGACAAGGAAGCTGGGTAGCTGGCACACAACCCAAAGCACAGGGGGATGACTTCACTGTCACCCATCACACAGTTTCAGGTCTCTTTCCTTCACCACTCCTCGCTCTCTTAGCAGAAATTCTAGTCAGTTTTCTTACTGATTCTGTGTCCCTTAGTGACGAGGATGAAGCCGGAATTTGAATGACTCCCCCACCCCACTCTGCTCACCTCTGGAGGATTCAGCAACCACAGGCCTCCAGGCTTTGCAAAGAACTCCCTTATCTTTGCAAGACTCATGACCCGCTGAGGACACAGGGCCTCACACAGGTGTCCCTACCCTCAGGCCCGGAGCATAGATCCCCTGTTTTCCTCTCTGCTCCCCTGATATCTCTGTCCCCTACCCAACTGCTGCTTTATACTCTGACCTCACCACGGATCATCCAAGGCCTTCTGACTGGTTTAAATGTTCCCATACTGCCGTGAGGTGAGAGGCAGCCTGGGTAATGTTACCCCCAAGATCTTCTCTGGACTTCTATAATCAAGGGTGCAAATTCAGGAGGAAAGCACTTATGTGAATGCGTTGAGAAGTCCAGGCCCCAGCTCCAACTGTCAGGCACATCTCAGCCTCCAGGCCTGTCAAAGAACCATGAGCCTCCATTTCTAACACCCTACATGCTTGCTTACCTCACAGTGGATCATTAAGCTGTTCCTCCTCAGACCCCTGAGACTGCATTCTGACTCCCAGGCACACTGGCTTGGGGGCTGTCACTCAATTCTGACAGAGCCCCGCCCGCAAGCTCCCCCTTTTCTCAGTCACTCTCCTGCCTCCCACCAGGCCCTTCCCAGATCTGTGAGCTCCTGAAACATTGTGTTCTGAGATTTTTTTTAGGCCTTCCATAAAAACATGGAATTATTTTTTTTTTAATTTGAAATTCATTTTCAGTCTTCTTTTATAGATCTGTCATTTATACAATGGCTGGAAAACTTTCTAAAATCAGATATAATTTATGAACCCCTTCTTTTTGGCGTAATGTCATCTTGTACATTAAAATGATAATGACTGGAGGAATCCGCTGTCTCCTCTAGGAGGTGGGAGGGGGAGGGGGAGATGTGGGTGGGGGGCTGTTCTGGATCTTCTGTAGCAGGTCCCCATGTGCCTAAGTACACCCCCCACTGGGGGTTCTCAGGAAAGGGAGAAAATGGGTAAAAAAAAAATGTATTTTTCACAACTGTGAAGCAAGAATAACAGTGGAAAGGAGTTTCTGCCCCTTCTAAGAGAATAAGGCCTTGACAAATGACAAAGGTCTTAATTATACTTGATTTTCAAAGAAAATGTGTTTTAAGGGAGTTGAGGGTGGCACGCACAGCTGTGGCTCTCGGCCCTGGTTGCTCTTTAAATTGCTCAAGGGAGGTTTTTTTTTTTTTTTTTTCCTTTGCTTTTAATAGAGAATCTGGCTAATCCTGGTGCTGCACACCTGTAATCCCAGTACTCAGGATGTAGAAGTTCTAGGATCAAGTCCAAGGTCAGCCTGGACTCCATATGGAGACTGTGTCTCAGAAAACAAACACAGCAAAAACAATGTTGGCTCTGATAAGGACGTCATAGCCTGAGAGCATTGGAGTAGTGCTCTCAGAAGATAGGACCCAACCTCAGCCTATGGAACAGTACATTGCGTGATCTTGGCTTCATAATAAAAGCTAACACTCACACCTTAACACTGGCAAAGTGTTATACTATACTCTTGTCACAGAGTGACTACTAACAACATGTGCCATAGGTACAATTATCATCTTCATAATTGATATCATCTTGATAAAGAAACTGAAGATCAGACAGCTTAAGTAAACTACCTTAAAGCCACAGTGCCAGGAAATGGCTAAGGAAAGGTTTGAACCAAAGTAGTCTAGGGTCTGCTATACTTGTTGTCTTCCTAAAATATTTAAAATATTTGTTTCTATATAGTGTAAATTAAAGTTGGTTGCTTAAGTACTAAATGAGGTTAGCTGGAATAAGTGACTTTAGTGTTCTATGGCCCCATGATCCCCATATTAAAAATGACAAAAATAAGTCACCAAGAAAATTTTCTTGTTTATTTGAGAGGAAAGGAGAGAGAGAGAGAGAGAGAGAGAGATCATGGGCACACCAGGACCTCTTGAGGCTGCAAATTAACTCCAGTTGTATGTCACCTTATGCATCCTGCTTTATGAGGGTACTGGGGAATTGAACCCAGGCTTTGCAAGCAAGTGCCTTTAGCCTCTGAGCCATCTTGCAGCCCAACACAATTTTCTTATTACCATCCCTAAGCTAATGAATAAGAGAGACAGTGTCAGTTTTCCACCCCAGGTTTTCTGAGTCCTAGTAAAGAACTCCTTGCCCATTCCGCAATAAAGCAGGCCGGAGGGGGACAGGCTTACTTCTAAAACAGCCCTAGGGAAGCTCCATTACTGTACAAAATGAACCCAGAGCCCACGGTTAGGCTCTGGCACAAATCTTCAATCCACGTGACTTCCTGCATCTTCTAGGAGGAAGATGACAGTGAGCTAGGCACATCTCAGGGGAGAGCCTACTGGCCACATACCCTCATGTACATGCAGCTGTGTGGGGTGGAAGAGATCAGTATGCCTCATCCTCACCGTATGCACGCACACGTTCACACACGTGCACACACCTGGGGGAGTTCAGAGCTCTACAACTCCATGCCAGGAACGTCCTTCAGCTTGGACCCTGGCCTCCCCTTTCCCTGCTTCTCAGTAGTGGAAGGACGGGAGTTGCCATGACCTTCCTTAGAGGCAGTAGTCTCGAACTAAGAAGTCTTTGGATTTGGCCAAGCCTTTCCCTCCCTCTCTATGCCTACCAAGGGCACAGAAGGCCATCTCCCTCCTCTAGCTCTCATTCATTCTGCAGTGGCCTGGTCTCTCTGTTCATGCCCCACACCAAGCATCAGTTCAGAAGAGTCAGATGTGCTGGGTTGGGTCTGAGTCTAGGGCCACAACTCTAAGAACTCCTTTGCCTGAAGGTGTGCACTTTAATAGAAACTGTGTTTAAAAGCATCCTTCCAGGACTGGAGGGATGGCTTATCAGTTAAGGCATTTGCCTGCAAAGCCAAAGGACCCAGGTTCGATTCCCCAGGACCCACATTAGCCAGATGCACAAGGGGATGCACGTGTCTGGAGTTCATTTGCAGTGGCTGGAAGCCCTTGTGCACCCATTCTCTCTCTCTCCCTCTTTCTCTGTCAAATAACTAAATAAGTAAAAATTAAATATTTTTAAAAAACATCCTTCCAGCCAGGTGCTCCAACCCTTTCCCATGTGCATCACCAAAACTACTTAGCATCATCACACTGGAATGTGTGGTGTCATGCTAAATGCACCTGGCCATGGCATCCTAGAGCAAACACAGAAATAGAAGTCATGCCTTGGGCTTTGCCCTGGAAGAAGTCATGTAGCTCTTCTCCAGATCAATGGTTTCTTTTTAAAAAAATATTTTATTTTTATTTAATTATTTATTTGAGAGAGAGAGAGAGAGAGAGGGAGGGAGGAAGAGAGAGAGAGAAGGAAAGAGAGAGAGAGAATGGGTGTACTAGGGCCTTCAGCCACTGAAAATGAACTCCAGACACATGCGCCACCTTGTGCATCTGGCTTACATGGGTGCTGGGGAATTGAACCAGGGTCCTTAGGCTTTGCAGGCATGTGCCTTAACTGCTAAGGCCTCTCTCCAGCCCCCGATCAATGGATTCTGAGTGCCAAGCCAGATTAGAAATTTGGTCTTAGATATTTTATAAGCAAAAAGGAAGAAAGATGTTCCTTTTCCTGGGAAAGAAGAATTCAAAGGAGGAGGAGGAGGGTGACCACAATGAAGACGAAAGTCACAAAAAGAAGGATGAAGAGGCTCAAGGCCGTCCATCACCTCTTTAGAAGCAACATTTTTATGAGTTCAATTCAAATGAATTAAAAAACATGTGGATAAAATTTCCACTAAAAACACTCATGAGCTTAACATTGTAAAGGCAAAACAGGCTCAGGGCAAAATGCATTGTGGTCTGGGCCAAACACAGGGGAGTCTCTCTGGCCTATGTGCGTGACACACCTGGGTTCCCATGTGAGTGGTACGTGCTGGGAGCTGTGAGACACCAAGGAGACCCAGAGTCCTCGCTGCCACACAGCCAGAATCATCCATCCTCATGGCCACAGTCCAGGATGAGTAGATCTGGCTCAGATAGACAGGTTACTCTTCGTTGTAGCTAAAAATCTGAAATCAATTTTTTGGTTTATTTTCTGAGCTGGAAAACCGAGACAGCTCTGAGCAAGGGAGGCATCCAACAAACCCAGGCTCAGCTGTGGGTTTCCTAGCTGGATACAGGATGAAGCTGAGGACTTGGACCCCGGAGTCCAGCTCTCACAGATGTTCAAGAGCCAGCTCTCACATAGATGGCTTCAGTGAAGGCTAAGTTCGGTTGTCAACTTGGTCACACGGGGAACCAAGTAAAAGACATGCCTCTTGGGTGAGATTAATTAACGAGGGAGGAAGCCCAGTGTGCAGAGGGGCAGCCCTGCCAGGGCCAGACTGTATATGAAGAAGCTGTGGTAGAACATAGCATCTTTTGCCCTGCTGCCCTTGTGACTGGCTGGAGCAGGCGTCTACTGTGTCACTGCCGTCCTTCACTGCCGTCAGAACCCAGCTTCATCAACCTTCCAATGTGGACTGAAGAGCAACAGTTCTCCAGGAATCCTCAGGCCTTCCGTGCCAGACCGGGACCGTTGAGGCACCTTCCCTCATGGGCTGAGCAGCTACTGGGTTCTCTGACTCTCCAGACTATAGACAGCTATGGTTGGACCACTCAGCCATATCCTGTAAGACAGACTAATACTAAAGCCCCCTTCACACACACACACACACACACACACACACACACACACACACACGTATGTTTCATTCTATTGGTTCAATTCCTCCAGGGAACGAACTCTGGCTAATACAATGGCCATAGGGCTGATTTTGACACTTAATGCCCATCCTTTACTACTTAGCTCTATTGTGTAGCTGTATAAGGATTTTACCCTGTTCAGCTACCTTATCAGAGTAGTTATCCAGTGAAGATTTTTCCATCTAAAAGTGCAGGTACCTGTCCAAGACCATGCATTATCTCATTTCTAATGGTAAAAACAAAGAACAATGGAAACAAGAATAAAGAAGAGATTCTAGGTCATCCATCAATTCCTAAAACATTTTAATAAACTAAATGCTAAAGAGTAAAAAACAAATAAATAAAACTCACATAGATTACAATCCTACTAAAAAAAAAACGGAGCAAGAGGGAACAGGGGAAAGTTAGCCACACTATAATTTCATAATTTTAGTATCTATAACCACTTCGTTAGAATTCTATTTGAAAAGTATTCAACATCACAGTAGAGACACCCGCACATTCATGTAAACAAGGCACTACCCACAATCGCCAAGCTATGGAGCCAGCCTAGGTGACCATCTGTGAGTGAATGATAAAAAAAATGAGGAAACACACACAGTTGAGAATGAGCAATCCACAAAGAGCAATGGAATTATGTTGTCTGCAGGAAAAGGAAAGGAACTGGAGATGGTTATAGTAAGCAAAATAAGCCGTTCTCAGAAGAACAATTACATGTTTTCCCCCATAGGCAGACTCTCCCCTAAAAAAGAGGAGACATTGAAGTAGAGCAGGGACTATCTGGCAAGAAGGATAGCATCAGCAGGAAGGAGAGAGGGGGCAGGCAAAGTCACCGGGGGTTGGCGTGATCATAGTATATACACAAGTATAAAGATGTCATCATAAAATTAACGTGCAAATACAAGAAAGAGATGTCGTAAGTGGTTCATTTCCAGAGAGACAAGCACAGGGTGGTGACAGCTGCCACCTCTCAGGGAGGGTGTACTTTCAGATAAGCTGTTATGTAGGCCACGCCACAGCGTTTCAATACTAATCGGAGAAAACCATAATTAGACATGGAGATATGTTGGAGAAAGAACTAGACTAATGCATTTTAAGATAAATACTTTCCCCAGCTTCCTTCTCCAAAACAGTATAGCTAATCAAAATTTATCTATACCACAAGAAAGTTTGCTTTCTTCCTTGTTAACACTGTCCTTTCTATATACCAATGTCATTTGGCGTTGTCTCCTTCTTGTAATTAATCTCTCAGTTATCTGTCTCTTTCACTTCACCCTGAAAGCAAAGGGCATATGTGATGTACCTGTGCCCCTAGTTGGGTTTGATCCCTTTACAGCCCCTGGACCTGGATGATAAATGTGAGACGAACAAACCATGGGTCCGCCTTCCCAAGCCAACAGAAGGCATTGCTGACCCATCTCCACTGAGCTTCTTGCTGCTCTTAGAATTATTGAAGTTCACCCTGTGGGTTCCTCCAATGGACAGAGCATTGACAACACAAGAGAGAAAATCTCCACAGCCCTGTCCTGATGCTTAACTCAGCTATGCAGCACTGTGGGGCACAACAACTCTGACACAACGTGAGAAGAGAGGAGAGACTCCACGCACAAACCTCTCCTCTATGGAGGGTTGGTTGGAGAAAGGCTCATCACAGAGACGTGAACAAGCAGCACACCCTGGGAAACTTCAAGGTGGGAGTTTCCAATTTGAGCTCAAGGAGAAAAAGGACATTTCTTCACTGATGAGGCCTGGAAATGAGAGATCAGCAGGGTTAGAGACTATGGTGAAACTTCTTGAACAAAATAAAACTGCCGCCCAGCATAGTGACGCACACCTTTAATCCCTGAACTCTGGAGGCAGAGGTAGGATGACTACTGTGAGTTCTAGGCCACCCTGAGACTACAGAGTGAATTTCAGGTTTATATGAAGTTCAAACACCAATAAAACTCATTGCAGCCATACTAAATAAAATAATGGTAATCTTTTCATCTGGTTATTGAAAAAGAAAGGGCACAAATAAACTTGGAAGATTTTATATCTTGATTGAGCTGTTGGCTACACAGGTATATGTTAACATATGTTAAATTTATCTAATGTGGATTTAAAATTGAAGTCACTAATGTTTGTATGCTGTACATGAATTTAAATGATCATTTGATAAGAAAAATGGGCAAGTATTTGCATGAAATGATGGCAGTAAACATCAATAGATCTTCCTTTGATAAAAAGATAAACCGGGTGCTGGGCATGGTGGCACATGCTTTTAGTTCCCCTACTCAGGAGGCAGAGGTGGGAGGATCTCTGTGAGTTTGAGGCTACCCTGAGACTAACTCCCCCAAGAAAAGAGAAACTGTGGTCTGGTGAGATGGCTCGGCACTTGCCTGCAAAGCCCAAGGACCTGGGTTCATTTCCTCAGTGCCCATGTAAGGCCAAATGCACAAGGTGGCACATGCATCTGGAGTTTGTTTGAAGTGACTAGAGGCCCAAGCATACCCTTTCTCTCTCTTTCTCTCTCTGTCTCTCTCAAGTAAATAAATGATTATTATGATTATTATTATTATTATTATTTGATTTTTCAAGGTAGGATCTCACTCTGGCCCAGGCTGACCTGGAATTCACTATGTAGACTCAGGGTGGCTTTGAACTCATAGTGATCCTCCAACCTCTTCCTCTCGAGTGCTAGGATTAAAGGCATGCACCACCACTCCCAGCCTCTAATATTTTTCAAAAAAGATAAACTGGATACTTATCATGGCTCTTTCTCTGGCTTCTAAAGCCAGAGGTTTATCTTTAGATCCAAAGCTCTAAGTCACTTCCTGTAGAATACAGCTGGGGTTCTAGCTATGTCCTCACCATGGGTGAGTCTGACTCTGGAGATATCCTTGTCCTTTTGTTTCTGTCAAATGCGGGGCTGGAGACGTTGACCGCGGGGACCTACACAGAAGTAGAGCTCTGACTGCTCAGAGCTGCACTAGCCCTGGGCCTCAGCAGCTCTTCCCCATGGGCTGGCCCTTCTCCAGGCTGAGGGAGCTGGGCTCTCTCAGTGCAGGAGGGTTCAGAAAACCAGAGTGCTTCCGGTGCAGCCTCCCACATAGGTCTGTTGCTGTTTGCTTTCCCAAGTTCTATGGTCCCTGCGCCTTCCTCACTCTAACTGTTGGACTTAAACTCCCTCCAGCAGAGTCAGATCCCATCTCTTAGGCATGAAAGTAGCTTCCCTTTTTGTTCTCTTAACTAACAAAGTAAATGATGCCAGAGCTAAACCTAGACCTAGTTCTGAGTTCTAGGGTTGGGCAGCAAAAAGTTCACTAAAATCTAGGACTGACTCAACAAGGATAGCCATTTCTAGACCTCTTGCCTCTTGGATTTAATTTCTGCCCTCCACTGAAAACAGAAAAACCAAAGCTAAGACCAGTGAAATAGACCTGAGAAGTGTACATATGAGTGTATGCGCATGTGTATACTGTGTGTGAGGAGAGAGGTTCTTTTAAATAAATCCATAAAGACCAAGACTGTCTATGTGGGTGAACCCTTTTAAGAGCCAGGAGTGAGCCTTTGTCTCTCTGATGGATGTCTAGCTTGTGCATGGTTCAGTAATTGACACTTGGTACTTGATAGCTAATTGGGTAGAAAATCGTTTAATTTGGTAGTTAGGAACATTGCTCTCACATTGTGATGGGCCAAAATGTTCATCATTCTAGAAGTGGATGGAGGAATGAGAAAAAATGAGAGAGAGAGAGGACACCCTTCATTCTCAGCACAAAATTCTTACAGAAGACTTAGTAACATGGTGTATGAAGGTCAGGGTCATTGAATAAATCTGACGCCATGTCCAGGGCTTCCTGTTCTCTTACCTTGCCCTGCCAAACACGCATACTCGCTCCCAGACATGCACCCAGGCATGCTCACTCTCTCTTCCTCTCCCCTTCTCCTCTCTCCACACACACACACACACACACACACACACACACACACACACACACACATCTCTTCTGCATCTCAATTGTCTTAATCCTCAGGCACTTCCATTGCTCTCTGCTGGGCTTTTCCGAGACTTCTATGCATGTGTTCTGCTTGGAACCACGTTTTCAACCCCACCATGTTTAGTTTTTAAAATTATTGCTCACTTTGCTTCCCTGAGGGCTACTTTGAAGAATTAGTTCTTCTGTATTTTAACAGCACTTTATTTCTAGAAAGTGCGATGAAGGCGTGACGCTGTATGTGGAGGCTGTGCCTTGAAGACAAAGTCCGGGGACATGAACATGATAAGCAACAGCAAAAGGTGGGGCTCATGGATGGAGCAGGTGGCAAGAAAGAGCCCAAGGACAGCTGGAGAGTGATTAGGAACAACCAGGCCCATTGGCCACTGTGGTGGCTTGATTCAGGTGTCCCCCATAAACTTAGTTGTTCTGAATGCTAGGTTCCCAGCTGACGGAGATTTAGGAATTAACGCCTCCTGCAGAAAGTGTATTTTGGGGGGCGGGCTTATGGGTGTTATAACCAGTTTTTCCTTGCCAGTGTTTGGCACACTCTCCTGTTGCTATGGTTCACATTATGTTGGCCAGGGGATGATGTCCACCCTCTGCTCATGTCTTCTTTTTCCCTGCCATCATGGAGCTTCTCCCTCGAGCCTATAAGCCAAAATAAACCTCTTTTTTTCCCCCAAAAGCTGCTCTTGGTTGGGTGATTTCTACCAGCAATGCAAACCTGACTGCAACAGGCACCACCTGCAAGGATGTGAAGAAAAATTCCAAACCCTTCTCCTAAAAGTCTGGAGTGCACCCTTGAGCCCAGGACTGGCATCCTAGGGGCTTGGCTCGATGGCATTTCCCTAATGAAAACAGTCCACAGGAGACACACTCCTCACCTGTTCATTGTTTGCCCCCTTAGGAATGAAGCAAGTATTTAAAACGTGGGAATCAGAAGTCTCAGAAGCTTGATGGCCAGGGAGAAGTCCCCTAGTTTGGCTGGTGATCAGAGCACCCTGCAGTGCATCAGCGGGGAGACTCTGAGGCTGACCCAATGTGGCTTTTCCTGTAGTTGGAGGCAGGCTAAAGAATGACTGGAATGGACAGAGGCTCCGCCTGCTAGGGCCATGCAAAAAGCAGCTCACCCACAGTCAACCACGCCAGGACCCTGAGATCAGCTGTGACACACAGCTGACGTCTTTCCTACTTGTTCACACAGCTTGGCGGGGGTGTGGGGGACTGGGGGGGGGCTCTTTGCTCTGTCCTACCCCATTCAGTGACTGTCATTCAGAGTTAAGGGCTAAAGTTGTGCTTAATCTGCTGCTGAACCCGAAGGGGAAAAAAAAGTGTGCAGACACTTTCATAGTTTTATCTTCAAGTAAATCAAACAAGCTGAGACAATTTTCCATTCCCAAAAAGTTGAGTCCTCAAGAGCACTAAAATGCAACCTAGTTAAAAAAAAAATCTTTTTTCTTTTTTACTTCCATTAACATAGAACTCTAGGAAGCCCCTAAGATAACAGAGTAATTAATCTCTTTTCGATAACCAGTAGGAGTTCATGGGAGCACCTCTGATCAGAGGATGTCCAGTTGCCACTGGTTATATGGTCTAGGGCAAGTCCTCAGCCTCCTAGGGCTCTGGTTTCTTCATCAATGTGTTACTTGGCCAGGGGTTTCTCTACTGTTCACTATGAAGAAATAAGAGTTGATGAGGGCAGGGCGTGGTGGTGCACACCTTAAATCCCAGCACTCGGGGGCAGAGGTAGGAGGATCACTGTGAGTTCGAGGCCACCCTGAGACTACATAACGAATTCAAGGTTAGCCTGGGCTAGAGTGAGACCGTACCTCAAAAAAACCAAAAAAAAAAGTTGATGAAGCCCCAAGCCTCCTATCCATCAAGAACAGCTCTGGGCTCACAAGGAGCTTCTTTCTCTCTCTCTCTCTCTCTCACACACACACACACACAGAGAGAGAGAGAGAGAGAAGGAGCTTCTGCCTAAGTTTTCAATGAGGTTGGGGGTGTGACTCAATGGTAGAATACTTACCTAGGCTGTGCAAGGTTCTGCTTCGAAACTCAGAACTGAAAAACAAAAGGTTCATTACTTAAAATATTGAAAGGGAGAGAGGTAAGGAGACAGGAATGAAACCACTAAATGACTTTCAGAGTGAATTTCATTTAAAAAAATCAGTTGGAGAGGGAAAAATATGTCTAAGACATGTGCACAGATATCTCTCTCTCTCACACACACACACACACACACACACATACTATCAACATCAGTTTTGCAGTCAATCATACAATCCTTTAGCAGACTGTAAGAAAGCTGATTTGGGTATTATTTATATCCCACCTGGTTAATTTCAACCCTCAAGTACCTGCTGTGTAGATGCTTAAACTATCAACCCTATAACAAAGAGAACTTGATAGTCATTAGTCAACAGTTTATATTTTAAAAATCAATGCTCACTTAAAGAACCTGCTACAAAGCAGACTCTCTGTTGCATCACCCCCCCCCCCCAGCCCCAGTTCAGTTTCAGTTCTCAGGTAGAGTCTTGGAATGTGTCATTTTTAAAAAGACACCCCCGGCAGCAGTAGAGACCCCACTTGAGAAACATTACTTGTGTTGGGCTGGACGGATGGAGGCCAGCCTGCTACAGGGTGCAGACTCCAGGGAGGAACTGCTCCCAGCAGCAAAGCAAGGGCAGTGTGAAGGGAAAGAGGAAATAGCAAAGTAGGGCTCAGCCTGCAGATACATCCCTCAAATCGTGTCCTTCTGAGCCCAGAGATTTGAGCTCCACACTGCATAGCATGTCACTGGCCAGAGGCTGACTCCCAGAGGGCCACCAGCTTTCTGTATTTGGCAGTGAAGGACCTCCACCGCCATGGTGGTCTTCATACATAGACATGGGGTCAGAATGTGAGCACTTAATCAGAGGGACTCCGGCGGACCCAGCAAGTGGGAAAGGGGGACCTGGGTGGGAGAAGCTGATGAAGTGTATTAAAGGCTGTGCTCTATGCAGTGGGTCAGACTCGGCAGGCTAGTGCCTGACTGTCCATTCAGCCCGAGACGCTTCACTGCAGAAAGTCTATGCCAACAAATATCACAACCCACAAACACCAACAGAAATCTGCCTGACAAACTTGGATGAGCACGTACAAAGAAAGGTGCATAACAAAAATGGGACTGGACAGGAATGGTAGAGTGCTGGTCTGCCATGCACAAGGCCCTAGGTTCAATCCCCAGTATGTCAAAAATAGTTTTTTGACTGGACACATACAGTCATAATTTTGTGGAAAGTTAAAAGACCAGCAGATATGGCACCATGGTTCTGAAAGATGGTGGGTCTTTTTTTTTTTTTTTTTTTTTTCTATTTCATGGCCATTACAATTGGCTCTGGCATCCTTTCACAATACTTATGTATTTCTGCATTTCTGATGACTACACCTATCTGTCTTGTCAAGACAAAACCATAAACTCCTTGAGGTTAAAAATCATGTCTAGCAGAGGATGGGGAGATGGCTCAGTGAATAAAACATTCACCACCCAAGTTTCATCCCCAGATACCATGTGTTTGGGAAACATTTTTCCTGGGGTGATACAAATACATCTTCTCCCCACATAGGGCACACGTGACAGACTAAAAGACAATTCCGCCAAAACCGAGCAAGGTGACAGATTGCTTACAAGAGTATGGATAACTCAAAGGCAACTGTATCATCAACAAACTCAACCCAGAATGGAAGTTACATCTCTGATGCTCATGACACAATGGGAGGTGAAGACAAAAGAATTTCCCAGAAGCTCATGGTGAGCACAGCAGAAAACAGCAGAGTGAGAATCCAGAGAGAAGCTCTTCCTCAAATGAAGCGGTCAGGCAAAGTGTGACCTGAGCATTGTTCTCTGACCTCCACTCATGAGCTGTCTCATGCATGTGCCACACACACACAAATGGATGAAATAAACTATTTTTTAAAAAGGTGATGTCTAGTTATCTGTATACTTCAGGGCCTACAGGGAAGGTAGCAGGCAAGACCCGCACTCTGAACAAATTCTTTAGTCCAAAGCTTTGACAGCTACTTATGAGCAAAGCTTTTCCCAGATTTTCATTATACTGGATTCCTTTGGTAAAACAACCAAGAATGTTGTAGGTGACTAGTTCCTTAAGTAATTAATCAACCAAGAATTTACTGAGCACCTCATCTCTTCTTACCTTGACATTGGAAATGTTGCAGAGTGGCGTCACAGACAGTCCAGGCACCGCAGGTACTTCAAGTTTCTTTCAAGGAGAAATCATGATTAATGCAGATGGATCAAGCAAAGGGATATGATAAAAGATGCTATGTGATCAAACGCTGCTAATGCTCAGCCAGGTGAGTCTCTATGAAAGGTTCACTGCGAAGCACACGACCTAAGAGCAGAGGAATTGGAATGGGTTTCTTATTCATGCCAGGTCTGATCAGTTGGTAGTAGTTGCCCACAGAATCATTTCAAGGTCTTAGTCCTAATCTGACTGAACCAGCATCAAGACAGATTAGCACTATCTTCCAGGATAAGAGATGATGGCTCTGACTTAAATGCAGCAAGTTCACATTCCACCAGACAGCAGACACCGTGTGGCCAAGAATAGCTTAACAAGGGAGTGTTTTTGCAATCCAGCTACCAGAAGCAAATCCAATGCCTTAAAAAAAAAAAAAAGTAATTACATTTGCCAGAAATAGACTGGCTCTTCCTTGACGGCCAACATTCAGCTCATAAAGACTTGGAAGAAGACAAACTCAATGTCTGCTGGCACTGAGCAAATGCATCTACGTCTACCTTGGACAGAGGACTTACAGACAAAAAGTAAAGAAGGGACACTGATCTGGATCAGTGTCAGTGAAGAACTCCATCGTTCTCCCATGGTGCCCACGCTGCTTAGACAGCACTGGGTGAAGGATACTACGGAACACTGATCATGTCACCCAGAAGCTTATCTGTATTCCTGCTAGGTAGACCCCAGGCAGAGAAAGGATAATGACACACGGGAGAAAAGACATTGAACTTGATGTGCAGATGAAGTAGGTTCTAGTGTTAGGTCTAGTACTTCCTCCAGTGCTACTGTGAGCATCAGTAAAGTCTCACCCTCCTCATCTGGAAACAGTATGAGTGGTTTTTGGCTTCTATGGAGATCAATCCATTGGGACTAGTATCCATTCAATGCTGTCCCACCTTTTAAGGCAAAGTCTCATTATGCAACTGTGTTAGTCACTTTTTATTACTATGAAAAAATACCTGAGCAAGTGAACTTAAATGAAGAGAGATTTATTTTGACTCACAGTTTCATGTTTTCAGTCCAGCAACTTCCAGCTCCACTGAAGTGGACCTGTGGAAATGCAGAACATCACGGTGACTGGAGCATGTGACAGAGGAGGCTTCTCACCTCCTGGTGGCTGGGAGGCAGATGGACACAGAGAGAAAAAGGTTGGGGACAAGATATACCCTTCCAAGGCATACCATCAATGGCCTAGTTCCTCCAACTAGATCATACCTCCCTCAGTTTCTGCCACCTCCAGATAGCCCATTCAGTTGTAAATCCATCAATGGATAGAGCCCTTATGACCTAATCACTTCCCTAGAGCTCCATCTGGGAACACTATAAGGAGGACCAAGCCACCAATGCATAAGCCTTCTGGAGAGACATTTCATATCCAAGCCATAGCAGTAGCCCAGGCTGACCTCAGTTTCCTTATTGCTGGTATTAAAACAATCCTCCCTAATGTTTAGACATAATGTTTAGCCACTTCCATCCTCATCCAGCACCTTGGTGTCCTGAAAAGGTGGGTACACACAAATATGTCGCTAAATGCTTAACAGTTGGCTCTGTGATTAGTGAAAACCAAAATGTGTATGTAGCACTTACTAACTCCTGTTGTCTAAATAACCCTACCATGGCTGGCTTTCAATTGCTGATAGGAGATCCCTGAACTTGGAGCTGAGAAGTGACCCACACAATGAACTTGGGTGAACTGGCCCCAGCACCACAAACTGATTCCATGGGAAAGACCTTAGGACCTTAATTATGAAAATCTCAATGCATCCTAAAAGGATGCTCTACTTAATAAATTGAGTCTTCAGTCAGACACCCCTTTCTGTTTAACACAGGTAATTATCCCTACTGTAGCAGTTACCTTTTTACTGCTGGGCCAAAACCCCCAGCCAAAGCAGCTCATGGAAGGAGAGGGCTTATTTGAGCTTATATTCTCCAAGAGAAGTTTCTCCATGGCAGAGAAAGACAAGAGCACAGTCTGGGCATGACATCCTGTCACATATCAGCTGGGAGGTAGCAGCAAGAGTGATCTAGCTAGTGAATACCGAGAGGGCAGTATTAATGAACCCCAAGGTCTGCCGGTGACACACATCCTCCAACTGGAGATTGACTATGAGGCTTAATCGTGAACACATGAAGCTATGGGAGACATTTTACATTCAAACCAGCACTCTTTCCTGGCCACTTGGAATAAGTGTTTGGCAGAAACACAGACCCATGCAGAGCTAATTCATAAGCTTTGCAAAGGATTCCAAGAAGATCTAAAGGGAATACGTAAGCCCTCAGCAAACCAGGACATGTCAGAGCTTGTCCTTCTGAGATGAAAGAAGAGAAAAATCAACAAATGTCACAAAAGGGTTCCAAGTAATGATTTAAATATTAAAGAGTCAACAGAGGTCTTTGAAAAAGTAGATGAAGTTCTCAAATGTTTTCAATAAAGGTGACTTTTAAAATGACATTTCCATAAAATATCAGTGGCTAAGCAAGGGACATTATGGGGGAAAAAATTCCATCAAAATTCCATCATTTGATTTCTTCTCTGTTCATTTTTAGAGCTGGCAATTTGTTGTTTCTAGACTTCATTTTGTTAAATGTAAGATAAGTCCCTTATTTCAGTATATGGACCTAAAGGGACATTTTTTGCCTGCTTCATGCTTATGAAATTTGGTCCCTTATTGTAAGTGGATTTATTCTCCAAAGTATGTTTCTTTTCATTTTGTATCCTTAGATACTCTTCTTTTATTATGGATCCTTAGATAATAGGTACCTATAGAAATGATTTTTTTTTTGTTAGATGAGTTGAAATGGCTTCTCTTGCATTCGGGCATGACCACAGTCAGACCATCCCTAACCAGAAAGCAACTGCAATGTGGTTTTTAAAGATATTTCAGGAAAGGGATGAGTCTTAATGTAAGGTGTTTGCAAAGTCTTACAGCTGTTTATTCGGCTAACCCATCTAACGTGGTAGTTCTTCCCTCCATGGTGGGAATGGGAGCTGAAATCACTCCCCAAACCCAGCCCCCTGGTGCCAGTAGGAAGCCACAGGGGCCGCAACTAAACCTACACGTGTATAACCCCTGGAATTTTTCTGTCCGTTCTATAAGTTGTAACAGTGCTATGGGAAAGGCGGAGACAGATTGTGAACGACCATCTCTTCACTTCTAGACAAACTTTCAACAAATTAATTTCTCCATTTATATATCTTATTTTATGTTCTCATACTCTTCATATAAGCAAGTGAGCAAGTGGTCCCCAGTTGGGATCCCATGATTCATACCTTTGACTGGAGGAATCTGGCACAAGCCAAAGACTCAAGTGTCAATGATAACAGAGCACTTGTGAAGCTTGTACTCAGAGAGGGGACATGGCTAGCACTTCATTAAGTCTCACCACTGGGTCTCCTGTCTAACCTTCACAAAGGCTGGTGGGGACGCGAACCATTTGCTTTGGGCTGATACTACACAAGCGTCTGTTGCCCTGGTCTTCATGGGGAGCTTGAGGGCTCAGGTACATATCAGTTACTTTCACATTGTTGGTACAAAATACGTGACCAGAATCAGCTTAAGGAAGGAAAGGGTTTAATTCAGCTTACTGTTTTGAGGGGAGGTTCCATCACGGCATGGCCATAGTGGGAACACATCTCAGTGTAGGATGCAGAGAGAAGAGCAAACACTTTAACCCGACCCACCTACCAACCTGCGGTGATCATTTCCTCTAGCAAGGTCCCACCTCCCAAAGGTTCCACAGCTTCCCCAAATTCCAGCACCAACTGACGATTAAGTGTTTAAACACATGAACCTATGGGGGACATTTGACATCCAAACTACCACAAGGGGTAACTGATAGTAAACTGCACAGAGCCAGAGTGAGTGTGTAACATGCTGAGAACCTAAGAGGAGTTCGGAGAAGATGACAATGCAGGGTCTTAACAGGTTCGTATCAGCGGACTAATGATGGCGGGGGTGAGTGAGGTGGCTCTGCTCCCAAAGCACGAGAGAAGCAGCATTAAACTGGTAAAGTGAATACCTAGGTGTTGGGGGGCTTAAGATATTTGTGCTTAAATAAAAAAGGCATTAAGTGAAAATAGAAAGTGACATTCCCTTTTCAGTTCCATCTCACAGGTGACATTTTAGCAGCTTGCTTTACTGACTCCTGAAGAGCCCTGAGTGAAGATCAAGATGTGTGTGTGTGTGTGTGTGTGTGTGTGTGCGCGCGCGCGCATGTTCCTACCCTAGCTCAAAGCCACTTCAGCTTTCCTCGCAGCTGTCGTTGATGTTGATGTTGATGTCTCCATGAGCAAGACACCTACACACTCCAGGAACACAGCAACACAGGAAAGCTTAGACTTAGGAGTCTCCCAGTCCTGCTTCTCCATGCCCAAAGAGAGTCTCCGTTAATTTGGGGATGCTATCCAAGCCATTGCCATAGCAATGCTATGCATTAAAAGCCATGAAACCTTTGTGGGATTCAGTAGTAAACTTGTATTGGCAACCAAGTCCTTAGGGTTCCATTTTCTCCAACTGGACTTGGCTGATCTTACCGGGGTTGGCTCTTGTGTCTGAGGGTGGCTGACAGTGGACTTGGTTAGAAAGATTTCAGGGTCTCGGCCTATTTCCAATGTCTCTCCATAGCCACTGGGCTAGCCTGAGCATGTTCATATGGCGACAGTAAAAAGTAAGAGGTAACAATTCAACTTGCGCAAATGCTACTCAAGTCTGTGTGCAGAGCATATAGTATCCCATTGACTAAAGCAGGTTGCGTGCAGAGCCTGGAGTCAGAGAGTCTGAGAGTTGCATAGCAAACAGTGGGAATGGGAAGCTCTGCTTTCCTAATACAATCCATCTGACAGGAAGGTTGTAACACCTTCTAATTAACAAGGCAGGGAAGGGACCAGTAGATACAGTCACGTGATCCATTAGATGCTCTTCCCTAAAGCTTTCTTCAAGCCTTGAACACCAACAGGACAAGTGTGTGCGGAGGGGGCGGGCGGGGAGGGTTACATTATTTTGTCAAGTGAGCTGGCTGAGCAATCCACATTTTCCCAAGGCTGTCCTGTTCTATTCAGAATAAAGACGCGGGCAATAGGCCATGCTTGGATGCCTCAGACCATCTGCCAACAAAAACAGAAAAAAAAAAAATTAATTATGAATGGTGTCTTCCCATGCTGATCATTTATTGTAAAGGATTTCTCTGGCTTGTTTATAATAGCTGTTGCCTAAGGGTGCATGCTGTATAAATTGTCTGATTACAGGATACAGAGCACTTCTTAATAGGCCTCAGCTGATTAGGAAAAGGGAAAGAAATTAAAGAGGCCATTTCCCTTTAGGTATGCAAATACCTTCCAGAACAAAAGACAAAGATATGATAGACCATGATGACACACACCCTCTTTTCTTTCTCCCATACCAGGCAAGGAGCGAGCCTCATTGCAAGTGTCAGCTGAGATGTGAATGGTCTAGTAATTGGCACAATGCTAACGCCAGAAACGCATGTTAGACGTTGTGCTGAACTAGCTCCCTGGGCAGCCCTGCAGCAAATAGGAGTGTGGGACTTGGCGCTTCTCTGGACCCCTTCTGACTCTGGAGTAATTTGACTCTGGCTTGTGGAGCTAAATGTGTTTGTATCGCATTGGCCTTCTCATTTCTGAAGCCAGAATTTTCATGTTAACGTCTGGCCAGGAGGGTAGTTGGAAGGCAGATGGAGTGAGTATGAAAAACAGAGGGACACACTGGAATGCAGAACAGAATGATATTCCTTCTCACTTCTCACACACACACTTCACAGATGCATACGGACCTCATGAACAGGCACATATACATGCAAACATGTGCACACACTCACATGCACACAGAGGCCTGGGTTAGCACAGAGATGCTGTGGTTTTTATTGGGGGGGGGTGTTGGTCATTGGTGATTTTGAAGGTGTATTCCGCCTAGCACAAGCCTGACTCTCCAGGTTGAGGAATTCACATCTGTGGATTCAGTTAGCAACAGAGAAAATATTAGGGGAAAATGGCATCTGTTCTGAACATGTACAGACTTAAGTTTTCTTGTCATTATCTCCTAAATAATGTGCTATAATCACTCTTTGCACAGTGTTTACATAGTATTTATTACAAGTCATCTAGAGTTGATGAAAAGAAGATGTTGGGATGTAGCTCAGGGATAGGGAGCTTAACTAGCATGCACCAATGACTGTAAGAATAGATGACTAGAAGCTATATGCAAATGCTATGCTATCTTATATAAGGGACTGGAGTACATGTAGAGATCATAGGCAGTACTATTCCATTTTATATAAGGGACTTGAGCACCTATTGACTTTGCTATCCATGGGGCATCCTGGAACAAATTCCCCATAGACTCTGTATTAGTAAACTTTCTGCCACTGTCACAAAATAGTCGAGAAAATCCGCTTCATGGAAGTGAGATTTACTCTGGCTCATGGATCCAGCGGTTTCACTCTGTGGCCACGTGACTTCATTGTTTCTGGGCCTGTGATGAGCAGATCATGGTGGCAGGGAGCATGTGCTAGAAGAAACCGAGGGTGACTTCCTCTTTCAAAATATCATGCAATGAATCCATGAACAGATGAACCCATCCATGGGGTCAGGCTTTTGATCCAGTCACCTCCAACAGGTGACACCTCAGAACACACCTGCACGGGGAAAACCAAGCCTTTACACATGTGTAATGTGAGGGGACATTTAAGACTAGAACCAGCACGGAGAGACAACCATGTCGTTAGGAACTCACTTTTTCAAGGAATAAAGATTTCACAAGTCTGTCTTCTCAATTTGCTGTGGGAACTAAGATGCAGAGGAGACAGGAGATGGTGAGGTAGTTCCCTAGGGAATATTGGACTTATTTGGAAGTCAATACTCATGCCTTGGGGTTTTGGGCACCAATAAGTCCCTGATGGAGATGGACGATCCAAATTTTGTGTTGTTGCTATCTGTTTTTTTTTTTTTTTTTTTTTTTTTTTAGACAAGGTCTCACAGTGAAGCTGAGGCTGACCTGGAACTCACCAAGTAGCCCGAGTTGTCTTGGAACTTGGGGAAATCCTCCTGCCTCAGCCTTCCAAGTACTGCTGAGAGATCAAATTCTTACTACCTATCTAGTGGACCTGCTTTGCTTCAGAGTTTAGTAATCTCATATATACTTTTTCAATGCTTCATCAGAATTAGTTCTTTTCCTTTATTTGTATGTGTGTGTTTGAATGCTTGCACACGTGTGTGTGCACACATCCTCATGTATGTGAGTGCAGACACACATGTGACACAGTGTGGTATGTGTGGTAGTCAGAGGATGACTTTTGAGTGTTGGTCCTCTCCTTCCACCTCATTTGAGGCAGGGTGTCTCATTGCTCACGGCTCCATTCGCCAGGCTAGCTGGGCCACAAGCTTCCAGAAATTCTCCTGTCTCTGCCTCCCATTGCACTGCGAGTGTATTGGGATTACAGAAGCCCACCACAGCTTCTGGTTTTTATGTGGGGCCTGAGGATCTTAACTCAGATAGTCTTGCTCACATGGTAGGCTCCTCATCCCTAGAGCCACCTCACCAGCCCCCAAAGCTAGTCACTGGATCTCAGTAAGAACTTTTCAGGTCATTTCTGAATCTACAAAGAAACCTAGGAAAAACTGTTGAATGTGGCCATTTGAAATCCCCACCACATACCAGCAGTCCATGGAGTGAGGAATGTTTGTGGCCAGGTCTGCTCAGCCCACCGGACACGCGATAATCACTGTATCGAAAGGCAATTCTCTGCTGTGTCTTGGAAACATAAATCCTTCCTTACTGGATTATTGGATAGATGTGCAATAAACACATATGATAAAAGGTTCATGCTGGAATCAAGGTACTAGATAAGTTGGTATGCATGTAGAATTCTGCATTGCTGCATAATTGGAGATTATGTAGACAAAGTAAAGAAAAAAATTAAGCCTCAACATCCACAGTTTAAGGACTCACATCCTTTCTCAACGTGCTCAGCTAGTCTAGGCTGCACTGCAGAGCCTCTCTTTCTCAGACTGGCACAAAGCAATGTTCAGAGGCTGTGTCCACAAGCTTCTAAGGTTGATAGGTGGGTGAGAGATATCCCAAAGACATGTCAAGACCCCACCATAAAGAGCAAAGGAAGCACCCACGGTCACATATTTATCCACTCTTGACTCCATTTGAAAAGAGAGAGATGCTAGTGCAAACAAGTGACTACCTTACAGGCATGAAGATAGAAGCACCCAGACATTCAACAACCCCCCACCCCGGGGTCACAGCAGGGGAGTCAGGACTTGAACTTGGGTCACTAGACACAAACCCTTGCAGTTTTCTTTTAAATTATTTTTTGATTAATTATTTTGGGGGCGTGTGTGTAGTATGTATGGTGTGGTATGGAATGTGATGTGTATGCAGTGGATGCTCAGGTGTGTGCCCTGTGAGCAAGTGTGGGGAGGCCAGAATAGAGCATCAGGTGTCCTCTATTTGCTTATCCTCTTGTTTCCTTGAGATGGAAAGTCTCACTCGACCCAGCGCTGCCATATTCACAATGTTTTTTTTGTTTGTTTTTTGTTTGTTTGTTTGTATTTTATCTAATGATTGTCCAGTCTCCTCCCACTATAGGGCTGAGGTTACAGACATGAATGGCCATACCCAGTGGTTTACATAAGTATTGGAGAATTGAACTTAGGGCCTTCTCAAGCCCTTTCAGGTGCTCATATTGGGCCAGTGAACACTCTTAGCCACTGAGCCACCTCTCCAGCCCACAATTTCTTTTTATTAATTAATCTTTTTCCATTTTTTGTAGTACCAGGGGCTGAACCTAGGGGCTTGCACACGTTAGACAAGTGTACTACAGCTGAGCTATGTCCCTAACACTTTTTTTTTTTTTTTTTTTACTTTTCGTTTTGAAATAGGGTTGCACTATGTAGGCCTTGAGTCCACTCTGTAGCCCCTGCAGAACTGAGCTCAAGGTCTTCCTGTCTCAGCCTCCCAAGTAGCAAAGATGACAGGCCTGGCCAGCTCTTGCGCTACTGAGGTTGGTAATACAAGTAACGCTCTGTTAAGCTACGTTCCATCTATGTACAGCTTCATATGCCCTACCTCATATTTTTCGCCACAGCTCCATGAAGTAGGAGCTACTTTTATTTTCCTCATTTTATAGAGGCCGTGGGAACTCAGAGAAATTACTTAGCTTGCTGAAGTCACATAGCTAGTAGGTGGCAGAGCCAGGATTTAAATCTCATCATGATCCCAAGGCTCACCTCATTACTACAGATTCATTGATTATTATCCATTATCATGTAAAGGCTTGTAGGCTGTAACTGAATTTCCAGTCAAATCAAGTTCCTTGCTTATAGTGAATTTCTTATTAGCTGTGAACCTAACATCTGCAAATATTCTCTTTTACCCATCACTAGCACTGCACAAATGTTCCACGAGTTTAAACAGATGTATTAAAATCACTGTGAAATTAGACCCTTTGGAAAACTGTTGGTTGATAGTATCTATTCATACACAAGGGGGAAATATGTGAATATGAAAAAAATTACATGAGATTTAAAAGCACTTAACTAGTTCCGAAATTACTTCAAAAGAAAATCGTCTTTGTGCTCCGAAAGTGGAAACAGTTCAAATGTCTGTCTTCTGATGAATAGATAAATAAACATGGTTCATCCATAGAGTAGAATATTATTTGACAATAAAAAGAAATAAAAACTTGATAGATACTACAACATGGCAGAACTTAAAAGCATTCTTAGTGGAAGCCGCGGAAACTGCCTGGTCCATGTATGTGAGCAATCTACTGTCAGAAAGTGCGTATGCAGTGGCCCAGCTCTGGGGTAGATGAGAGGTTGGAATTGGTGCAGATAAAGAGCATAGGTGTTTTTCAAGGTAATGAAAGGTTCTCAAACTGATTTGAATGATGGCCTTCCTAACTCTATATAACCATTGGATTGTACCATTTAAATAAGTAATTTCTATGGTACATGAATTAGATCTCAGTAAAGCTATCAAAAAGAAACCAACATGGTGACTATAGTTAATAAGTGTCTTCTTGAAAATTACCAGGAGAGAAACTGTGGTTAAAGACACTTACTTTCAAGTCTGTCAGCCCAAGTTCAATTCCCCAGCACTCACATAAGGCAGATGCAAAGCCACACTTGTGTCTGTAATCCCAACATGCCTATAGCAATGAGGAGCAGAGCCAAAAGAGTTCAAGAGCTCACAGCCAGCTAGACTAGCACACAAAAGCAGCAAGAAACAGAAGGCCCTGTTTCGAGCAAAATGTCAAGGACAGGACAGACAACGAAGTTGTTTTCAGATCTCCACACATAGGCCCTGACACACACACACACACACACACACACACACACACACACCAAAAAACCTAGAAAAGGGCTATAAGGGAGGGAGGAGAGGGAAGGTTGTAAGAGGATGGTAGTATAGTAAATAGAACAACAGATTGCAGGGAAGGGAAAGGCCTAAGCAAGGTCAGGGGAAGAGATTGTATAAAAGAAAGATGACGGGAGGGTCAATCAAAATTCAAGATATTATGAATAAGACATATGAAAATCTACTTTTTAAAATCATGGCACATCCAGAAGCCATACATTGTTACTAGAAAATTTTCAGTGCTTGGGATGGGATACCTCCCAGTGAGTCATTGGCCAGGGAGGTCCCTGTTGCCTCCAAAACATTACAGGCTATTGCCAAGGCCCTTGGTTCCCCGTGAGAAAGAGATGGCAAGACCCTATTGCTGAAGACGTCACATGTCTGAGCAGTAGTCACTGAAAAATCAAGGTGGTGCTGAGCGGAAAAACTTCTCCCTGTATCCCAGCAAACTGAAAGCTGGAAAAAGCTGCACTGTATGCAGCCTTATGGGAGACAGAAGTCATCAGCAGTAAAAACAGTGGACACTGGAAACCTCACGCTTGGGCAGACAGGCCAAATGGCTGAACGAGTGCAACAGTGGCATGTCTGCTCTGGGGGAAACCAACTGCTCTTTAATTGGACTGAAGGCCCACTCTGTGGGAGGGAATATGTGCCTGGTACTGAAAACCAAATCAAAAGCCTATGGCAGGAGAAGTCATAAGCCTTAGGGGTATAAAGCCTGCTCTTGTCTGGATAAATGCATATATTACTCTCACCAAATTGCCCTGAAATCACTACACTTAATGTTCATCTCATATATTAATGTTATTCTCACTTCTGGTTAGAGAAGCTTCTCTTTTCAGATTGTGATGACCACTGGGATGGCTCAAAAGGCAACATAGTGCTGAGAAGAAAGGATGGAGGAGTGTCCATCACTGAAACATCTCACACCCTCCAAGGCTCAGGGTCCATTGTGGAAGAGGTGGCAGAAAGAATGTAAGAGCCAAAGGAAGGTTGCCACTCCCTACATACAACTGCCTGACAGAATTTGGCCTCGAAATCCAAGACCTCACAGTGCCTAGCAATACCCACACAAGACCCTCATAATAGGAGAAAAAGATAATGAAATCAAATTAAAAGAGAGACTAATGGACAGAGGGAAAGGATATGATGGAAAGCATAGATATGAAGGAGAAAGTAAGGGAGGAGAGGGGAAGGGAGGGGAGGGAAATACCATGGTTTGTTGTCTGTAAGTACAGAAGTTATCAATAAAAAATAAAAAAAAGTTGCCAGGACAAATGTCAAGTGCTCTCTTTACCAAAAAATAAAAATTAAATTAAATTAAAAAATGAAAGCACATGAAGTAAAATCATATACTGATGTCATATATCAGGTCAACTTAGCCATTTCACAGCACATATAGATAGCATATTGAACATGATAAGCATACAATCTTTTTACAAATTTTATTTTATATATATTATAATAGGTTATATACTATTATCCCCTCACCCCAACTCCCATTACCCTGGAGGCCTTCCTCAGTGGGGTTATGCTTATCACTGTGGGGTCATGAAGGCTTCAGTCAGTTCCTATGGGGTCCTGGGGAGCCATGCCTCAGGATATTTCTACCTACTCTGTGGCTCTTACAATCTTTCACCCCGTCTTCCACAATATTCCCTGAGATATTGAAGGCCTCTTGGCAGTCTGATTTAGTGTTGAGTTCTTTGTACTTGGCAGTCTGATTTAGTATTGAGCTCTTTATAGTCTCTGGATTTCTGCTTTCATAGATTTTGATTATTCTAAGTGTCTGTCACCATCAACCTGGGGCTGGTTGTCAAGTGAGCAGTAGGAGCAGTATTCATGATGTCACTTCCTCTGCAGTTTCTCCTGGGCCCTGAAAGATGTGGTAGAAGTGGAAAGTCTCATGGTGGATCTAATGCTCCTGCATTTCTCTGCCATCTGTAAAATAAAACAGATTCTCCAACTGAGTGTGAGAGCAATTTGGGCTAAAGGGGGTCGATAAAGTTGCTTAGGAGCTTTTTGTTGTGCCAGCCACTCTGTCCTGACTCTGGGATTCTGACTTGGTTTCCAGTACCAGATATGAGTTCTCACCCACTGAACAAGCTCCATATCCAATCAAAGAACAGCTGGTTACCTGTAGAGTCTACATGCCACTATTGCACAAGTGTGTACCTGTTGTCTGACTGGTTGCTTTTGTAGTCTGCAGAGTCCCCTGCTTATTCATGCAGTTGGTGGCTGTTGTCCTCTGGCAGCTCCAATAGGGCTCTCTAGGGCTATGAGGGCTAGCCTGGAAGAAGTTAGTTTCCCTTTGGTTCCAGCGTGTTTCCAGGAGGGATGAGTTAGTGATGAGGGACGTATTCTGAAGACGTTCACGATGAAATCTGTAGACTCTGAGCAAAGCAGACTCTCTTCCATTCTGTTAATGGGCTCATCCCATCAGTTGAGGCCTGAAAAGAACAAAGGGGTACAAAAGGGTGACCTCTCTCAGTGAGAAGAGTCTTAAACAAACTGCCTTTGGACTTCATCTGGAGCATCTTGCTGTTTGTCTAACAGTGCCCTTGGACTTGAGCAGCAACTTTTTCCTGAGTCCCATTAGTTAGATTTTGGATTTAGTAATTCCCCACAAACACACAAGTCAACCCTTTAAAACAGATCCACCCATACACACATGCCTGTGTAGGTGTTCTCTCCCCAGCATTGGTTCTGGTTCTCTCTAGTGAACTCTGACTCCCCCAGTCTACTACAAGAATTTCTCAGGATAACCTGGCAAAGGAAATGCTTGCATGTGAACCCTGATCTGAGGACCTATTTCTTGCGTGAATCCTAAGTATCTCAGTGACAGAATGCCATCCTGGTGGCAGTGGGCCTTGTGTTCAAGACCAAAAAGGCCATAACAGTATGTGCTTATTGTGGATCACTCCATCTTATGAATAGTCCACCATGTAATCTTCTACGTGTCTGGGTAGCTCTGTGCCCTGGACCCCATTGCCACAATCCTTCCAGACATGAGAAAATGAAACCCTAAAGGCTAAATCCAGAACCCACCCCTGCAGTAGTGCCCAAAGCTCCTTTATCGGGCTGGAGAGATGGCTTAGCGGTTAAGTGCTTGCCTGTGAAGCCTAAGGACCCTGGTTCAAGGCTTGACTCCCCAGGACCCATGTTAGCCAGATGCACAAGGGGGCGCATGCGTCTGGAGTTCGTTTGCAGTGGCTGGAAGCCCTGGCGTGCCCATTCTCTCTCTCTCTCTCTCTCTCTGTCACTCTCAAATAAATAAATAAAAATGAACAAAATTTTTTTTTTTTTAAAAAGCTCCTTTATCCCATCAAGCTATCAGAAAGTGGCCCTTTGGGATGCAAGACCACATGCTCCTCCTCCATGCAGGTGCTGTAAGGAATGAAAGGAACAATTAGACCCCAGGCTGGAATCCACACCCATTGCCAGCCTTCCTACTAGATGCCAATATTTTTTGCTGTGGAATGGGGGAGCAAAAATTCCTATTTCCAAGAAAAAGCATGCCTTTGAAGAGAGAGGAGAAGAGGGGAGAGAAAGGAGAGGGCAGGCTAGATGTACAAAGGAGAGCTTCACTTCAGGAGCCTCTTGGAAAGCAAACAACTTTTGCAAAGCAACATTTTGATGAGTTAAGTGCAAATGAATCATGCATAATGAGAAACACATGGGCTAAATTTTCCTTAAAATATACGAGTTTAGAAATTAAGAGGACAAAGTGCTTGAGGAAAATGTGTTTTAAGTTTTACCCAAACCGAAAGCACTCACAAAGCACTGATCAGGAGACGTACTGAGCCCACAGGACGACTAGGCTGGTCCATCGTGGGCAGCTACGATGAAAAGGAGAGAGATGCCCTGGGAAGGGGACATGTGAAGCTGGCCCAGGATAGAGCTGTGCCACACAGCTGCCCCAGGCTCCCCAAGAGACAAAAGTGGGAGTTTAGAGTTGTGTTGCTTTTTTACAAAAATTTATCTATTCTCCAGCATGAAGCACCACACTCTGACACAGCGCTGATGAACCATATGGTCATTTGAAACACTGATCATTGAGAATATGAAATACATTTGGCAATCTTATTCAAACCCAAAGATCTATATTCACAAGAGAATCAAAGAGCCCGGGAGATGTGCTGGGGCTTCTGAGGCTGGCATGGTGAGGGATCAGCTCAGCCTGCTGGCATCTGAGTGGCCAAAATGACGGGTATCGACCAGGAAGAGCCACAGGGTCAAATGGTCTGCTGCCCCGTGGGAGCAGCCATTCTGTCAGACACGTCCCAGAAGGAAGGCAGAGCAGGGTCTCCGTGACAACTTTCCACAGACACCAACTCTCTTCCTAAGCCCTGCCACTGACCGTGGCTCAGTGGGAAGGCGGGACGTTTTCAGTTAGCTTTCATTCACATGCCTAGAGTCAGTGACCAAAATGCCATCTTTCGCTTGAGCTAATACAATTTCTAGGGAAGAGCAAAGAGTTTTGTGTTGCCTTGAGCTTTCAAAGGGCTTTCTGAGCTCAAGAACTTTTCCCAGTAGAATCTGAGCTGGATGAGTAAGCAGGAAGAGGCGATGGCCAGAGAGGGCAATGACATGGCCTTGGGAGTCCTGAGAATGGGTCTGGGGTACGTGTTGCTCTTTGCAAGAAGAAGAAACAAAAAAGGAAGAGGGAGGAGGAGAAGAGGAAGAGGAGAAAGAAGGAAGCAGAGCAAGGAAAGGAGAAAGAGGAAATAGAGAAGAAGGAGAGGGAAAAAGAAGATAAGAAAGAGGAGGAAAAAGAGCAGAAGAGGGGGGAAGAAGAGAAGGAAAAGGAGAAGAAAGCTGTCATGGTGGTGTTCATCTATGATCTGAGCACTTGTGACGATCATGAGTTCAAGACCAGACAAGATGATATAGCAAGATCCTATCTACATAAGTAATAATAAAAGTAAGTAAAAAACCAAAGTAAGTAAAAAAGTAAGTAATAATAAAAAGATGCTTGAATCACTATGAGGATATAGATCCCTTTATGCCTCTGTTGTTCCTAAGGTGATCTCTGAGGAGGCTGGATTCCTTTAAGGTTGTATGTTGGCTCCAGCCTCTATCCAAATCCAACATCTACAACACCTTTAAGGAATATTTAAATTTCTAGATTAGCAGTTGTAAAGATCAGCTAGGACGAAGGCGCAGACGATAGAAATGTCTATTCTTAAAATGTGACCCCAGAGCAATAAAGACCTGCAAACAATTCACTTTCATGAATGTGGGACTTTATGGAATTCAGACTTGTTAACCAAGTCTTCTCAGACGTCTTTACTAGCCAGACTTGGTAGAAAGTAAAAGGTCTGATTGAACTGAAACGAACCCAGAGGAAAATCAGGTGTGGTGGTTGATGCCTGAAATCCTAGCAGTTGGAATGCTGAGATAGAAAGATGGTGAGTCTTAGGTCAGCCTGGGCTACATAGTAAGATCCCATCTCCAAAACCAAAAGTCAAAACTAAAACAAATACAAATCAAGAAACAAAAATCTCAAGGGAAAAAAAAAATAGCATGATTCTCATATTCTCTCTAACTTCAAGATAACTAAAGAAGGTCTCTCTTTCTCTTTCTCTCTCTCTCTCTGTATCTCTGCTTGAAAATAAATAAATAAAATATGTAAAAATAAAAAGATAAGCAAAGAAAGATAATTGATGCAAATCTAGGAGTTAGGCAGCAAAATGGGCGGGGCACAGAAAGGGAAAAGGATCTTTGTGAGACTTCTTTTAAAACAAGAATGCTCCAATTTTAAAAGCAAACATCTTATTCTGTCACCAGGTGAGCAAGGTAAATAACTCTCCTGATGAAACAGGGCTCAGTTCGCAGTGTCACATGTGGTGTGTCTGGAGCATCAACAGTCAGTTATTACAAGCCATTCGCTGTCACTCTTATTAGTTACAAAGACAACAATGCCAGCAGGAAAGTGCAGAGAAACAACGTGTTTGGGTTCCCACCTGTCTGTGGGATAGGTGGAGGGAAAACTGAGCATTCTCAGAGTCTCTGCAGAACAGCATGGCCCTCCTGCGTGGTAATGATTCTGTGGAGGTGAGTGACAGTTGTGACATACCTTGATTGACACCTCCTGCCATAAAAATAAAGTAAAATAAAGTCACTGCTCTTTCATGAAACAGTGCAGGAAGAACTTGCCCCTGGAGCTCCCACAGGAAGCACAAGAAGGGTTGGGCTCTGTGAGAACGATGCATTTTAGGAGTCATTCAAGAGAGCGCCCTATTCCTTCCCTGTGGGCAGGAAAATGCCATGCTGCCCAGGAGGGCAGTAGGTCACTGCCTTCCTGTGGTCTTGAAATATGTTTGTACTTGATGAACAAAAACCGGTTCAGGAATCAAGTTCATCTGAGAGACTCGATTAAACTTCACTAAACATGGTCTTTAGTGCCCCTCCTATATGCTTTAAAGTGCCGGGAACCACAGGGAATGGGGTGCAGCTCACAGCAGTTCCCACTAGTGTCTGGCCACAGAACTCATCTATAGGGGAGTGTCTCAATGGTCCCAACAACACGTCCTGAATCCAGTGCTGACCCATCAGTAAGGTGACTCTCCTTACCAGTTTTTGAGCGGACGTGTTGATTTAATGACCTCTTACGACTGCTGTTTTTACAACTCTGACTTCTAAACTGGTTGTATGTCTGAGTTATCCAAGCATCTTTAAAAAATCATCTGTGTGTGTGTGTGTGTGTGTGTGTGTGTGTAGGTCATAGGATAACCTCAGATGTCTGTCCTTACCTTCCTTTGTTTGGACCAGGATCTCCTGTCTCTGCCTCCCTTCTTGCCATAGGTGTGCTGGGATTATAGACACACACCACTGCATGTAGCCTTACATGGGTTCTGAGATTTTGAACTGGGGTCCTCATACCCCTGTAGAAAGCATGAGCCATCTCCCCATCCCCTAATCACATTTTTAGAAAAAAAAAAATATCATTTTAAAATTCTAAAACCTGATCCCTGACCTCTAGGGACAGTAGTAGTCCCCAAGTCTATACACTCAAAGTCCTTCTCCTGGAATTGTGGCACAGACAACCGAGGCCTGCTACCAAGGTTCAACATTTGGGAGCCACTACTTGGCCTTGTGACAACAGCATCTTCAATCCCTTTGTCACCACAGCCACACAGCCCCAACACAAGTCCTATCCAAGGTGACCTGACCTGTGATGGCACTAGCCCAAGGGGAATTTGGAAGCTTGTAGAAAAGGTGCTATATTCTTTCCACTCTCCAGACCCACGTAAGAGAAGTCACTGACTTTCCCTAAAACCCATTAATTCTAAATTTAGGAAACTAAAAGGAAAGGAAAAAAAATGAAAGAAAAAGGAACCCCAACCACAACCTCACACACAACGGAAAAGATGGTAGGTCCCCGTGGCTAAGTTGGCAGCATGCAAAGAGGGCAGGCCCTCCGTGGGGTGCTGCTATGCCCAGGTTGGCTTTTTCTTTCTAAGTAGGTGAGTTTGTTTTTGTTGGCACACTTTTCCTACAGACAGGGGAGAGGCCTGGGATCTTCATCACCTCTGGAGGTGGCATGGTCTGGACATGCCAAGTCCCACGGATGCCTGCAAGCAGTTCTAAAAGGTTTTGGTTAGCTCCACTTTTATTAGAATGAAAGCTTTTCACAAGTAAGAGGTTTTATGAGAGTTATTTTTAAAGTAATGTGTTTTTATTGGTTTCTGGTAAGATCAGTGAAATCACATGGTATTTTAAAAGAATTTTAAACCAAAAAAAGATGTTCAAACAACTTGCCCAAAACACAAAAGCTAGGAAAGTCCAAAGAAGGTATTTGAACACACTGAGGTTAATGCTGAGATCAAAATTGTTGGGAAGAAGGAGAAGAAAGCAGTGAAGAACATTGTGCAAAAGGTCAGCCAGGTTCATCATCTAAACTGTCACTCACTTGCTGAGGTAAGGGCACTGCCATCTCTATTTGATGGTGTGCTGCGTATGAAAAAGCAGCTCACGATAACAGAGAACATACTCTGGGTTGCCTGCAATCAAAAGATATGCAGAGGGCTGGAGAGATGGCTTAGTGGTTAAGGCGCTTGCCTATGAAGCCTAAGGACTCGTGTTCAACTCTCCAGCTCCCACGTAAGCCAGGTGATGCAAGCACGCAAGCTCATACAAGTGCACAAGATGGTGCACACATCTGAAGTTCACCTGCAGTGGCTGGAGGCCCTGGCACATCAATTCATTCTCTCTCTCTGATTAAAAAAATAATAATTAAAAAAAATTTTAAAGATATGCAGAAATCCAAACAAGTGGCAGGAAAAGCTAGCCAAACTTTAGACATGCAAATCCCAGAAGGTACAAGCTGGAACAATTCCACCTTCCCCTCCTCTGCCTCTTGCCAGCTTTAGTCATGGTCTCTACTGTCTTCCTCTCTGACTTCCAAAGCAGTGTATACTTAGTGCCAAATTCAGACATGTCTAGCTCAGCCTTGTAAAAGGCAAGGTCATTCTTCAGGTCAAGACAGAAGGATGACTTTCCCAAGGTCCCCAGCAAGTCACTCGGAATTCTAGGACTAAAACCCAGCTATATCAGTCATCATTCTTCACCAGTTTATAGTGACAATGTGTATGTATTTGCTACACGCACATATGCACATGTTTGCTATTAGTTTCTTCACCCCCTTGTTGTGGGCTGAATGTTGGTGCCCCTCCTTAATTCATGTTAGAACCTACCACTCAGTATCATAGTATTATGTAGTAGGAACTGATAAAGTGACAAGCAGAATTTGTGCTCTTATAAAAGAGACATGAGGGGACTGGAGGGATGGCTTAGTGGTTAAGGCACTAGCCTGTAAAGCCAAAGGACCCAGGTTTGATTTTCCAGGACCCACGTAAGCTAGATGCACAAGGTGGCACATGCTTCTGGAGTTTGTTTGCAGCAGCTGAAGGCCCTGGCATGTCCGTTCTCTCTCTCTCTCTCTCTCTCTCTCTCTCTCTCTCTCTCCTCCCTCCCTCCCTCCCTCTCTTTCTCCTTCTTTCTCTCTCAAATATAAATAAAAATAACATATAAAAAATCAAAAGAAAAAAAAACCAAATTAAAAAAAGAGCCATGAGGAAATGCCTGCCCCTCTTCCCCACCATGTAAGAATGCAGGATTAAGGTACCATTTGCAGAGTAGACAGCAAGTCCTTTTAAGACACTATATCTACATTTGATCCTGTATTTCCTAGCCTCCAGAACCATGAGCAAAATAAATTCTCTGTTGTTCATAAGTTATACAGTCTAAGGCATTTATTGCAGTAGCCCAAATGGACGAAGATATCTGTAACTGCAGAGGCATGCAGGCAGAAACCCAAGCAATACGATCACCAGCTCTGTGAGGGAAAGACAAAGCCCATGTCTTTCAAATATGGTACAGTATACCAAATATTTAGCATGTACAGTGTCCAATAAACACATGAGTGACCTAATGAATGAATCTTTATCCAGTATTCTTTCTGTCAAATGGTGGGTGACTCATTCCTTTTGAATGTCATGCAACAATCAGATCTATTGATGTGGCATAAAAATCTGTAAAGGAAGTCCTCAGAACTCTTCCAGCCAATTATAGAAAACAGTTGAAGAGTAAATACCCATCTATCTGTTGGAAAGGATGGCACTAAAGTGAAAGTCTTCTAGAAGGGGAATGGTAAAGAGCTTCTTGGCAGCCATTGGAAGCTCTCCATGTGCCACTGCAGTTGTGTGACCTGTGGATTCCTGCTCTTCCACAGAGGACAAATGGCAGGGAAAGCATGGCAGAGCAGGAAACCAGTGTCACATCATCACATCAGCATGGAGGAAGAAGACAGAGAGGAGACAGATAAAACAGTAAGCAAGGCCAGGCTGTGACACCTCAAGGCTTGCTGCTAGTGACACACTTGCTCCAGCAAGTCTCCACCTCCTAAAGGTTCCACAACCTTCTCAAATAGTGCCACTGTGCTAGGGACCAAGTGTTAACAGCCATGAGTCTGTGGAGGACATAAGATTGAATACACAATACTTGACCACATATACCTGCAAGTACACTGCTGTACTTTCTTCCATTCTTCCCAGATACAGGAACATTCTAATGTTTTTCCCTCTTACAAGGTTGACTTCTAAGTGGTCCCTGAAACTTTTCAAACATGCCTTGCTCTCTCCCATGGGTGCATGTGGTAGGACTGTTTACTGCCTCCCATGGTGGGTGAAGCCACTTGACCAGTTCCCACCAGTGAATTATATGTAGAAAAACTGTATCATTTCCAATCTAGAGAAATTAATTGCTAGTGAATGCCTCTTTAGAGACCTGTTCTCTCTGCCATGGTACCAAGCAGCTGCTTGCTATATTGCCCTATTTGCCAGAGCACAAAGAAAGGGAGCCAAGCCCCCATCTGACCCAAAACTGACATGCATGAGAAATCAACTTTGACATTCTGAGAAACTCAAACTTCAGCACTGTTAGTGCAACAGAAATTTGAAAAGTAGAGAATACCTGTATCAATTACTCACAGCCTCTACTTAAAATTAGCAATTCTAAAACCTAATGACTTACAAGCATCACCATGTACATCTTCATGGCTCTGGCTTAGATTTTTGGACTGGGCTTAGCAAGAATGGCCTTCTGCTAATTTCATCCTAATCACAGCTATAGTAAGGGGATTTCTAGTGAGGCCTGGTGGCTTAGGGGTCCTTAGATATGACAGTCCATCTCTCTTCTGTGCCTCCTCAGTCTCAAGTGAGCTGGCCCTGGCTTCTTTACCTGAGTTCAGAACAGAAAGCAAAGCCAGCAGTTATAGCAGCTCTTGGGACAATAATAAGAATTTTTATGTGAAAAGCCCATCACTCTGTCACTGTTCCACAGAGAGACATGATCACCCAGTCTCTATAACAATCACTCCATCTCTCAGAAGTACCTAGGCCTTCTCTATTGTGGTTTGTATTATTTAAAAAAAATATGCTTCTCAGGAAGATGACTTGGAGAAATCAGATAAGGTGCAAGGGTTCTGACTTTCACAGACAAGTACTAGAAATCCCAACAGCGGTGTGTACAATGGAGGACAGCAATTGATGCCTGAAGACGTGAAGGTCAGAAGGTAATTTGGAGATGAAGAAGTGGGAAAGAGAAGCTTGCTAAAAGCATTGATGAATAACAAGAGTGAGCACTAAGTACTCAACTAATTCTGCTAATAGCATTAAAAACTAAATAAATCATATACTTCCCTGAAAATGAATTTACTATGTATGTTAATCAAGATATGGTGGGCTTTGGACAACAGAGGGCCTTTAGGAAGCCAATGTTGGCTAGTTGCTTGTATAATTAAAAAGCAAATACAAATAAACCCCACAGAAAGGGGATAACTGCCAGAGATAAATTGCCAAGTAACGGGACAATACTAGGGCTCCACCCTCAACCCCCTTCCTATCTGAGGCTCACATTCTTCTTCCATCACCTAGTCCCTCTTGGCTAATGTTCCAGGAGCTGGATCTGCCATCTGCCCTGGGGACATTCAGTGGCTTTTCATTTGCAAGAGCAGCAGCCAGTGTAGCTGCTGTGTTCAGTGTTCTGGGATGATGGGGCTGAGAGGGCGTTTCCTGTCCACACATGCCCCTTAACCATTGCCTCGTGTAAGCCATGGCAGAAAACGAGGTCTGAGGAGGCATGCTTGTGAGCCTGGCACATTAGCCAAACATATAGGTCTCTGAACACCAAAGAGAAACCCAGTGAGCCCAAAGCTCTAGGGAACAAGATAAGAAGACCCTTGGACTCTGGAAAAGTGCAACATGAATCCTTGGAAGCCTTCTGTGCAGGTCTGCCCCTGTCTGCTTGCCAGTTCTTTCTGCCCTAGCTGACATCTTGTTTTCTAGCCTTCATGTGGTAACTCCTTAATGAAGGGAGCAAGCCTACCTCTACTATGACTCCATTCTGAGGTAGCCATGGAAGCTTCAGGGTATCTCCCACCTTCATCCATGCTCAGATGCCTATTGGACTGTTCATCTGCCTGATTCTAACCATTTCACTGTCTTTCATGTAAATGTATGCTGGGCTGTTTCAGCTGGGTTTCTGCAATCTTAATCTCTAAGAACTATAGAGGTAATGCTATCTTAAACATGTCAACAGAGAAGTAAAGGAATCCAAACTTTCATCTTCCTTTCCTCATTTAATACTAATGAAATAACGCCAACAAACTCAAAGAATGCCAAGAATAGGAGGAAGAACTACTTCTGTAGAGCAGAGGGTCTGAGGCATTTGTGGAATCAGTCATTGAAGTGGGAGCTGGAGTCCGCAGTTCTCGGGGGAGGCACCTGCAAAAATGACAACCGTTCTCTTTGGCAAAGCCCTGGCGATGCTTGGTGCTATCTGTCTGGAGGGAGCAGAGCAGGAGGGGAATGGGAAGTGGAGATTAAGAAGATAAAATAAAAGTCTTTTAGGCGCCTCTACTCTGAAAATTCTGAGCAGATGAGGTTCACACCAGATCTGTATTGTTTTTCTAATATGGAGTCAGATGTCCCCTTCAACATGCCTTCTACAACCTCTTTTGACCATATGCCCTGTCATACCCTTCAGGGAAGCTGTGATGGGCACAGAGCTACACAACTGAAAAGGAGCTGCTGACTATAGAGGTACAGGTTAACCATGTCCATTATTGATAGGACAGGAGGCCAGGAGGACTCTGAAAAGGCCACTCAGGCTAACCTTCTACTCCAAACAACATGTAAATAAAACAACTTCCTAGGAAAGACCTCAACATTCAGTAGCAAATTTTCTAAATCAAATAAGCACACTAAGATCTAAGGCTATATATCATTTGTGAAAAAATAATAAACCATACACAAATTGAAGCAAGGGCTAGAGAGATGGCTTAGCAGTTAAGGCACTTGCCTGCAAAGCCTAAGGACCCATGTTTGACTCTCCAAATCCCACGTAAGTCAGATGCACAAAAGTGAGGCAAGTGCAAGTTGGCACATGCCCACTAGGCGGTACAAGCATCTGGAGTTCAATTGCAGTGACTGAGGCCCTGGCAGCCAATTCTCTATTGCTCTCTTTCTCTCTGTCTCTAAAAATAAAATACATAAAAAAATTTTTTAAGTGCAGCAAGCCAGGAATGGTGATGCACACCTTTAATCCCAGCACTCAGGAGGCTAGGGTAGGAGGATTGCTGTGAGTTCAAGGCCAGCCTGAGACTACATAGTGAATTCCAGGTCAGCCTGTGCTAGAGTGAGACCCTACCTAAAAAAAAAAAGAAAGAAAAAGAAATTAGGACTGGAGAGATAGCTTAGTGGTTAAGGCACTTGCCTGAGAAGCCTAAGGACCCAGATTCAACTCCCCAGGACCAATGTAAGCCAGATGCACACAGTGGCGCAAGTGTCTGGAGTTCATTTGCAGTGGCGGGAGACCCTGGTGTGCCCATTCTCTCTCTAATTAAGTAAAAATAAAATTAAAAAATTAAAAACCAATTAAAAAAAACAAAAAGAATTAAAAAGTGAAGGAAGAGTTTTGAAAATAAGATGGTAATGTCATCTGCGGGCAAGTGGGGAGCTGTGCTCCGGGGCTGAGGCTGGGCGAGGCTGGAAGGCTGCGCCGTGGCCATGCTGGAGGCGCTGCATGGGCAGAGCCTGGGGACCCTGGTGACGCTGCCCACCAAGAGGCAAAGGAAAGGGAAGCAGATATTAGAAACACTGTGCCAGCCCAAGTTCTGGATCGGTCAGCCCAGGCCAGGTTAAGTAACTTAGCAGTTGTAAAGCCTGAAAAAAACTAAAGCAGTAGAAAACTGCCTTATCCTGATGGCAAGACATGGACAGCTCAGAGGGACTTCGTGTCAGAACAAGGCTTAATACAAACCCTTGAAAAAGTAAAGCCAACAAGCAGAAAAGAAAGCAGCAGTTAGATTCAAAAGAAGAGAAGTAATGGACTGGGATGAAGATGATCATTACTGAAAAAAGATGTTCAGAGACTTGATGGAGTCATTCTAGGCAGTTACATAAGATCCGTTATGTATTTACTCTGTTTAAAGTCTATATATGCCTTTTGGAAAATAAAGTTGTTATATAAAAAAATAGATGGTAATGCCATAGATAGTTAATGGGTTCATCCACTCAGCATTCATTCCTCTCTCACTCCTACCCCAAAGAACCCCCATTTCATCCCTTGTTGAATTAGAGGTAGAGTGCAGTGGTAGAGAACATGCTTAGAACAAGGTCCTAAGTTTGATCTCAAGCAAGATACAGAGAGAGTGAGGGAGAAGGAGGGAAGGAGGGAGAGAGGGAGAGCCTTCTATTATTTTTTTTAAAGATATTTATTATTTGTCTATTTATTTATTTATTTATTTATTTAAGACACAGAGAGACAGTGAAAATGGGCGTGCCAGGGCCTCTAGCCACTGCGAACAAACCCCGGACACATGAGCCACCATGGGCATCTGACTTACACAGGACCTGAAGAATTTAACCTGGGTCCTTGGGCTTTGCAAGCAAGCGCCTTAGCCGCTAAGCCATCTCTCCAGCCCAAAAGCCTTATTTTCACATTGGGCCCAGTAGATAGTTGATTACTCAGCAAAATTGCCCCATCTCAGGACAGTTTCTTTTGTCTTATACATGAACATATTCAGAGATCAGCAGACTCATATGAAGACATATCTGGAGAGGGGTAATGTTACTCTTTCTACTTCATACAGTAATGAGAATCCACATGGGAGATTGTCTAAAAAACAATTCTAGTTTTCTGAAGTAGAATGTACTCTCTTTCTCCTTCACTTATGGTGGTTGAATAATAGGAATTTGTCCTACAGCAACAAACATATTTATGCAATCATATTATTACAGGGCATAATGTATTATAACCTTGACAATGAAAATGACACTATGAGTCTAGGTAGATAGCTCAGCAGTTAAAGGTGCTTGCTAATAAAGCCTTCTGGCGCTGGTCCAAATTCCCTAGTACCCACGTACAGCCAGATGTATAAAGCGACACATGTGTCTGGAGTTGGTTTGCAGCAGCAAGAGGCCCATACAAACCTATGTTTGCTCTCTTTACCCCCGCCCTCTCTCTCTCTCTCTCTCTCTCTCACACACACACACACACAAGCACACACAGATAATTAAAAAAAATAAAAAATAACAGTCCTGATGTTCAGAGTCAAAGAAGAAAAGGCTATGCATAAACACTAATCTCATTTTACCAGAGGAATTATGGGATGCTAGTGGATTAAGAAATAGAAATTAGGCTGGAGAAATGGCTTAGCTGTTAAGGTACTTGCCTGTGAAGCCTAAGGACCCATGTTTGATTCTCCAGGTCCCATGTAAGCCAGATGCACAGTGATGAAAACGCACAAGGTCATACATGCACACAAGGTGGTGCACACGTCTGGAGTCCGATTTCAGTGCCTGAAGGCCCAAATCTCTCTCTAGCTCTTGCTCTCTCACATTAAAAAAAAAAAAGCTAGTATGTTGGGCTTCCCTCAAAAAATAATAGAAATATATTCCTTTGCATTATGAGACATTTGACTATGTGGGACTCATACATAATGAGGAAGGGGAAGAACGAGCTCAGAGTTCAGAGTCTAGCCTTTCTCACCAGGGAGTGGGCAGACGCCATTCAGAACTGACACAAGAAGGGCAGTGAGTGCATCTTAGGCAACCTTCTGGGACCAACTCAGACAGAACAAAATTAGAAACACGTAAATGTTTCTATTCAAATGTGAGGAGCTGTGTGGGGAGGAGAAGCCATGTGGAGGGAAAGGGATACTCCACATCTCACACTAGGCTCCCTAAGGATCCTCATATACCTCGACACGTCTGCTGCCCTCCAAATGGGGACACTGAGTCAGAGGCAGCATCTTCCCACTGCAGGGCTCTTTGTGAGTGTTCAACTTGATGTGGAAAACCTCCACCAACATCTTGAGGGGATAAGAATGCATTGCTAGTCTCTGTCCCAGTGCGGAGATGCAGAGACATTGTCAGAAGCGTCTTGTGTGTGGGAAGCTATGTGGGCCTGTTAGTAAGGTCCAGTGGTTTCTCGGAGTCTTACCAGGTCTTTGGAGTTCCTGTCTCCACCTCTCCATCTGTCTCATCCTCTCAGTACTCAGAACCGTGCCGCCACCCTTGGCACTGATGAAGATAATTTTTCTACCTGGGGACGTCTGCACCGTATTTCCCTTTGCTGACAGTTCCAGCAATATTATGCTACCTGTTGGCTTAGCGGGCTCTATCATGTCAATCATGTCTCAGATCAAAGTGCATTAACCAAGAGACATTCCCTGACAACCCAGCATGAAGCCATGCCCCCTTCCTTCTCTATGACATCACTAAGCCTCGTTTTCTCCTGAGCACCTTCCACCAATGGGAGTTCATTGCTTCTTGTTTTGTTTTGTCTTGCCTTGCTTTGTTTATTTGTCTGCCTACTGTCTTTCTACTGTCCTTGCCTCCCTAGAAGGAAAGGTTTTAGAACAGGGACTTACTGAGTTTTTGCACTTAAAACAGTGCTTGGCCTAAGTAGTTGCTCAATAACTACCTGGTCAATAAGCAGATGCCATTACACCACACACATTTGATATGTTTAATGTCACCTGAAATTAGGGGAAACACCATCATACCATTCGCATTTGATATGTTTAGTGTCACCTGAAATTAGGGCAAAGGCCTTCTTTTCTTAAAAAACATTAGGAGAGAGAATCAATTTTGAAATAACCCTAGATGTCAATAACAATTTAGAGATGCTCAATTTCAGTTGAGTCACAGAATGATCTAGAAGGGTTGATGGAAACCACACCTTTTCCCCTGGAGAAAGGCAGAGCAGAATCACCTTAGGAGGTTAAAAATAAGCTATCTTCTCTCAGACATGGAATCTAGGTTATAAAAACCTACATGAAAGTAGAGAGGTACTTGAGAAGAGGAATGGGACTTCCTGGATGTGGGTAACGGAGGAGTGGATACCCTCAAGGGACATGGTCTATGGGTATGAAAGTGTCACAATGAGACCCATCATTTTGTACATGAATCTACACAGATAAAAATGGCTGTGAAGGTACCTGGCTCACAGGTGACTGTTGCTGTAAAATTCACATAAAATTATCTTTCCTTGATGGTCCAGATATAAGCACATCTGGCCAATGGGGTTTTAGCTCAGGGAGCGGGGATGGTGGGGTAGTACAGTGATGGATTTCCTTAAGTTAGCCCAGCAGGCCCTGATCTCATCCACTCCTTCCTAGGCTCGGTGAGCTTCTCAGAAGAGATGCCAGCCCAACTGGAGGGGTCGATCTTTAAACACATCCATCTACTGCCCCTAGAGATCACTTGATTGAATGAAGGCAGGTTCGCCTACCAGCCTTTAGAGCAGAGTGAGCATGAATACCAACATCACTGAGCAGATCCTCGGGGCCAGGGCCTAGACGTTCCTATTAGAACGCCGCACTAAGAAACGGGTTGTCAAAGCTTCAGCCACGGCGCTAAGAGAAGCATCCTGTTGTTTGCTTTGCGTTGGTCTGTGGTTGAGAATGTAGGTGTCACGGATCATTAGTTATAAGTGAGCCCAGAGAACATGGCTGAGTGAGGGAACAAATTTGAATGGATGAACAAGGACTCCAGACCAGGCACAGTTCTAGGCCCTGGAAGTTCAGGAGAGAAGATCGAGGGCTTCCTTTCTTAAGACAACAATGGTAAGCAAAGAAAATATAGATAACTGATTATTTTTTATTTACAATTGCAATAAATGACCCAGGCAAAAAGAAAACATAAAATTGGTTAATGAACTTGAAGGAGGTTTGTTGCAGGAGATGCTGTATTAGATAAGTAGCTATTTCTGAGGCAAGAATATCTCAGCAGAGATCAAAGCATGCACCAATAACAAGATTCCTGGGAAGAGGATTCCAGATAGAGCAAGAGTGAGCACAAAGGCCCAGATCTTGGCATTATCAAGGAGAAGAAAGAAGACCTCTTGCCTATAGCTAGTGGGTTGGCCAGAGTTCAAATGAGAAGTTTATGGACCTGACAGCCTGGCTTCAATTCCCCAGTACCCACATAAAGCCAGATGCACAAAGTGTGCATGAATCTGGAATTTATTTGCAATGGCAGGAGGCCCTGATGTACCCATACTCCTCTCTCTCTCTCTCTCTCTCCCCCCTTCCCTATTTGTCTCTCAAATAAGTAAATAAATAAATAATGTTTTTAAAAAGGAACTCTGGATATTGGAAGACACAGAATGGCTTTAAACAAAGCGTTGGCCTCATGTTAAAATGCACCCTGCCTTCTGTTTACACAAGAGCCTGCGGGGCTCTCACGAAGCTCTGGCTAGGAACCACAGCAGCAGGACTGCATGAAAGGCTGCTGGGAAAGGTTAACTCCAGGCTTCCTAGGAGCGTCTAAACTCAGCTGTGTCTTGTCCAGTTATAGACTCCGCAGACTGTTTTGCTATTCAGGTTGCCACTTAAAATGAGAGGGTTTATGGGACCATCTTTTGTTTTTAGGTGTGTTTTTATTTTGAATTGATACATCTTTGTGTTTATGGGGCATAGTAGAACATTTGAATACATGTATCCAGTACGTGGTGATGGGATCAGGGGAATTGGCAAGGACCTCAACCAGACCCTTATTGTTTCTTTGTGTTGGGTGCATTCCAAATCCACTCTTGTAGTGAGTCTGGAATATTCAATCAATTGTTGTCAGCCATGGTCATCCTCCTGCCCTGGAGAAGGAGAGAAGTGATTCCTCCTGCCCCACTACACCTGCTGAGGCCACCTTGGAGGACATTTATGTCAACTTCTTAGTTTTTGTCCTATCCTAGACAGCAGCTATGTCCTCCTAGGGACAGTCCACCTAAAAGAAAGGTGACAAGGATCAGGTCAGCCTGGTGCTCCTGGCTAGGGCAGACTGATTGGACCCAACCTCACCTTTCCCAGTGGCCCTCGAAGGGTGTGTGGCCTGCTGCCTTCTTCATTCAAGGAAAGGACAACCGGCACTCAGGTTTGAAACAGCAACATAGCAGAGAGCCTTTGAAGGGTTTTATTTCTTGTTTTGCTCTTTGCTCCCCCAAAGAACACAGGGTGTCCCTTTAGCACTCCTCCCCTGTGTCCTCCTTCAAGGGCAGCTCTCCAAAAGCCTTCACCTAGTGGTGTGACGAAGGAGAAAGGGGTTGGACCTGGTCCATATTGAATCTGGCTCTTTCCCGGCCTCCCTCCTGCTTTCTTCTCTCCTTTCATCTCCCAAAGTGGTCCTGCCCGGCCGGTGGGAGACTCCTGGGCCGGGGTCACACTCCACCCCTCCCGACTTTCTCGGCTCCCTGTCCCTTGGACCCTTGCTTATGCAGCTGCTCCGTGTAAATTCCTCGCATATGTCTCCGGCCAACCCATTTATTTTTATAAACAATAAATAGGACGACATTCCAATGGTGTCCCCCACTTGGTTTGGCCTCATGTACAGAGCTGGGGAGACAATGACAGAAGATTGGTGGGGTTTATACAGATGGTGGCCTGCAAGTCGTAAATCTCACAAACACAGAGTAAGTAAGGTTTTTGTTTTTTTTCCCCAAGAAATACAAACAACAACAATTCACTCCCCTACCCCATTTTCTTCCTTTTCTTCCCCAAGAACACACAACATTATGGAGGCCTACAAATCACCACCAGATGACATTAGGCGGCTTCAATAACACTCTGAATCCCTTCCGGTGTGTGATTTTTCTTCATTAGAAATGATAGCCCAAGTGCCCCAAATCCTCTTTCCCTCGCCTCAAAATTTATAGGTCACAGTCTCTAAACTAATTGTTAGTTGCACACTAGGCCCGCGAGCTGCTCATCCATGGAGTAATTACCTCAGAGGCCTTGATTGAAGGCAGAAGGGCAAAGGGAATGAGGCAAGATGGTAGGGTCTCCTGGTCCCAGCTAGCCAAGGAGCAGGAGCCCCCTTATCCATCACCAAGCCTGTTCAAAGGCCTAAACGCGACAGGCCACAAGCATAAGATAAGGCTACTAACTTCCTGTACAGCACCATGAACCAATGTAGCTTCCATCTAATACCTTCCCGGGGAAGGCGACTTTGCTCAGACACACAGCCTTAACCTCCCAGGTTGAGGGACTTCGCATGGCTTAGCCATTCCTTGATACACCTCTCTCCCCACGAGGAAGACAGCCTTACGTGATTGCCTAGCTCTAGAATAATCCATATACCATGCTTCTACCACTTTCAGAAGGTTTTGAGGGTCTAGCATGATTGCACCCCATATCCAGTCTCTTCTAGGAAGGGCAAAATCCAAAGCCACAGAGTCAAATAGATGTTTTGTGAGATAGGGGAACTGAGGCTCACTGGCCGGTGGGCTCTTGTCTGATGTTATGCAGCAAGCTAGTGCCAGAGAGAGGTCCTCCTAACCCCACACTACTGCTGCTGGGAAACATGGACGCCTTGGAAAATTTTTCTATCTGGAAGTGGAATTTTCAGTCAAAAGTGTCACTGAAGAAATGGAACCAAAGGATTACCTCAACTCTAAGGCTCACCACCAGGTAGAAGACCCACGGAGAGAAAATTCTTATATAGGGGGATTTGCCAGGTGCCAACCGTCATTCTGGTGGATTCCTGCTCTATCAGCTTCTTGTAACAAACTCTCAACACTCACCCATCCTGTCTCCTGCCAGCACCTGAGGTGGTGCCTCTTCAAACAGAAAGGGGATGTTCAACTTTTGTGAAGCTAAAGAGAGATGCAGTAAGCGGAACTTCTCAAGACTCCATTCTTAACCGAGGCAGGAGGAGTGTTGGATAAATGCACCCCCGGCCCCATTCACATGGACCACTCTGATCCATGGCCTGCGAGTCTCCTGGCATGAAGCCCTGATACACACAGACACACCCCTACTCCCTTGCACATAATTTAGTGACTAGTTTTATCTCCCTTCTCTGCTTCCCCTCCTGTGGTGGACAATCTTCACTGTCAACTTGCTTAGACTGAGAGTATCCAAGAGATTAGTGAAGCTCACTTTCTGGCTGCGTATGAGAGGGTTTCCAAAGAAGATTAACTAAGCATGGAAGACCCACCTGGATATGGATATGGATATGGATATGGATATGGATATGGACAGCCCCATTCCATAAGAAGCCCAACTGGAATAAAAGGAGAGGCTACTTGCACGGGCATGCCTTCTCTCTGCTACTCAGCCCTGTCACGTGAGCCACTTGGGCCCCACCATACTCTTTCTGCCATAATGGATTAAAGCATCTGAAACCATGAGCTAAAACAAATCTTCCCCTCCTTAAGTTGTTCTGTTCAGACATTTTGTCACAGCAATGAGAATGCCAGCCCTGGTGCTCAATCTCAATTGTCAACTTGAAAGGATCTAGAACCACCCAGGAGTTGTCTTTGTGCATGTGCATGACAGAGCTTGTAATTTGGGTTAACTGAAGTGGGGAGACCCACTGTAACCAAGGGTAGCACTATCCCACGGGCTGGTGCTGAATTAAAAGGCGAAAGCAAGCTGAGCACCAGTGTTCCTCTCTCTCTACTTCCTGACTGTTGATGTGATGTGACCAGCCTCCTCTTGCTCTTGCCACCAAGCTTTCCTCACCAGGACGTACTATACCCCTTCCTAAAACTGTAAGCCTCGCTCCAAAAACCCTTCCTGCTTTAAGCTGATTCTTGTCAGATATCTTGTCATAGCAAACAGAAGAGCAACTAACACACCTCCTTATTCCCCTGCCAGAGATTTCACTGTCCAAATTTGTTTCTCACACTCAAACCCTCGTGTCCGTCTTATGAACACTTCCCTTATAAATAGCAATGAGTCTAATTTAGCCAGCCTTCCCCTACTCCCATATTCTAAACTCATGTTTTTGTAAATATCCTATTTCTTTTAAAAGTCCATCAGAAACCCTGGCATATGTACCCTGCTCATGAGCTGGAGATAGGTGATTTCAGGTGAGTCCTGGGCAGTACTCACTGGGTACAGCTTCCTTCTTTCTTTTATAATGCATGTGTGTGTGTGTGTGTGTGTGTACATGTTCATGTATATGCAGGTGAACACGTATGTATGGGTGTGTGCATACATGTGTGAAAACCAGAGGATAACCTCAGGTGTTATCTTCAGGAATGGTTGTCCATCTTTTTTTAAAAAAACTTTTTCTCAGATATTTTATTTGTTTTTTTCAAGAAATATTTTATTTATTTGCAAGCAGAGAGACAGAGGGAGAGAGACAGAGAGAGAGAGAGTTGGGGGGGGGGGATGGAGAATGGGTGTGCCAGAGCCTCTAGCCACTGCAAATGAACTCCAGATGCATGCACCACTTGGTACATCTGGCTTTGCATGGGTGCTAGTGACTCAAATCCAGGTTACTAGGCTTTACAGGCAAGTACCTTAACTGCTGGGACATCTCTCCAGCCCAGATATTTAATTTAATTAATTAATTTATTTATTGGAGAGAAGGAAATAGAGAGAAGGGGCACACCAGGGCCTCCAGCCATCTCAAACAAACTCCACACACATGTAACACCTTGTGCATCCAGCTTACATGGGTCCTGAGAAATCAAACCTGTGTCCTTAGGCTTTACAGGTAAGCATGTTAACTGCTAAACCATCTTTCCAGCCCCAAGTATTTTATTTTAACAACATTTTATTATATTTGCAATATTTTTTCACATTAGTAGTCTTTAAGTTTTTTTTTTCTATTTATTAATTTGCAAGGAGAGAGGGAGAGAGAAAGAATGGGTGTACCAGGGCCTCTTGCCACTGCAAACAAACTCCAGATACATGTGCCTCTTTGTGCATCTTGCTTTACATGGGTATGGAACCCAGGCCATCAGGCTTTGAAAGCAGGCTCCTTAACTGCTGAGCCATTTCTCCAGCCCTTGTCCACCTTTTGTAGAGACAGGGTTTCTCATTGATCTAGAGGTAATGAAGCAGGCCAGACTGGCTGGCCAATGAGCTCCAGGGATCTTCCTATCTGTGCCTCCCCAGCCCTGGGATTACTGGCATTCATTACTACATCCTGCATTTTCATGTGGGTCCTTGGGATAGAACTCAGGTCCTCACACGTTTGCAACAAGCACTTTACCCAGTGAGCTATCTTTTCAGCCCACAGTGTTCTTCTTTATTATCAGCATCCTAGTCCCGAAGGCAGTGGAGTTTCTGACCTCTAGATTTTGACATTGTTCTCGTCAGTTCCAATAAACTACAAATAAATCAAATATTTTCCTTGTGTTCTGTTTAACTTCCTCCTACAATGTAAGAGGGACTCTCCAACATTTGGAAAAGTGCATTTCTTTTCACTTGTTCATTTCAGGTTTTTATGTTTGTACTCACTGACACCAGCAAAAATAAAAATAAAAATAAAAGATTCCTCCTGATTGCCAGTCAGATTTCAGCTCATCTGTGTTAGTTGCTTTTTATTTGCCACATACTTTATTCAGACTCAACATGATGCCAAACCAAAGAGATTCCCTTTCCTCTCAATTCACAGTGGCCCTGATGCACATTCCGTGGGTCCTGGCTTTCTCACGACTACTCCATGAACTTTCCAAAATACCTGTCCTCTTCTACCTCACATTCCACTGTGATGAATACGCATGGATTTTTCTCTCTGGAAATACTCTTCTTCTCATATTGCAGTACTGTGTGGATGGGAGACCCATCATAGCTGTGGGAAGTACCCTTTCATGGGTCGGGGTCCTGGACTACATAAAAGGGAGAGACTGGCTGAGCACAACCCTTCATTCTTCTCCGCTTCCTCTGAGGACTAAATGTAACCAGCTGCCTCGAGATCTGCAGTCATTCCTTCCCCACCATGACGGACTGTAATCCGGAACTATAAGCTGACATAAACCCTTCCTCCCTTAAACTGATTTTTGTTAGGCATTTTGTCCCAGCAATGTAAAGGTGCCTAAAACGGGCTCTGCCATGAGACTTCCTCAAGGGAACATTGGGGGGCAACATGCCAGGGGGCCTTCCCTCAGCCTGGGCCCTGGCTCCCCCTTCATGAAGCCCTCCAAAAGGTTGATGAGGGACATGACAGCTCTGACATGATGAGAAGAACAGTATGGTCAGCTCACTGGGCATAGGGAAGGGAAGACTTCAAAGATCGTTCCTTAGCCACCAGGTGGAGAACCCAAGAGAAACCCTAAGTCTGGCACAGAGAATGGTTTGAACATTTCAACAAAGGCTCAAAACTGCCTGAGACACAAGGGCTTCTGTGAGGCATGTGACCACAGGGGCATCCTGGGAAATAAGGCAAGGTGGTCTAGGTTGCACCTGGTACTTCATACCCAAAGGGAATAGACAAACTCGCACTCCCGGAAAATGGAGAGGGCATCAAGGTTTCAAGGACCCTTCGGCTACCTCTGGATCATTTTATGTCCATGTGGCTTTGCCTTTCAGTCAAGTTGTCTCAAGAGATGAAAAATGTGCCCATTAATACCTTCAGACCGGGCTGGAGAGATGGCTTAGCGGTTAAGCGCTTGCCTGTGAAGCCTAAGGACCCCGGTTCGAGGCTCAATTCCCCAGGACCCATGTTAGCCAGATGCACAAGGGGGCGCACGCATCTGGAGTTCGTTTACAGAGGCTGGAAGCTCTGGCGCGCCCATTCTCTCTCTCTCTCTCTCTCTCTCTCTCTCTCTCTCTGCCTCCTTCTATCTGTCACTCTCAAATAAATAAATAAATAAAAATTAAAAAAAAATACCTTCAGACCTAGGGCAACATTCTGGAAAGACAATATCTTTTCCCATCTGTGTCTGAAAAATTCAAAGAGTGAATCTTATTGGTCCACTTCTGCCACATGCCTTTTTCTTTTTCTTTTTTTTCCCCTTTTTATTGACAGCTTCTATACTTACAGACAATAAACCATAATTCCCTCCTCTCCCCCACTTTCCCCTTCCAAAATCTATACTCCATCAAATCCCCTTCCCTCTCTCCACCAGTCTCTCTTTTATTTTGATGTCACATGGTAAATAGATTTTTTTCATGCATTTGTGTCTCTGTGTGTATGTATGTTTTGTGTGTGTGTGTGTGAGAGAGAGAGAGAGAGAGAGAGAGCGCATGTGGAACAGAGAGGAGACTCTTGGGTGTCATCCTCAGGAATGCCATCCACCTCTCTTGAGACAGGGTCTCTCACTGGCATGGTCGCCCACAGATTAGGCTAGACTGACTGGACAGCAAGCTCCGGAGATTCCCCTGGCTCCTCCTCTCTAGCAGTGAGATATAGACACATGCCATCACGCCTAACATTTTTACATGGGCAATGGGGACATAGCTTTGGTCCTCACACTTACAAAGCAAACACTTTACCAACTGAGCTATCTCCCCTGCCCCCTCTAAACGGATCTCAGTGACAGAACAATGACACATTTTCACTGGGCAGACATGAGTCATGGACTGATTCCCATATTCAGAGGTGGGGTGGGGGGGCCAGTTGCCACTATCCAGCAAGGACTGAGTAGCAGAGAATGGACACCCCAGGAAAAAGCAGGGTGCTACTATCACAGTGAGCACAGTGCATAGTACAACCGAAACCAAGCCCACCCTGCTATCCAGTCCAAAGCCAGCCCCTCACCCACCAGACATGTGGCTTCTGCTGGGGACAGCATCCCTCCTGCCAAAGCGATAGCTGCACTGACTTTGAAGTTCCTCAGTTTCCACACTTACGCCAGCTCTTCTGCCAGGGCCGCATACTTGTCTGTTTTGTCTGGACAGGTTTTTGTGATGTTTCTGCTATGGGAAACAGCTATATCAATAAGATACACTGTTTTGTTAGCTCTACCAAGTAGCAGAGTGTCTGCTGCTCTGGGGAGCTGTTTTCATCTCTAGCTATCTCAGAGGAACAGTTTTCTAGCTTATTTATTTAATTTTTTGGAGATAGGGTCTTACTCTAGCCCAGACTGACCTGGAACTCACGCAGTAGCCTAGGCTGTCTCCCAACTCCTGGAGATCCTCCTACCTCAGCCTCCTGAGTGCTGGGATTAAAGGTGTGCATCACCATGTCTGGCTCAGCATTTTCTTTTATGTGCGTGCTAATAGCCTCACTGGAGTCCCCTTGCAAATAGCTGCTGGCTGGGCTGTGTGGTGACACTCTCATGCCTGCATGAAATGTGCTTCTGCCACCTAGGGTGGCTTACACCTGCCACATCTCTCAGAACCTGGATTGTTCTTATCAGGAAAATATAGTCTTCAGTAATGTCATTGGCTCACGTTTATGAAAATAGATATTCAAAGGTCTCAAAATGGCCAGTGCTATGTTACCCCCTCCTTCGTCTTAGCTATTTTTCCTGTCAGACAAAGTACTAGAGACCAGAAACCACTGTATTCTCCTTCTCTCCTGCCAACCTCTCCTCCCTACCACCACCAACATTCTTTTTTTGTGGTGAATTTTTTTTCTTTTGATTTTTTTTTAAATTTTATTAAGTAGAAACTTCGTATGGACACATTATATGTTAGTATCATCATTGCCCTCCTCCATACCCCCACTCCACTGATGACCCTCCTTAGTGGAATTTCTGGTATTCACCATGGAGTTGTATGTCATGAATTGTGAGAGCAGCAGTCAGTCATTATGTGTGTAAGGTAGGGGAGGCAATGTCTCTGGATAGTCCCTCCCACCCTGTGGCTTTTACATTCTTTCTGCTCCCTCTTCCACAAATTTCCCTGAGCCTTGGTAGATGTGCTTTAAGTGTGTATTAGTGTTGAGCTCTCGCAGCTCCTGGATTTCTGCTTTGGTGAGTTGAGTCTCCTCAGCGTCTGTCTCCATCAGCCTGGCCCAGGTTGTCAGGCTCACCATGGAAGCAGCACGCTTGTTCATCTCACCAGTTCTTTTGTGGTTTCACCTGGGCCCTAACTGCTGTGTGAGGGGTGGTTCATTTCCTGCCAGGGAGTCAGCTATCCTTGTCTTGTTGATAGATTTTGGTTGTCCTAGGTTCTCACTGCTTTAAGGACGGGCTGTGCGGCCCTGCTCCCAGCCTGTCTTGCGCTGGCCTTCAAGCTCCCCCCCCCCCATCAGCAAAGACTAATTGAGCAATATTATGGTTTGAATAGGAAATGTCCCTCCAAGATCATGGATTAAATACTTGGTCCCCAACTTGTGGCAATACTTTGGGAGGTTGGAAATTTTAGGAGGTGGGAGCATAGCTTCATAAAATAGGTCCCTGGGACTTGCCTTGGGAGGTTATAACTGGTCCTTGGCCCATTTTCCTCTCTGCCTCCTATTGGCTATGAGGTAAGCAGCCTTCTTTTCCATACAGTCCCACTATCATTCCACCTCACTATGGGCACAGAGCCAATGGAAACAAGGACTATGGGATGAACCCTCTGAGGCTATGAGCTAAAATAAATCTATCTACCTTGAAGAGGTTTATGCCAAGTAGTTTGTCACAGAGATGGGAAAAGAAATACTATATGTTCTAATGATAGCATAGTATTTTCTAAATTCACCTAATATCATATAGTTATATAATATAGTATGAAATCATGCTCCATAACTAGATTAGTGATATATAAGAAATAGTTAAAATGTTATATATAAATTGTAAATGCATTTGCTATATGTAGCAGTTACATTCTCATTGCTGGTCAGGGTACACAATCAGAAGCAGATAGAGGATAGTAAGGGCTTATTGCAGGGCTGGAGAGATGGCTTAGCAGTTAAGGCGCTTGCCTGCAAAGCCAAAGGACCCAAATGTGATTCCCCAGGACCCATATAAGCCAGGTGCACAAGGTTGCACTTGTGTCTAGAGTTCATTTGCAGTAGCTAGGGGCCCTGGTGTGCCTATTCTTTCTCTCTGTCTCAAGTAAATAAATTTTTAAACATGTAAAAACAAAAGAAAGGGGGCTGGAGAGAATGCTTGGTGGTTAAGGCATTTGCCTGCGAAGCCAAAGCACCTAGGTTCCATTCCCCAGGACCCATATAAGACAGATGCACAAGGGACACATGAATCTGGAGTTTGTTTGCATTGGCTACAGGCCCTGATGCCCTCATTCTCTGTCTGTCTCTCTTCTCTCTCTTTCTTTCTCTGCTTGCAAATAAGTAAATAAATACTAAAATATTCTTTTAAAAAGAAAGTGTTTATCTCAGCTTGCAATTAGTTTTGAGGGCAAGTTTCATCATGGCGGGCAAGAACAGACAGCAGGTCGTCACATCTTTTCACATCAGTGCTGAGGAAGCAGCAAGAGTGAGCGGCCCTCACTGTAAGAGGGGCTGGATCCTACAACTCCAAGGCCCACCCCTGCGACATATTTCCTACAGCAAGCACCACATCCCAAAGGCTCCACAATTTTCCTAAATAGCCACCATCTGGGCACCCTTCAAATGGCATCCCTGATCCCAAAGCTCAAAACACATGAGGACATATGGGGAACATTTCATTCAAACCACCACATTACACACACACACACACACACACAACATACACACTCACATATATTAAGCACTTATTATTTATTTGACAGGCACTATTCAAAGAACTGCACATAGGAACTTTGAAAAATCTTATCATATAATATGACAGATACATTTCACAGTTGGGGAAATGGAGGCAACGAGATAGCAAACGACTCACCTGTACAGAGCTCCATACATTTTCACACTTTCAGTACCCCAATGCAGCCAGAACCCTAGAATCACCTATGTCCCACCTCCCAGCCATTACCTCCCCCTGACTAAGAGTCAGATAGTCCTGACTTCTAAAACATCAGTTGTGCCTATATTTGAATACTGTGATGACCAATGTGTCTGACCTCTGCTCAATCAACACGACAGGTCTGAGTGTTTTCCTGCGCCTGGCATAACTGAAGTTCGCTCATGCTCACTGCCGTGTTGTGCAGTTCACTGTGTGTCTTGACCATAATGCAACTCTCCTCCTGAGGCCTTTGCATAGCTCTGGTTTGGGGCTCTAGCACAGTTTGGATGGGATGGATGTCTTTGATGAACATACATGTTCATTTCTACACAGTATTCACCAAGAAGAGGAGGGGCCTAGTTGAGAGGTACACAATGTTTTGTGAGACAGATCTGAAAATAATATAATGGCAGATTCTGCTTTTTTAAATTTTATTTTATTTATTTATTTTTTGCATATGGGCACATGTGCCACTGTATGCATGTGGAGGTCAGAGGACAACTTTGAGACAAGGACTTGCCACAGCAAACAAACTGCCAGCTTTGGATTTTCCTGGGTCCATCTCCCATTGGCATAGATAGTTGGGAATCACAGATGCATGAGCCACTTTGCATTCTGATTTATGAGGGTACTGGGGAATTGAACCTGGGCTAGCAGGCTTTGTATGCAAGCAGCTTTAACCTTCTAGCCATTGCCCCAGTCCCTACATTCTGCTTTTATATATTTAACATGAACATAATTTGTAGAGAGTCCAATGGGACATCTTACAGCTGAAATTACTCTACTTAAGAGAAAAAGCATGTTGATGAGAAAATTGGTCCTCTTTTCAGCCAATATCCAAGCATTTAGGATGTCCCAAGATAGCATCTTCTTAATTTGCCACTTTAAAAACTAAAACATGCCATCTGGGGAAACTCCAAAGACTACAGGGTCTCAAACTCCATCTCAGATCCCAACCCCGGTTTCCAGACTTCCTTCACCATTTTCAGGTTATTTAATGTCACACCAGAGATGGTTATTTTTTTCCCCAGTAGACACCTGAGGGCATCAGGTTTGAGGTGGCTGTCTGAAACAAGGGTGAAGGCATGACTTATGGAGTCAGACTTTCTGCACATGACTTTGCCTCTTGGACCCTGGGTTCTCTCTCAGGAAAATGGGTGTGAGGATGGCATGTTCCCCTGGGGGAACTCTGGGATAAGTGGTCTGAGATGCAAGACCAGGAATTCTCAGCACGGATGTGATTATTCTCATGTGCTTGCTGTCAGAATAGAAGTGTCCCGAGCTGGCAGTGCCCTCTTGCTTCCCATCAGCTATAGAGCCTTCACTGCCCTACACCAAGTTCTCAACAGTAGCAGGAGCATCCGATTGCAAGCTCCACAGTCCACATTTGCACTGAGCTTGCTCATCCTCCCCCCACCCCATATGTGGCCAACTGAGGATAGGAAAGGCAGGAGGAGGAGTGGCCTGGTTGCAAACACAGGGCTGCAAAGCCTGCAGCCAGGAGCAAGCTGGAAACAAATTAATTCAATCCTGGAATGTGAACCATGGAAAAGCCATGCAAAGAAAGTGAAGCTTCCTGCAATTTCTCACCCAGTTAACACAGGAAGCAATGGCCTGGGCATAGACAGTAGAGAAGACAGCGCACGCACACAGCCTGTGGCGACCTAGACACTGGGCTCCTTCTGAGACTTGTCAGGTCCTGCAGTCAGCTTCGGGGCAAGGGGCCATGCCCTCAGATGTGTCTGTAATGTTAGCATGCCAGGGACTCCTGTGTTTGAGTCCTGTGGAGAAATGTAGCATTTTAGGGCCTGGGGAGTTATACTCTACAGTTCTGTGATTACCCTGGGGACTGCGATGGGGACGGAAACAGTGGCTTAGGTGGACTGCCAGCTTCAAGCAGAGCTCGCGTCTGTGTTGGATAAAGATGAACCATTTGAAATCACCAGTTGCGTTGGTCATAATCAGCTCATCATTGGCAGTTTCATTTGTTTCAATGAAAGGCAGGATGGACAAGGTTCTGCTCAAGTCACCAGCTCCAGGAGCAGGGCCACGCAATGGGACACAGTCCGATTCCTTTCCCTACTTCTACTGAAAGCTGGACTATACAATGAAGAAGCAGGTGACTCCTTCACGGTGTCGTTCCTTATTCATTTGTCTAGTCATGGACAAGCATTTCTCTGTATGAGAATGCAACAGTCCAGATCAAAGTGCTAGGTTACAGCAAAGTCCTTTATTTAAAGTGCTTGTAGTGGTTGGAAGGTAACATGCAACCCCTCCCCCCCGCCCAGCCTCAAGTGTTTGTGATTAAGCTTCCTACTCAGTCCCCACCTAGTGGACCCTTTGTGAAGTGGAGCCTTGCGGGAGAAGGTGTACCACTGGGGGCGGGCCTTGAGGATTTTTAGTCCAGGCCACTGGGTGTTCAGAGCTAGCCTGCTCATGTGGCTCACTCTCTCTCCCCGCCTTTCTGTCTCTCCTCTCTCTCTCTCTCTCTGCAGTGGACGTGTGAAGCTGTGAGCCAGTTACAATGTTTTCTCTGCCATGATAAAGCTGCTCCTCAAAACTGTCAGCATGAAATAAGTCCTTTCCTCCCCTAAGCTGCTTCGGCTGGAGGGGCTTTGTTCCATCAGTGAGAAGGTGACACACACAGACCTGCCAAAAGGCCATTGAGAATCCAGGGGGTGAAACAGACAATGGCTCCCCCGCCCCAGGAGTTTCCACAACTGTGATCAGTGATAAGATGGATAGGGTGCAATCCACCCTTGCGTACTTCCTGTTACTTGGTGCTTTACTTGGTAGATACCTGGCCGGATGCTATGGACATTACAAGAATATTAAAATGCGGCCCACCACCCAGGGAGGAACCCACAAAGGCTCTGCAGCCCTCACTTGTGCAGCTTCTCCTTGCTCCTGGGCTGAGCATGGAAAGGCCATGTGACTTGTTCCAGCAAATGAAATGTGAGCATGGACCATCTATCATGTCCAGGAAGAAGATTCAAGGGCAAGTATCATACTTTTTCCTTCTGGGACAAAGTGGTCCCATGGAATAGCGCCCAGGGCCCCTTATGTTAATAACCACATCTGTGGTTATATCCACCTCCCGCCAAAGGTCTCCACACTCTTTCTCCTCCTTGCTCTTGCATTTTTCTTCTAGCTGCTCAAATGTCCTATGATCTTTCTGGCCTCAGGCCTTTGAACGCACTGCCGTTTCTGATTAGAAAGCTTTCTCCCTCTCACACCCTGGTCCCTGGGTTAGATAAAGGGGTCATCTGATCACTTGTGTGACCTCTAGACCAAGTCTTGTGGCCTGTGCATGTCTTATGTGACTAAGTTGATAGCTCACTGAATGGATGGATGGAGCTCCAGAATGTCACTGAGGGCACAATAGGCTTGTGTTTACTAAAAGGAGACCAGAGAATGAATGCCATAGTTAAGTAAGGCTATACAGAAGATGTGGTAGTTTGAAAGCATGGCCTCCTGCAGGCTCATGTGTTTGAACACTTGATCCCCAGAGGTGCTGTTTGTGAAGGCTGTGGAGCCTTTAGGAGATGGAGACTTGCCTGAGGGGGTGTGTCACTGGGGCTGCCGTGGGGTTGAGGTGTTACAGCCTGGCTCCACTTGCTGGTCTTTCTCTCTACTTCCTCTCTTTGATGTGATGATGTGACGCCAGCTTCGGGCTCCCATAATGCTTTCCCCAGTATGACAGACTCTACCCTCCGGAACTGTAAGCCAAATTAAACAGTATTCCCTCCACATGCTGCTTCTGTCCAAGCATTTTGTCCCTGCAATAAGACAGCAGCCAACACCTAAGAGAAAAGGACAATGGCTTAAGACCGATAGCAAGCCCTGAGGTAGGCAGTCCAAAACGGGCCTAGTGCATGATGGGTATCAGAACAGAACTTCTCTGTGTTTTTCACAGATCTTATAACTGACTTCAATCCACAAAGGTGCCCAAAGGTCCAAAAGGATTCCTGAAGCTCCAGCTGTCACACCCACATCCCATGCCAGAAAAGGAAGCAAAGAGGTGAATTCCTCAGATGAGCAAGTGTCCAGGAAGCTGCTTCGAACAGTTTCTACTTGGATCTCATTGGCCACGCCTACCATGAAATGCACTTTTGCAGCCAGGCCCATCACCAGCTGAGCAGTGGCACTATCGGTTACGAAGAATGGGCAGCAGTCAGGAACAAGTCACAACCAGAGGGGAGGAATTCATCTTTTCCATTCACTCAAGGAAAAGGTACATAAGACACACTGACTTGCTGGGGGTAGACCTTGAGCTGGCACAGGAAGAGGAGACTACAAGGACAATGGGACGCAGTCTCCACGCCCTCAAGGATCACCTCTAAGTACAGGGCACAGGCTGGGAAGAAGCCCAGAGCAGGGCAAAGATTGGCGAGCAGCTCAGGGCTGCAAATGCTAGCAGACACCCTTTCCTCGGGAGGCGGCTGAGGTATCCAGAGTGAGCAAGAGCTGTGAAGGAGGAGTGTGAGAAGATGGTTGTAAAGAACTCTTCTCAGGTGGACAGCATGACTGTGGAAGGATGTTGAGGTGCTGGGATGTGAGCATTCACTGGGGAAAGATGGGCAAAAGGACTGAGGCTGGGTTGCATGAGGTTTCGCATGGACTCGCAAGCAGCAAGGCCTGAGCCCCAGAGTAGGAACGTTACAAGGCGGTGGGAGAGGTGTGGCCTAGGGGGAGGGTTGTCTTCATTGGGAGTGTTGCCTCAGAAGGGATGAAGGTCATTCTAATGGGATTCCAAGTTTATTCTCAGAGAGTGGATTTAGAAACAAAATGAGAAAAAAATAAATCTTCCAGCACTCTAATTTCCTTTGTTGCCATGTGTGTGACAACTCTTTTTCTCTCTCCCTCTCCATTGTCATCTGCCATGCAGTAATGTGGCCAGATGGGCTTTGTTGGAGCTGGTACCATGATGCTTGGCCTTCGTGCTTCCAAAACTGTGAGTTAAATAAACCTAATTTCTCTATAAAGTATCCAACCTTGGGTATTTTGGGTTTTTTTTAATATTTTATTTTTATTTATTTATTTCAGAGAGAGAGAGATATATACAGAAATAGGCAGGTAGACAGAGAGAATGGGTGCGCCAGGGCTTCCAGCCACTGCAAACGAACTCCAGACGTGTGCGCTCCCTTGCGCATCTGGCTAACGTGGGTCCTGGGGAATCGAGCCTCGAACCGGGGTCCTTAGGCTTCACAGGCAAGTGCTTAACCGCTAAACCATCTCTCCAGCCCGGGTATTTTGATATAGTAATGGAAAACTAGCTATCATGCCAGCCCATGGAAAATAAACCTGAAATGAGTATCAGGTGCTTCCTGGTCTCCCTGCCCATTCTCCTAAGCTTCCTCCTGCTTAGGACAACCTGAGCATGTGGGCCCTTAGCTGCCTCCCAGGTGGAGCCCATTTTGGGTTTTTTGTGGTGTTTGTTTGTTTGTTTGTTTGTTTGTTTGTTTTATTTAATCATCATCGTACAGCCTTGTCTCACCTTTCCCCTGCTGAAGCTCTTTGCCTCTATGGTTCACGTGGCTGACCACTTCCCAACCTCTCAGCCTCTGGTTAAACATCACAACACAGATACTACTGCCACACCACCTTCTCATGAGCCATGTCCACTTTGCTGTCCTTGCTCAGCTCCTCGAGACATACATTACCACTGTAGGCTGCAATTTTCACTGGAGAGACTGCCTAATTAAACTTGGTTTTCTTGTTTAGAGCGCAGGCTCTGAGAGGCTTGACCAGCTCTGATTAGGTCTTTTGAGGAAACCCAGCAAAACAGGCATCCAGTGGAAACTCGCTGGAGTAACTGGTATGCATATACCTATGTATGCGTACATGCAGATATTGGCAGTTGTTCTTGTGTGTACATGCAAGGTGGGCAGGTGTCCTTATATGTGCATGCATGCATGTTAGTAGGTATACATGTGTACATTTTGTGGCTAAGGACTAGTGGAGGTTAATGTACAATGAAGATAAAGTTACTTAGTTGTACTCTTGTGCATGTCACTTCTAGAAGGAGGCTGGCTGTAGAAAGCTTGCTGTGCTTTCAGAGGGAAAGATGCGGGGAGTGGGCTTCCCAGCTGGAGAAGACAGGCATGAGGTGTGAGCACACTTCTGACAAGTGTGCATCAGTTGGTGGAGGTCTGGAGCAGGTGTGCTATCTTTCTCATATTTATTCCCCAGTGTGCCCAGAGTGGAGCTGTGGAGACTCGGCGGGCAGTCTTCAATCAGCCAAGTCCTGGGTAGGCTAGTGCCAGCCAATGACAGGGCAGACCCAGGCTTCCGCACTGGGGACTCAGGGTTACCACTGTACTTGGGCAGCTGTTTGTTCCAACAACTCCAAGAAGGAAGTTTTCTGAGGAAATGAATCTGAATCCAAACCATGACATTTCGAGATAACAAGTCAAACTATCCAGGCCAGGAAAGAGCAGTATCCTGCAGTAAAGAGCCTATCAGTATGCAAATAGCACAAGGATCACACCAGCATCATGTTCTTTAAGGAAGACCCCCAGGGATGCTGCTGTGTGGGATGCCCATGGCCAAGATCCTTTCTGTGTAAAGGAGAAGAAGTGCCTTCCACTAGATTAGCAGGAGAGAGGAAGACAGGGAAAATGGAGGAGGGAGGTTTACCTGCCACCAAGACTCAGTGTCCTCATCACATGCCATCTCCTCATTCCTCAGCCACCTCTTAGACGGCCACTATGATTTCCATCTCACAGATGAGTAAAGCCGAGGTTCAGAGAGGTAAAGGAACTTCACATGGCAAGGTGATTCATGTAAGGCGTCAAATCCACATCTCACCAGGCTAAAGACACATCTTAACAGTTTGTCAGGTCAGTGCTGGGAGCCACTGGGCAGTGGCACTTCCTTACCGCTCTGGTTCAAGTCTGAAACGATTACGTCCTTCAGGAGCTCACGGTGCCAACACCAGAAAGCTGACGCAGCATGCTCCCTGCAAGCCGACGTTGCCTCGCCCACCTGAACGGGTACAGACATTTTTGCTTGTTTGCCTAAGGAGACACATATAGGAGTATTCATTGCCACGGGGCCTCATGTGAAAATAATGGAAACGGACTGTCATGGTTTAAATCTGAAATGTTCCCTCATAGGCTTGTTCATGTTTTGAGTACTTGTTCCCTTGTGGTGACAATATTTTGCAAGTCTAGAAGCTCTAGGAGTTACAGCCTGGCTGGCAGAAGTGGGTCACTGGGGGAAGGCCACCTCTGGTGCCTGCCACACTGTCTGCTTCCTGCCGGCCATGATGTGAACAGCTGCATGTCACCACATACTCCCACAGCCAGGATGTTCTGCCAAAGCATGGGGGTTACCTGAGCACAAACTGCATACTCTGAAATAAGGAGCCGAAGTCAACTTTTCTTCCCTTAAGTCGTTTTTGGGTATTTTTGCATTGGAGAAGCTAAAATAACTAATGAACACACTAAATAAGTGTGTAACCATTAATGGAACAATGCACCCATAGAGATGGCTAGCACGTCCGAAAGACCAGGTGGAAATGCAACTGGACTGGAAGTCCAGCACTACTGGCAACAATGTGGAGTGCCATGCAAGCAGTGCTGACTAAATGAAACAACTCCCCAAGACCGATAATAGCCAGTGTTAAAGGATTTGGATGTAAACAAATACAGATTTGACAAGCATGCATGAGAAATTTTGAAACAGTAGTCACAGTCAAAGAGAAAGGAGAGGGAATACAGAAATATCTGAGACTTTGTCTGCAGTTGTGCTGGTTTGAAGGTGGAGTGTTCCCTGTACCCTCATGTGTTTGTGATTAAGCTTTATACTCAATCTGCAGCTCACAGAGCCTGCGGGAGGTGGAGCCTTGCTGGAGGAGGTGTGTCACTGGAGGAGGGCCTTGTAGTTTATTAGTCCAGCCCATAAGATGTTCAAGTCTTGCTCACTCTTGCTGATACCCCCTATCTGGCATGACAGATGTGATGCCCAGCCTCTGCTCTGCCATATTTTCCTACCACGGTGAAGATTCCTCTCAAGACTTTTCCTCCCAATCAGCTGCTATTAGTCAGGGTGTTTTGTCCCAGCAACAAGAAGGTAACTGCTACGGTAACACTGTCTTCCCCCAGCACCCTCCCCCTCCACACACACAGTTTATTTTTTTCTGTGCTGGAAGTCAAACCCAGGGCTTTACATATGCTAGGCCAGTGCTCTAACTCTAAACTACATCCCCAGCCCTCGGGTGTTGGAACAGGCTAGCTTCAAACTTTCAACCCTCCTGCCTCAGCCTCTTGAGTTCTGGGATTGTAGGCTTGTGCCTCCACATTCAGTATAAGTTTTTAATCCTAAATGGAGTATTGGGTATTCCAATGTTTATAAAAATACTTCAATCTAGTGCTGGAAGTATTTCAATAATATGATTTTAAGAGCAGAAAGCAGGAGTAAATGCTCATTTTCTCAAAGAATCGCCACTGAATGTAGTAGGTGACAGGTGGCCTGACTTTACACTAGCCTACAAAGCTGCTAACTTCCCTCCCCTTGGCCAGAGACTCTGGTCCGTGGGTGGGTGGGCCCTCCAGCCACCAGCCACCCACAGTCACGCTTGGAAGCAGCCTTGGCAAAACTCCCACAATGCCACCCATGGCCTGCTGCAGGGCAGAATGAGCTCCCTCGGAAGTCATGTTCCCTCTGGGTGAAGGATAGGATCACTCCATCTCTGTCACCTGCGTGGAGAAGGAAGTGCTGTAGAGAGACAGATTAGATCATCTATTATCAAGGAGGAAAAGATAGACTGGGAGGCACCTGCAGCTTGCCAGATGTTCTATCAATTATAGCAATTGTGGGGAAGGAGGCCCAGCTTCCTCCTCCTCACTCACTCACAGACTCCCCAGAGAGACTGGATCACAGGCCAGTTCTCCCATGACTGGCATGGACACTGTAGACAGAAACTGGGGACATTGCCCAAGACCAGAGACTAATCCTCACTCAGACCAGTGAACAATGAACTGTGACACATGCCTTCCCTTAAGCCATAGTTGAAGAGCCAAGGTCACTGCCGTCATTACCACTGTCAAATGCTGGGAACTCTGCTAAGAATTTCGCCCACATTTTCCTTTGACTTCTGGCAGCATCTTTCATAAGAAAAGGGCTACTAATGTTCCGACGTGACAACAGAGGAAACCAAGGCAGAAAGAAACAGACTGACTGAGGTTCTCCTGAGTGGACTCCTCACATGCCCTCTCCTTTGCCTGTCATTGACTGTCAATAACAGGCATCTGCTTTATCGGACAGGGAGGTGGGCACAGCCGACTGCCTCCACATTGACTGGAAAATGACTTAAACAAGAGGGCACACTGGCACCTACAACAGCTGTCTCTGACCAGGGAGGCCCAGAGGCCTCAGTCTTCAGGCCTGGTTCTGGAACAGAACCTAGAAGTGTTATACACACCATTGCTTGGGATGCCACACCACTTTGTGAGCACAAAATCTTTGTTAAAATATACCAGCACCCTGCAAACCCCAACCTGTGGTCTCTGGTATCCCTATGGGCTCCACAGACACTCCTGCTGCTATCTTTGAGAAACGAACCACACACAGTAATCGGCTGCCCCACACTGGAGCCCTGAACTCACTACCTTCTAAATCCACTCACTTCACTTCCTCATATGGGAATCTTTTCTTATCTCTCCCATGTTCTGCTTCATTGAATCTAAGGGGTTCCCACAAATGATCATTACTGAAGCACCTTGAGGCAATTCTGATGTACTTACATATAGATTTGGCACACCCAGCCTTCGAATATAAGAGGTTATTCTTTTAAGTGTGAGACAGTGTCACTACATAGCTCAGACTGTCCTTGAACTCAGGACCTTTCACCTTGTCCCTCAAGTGCTAGAATTTAAAAGTGCCGGCTACCATACCCTTGGATAGAAGGTTCCAATGGGGCGTTCTCCTGCCTTGCAGGAGAAGGAGATGGAGAGAAGAGGTAACAGTTTTCTGGACAGAGAATAGAATTTTGTCCTGCAAACTCAACTCCCATCTCCTTCACCCTAGGAGCACTGGCTAGCAAGCAGTTCACACAGGGTGGGAGGGGGGACACCCTTTAGACGCTCATAGCCTGAGCGTCTACCTCCGCTCTGCTCTGTGCTGGTCCAGTCTCACTCTTGCTTCCCCGAAATCATCCTGTCCTCAGCCAGGCTCATTTTCAAAGTCATGTCCACTTGTTCTGACCACTAAGTGGCTAGGAAAATGATATATCCTGAGTCCCGGGGTGATGTATTAGTCAGTTCCTACTACCATAACAAACACCACAGCTTGAGTGTCTTCAGCAACTTCTGTTGTATCCCCCACAATCATGGAGGTCGGGCGTCCAAAATCAAGGTAAGAACAGGGTTGGTTTCTCCCAAGGTCTCTTGGCTTGTAGCCATCTTCTCCCTGTGTGGACATAATAATAGTAAGTCTTCTCTTGGTGTGGGTGTAGTTCCAGTTCCCTCTTCTTCTAAAGACACCAGTCAAATTCCATTAGAACTATTCTAAATCCTTAATTATTTCTTTATAGACCGGTAGAGTTTGGATCTGGAATGTTCCCTAAAGGCCCGTATATTAAAGGCTTCCTCCCCAGTGAGGCAATGCTAGGAGGTACTGCATATTTTAAGAGGTAGAGCCTAGTGGAAGGCCTTCAGGTCATTGAGTATGCGCCCTTCCAGAGGACTGTTAGATGCTGTCCATTGACTCTGTCTTCCCCCGTGTGTGCATGCATTTCTGCCATGGTTCACTCTCTCACTACAAGCACCAGAGCAACGGAACCGGCTAATCACAGCCTGGAACCTCACAATCTGGGAGCCCAGATTCTTTATCTCTTGATAAATGTGGCAATCATTTCTGATGGTTGCTACAATGTTGGGAACCAGACCAGTGTCCAGGCCCTTTCTCCAAATAGTCTTTTTTCTGAGGAACTGGGAGTTTTTAGGACTTCCATATGTAAGCTAGGGAGGAGACACAGAAAGGGAAACAGAAATGCAATAACCTGCCAAGCGTGGTTGTGTCCACTCAGGAGGCACAGGAAGGACTATTATAAATTGGAGGCCAGCCTGGATTTGTCTCAATAGAGGAAAGTGGGAAGGGGGAAAGGGGAAGAGAAAGAAAGAAAAGGGGAGAGAGGAGAGAAGGAAACGATTATATGTCTGTCACTCAGTGATCTTTCCACACACTGCCTAAATTTACAGCCCCAAGCAAGATTCTCCTCGGTAGTAAAGCTTGCATTTTAACCACTTCCCCACTCCCTCACCACAAGTACACCTTCCTCTCAGAGCCTGTGTTGGAGGGGTTTGAACCAGTACAGGAGGTGAATCCCAGGAAGCGCTCACTCCTCCTCTCCAGCTGAGCTCCACTGGACTCATTAAGGACCTCCACGAGGAGCAGCCACCTGTCACTGGAAGACTAGTCACGAAAATTCCAATTATCTGATCTTTTCTTAACTTGCTAACTGAGAGACCGAACACTGGAGAATCGTGAAATGTTCTGGAATTCCAAATGGATGGAGCAGGGTCACGCCAGGCACACTGAGTGGTCTATTCAACAGAGTTACTTAGCGTTTACAAGCCAGGGTGGAGGCTGGAGAGGGCATGGAGGAGGTAGGACGGTGGTGCGGAGTTCAGGGAGCCTCTGGGTTTGTAAATCCCACCCAGCTTATTACAGCTGGCAAGACAGCTGCAGCCTGTCCCTCACTCCACTGAATCCCAGCTCCTGCAGTGTCTTCCCACCCCCAGAGGGTGTCCACAGGTAAAAGCTGGGAGCACACTTGTGGGAGCTACCAGGTGACCCTCCTTCAGTAAACACAGCCTGTAGACAAACACAGACAACACTGTTAGCAGGTAGCTTTGGGGAACTATTTGCTTGACAAAGGGAAATGGTTGTTTTTTCTTTCTTTCCTTCTTTCCTTCTTCCTTCCTTCCTTCCTTCCTTCCTTCCTTCCTTCCTTCCTTCCTTCCTCTCCTTTACCCTGCTCCAGACAGGTTCTTATGTAGCATAGATTGGTCTGGAACTTGCTATGGAGCTGAGAATGACCTGGAACTCCTAACCCTCCTGCTCTGTATACACAGTGCTGAGGATTGAACCTAGAGACTCATGCATGCTAAGCAATTCTACCTACTGATTGAACAATATCCCCAGCCTCTGGAACTATTATTATTATTTTTGTTATTATTATTTTGATATTTACATATTCTCAGGGAAAGTGCCCTGAGTATCCTTCCCAGCACACTTCCTAGCTCATTCTACTCTGTATGGTCTTAAAACAAGGGAAATGTGCTAGAAGATATGGAAAAGAAGCTCAAAAGTCTAGGTACTGTATGATTTCACGTACACAGCATTCTTAAAATGGTACAATATAGAGATGGTTTCATGTGCACCTAATTCAAAGCCCATGTATCTAATGATTGCTCCCCTAGTCTGGATCCTCAATGTCTTACATATGACAGTGTCTAATACATCTCTATCTAGACCATGGCCTAATCATTACTGACCCAAAAGTGGGTGCTAGATAGTGGCTTGAAGAATGAATGAATGAATGAATGAATGAATAGAGCATCACTCCTGTTAAATAAAGCAGAGGTCAAGAATGGCAGACCCCAACAACACACAAAGTGAATCCAAGATAGAGACCTGCCAAGTACCCCTTTCCAAGTTTCTTGCCAAGAGTTCAGTGGCTCAAAAGGCCAGCTATGCACATGGGACAGCTATGCACATGGGCATGTCCTCTAAGAACAGGCTCAGCATGTAGAGAGAGGACACATAATGGTTACAGGGAGACATTAAAATTGGGTCTCCATCTGCCTGACAGATTCTATTCTTTGGGGAAAGGTGACCCCCAAAGCAGGGGAGTTGAGAGGATATCTGAGATCCTGCCAAGTGCCAATCTGGTAACAGTTGTTTCCCCAGAACTCCATCCCCAAGGTTCTGCCCCCAGACTTCCTCCTGTCTCCCCTTGTCAGCTCAGCTCCTCCAGACTCTCCCACCCCGCCGAGCCCAGATGTGTTCCTCTCTGCCCATGGCCATTAGCCTGCTGCCTCAGGAATGTCATCCTGTCCAGCGCCCATGGGAGTTGCAGTGGAGGGGGTGGGGCTGGCTTTCCCCTCCCTACAAAGAGCTGCATCTTAGAAACCAGCAATCTATAACATGGGTGAGTAGACATGAAATCTGTAGTTTTTAAGAAGAACATGGGAGCTGATAATATTTAACCTTGAATCATAACCAGAAGCAATAAATCCAAGAGAGGGCCAGGGCAGGAAAATGAAAATGACTCTGCAGGCCTATAGCAAACAGCAGTTCTCTGTGGAGGCGCTGGTCACAGAGCCATGCTGGACCCTCTGAATGGCTGTCAGAACCCCACCCCATGGGGATGCTCCGAAACATCTTTCCTTGGGCTCCCTGGCCTCTCGTCTCCCAAAGCCCGACCAACCCCAGGCATGGACCTGGGCCAGAGAAAGAGATCAAGATCTCAGGGATGATGAGCTCCTCTTGAACCCTACAAGGAGAGCATGGACTCTTGGAGGTGCCCAGAGAGAGTATATATAGGCCAGCATTTCACCAGCTTCCAATTCCACCTGCAACTTAGGGCAACTTGCGTCAACACTGGGCAATACTCTTGCCTGCTGTGCTCAGTGCCCGAGTCAGGTGCTTGCTGGAGCTGGAAAGGCAGAGATGAATGTAAGATGGCTCCCAGTTGGTAATGCTCCCCAGTGTAGCGAGAGAGACACACTGACCATCTAGCACAGTGTTAAGCCAAGGCATTAGCTGATAAGCTGACCCACATCGGGGTGACCCAGACACGAGTGAGACAGAGCCAGGCTGCGGCCCCAGACTTGCCCCAGACGTGGGGGTCTCTATCTCAAGACCTGAGGATGTAGGGCTTCATGTCAATGCAGCTCCAGCAGGTAAGGAAGGTGGAGGAGTGTGGCTCTCCAAAAGGAAAGTCCAGTCAGTTTCCAGAGCCGCCAGCCCTGTGCACTGAGCACCACCAGCATATTACTAGGAGCCACAGATATGTGCCTTGTCCGAGAATGAACGTCTGAAAACATCATCTGAAGATGGAACTCACCCTGAGTTTGGCCCAGGCATTGCAATCTGTCACACAAATGAGAGAGGAGGAAAGAGGATGGATGAAACAAGTAAGAAATAATAAAGACCAGTCCCTCTCTGGGCAGAACTAAGCTGAGCCCCTGAGATCAGGAGAGATGTTAATCAATTGGCTTGTTTATTTAACACACACACGGCACTCAGCCTGTGCCAGGCATTGTTCTCAGTCCTTTACTTACAAAACTACTTAATATTCATAACAACCTGGACAGGTGGGTGTTAGCTCTATTTTACAGATGATGAAACCTAAGCACAGAGCAGCTTAGTATCTTTCCCAAGGCCACAGAACTAAAAAGTAACAAAGCTAGGCTTTGAGCTCAGGCATATGGCTCTGCGAAGCAATTCTGCTTCTCCAGTAAGAACAGTGAAATCATTGCACTGTGTCCCTCCACCTTTGCAGGGTGAGGAAGGCTGGTACTAATCACACCTACCTCCAGCAGGCAGCTCAGCTGGGCACCTTAAGATGGTGAGCAAAACCCACATGTTGACCTTCACCTCTGCGGGCTTCAAGAGCCATCTCAGGGGTCTCACAGCCAAGCTCCCTGGATGTTACCAGGTCTTCTCTGAGGTCAGGCCTCAACATCTGTGAAGTGTCCTGGAGCCTGTGTGACATCTTCTATCCAACCTTCACTGGCTCCTCTCCAGGGCCCCCAGCAGGACTGGCAGACAGGTCTTCCCTCGTACCCTATGTGGCTAATCACCAGTGGCTACCCATTCCACAAAGAGGAACAATCCTGGCCTCACTCCTGGATTCCTGAGGCAAGATGGCCTGCTCTAGCCTCCAGTCCTCACGGGCATAGTACCATGGGCCTAGCAACTCCTCAACCTCACAGCTAAGGTGCCACTGACCAAGCTGGCCTGTTGGCTTCCTCAGGTCACCTCCCGCTGTTCCACTGTCCACCATCACTCAGGACTCTTCTGGTGGCAAGCGACAGGAACATACAACAAAGAGGACATGAGTGTGTCCCATCAAAGATTGTCTAGGGGTGAGGTTCTCAGCCTCTCCATCTCTCAAGTAGTACCCTCATTCTCATGAAGTCTCCTCACAGCAGGGCACAAGTGGCTGCCAAAAGTGCCAAGCCTATTCTTGATTTAGGTTCAGCCAAGTCCCAGAGTTGAGCCTCACTGACCTGCTCTAAGTCACATGACTATCATATGTGTGTGTTATATATATGTTTTTTTTTTGAAGTTGGGTCTCACTCTAGCCCAGGCTCATCTGGAAATCACTATGTAGTCTCGGGATGGCCTCAAACCCACAGCGATCCTCCTACCTCTGCCTCCTGAATGCTGGGATTAAAGGCGTGTGCCACGATGCCCGGCTACATGACTACTCTTAATGCAACCACTTGGACCAGGCCTTATTCCAGCGGCCCATGCATTCCTGCCCATAATGGGATGGGGCACTGGGGTGGAGGTGGATTCTACTCAGTCTGCAGACTTGGTGAGAGAGTGGCTGCTTCTCCAGTGGAAAACTGGGTGCTTCCCTCAGAAGAAGCAGCAGTGGTTTCTGAGTTGCCAAGACATGACCCCCAATCACTCACTTCCATTCAATGGAGATACTTTGTTCTTAGATCTGACTTACTTTCTGGTGTGGCTTATTCCGGCAGAACTTTCTGGAAGGTTAATATTAGTACACCCTCAGGAAAAAGGAAAACATTGTCTGTGCATTGAAAGGGAACTAGAGCCTGGTCTTCTAACCCCATTCTTTTAAGAACATCAAGTAGCTATGTTTGGACAGCCCTCTGCCCAGCACAAACCAAGGAAAGAAAGACCAGGTGCCCAAGACTGACCATGAGAAGAAGCACCCTAAAAGGAGAAGAAACATCAGACCGGGTCTAATGCCCACTTCCCTGTGAACTCCCCTCATTTTCCACCCAATGTCCTGCTAGTGCATTGGGATCCAAACGGGAAAGGCAAAAGAATGAGACCATGTACAATAATTAATCTGGATTTGTCAACTTGACTGGATTTACATAAACCAAGATTAGCAAAGTATACCTATGAGTTAATTTCCAGAGATAATTGGATTCTGAGGGCTCTGACCTCATAAATGGGTGAATCCCCAGATGGATTCATAGTGTTCATTACTGGGAGGTGGTAAAAGTAAGAGGTGAAGAAGACTCACTGGAGAAAGTAGGTCATACTTCTTGTATTCCCCCTTTTCTGCTTCCTGTCTCCCAAGGGGTGAGGACCCTCTGGCACAGACTCCTGCTGCCTCGATGTTCCATCTCACCACTGGCCCAGAAGCAACAGGGCCACGATGCCACGACGCATGGACTCAGTCCTCGGAAACCCCGAGTCCAAATAAACCTTCCCTCATTAGCTGGTTTCTGTCAGGTGTTCTGTCACAGCAACAGGAAACATAACCATGACGACATTTTATAGTAGACCTTGAATACCGCGTGAAAGCTCGCAGAACAGCATTTTTGGGCCAGGAAGCTCCCAAGGGAAGCAGTGTGCTGAGACGGTTTTCCTGAGGAAAGTGTTTATGGGCTGGACTGGAGCAGAGTCCCACAAAGTGCACTGCGGAGTCCATCTTGACTTCTGCATTCTGGTTTATTTTCATGGACCTCAGTCCTGGGGAGACGCATTCTTTGCTGGCTCTGCTGATCATTCACACAGAAGGGAGTTTTGCTTCTGTAGATTACTTTTAAGTATGGAAAATTCTCAGATATAATCAAAAGTGTGGAGGATAGTCCAGTGAGAACCCCCCCTCCTCTGCCCCTATGCCCCCTCCTTGGCTTGGATCGTGATTAACTCGGGACTCTTTCTGTTTCATCTCTGGTCCCACCCATCCCACTCCACCCTGGATTACTTTGAAGCTAATCCAGTCCTCATATATCTTTAAGATGCTCAGATTGCAAACCCCTTCCAAGAGCCAAAGAAGCGATTCACCTTGAGAAGAAAGACATCCGATACGCTATTACGACACCATTTAGCAAGGGTCTTGCCTTTCTTCCTCAGCAAACATAGTTGCACTCTCCTTTCGCCATATTAGACTTTGCATCCTTTTAGGAGGCAAGCAGCACCTGGTTGTTCTAGTCTAGAAGTACTCAGCTAAAATGACTGCAATGTGACTTTCTCAGACACCCCCACCACCCTCATCTACCATCTTGCCACGTCATCTCTACTCACTTCCTCTCTATACCCTTGGTTCCAGATCTGCTCTTCATCACCTTGTCCTTGCTTTCCAGGATCCCACTTTCCCAGCATTCCAAGACACACAAGCTGGTCCTGGGTGCCACAGGAACCTGCTAAATCAGCTGTCATTCCCACCTCTTAATCCCATCATAACCGTCTCTCTCGTGAGGGCAGCACAGCGCTTGCTGTAAGCCGCCACAGATGCGTGAGTCAAAGAGAACTCTGGCTGCTAATGCAAACACAGGCTGACCTTGTGTCTTCAAACAGTACCTTATCTCCACCCTAGCAATACTCCTCAAATAACTAATAAACGCCAAAGAAAGTTAGGGAGGGGAAAAAAAACCTAACAAAAATTATTATGATGACTTCAAGAGCCAAGGAAAGATAGTAGGTTCTTCTAAAGTTACACCGTCACCGTTAGCAGCTGTGGGGTACATTAAAGCGAGAGGCCGGGGGAGGGACCACAGAGCATATTTCAAAGCTGCCTGCTGCAGGAACAGAAAGCAAAGGGGGTGTCGTGTGGAATACGCCAAGTGTTTGAAGTGGACAAGATTTCTAGCATGTTGCCTTGATGCCTGTACATACTTAATAACAGATGTTTGGTCTCTCTAGGCAGATAATTGTCCTGCTGTAAGGTTGATTTGACCTGCCTGAGCGTCCGGCTTCAAGCGCTACAGCAATAACAAACGATCTGAGCGCCTCTCTCTTGTTTTGCTGGGAGAATGCTCAGCCACGCTTCCTTTTAAGCACATAATTACTCGGCGGCAACTGAAGCCCATACATCGCCCTCTCCTAATGGCCATGCAGCCATTCGGCTATAATTTATGGGGACAGGGTTCAAAGTTTTAATAATATTTGGATAATATCATTGCCCACACGTCGGTGGCGTCGTGATAGATAGAAGGAGAGTGGGCTTATTTCGATTCCATGCATGACAGTGTGCACGTTAACGACTGGGTGCCCCGCACAGCCTTTATGGAAACTGCCACCAGACCATCAGCTCATGAATTATAGATCTGGGCATGAAGGATTATAACAGTGGTGGGGATCACATCGGGAATGTTGTTCATAAGGAACTGCCCCGTTAGTGCCTCTTCCTTATGCAGATAAATAAATTGCAGGGAATACCAAAATGGTATAAATAAACCCTTAGTGGATAACATATTAGCACATCAACATAAAAAAATCCACGCTGGGGTCTGCTTGGAGATATTTATGTTTATACTCTCTGCTCAAGTGGCTTCCTGATTTTTTTTTTTTTTTTTTTTTTGTCTTCTTATCGCTCACCTCATAATTCCCACATCCTAATGGTACCGCTGGGCACGTTTCTCCAATGTTCTGCGGAGACTGTGGCTCCAATGCTCTGCGGAGAATGTGGACATCCATCCACAGTTTGCTCAGAGAATCCTTTTTGGGCAGGCAGATGGATAAAAGCTGTTCATCGAGTTCAAGGCAGACAGGCTTGCTTTGGGAGAATAGTGGTGCGCACACAAGACAGCGGCCGCATTCTGGCAAATGGTGGAAGAAAAGTTGGCATCTGTGTCCTCAGAAGCGAAAAGAAGAGTCACCAGCCATAAGGCAGGAAGACAAGAGCCCCAGCAAGGTTCAAGTTCAACACACACTACTCAGAAGCACAGGTGGCAAAACAGAGGTTCACACAGAAGGGCCTCCTTCTTGGCTTGTTACCAAGCCAAGATTCCTGGCTCCTGAGTGCTGCCCCCAGGCTGCCTTATCTAGCCTGAGTTTTCCTCTCCCCAAAATGTAAACATTCAACACCAGCTCTCCATGATAGTGCTAAGACTGCGCCTGCCAACTTCCTCCTCCTAATCTCGACTTGACTCACCCTGAACTTTGACAAGGCTCGCGTGCCATGAGCAATAGCTGAATTTACACACTCGATATCCATTTAATCTGAAGGATTTATTTGGAAAGGACACCAATTACAGCTGCACCTCAGAATAGCTAGACAACGGCCCATTTAAATCTCTTTAAGTAGCGTGCTGGAGGAGAACCAGCGAGCACTCCCTGGCCAGGTTCTGATCCTAAGCCATCACTTGCGTGGGCCTTGGTGGTGGCTTCGGGTAGGTCTCTACCTCGTTTCTCTCCCATGAGGTACTGTGTACAGTTCCTCCTGTTTTTCAAAGCATCTGAGGCTCTGTTGTCTCTTGTAATGCAGTAGACCTGGTAAAGGTGGTGGTGCACCCGTTCTCATTCTCTCTCTGCCTCTCTCTCGCTCAAATAAATAAATAAAATATTTTTTAAAAAAATATTTAAATGATCATGCAAAAAATGAACTTTTTGGTTCACAGTTTTATGAATTTTAACACATGCATATAACCACTATCTCACCAAAAAAAAAAAAAAAAAAAAAAAAAAAAACCTTTAAAAAGTTAAACTCATTGGGTTTGGTGGTGCACACAGCTATAATGCCAGCACTTAGGAGGCTGAAGTAAGGAAGGAAGGAAGTGAGCTGGTTTGAAGCTATCTTGAGATATTATATAATGAATCTCAGGCTAGCCTGAGCTACAGAGTGAGAGCTTGTGTCAAAACAACAAAAATTTAACCAGAAGTCCATGTGCTGTTACTTGGTTGGGTCCTTTAGGAGGTCATGACTATGGGACCCTGCGGTGGCATGAGAAGCTTTACAAGAAGAGGAAGAGAAATCCAAGCTGGCGTGCTTACTCTGTTTCCATGTGAATCCCGCTATCATGTGAAGAGGCATCTTGGCCCTCACCAGATGCCAAACAGATGTCCCTGCTGTGCCTTCTGACTTACCAGTCTGCAGACTCACACACCAAATAAACTTCTGTTCTTCATAAACTACCCAGTCTGGGGGATTTTGTTATAGCATCAGAAACAGATTAAGACAATAATCCAATAGGGTAGCTACTGCAGTGATGGCCACTTTGCAGACAAGGGAGTCAAGCAATAGAGAAGTTAGTTTGCCCAAGTCATAGAACAGGTGGGTCAGGATTGATGGGAAAGGTTGGAATGGGTCACTTGGCAATCAAAGTCATAAATGGATCTGCAAGCAGAAGAAATTTAAATGTCCAGGGTAGCACTCTCTGTCCAGAGATCAGGCTGTGTCAGGGACAGGAGGACAGGAGGTATGACCCAAAGAAAATAAGGAGAGGGCTCAAGGCTCCCATGACCTTCCCATGTGCCACTGAAGACAGCTCATAACATCTGTACCCACCCACCCTGGCTTCCTGGAGGGAAGGTGGAGGAAATAGGTCTGCATGGGGGCCGTGGAAGCAGCAGGAAGCCCCTGACCTCCCCACCTTGCTCAGTCTCAGGGTCATACTGAAACACTGCGCGCCATGGCTTTCTGGACTAGGTAGGTCAGGAAAAGCGCCCTTGGTAACACAAAATAGCGAAACGGGGTGGTAGCTTCTTCCTGGCACCGCACTTCCAGAGACCTGCGCAGTGCCCCTCACCTTCACTCATGCTGACCAATCACACACTTGGGGTGGGCAGGCTCTCCCCTTTCAATAAAAGTGCAATTTGCATGGAAGCAGTGAGGTTTTTCTTGCTCTGGAAGCCGGGAGTCGGCTTTCTTTCCCCTTTCTTCCCTTCTTACTCTAAAATAAATTTTATTCCTTTAAAATACTTTCCTTCTGGACTGGAGAAATGGCTTAGTGGTTAAGCCGTTTGACTGCAAAGCCAAAGGACCTAGGTTCAATTCCCCAGCACCCACGTAAGCCAGATGCACAAGGGGCACATGCATCTGGAGTTTGTTTGCAGTGACTAGAGGTCCTGGTATGCCCATTCTTTCCTCTCTCTCTCTCTGCAAATAAATAAATAAAATTTTAAAAAATACTTTGCTTCCCCTTAATTCTTGAATTGGCAGAGAATACAAAGCCAGTAGCCCTACACAGTACCAATACCTCAGAACAGGAATGAATTGCCAAGAACCCCAGGGCTGCTGACCTTGGGCCTCCTGACATCACCTTCCTCAGCCTCCCCTACAGCCCGAGTTGCCCCTGACCTTGGAACCATCACTGCGAACAGGGCAGCAGAACTCTAGGAGACATTTCACTCAGTGTAGTACAGAGGGGAAAGCTGATATCCAGACAGAGAGTTGCCTTTCCCAAAGGCACACAGCAAAGCAATAGCAGATCCAAGACGGAAGCCCAGACACAGTCCATGCCTTCGTGGAGTTTCGTTTGGGCAGGGAGAGACACTTAACACATGGTCATGGCAAATGGATCACTTCAAACTGTAGGAAAGATCTTTAACTCATCTTGAGACTCCTGGGCAGTGTGTTTTCAACTAACCCCATGTGCTTCCAGTTTCTGAAGCCCCAAGAGCCAGACATGCTGCGCCTATGGGAGTTTCCATGTGCTGTCGGAGGAAGAGTGTAGGACTCTAAAGACCTATGGTTCTATTTGCTTATCAGGGATCTTGAATGCTGGCCTCTTAAATATCACCCACAACCTTTTGGGTTTTCAGTGCTAAGAATGGAACCAGGACTTCATGCATGCTAGACAAACATTCTACCCCTGAGTCATACCCATTAGGTGAATGCATTGGTCCCTGGAATGAATGAGAACCCACCTCCACAGAGTTTTCTCCTAAAGGGCCAAGGGTGGTGTCATTCTTATCTATTGAGATTTTGCAGTCTGACTGAACAGAGGGGTTTTCAAGGTGAGTGGGGGAGGGTCATTTAGAATCCAGTAAGTGTCATGTGATAGATGGAGGCTGCTGGAGGTGGAGGTAGACTTAGGACTGCTGGACACAGCAAGTGAGTGGGGTGGGGGGACACTGAGGGTTTCTATTAGTTACCTTTCTCATGGCTGTAATATAATACCTGAGAAGCAGCTTAAGGGAGAGTTATTACAGTCCAAAGAGATAAAACCCATCATTCTGGAGAAGTCAACAGCTGGTCACATTGAGTCCACAGTCAAGAAGCAGAGACCAGACAGGAAGTGAAGCCAGGCTAGGAAACCTGAGGGCTCATGCCTTGTGACCCACTTCTTCCAGTTAGGCATGGCCTCAAGACCAGCCTCCAGCCAGGGACCAACTGTTCAAGCATGAGAGCCTATGAGGGACATTTCAAAATACAGCAAGGGCTTGGAGATATGGCTTAGCAGTTAAGGCGCTTGACTGGGAAGCTTAAGGACCCAGATTTGATTCCCCAGTGCCCATGTAAGTCAGATGCATAAAGTGGCACATGGGTCTGGAGTTCACAGTGTCTCGAGGCCCTGACATGCCCATTCTCTCTATCTGCCTCCCTCCCCCTCTCTCTGTCAAAGTAAGTAAATAAATTTTTTTTTTTTTAAAAAAAGCAAGTGTTGTGGGGGGAGTTCAAAGTCTTAGGACAAGGTATAATGTTGGAGATAAAGTGGTGAGTATAACTGCCTTCAAAGTTATAGGACATAACACCTTGGATGCTTTCTTTTGAAGAACTGATGGGTCTTTCAGGGTAGTCCTATAATGAACAATAAAGTTAACTGGCCAGGCAAAAAGTATTTAGTGGAATACTCAAGCTATGCTAATGAAGACAACAGGATCAAGTCATCTTACTACCCACTGTGAGCTACATGGGGCAGATGGTGTTGCCTCTCATAGAAGAAACAGCTATTCAAGTCAGCCAACAAAGGCAGTAACAGTAAGAATAACTCTCACTTTGTGGCAGTCTGTGTCAGGAAGGTGTGAGATCTAGTTCTGAGCAGCACACTCTGAGGTCGAGACCCACCAAGCTTCCCAGCCAGAGCCTTTTTCTTTGAAGCTGGAGAGCTACAATCCAAAGTCAGGTTGGCTCTCATGCTTTGTGTTAAAAGAACACACAAAATCATACCCGTAATCTCACCAGGGATAACCAGTTCCAGACCCTTACAGTTTTTCCTGTATCTGGATATTGATACGCATAATTTCAGTCATGATTACTTTTACTCAACTGTCCAACTCTTTCAAGACACATTCTTCTTCCTTGCTGGATCATATCCATTGTTTTGTGGAGAAACATGGCAAAATTCCTGTGGAAACTGCACTTCTGCTGGAAGCCCACACTGTTCCAATGGTATTGTCATTCTACCTTGCTTGTAGCTTGGAGTGATCATGTGACCCAGGCCTGGCCAATTCGCTGGGACCTAAATCAATGTGATTGGCTCTGAGATAAACATGTGATGTGTATCAGGCCAATAAGAGTCTTCCTGAGACATTTCTCAAGGAGAATGCCCCAGAATACATAGACATGCATATCCAATATGCCTTATACTGCAATAGGCTGGAGAGAGACTGTAACAATGAAGCTGAAATGAAGAAAGCAGAGCCAGAAACCTGGGGGGTTACCTGAGCCTCAGGATCCAGCTACGCCTGAGGTCTTTTGACTCTTGAACTGTGCAGGTGAAGGGGGTCAATAAATTCCTTTATGGAATCAGCTAGTTTTGAATTACATTCTAACACCCACATTCCCCTTCCAGTTGTTCTAAGGCCTTGGGTCCCACAGCCAAGATTGGACTGTTGAGCTCTGGAAACCTCCAGTAGTTCCTTCTTTGTCACCAACAAACACTTCTCAAGTCGCATTAGTGGAAGTTTACACTGTTCAAATCTTGGTCTTGTGGAAGCTGCCCAGTCTGCTCAGAATTTTGTCTTCTCACCCAAGTCCACCTGGAAGACTGCCTCACACTGGGAACTTCAGGTTGAAAACTTTCTCTGTGAAAATTGCTGACTAACTTGCATCTCCTCATCCACCACCTAGCACCATGAACATCACTATCCACCATCACCTCTACCACCTCCTCCATTAGAAGCAGCAACGGGTTAGAGAGATGGCTTAGCGGTTAAGGCATTTGTCTACAAAGCCAAAGGACCTTGGTTCGATTCCCCAGGACCCACGTAAGCCAGATGCACAAGGTGGCGAGTGTGTCTGGGGTTCATTTGCAATGGGTAAAGGCCCTAGGGCACCCATTCTCTCTCTCTGTGTGTGTGTGTGTGTGTGTGTGTGTGTGTGTCTGCCTTTTTTCCCCTCTCACTGTCTCAAACAAATAAATTAATTAAATTAAAAACAAAAAACAGCAACACCATCACCACCCCTTCCAATACCACCATCATCGCCACTCGCTCTACCACCATGTGTATTTCACCGCTTGTGCTGAGGTGAGCGTGCCTTCTCCTGCCATTTCACAATCCTAGCCAACCTCCAAGGAACTTTACAAGCGATCTGCGAACTTCTGAAACCAAGAGCTCGTTGAAGGCAGGGACCTTCTGATCAGGAGCCCAGGCAAAATGCAGTCACTCAGTAATGGGCATGATATGTCACCATCATGGAAAAGCCAGGTTCCTGAGCAGGAGGCTGCGGCAACGCTCTTGGCCCCCATCTGTGCTCCTTCTCAGCACCCCTGAGTGACTGAGGTTCTCACCAGCCAGGCTGGTGAGGGGATGAGCCCTCTTGCCCCTGCTGACATCTCCATGCTGGGCAGCAATAATATTTTCCACTTTGTGCAAATCATTATGCAGGGCCCTGATGAGCTCATTCTAGGCAGGTTCCACAGAAACCTGGGACATACTGGAGGCAGGTACCAGCTCCAGTTCAATACCAGATACCAGGTGTTATGCCAAGCAGATCAGACATCAGCCAATACTTGCTGAGTGAAAGGAGCTTCATTTCAAATGCAGATTGAATATCCAAAATTCCCAAATGCTCTAAAATCCAGAAGTTCTTTTAAACATTGACCTGATTCTACAAGTGGAAAATTCCACACCTTGACCTCATGGGATGTGTCACGGTGACAATGAAAGTGCACACACATAAGAGAATTACATAGAGTTACTTCAGACTGTGTAACGCATGTATAAAACATCAAGAAATTTGGTGTTTAGATTTGTGTCTAGTCTACAAGGTATCACATGTCCTATATACAAATATTTCACAATCTACAAAAGTTCACACTCCAAAACACTTCAACACCAAGCATTTTAGATAAGAGATACTCAACTTGCAATAACTGTCGGGATGAAGTACCCTGCTATAGTCATTTCAAAGTTCAGAGAAAGGCTGCTTCAGACTCCGCAGGCTCGCTTGGAGAGGGGCCATGGATGATCGGTATCTCTCACAAGGGCCAAGGTGACGTGGATGCTGTTTGTATAGATACTCCGCGTCATGGAACACAGTGCTCCCCTTTAGGAAGTGAGGGAGAAGGAGGAATCTTGAGTTGGGAGGCCCAAGAAGAGCAGAATGTCCCAACCCCATGTCCATCAATCTAGCACCCCCTAAGGTGTTGAGCCAAAGTGGAAGCCTCATCAGAGGGTCGGGCCTGTGGAGGTCACTACTGGAAAGTGGCTGGTCCCTAGGGGGCCTCCTGTTTGGCCAACAAACAGAAGGGACTAAATCCTCAAGCTGACCAAACGTGAGGCAGGGCTGCCTGGGTACACAAGCTTTGTCTTTGCGTGGATTAAGATAGAGCTGGGGCTGGGCTTTTTCTCTTTCTTTCTTTCTTTCTGTTTTTTTTTTTTTCTTTTTTTAAGTGCTGAGAAAAGCCATTAAGGGATTAACACCCCGATTTATGAAAATGGAGGATGATAAAAGAACAATGGGGTGACAGCATTGTGTAAACGACATTGATTCATTTCAGAGACAGGGGCTGTTAACTGGGAGAAATGGAGAAATAAATGGAACAATGAGGAGATGCTTTTACCAGCTTGTCATTAATTAGCCGGGAGTACAATTGTTTTATTGTCCTTTTTGAAAAATACAAAATTGGTAGGAAAATACAAGCACTGAGCAGATCGATGACTCCACGTCGCAGGCTGACATCTGCTTTCCCTCCTCTCCTCGAGCCTGGCCTCCAGAAGCGGCTGCACAAGAGCAGCGGGAAAGACGCTTTCCTCTGGCAGAAGGTCTCTGGGGTTTGAGGGTACAGAGACACCCCTATAAGGACACCCGATTCTTCGTGATAGAGGGTGGGCTCTAAGAAGGAGAGCAAAGCCCTGCAAGGAAGGAGGTCTGGAGATAGGACACCCTGCAAGGTGGGTGACAGCGGCAGAAGCACAAGGTGCCTAGCAGAAGGAGGGAGTGCTTCAGAGACAGCAAGTCCCATGCCATGGTCCTCATCTGGTGGACAGCTCGCCAGACCAGGATGAGGTTGTCCCTACCCCATCCAGTCATCTCCACCTATTAGGATTCTAGATCCTTCTAGAATGCACATGATGGCAAGACTGATCCAAGCAGCAAAGGGGGCCCACGTCAGACGAGGTGCCCCAGCCACAGTGGCATTCTGCAGAGCTGTGGTGAAAGCTAAGGTTGCACTTCTGCTTCAGGGATCGTGAAACAAGACTTGCCAGATGTCGCGGCAGTCGCTGTTAGCATAAGGCAAAGGCATGGTGTGGGCCTAGGGCCATGGAAACCTGCCTGGGGAGTGCTGATGGATAAGGTCTGACATGGGCTGCCAGGCTTGTCTTCACCCTCTGGCCACACAGGTGCAACCAGAGAAGGGAGTAAAGCTAGTGGAATGCCAGCTCTGTCCAGCTGTCTATCTGCATGAGTCATTTGTAACAAGCTAGTAAGGAGTTAGCCAACTGTACTGTGTTAAGAGAGAGTTGGATGATCCCACACAAGGGGTTAATAGCACTTATAAAGAAAAGAAAAGAAAAAAAAAAAAACACTCAGAGAACCAGTTTGCCCAGTAAGGAAACTGTAAACAGCTTCCCCATTGTTCTTGCCTGTGGTGACTACTGGCCATTGTTTGGACTTTAATCTGGAAACTCGACAGATATAAATATAGCTATTTTACAGCATTGTAGCCTTACAGCCCAAGATCAAACAATGCATCTTTTTATGTCTTCAGTCTTTACATTGATATAAAGATGTCTTTATGCAGGAAGAATCTATATGTATGTTTCACATATAAATGGGGACCGGTGGTAGGCTTTATGCATTCATACCACACATTCAGTGTCTCCTATGTGCCAGGCACTGCTCTGGGGCAACAAACAAGAAGTGAAGCCTGCCCCTACTCCTATTCTAAAGAATGTACATTGCCTGGTACAAATAAATAAGTAAATAAATAAGTAAAGTGGTCACAGCATTAGTTAACACTAAAGCCACGGAGAAACATGAAGAGGGTAGGAAGTGTGGGTGAAGATGCTATTTTTTGAGTGTATGCTTGTGCATGCGTGTGCATGTGCACACCTGCTGGGGTCTCTTGTCACTACAAACAAACACCAAGTTTATGTGCCACTCTTTCCGTCAGGCTTTACTGGGGAAGCTGAACCATGGCTTTGCAAAGAAGCACCTTTAACCACAGAGCCATCTTTTCAGCCCCAGAAATACTAGGGCTCAGGCATATCCTCACTAAAATGACAATAAGCAAGCAGAGACCAGATGTGAGCTATCCACCATGATGGGTGGAAGGTCAAGCCAGTGCTGAGGCCTGGAGGCGGGTCTGAAGTCCAGAAGAATCAAGGAGACTGAGCAGTAAGAAGGGCAGGAGAAAAGACCATGACAAAGAGTGAAGGAGAGAGGGAGAGGCCAGCCAGAGCCTGTGGCTGGGTCCTGGAAGGGACATTGCAGCTACTGAGAACATGGCAGGGCCCAGAAGCTGGGCGATCTGATGTCTGAGACATTTCCAGTTTCTACTGTGTGCATCTCTCCTCCTCAACAATTGCATCCACAGTGGCTGTGGCTTGCAAAGGGAACAGCAGACAGAATGGTGACCGAGCTGTACCTGGAGCTGCTACCCACCTCCCACTTCTGGTTTGACCTGAAGGCTATGAGCCAGGAATGACAAAAGTTTATCATCTTTAAAGCAAGGCTGGTAGAAAGAACCAGCTGTTCTCTTACATATGTGGAACCTGAAAACCTGTTGACCTGAATGTGGAATAGTGGTGGGGTGGCTAGATATTGGGGAGGGTTGAAGGGCATTGGACAAAGAGGCTGGATTTGACCAGTGCACATTAGACCTCATTAATATGTATAATGAATATGTGTTCATTAAAAGCAAAATTAGGTTCTAGGGAGACCGCTCAGCAGGAAAAGTGCTTGCACTGCAAGCATGCAGGCCTGATTCTCCAAATTCAATGCCCCAGCACCCTCTAAGCAGCTGGGTGTGGCCACTATGTTCAGTCTTGTGGGAAGAGAGACCGAAGAATCTCTGAGGCTCTGTGGCTGGCCAGTCTGACTGAGAACAACAGCGTTGAGCTCCATGGGAGATGTCATCCCAAGGAAACACTTGGATGAGCAAGGCCTGAGCATACTCCTTGTTCTCCTCTGGTTTTTGCACACACATGCACAGGACATGCACATCTGCACATATGCATGCATACACTACATACGTCTGCACATACACATGCATACACTACACACACACATAGCACACATCCACTAGACCATACATATTTCACCCATAAAGAGGTAAAAAGAAATAAAATGAACAGAACATTTTTTGGTAGTACAGGTACTTTATCACAGAGTAGCCCCGCTTCCTCTCTCCTCTCCCTTGTAATTTTCCTGCAAATTGTTTCACTTTCCCATATACTATCACCACCCAATACAGTGTTATCACAAGCATGAAAGAAAGCAATTACAGTATATTAGATTAATTAAGGTTAAGAAGAATAAAAGGAAAACTTAAAAAAAAAAAAAAGGCTGAGCTTTCCACGTGTCTCTTGATTTTAAACAAGTGTCTTAACCTGCCTTATCTGTGCCTTTGCCCCTCCTGGCTTCAGATACCCCAGTCACCAGTGGCCCCAAAATAGTGGTAGAAAGCTCCAGAAATAAACAACTTAGGTGTTTTAAAGAACTTTTATTATAGCATTTTAATTATTGTTCTATTTTAACTATGTTCAACTTATGGTTGTTAAACTTTTATTCGGCCTATTTTAATATATATAATATATTATATTATACATTAATATATAATATATTGCATTATATAATATACTTATATATATAAATATATATAATATGTATAATATATGTATACATATATATATGAAAAACATAAAGGGTTTCCTAGTCTCTGCAATATCGGGAATTCTCGCAATGAGAAGTAATGCATAGTAAAACAAAGCAAACCGGAGGCCAGGGTCACCCACAAGTTATCAGTTTACACTCTCCCTGAATTTCTTCAGGAAGAGGACTCATAGAACACATTTTCATGCCCTTTATTGTCAGGCTGCCAGCAAACTCAAGGATAAATTTAACTTTAAAGTATTGAAACTATAATGCAACAAATTCTGGCAAAATCATCTTCTCTCTCCTGGTTCTCAGTCTCATTTAAGTTGTAAATGTCCAATTTAAGAAGACTGTTTGCTCTCTATAATAAGCAGCCACTAATTATGTAGAATAAAGACTTTAATATGTCTAAACTGAAAGAGACTAGCTCCTATGATCATACTCTTGTAACTATGTTTCCTGGATATGGAAGGGGCTGGAAGCACCTTGCCTCAGGATCTTGCCACTTCAAGTTCATGCATTTGAATGCCATCAGTCAATTTGGGTCGGTTGGAAATAACCACTGTGATGTAAACTGACTGTCAATTTGACAGGACACAGAATCTCCAGTGAGGGATTATATAGATTAGATTACCTTCCTGATTAGGTTAGTTAAGGCAGAAAGATCCACCTTGACCATGGGCAGCAGGATTTCGTGGGCTGAGGTCTGAGGCTGCATAGAAAAGAGACTGCTGGCTTTGCAGCAGCTTTGGTCACTCTCTGCGTCCTCCCTGCACTGATGTGAGCAGCTGCAGCCACACCTTCCCCACCATGATGGATGGTAACCTAGAACTGTAAACTGAAATAAGCCCTTCCCCCTTACAATGATTGTTGTCAGGTATTTTGCCCCAGCAACGGGAAAGTATGAGACATCCACCAAAAACACTAGTGCTTTCTAAGTACTGTTACCCATTAGTATCCTTGGGGATTGGTTTTTAGGACCCCAGTATACATCTGCAGATATTCAAGTGTCATGTACAAAATAACGTAGTATGGGCGCAAAGCCCAAGCACATCTTCCTGGTTGGTTGTAGCTATGGATGCGGAAGTCACGGACACAGGGTTAATTCACACAGTGCACAAGCTCTCAGTGTCCTCTGTGACTACCTTCACTTCCAGAGCTTTTCAGAGGGTGGCCTTTGGGCCTGCACGTAGTGCCACTAACTTGTCTCGTTCACGGCTCACCACTTCCTGCCACCATCCACCTGTGGCCCGCCGCTGTGGCACAAAATCCTTGCTTTGAACCCACCCCGTCTCCCACTGTCCTTGACTGCTAGAAGAGGCTCATCTCCCCCCTCGATCCCAGGGCCCTGCTCTACCTCGCTGCTGCTCCACAGCCAAGTTTCCTTGGCTTTACTCTGTATTCCAAGCCTGGGAAATGCAGGACTGCATCTTTCCAGTCAAGTAGGGAGAACCCCGCCTGTAGCCAGTGTGCTGCAAACTCCGTGGAGCAGAGCCAAGCACAGGATGCTTGAGGTGGGGCTGCCAAGGCCATGGGCAGCGTCCTCAGCTGGTCCCTATAGATCCTTATCTTGGAGTTCCCATGAGGCTAGTGGGAAAGAGGCTGAACCACCAACCTTTGGCCTCCCACGTTAGGCCATGAGAGTCCGGAGTGATGGATATACCATAGTCACCATGTGTCCTTGGCACAGTTTGTTCCTCAAGGGCACTCAGAAGTTTGGCAGGTGACAGAAAGCCATGTTGGATTCCAGTCTTGCTTCTTCCAGGAAGTAGCTCAGATAGCCACTCGGACTTCACAGGCCTCTGTCTCTGAATCTGAGGAAAGAGACATAAGTGCTTTCAATGAATTCGCATAAAAGTTTATGATTTACTTATGAGAAAAGGAGAATTCTCTATGAACCTCGTTCAAGGGTGTCTGGCAAGCTTTGTGTCAATTAAAACCATTCTTCATGGAGCAGAATCCCAGTTCATGGTGGCTCAGGCCACAGTGGACGTAACAGTGACAAGAAGAGCAGCTGGGGACATCTCAACCTTGTGACTTGAGAGACAACTCAGTATTGGCCCCAGAAGGTACAGGCTCAAATCTGGAATGTTTCCCCCTGTCCATGTGGGTGGTGATAACAGGAGTTCTGGGAAAATTAAATCATGGGTCAAGTGCTGGGGGAGAAGAGCTATAGAAATTGCAGCTTTTGTGATTTTTGTTTGTTTGTTTTATTGGAGTGTTCTTTTCGGAGAGGGATTTGTTTTTTCAAAGTAGCACCTTGCTATAGGCTGGCCTTTACTTACCAGTCTTCTGTCTCAGCCACCACACCCAACATCTTGAAACCTTCCTTCCTTTTGGGGAAAAATTGCCCACTTTCTGTTTTATCTTTTTTCTTTTATTTGAGAGCGAGAGCAAGAGAGAGAGAGAGAATGGGTGGAATGGATGTGCCAGGGCCTCCAGCCACTACAAACGAAATCTAGGTGCATGTGCCCCTTTGTGCATCTGGCTTATGTAGGTCCTGGGGAGTCAGATATAGGTCCTTTGGTTTTGCAAGCAAGTGCCTGAACTGCTACACCATCTCTCCAGCCCCCACTTTCTGTGTTTTAAAGGAGATAATCCACCTCCTCCTTTGTTAGAGGACAAAAATGGCAGTGTTAGGCCTCAGCAAATGAGACAACAGGTATGTTACTTTGACTTCAGACTGAAAGTTCCCAGGATGGGGGCTTCCCTGAAATTCCCGTATCTACCTAAAGAGTGAGTCATCCAAGAGGAATGCTGACCGCCTTCAGATCTTCTAATACACACTATTATACAAGAAAGAGTACACTCGCAGCACAGAGACACTGAAGATCAGATGCTACATCTCAAGCCCAGAGGAGCTTTGTTTTCTTAGCCTATCTTCTCTACAAAAAACCATGTACACTCCTCTAAAATTACTTACTGTCCTCTGCTTCCCCCCATGCTTCAACCATCTGCCTCTTCTTTGAACCTCCCCCTTTTATACACGGCTCCTAGGTATGTGTGTATTACTATATTTGAATATGAGAAAATATATTTTTTTTCTCATGTTAGCCTTTCTACCATGTGTTTACTACAGCAGACTCAAATACTTGACCTTCAAAGGAAATTTTCCAATTTCCCTAGATCCCTTGTGCTTGTCAGACGTATGTGACCTTTGGTCCACCAATCAGAAACATCCACCCCAGGATAGGCGCTTTATCCCTGTGATACAAATAGGATGGAATTGGGAAGTGTTGGGGAACAGCAGTGACCATACTTAACCTCCAACCAGAGGTGGCAATGTCTAGGAAGACAGCAAGCAGGGTGACCCCAAGAATGTTAGCAGTGCATCCAAGGCATAGGAGTGGTGGCCCTCACCCCATCTTCCTGTGAAGCTTCCTGTCTGCATCACCAGGCTTCAGTGTCCCCTGATCCTTTTTCTCCAGTTTTGACAGTGACACAGAACTTCCCACATTCTTGGATTAATTTCTTTCTTGTTTAAATTAACTAGTTGCTTCTGTTCCTAACAAGCCTTCCTGATACAGGAAGACAGGGCAGAAGGGCCTCACAAAGTTCTGGAAGGATTTGGGCTTTCATTCTTTGATAATATGGACTCTTTTTTTTAATGACAACTTCCATAGTTGTAAACAATAACCCATGGTAATTCCCTCCTTACCCCCACTTTCCCCTTTGAAACTCCACTCTCTATCATATCCCCTCCCCCTCTCAATCAGTCTCTCTTTTATTTTCATGTCATCATCTTTTCCTCCTATTATGATGGTCTTGTGTAGGTAGTGTCAGGTACTGTGAGGTCATGGATATCCAGGCCACTTTGTGTCTGGAGGAGCACATTGTAAGGAGTCCTACCCTTCCTTTGGCTCTTACATTCTTTCCACCACCTCTTCTGCAATGGACCCTGAGCCTTGGGAGGTGTGATAGAGATATTGCAGTGCTGAGCATTCCCCTATCACTTCTTCTCAGCACCATGATGCATTCTGAGTCATCCCAAGGTCACTGCCATCTGAAAAGAGAAGCTTCTCTAACCAAAAGTGAGAGTAGCATTAATATATGCATATGAACATTAGGAGAACTGTTTACTGGGCAGTTTGGTGAACATAGTATATAGATTTAGCCAGACACCAGCAAATGTTATACCCCTGGGGCTCATGAGTACCTCTGTTGCAGGTTTTCATTATTAGGAATGTATTCCCTCCCATGGAGCAGGCCTCCAGTCCAATTAGAGACTGGTTGGTTTCTCCCATAACAGACATGCCACTATTGCACCTGTTGGCTCATTTGGCCAGGCTGGCCAAATTTAAGGCTTGCAGTGTCCACTGTGGAGTATCTTCACTGGTGATTTCTCTCTCTCCCATTGAACTGCATGCAGCGTGGCTTTTTCCAGCTTTGTGTCAGCTGGTCTACATGGAGGAGGTTTTCAGCTCAGCTCCAGCAGGATTTCTCAGTGACCTTGCAGCCCAAGTATATGGAGTGTTCAGCAATAGGGTTTTACCATCTATTCCTGGTGGGAAACCAAGGGTCTCGGCAATGGTCTGTCATGTTTTGGAGGTATCAGGGAACTTCTTGGCCAACAACTCACTGAAAGGTATCCCATCCCTGGCACTGAAAGTTTTCTAGTAATAATCTGTGGCTTCTGAGTGTTGCAGTATCCATAAAAGTAGGTTTCCATACGACTTATTTATGTCCTCTTCGATTTTGATTAACCTCCTTCCACCTTTCCTTTACTCAATCTCTTCCCCTGACCTCAGTTTTAAAAAATATTTTACTTATTTATTTGTCAGAAAAGAGACAAGGAGAGAGAGAGAGAGAGAGAGAGAATGGGTGAGCCAGGGCCTCTAGCTGTTGCAAATGAACTCCAGAAGCAGGCACCACTGTGTATCTGGCTTTATATGGGTACTGGGGAATCGAGCCTGGGTCATTAGGCTTTTGTAGGCAAAAACCATCTTTCCAGTCTGATTATGGACTTTTGAAGGAGGGCCTTTCATCATAATCAAGCACACATGGGTGTTAGGATTCTGCAGCAGACATTGAGGGATGGACCTCCCACCCCTTACCAAGACGCTCGGGCTGTCGTTGAGATTGTTGGTAGTCCACTTCACCCACCAGTCGCCACGCAGGGGTGCTACCTGGACTCCCAAGGAGGATGAAGAATGTAAGAAACTCCTACAACAACATGCTGTCTTCATTCAGCTCAAACACAGGCATGTGGGTACAAAAGAGTGTGGCAAGACCCAGCCTAGCCTGCCTTGAGAAGGGCCACGCACCACTGGAAGAAAAGTGCAGAGCTTGATTCAGGGCTTGTCGGGTGTCACTGGTAAGTAAAAACCAAGCAACTGGCATCTTCAGCTCAAACTGCCTTGCTTTAGAATCCAGGGATGGGAGGGTCACGAGCTCAAACTGGGAGCCACAGGCGGGGCATACTCACTGATCACCTTTTCCATGGAGGTAACAAAATCCGAGGGAAATGGCCCTAGCAAAACTGTCCAGACCTCGAAGGGGGGGGAGTCAGAATCTTCAGGACAGCCATCAGCGTGCCATCCCGGGGCCCTGCGGCGAACCCTGATTTGCTTCTAGCAAATTCCCAGGAGATGCTCACACTGAGAGCCTCAGGCAGAGGAAAGCATTTGCCTTCTTCCTTTGTCAGATGGGAGCATGAGCCCCACTCCCCAAGAATAGCTGCAGAATTCATCGCATTCATGGGTGACAGAGCACTGAACCTGACTAGCAAAAGGTGAGTCATTTGTAGTAATGCCTCCCAACGTTCACTTTACACATGACTAAATAACACTAGGAGCCCACCTATGGAACCTCCATGACATCTTACACTCACTATCGAGAATTTTCCACACAATTCCCATTGCCTCACAGCAGTAGCTACCTCCACTTGTCTCCCCATTCCTACATCAGACAACCCCTGGGTTGTACAACCCAGTTCACTGGAAGAGCTGGGCTGCAAAACGTGAGGAACGTTCCAGAGACCAATGAGAGTGGGCACATCCCAGGACCTGAGTGTCTCCCCAACAAGCTCCCTGTCTCTTCTGCCCAGGATGGGTTCCCACCTCTGGGGATAGACTGTGGGTCATCTGTGGCCTTAGTGACCCTGATATTCTGGCCATTGCTGCTGGATCAAAGTTTGACCTTGGCCCTAAGATGGCCCAATTAGCATCTCCTTTCTGGGAGTTTAGAACTGCTGCAGAGAGACAGCAACTGAGTCTCATGTGTGGACCCAAGGCGGTGAGTGCAGAGAGTGTAAGGGAGAATACACCTCCACACAGAAGACACAGGACCCGGATGTTCCAGAAAATCTATGTTCCTGTTTGTTTCCAGGGACCTGTGTCTCCCAGTCTTTGGATTCCATTATGTACGCATGATGCATGTGTGTGTGTGTGTGTGTGTGTGTATACATATATGTATATATACAAACATATATGTATATATACATATATGTATATATATATATATAATTTTTTGTATATATAAATTTTTTAAATGTATAAAATAAAATTTTTGTATATATATAATATACAAACATATATGTATATATACATATATGTATATATATATAATTTTTTTATTTTAAACCAAGTAAATTAAGTCATATAAACTATATGATATATTTAAATTTTAATGTCAAAAATAAAAGTCATGTAAAAACAGCTGGGTATGGAGGCACACACCTTTAATCCCAGCACTTGGTAGGCAGAGGTAGGCAGAGGTAGGAGGATCACAGTGAGTTCAAGGGCACCATGAGATTACATACAGAATTCCAGATCAGCCTGGACTTGAGTGAAACCCTACCTCAAAAAACCTATATATGCATATATATATATATATATATATATATATATATATATATATATATGATATATATACATATATATACATATATATACATATATGTACATATATGTACATATATATATATATATAGTAAGAGCCAAAAGAAGGGGAGGAGTGCTTTGCAATACTTTCAGACACAAAGTGGCCATGGCACTCAGGACCAGCACAAGACCTGCACACTAGGAGGGGGAAAATGATGACATTAAAATACAAGAGAAACGAGCTGGAAAGAAGAAAGGATTCAGTGGAGAGGGAAAGGAAGGGTGGTGGGAGGAGATTATGTTCATGGTATATTGTTGATATGTATGGAGGATGTCAATGAAAAGTTAATTAATGAATATTTTTTAAAAGGAAAATTTTTGTTTAATTTTGTATTTCAAAATTTAAAAAGTCATATCTCTGGTGCCTCTATGTAATAAACATCACTTAAGTCACAGCGAAGTCCTGCAGTGAGTGATTGTGGCTACATGAGCTACATTCAGCACCCACCTCTTCCTTTGCATGTGTAGAATTCATTTCCAGGGACTACAGAATTCTTTGCAGCTCTAGACTTTTTGTAATGGCAGCAGTTTAGCAGCTGCAGCTCCACCCCTCCCCCACAGCCCATGCTGTGCAAAGGAAGAGAGGATCTCCTCTAATTAATTGGCCCTGGGATTCACTGTCATTGGTCCAAACTAGGGGTATACCCCATCTTTGAGCCAATCGTTGTGGACCAAGAGCTTAGAGCATACTGCTTAGATTAGGCCAATGAGGACTCTCTGGAATCAAAGGGTGGGGTCCACTCACCCATGCCACCTGATTAAAGATGGGTGAAAGAAACTTCCCCAAGAACAATGAGGCATCCCTGGAGGGAGCAGAGACAAGAGACAGAGGTCTCAAAAGTGACCAACACATGCCCACTGTGACCTACAGCTGTAGTCCATGATTCTTCTTTGCTTAATCTTTCTTGAGTTAATTTAAAAGTTTTTTTAAAGTATTTTATTTATTTATTTATTTATTTATTTATTTATTTATTTATTTATTTGAGCGAGGTAGAGGCAGACAGAGAGAATGGGTATTCCAGGGCCCTTATACAAGGAAAACAAACTCCAGATGCATGCTCTACCTTGTGCATTTGGCTTTAGTTTAGTTTAGGGAATCGAATGTGGGTCCTTTGGTTTTGCAGGCAAGTGCCTTAACTGCTAAGCCATCTTTCCAGCCCAATTTAAAACTTGTGACCAGAGTTCTTGCTAAAGTTGATCTTCCCTTTCTTACTTTCACTACCAGCTCTTTCTAAAACATTCCTGAGCTGCCTCCAGGACATTCCCAGTTAAATGGAGAGGGAAGGAAGTGAAGTCACATCTCATTCCCTCCAGTGGATAGAGAGAGACTCACATGGTTGGGGTCAAGATCCTAGTTTCTAAGAACATTGAACAGAAATGCAGCTATTCAGACCAATGACAGACTCTGAACAAGATTTAAATGATGGTACTGAGGAAAGTTTCTGAGATGAGTAGAAAGTGTTTAAATGCAAATTCTACACATTGCATAATGTTCTATTAAGTCCAAGCTGTGTGGAGGAAGATTCTGTGAGCTGACTCATCTGCACAGAATCTGAGCTTGAGGAATTGCAACCCTCAGGATGATTTTGTCCTACTAGACTGTTTTCATTCCTACATCTCCTGTATCAACGTTTCTGGAGGGAACACTTTCAAGATCCTCTGCAATGAGATGGAACTACTACTTCAAAACCATCTAAATGATTAAAGCCATAAAATAAATAATGCTGTGTAATCAGTGGGATGGATGTAATTGGCAGGAAAACGACAGATAATAGCCAATTGTCCTTTTTAAATATGCTGAATCACCAGCGGGCACGATGACATAGGGATGGTCTTATGTGAAGAACACAAATCTTGAAAATCTGGAGTGCAAAGCAATTTGAAACTGTCTATAAAGATGGATTTAGTAATGTCCTACCAATATTTTGGTTTCCAAGAAAGAAATATATGATTAAAATCCATATGGAAGCCAGGCAGGCTGGCACACACCTTCAATCCCAACACTCAGGAGGCAGAGGTAGGATTTGTGTGAGTTTGAGGCCAGTCTGAGACTATATAGTGAATCCCAGGTCAGCCTGGGCTAAAGCAAGACCCTACCTCAAAAACCAAAACAAACAAAAACACGCATATGGATGCCAGGCATGTAATCCCAGCATTCTGCAGGCTGAGGTACAAGGATCTGGAGTTTGTACCCAGCCTGGGTTACATAGTAAGACCATTATTTCAAATAAAAATGGGGCCTAAAACAAAAAATAGGGCTTGGAGAGACGTCTTCAGGATTAAAGGTAGTTGCCTGCAAAGCCTCATGTCTTGTGTTTGATTCCCCAGCACCCACATAAAGCTAGATAAACAAAGTAGCACATGCATGGAGTTTGTTTTCCATGGCAGGAGCCCCTGGAGTGCCCATTCTCTTTCCCTCCCTTCCTCCTCCTTCTCTCAAGCTCTCTCTCTCTCCTTCCTTGCAAATAGAGTTTTTTAAAAGTTAAACAAAAAACCAAGGCTCTGATAAGATGGAATAACAGTTAAATGCTCTTGTTTGCAAAGCCTGCTGGTCCAGGTTCAATTTCTAAGCCACCTATGTAAGCTGGATGAAAAAAGTGATGCAAGCATCTGGTGTTCCTTTATTTTTTTTTTAATTTTTTTCTTCATTATTTATTTATTTATTTAAGAGCGACAGACACAGAGAAAGAGACAGATAGAGAGAGAGAGAGGGATGGACGCGCCAGGGCTTCCAGCCACTGCAAACAGAACTCCAGATGTGTGCACCCCCATGTGCATCTGGCTAACGTGGGTCCTGGGGAATCGAGCCTTGAACTGGAGTCGTTAGGCTTCACAGGCAAGCGCTTAACCGCTAAGCCATCTCTCCAGCCCTCTGGTGTTCCTTTAGCAGCTGCAAGAGGCCCTGGCGCACCACACAGCAAACGAACTCCAGATACATGTGTCATTTTTTGTGCACCTGACTTTATGTGTATCCTGAGGAATCAAATTCAGGACTCGAGGCTTTGCAGGCAAATGCTTTTAACGCCTAGCACGCGTGTGCACACAAATACACATGTGAATAATTTAAAAAATTAAGTATGCTCTTTTAATAAATTTAATCTTAAAATTCCTACTGCATAATATTTATTACCTTAATAACAGTATAAATTTGATATAAATACAGTAGTCCATGCTTTATAACCTCAAAGTTCCCATGATGCAACCCAGCTGGTTACTGCAATGACGTGTTTTTCTCATTGCCCTTGCTACTCTCTACCCAGCATCCCCTTCTTTTTCCTTGTCCTCATAAATGTCTGCTTCAGAACTCAAGTTCTCTGATACCTACTCTTTCCTATACTCCCTAGCCAGGATTTTCTTCATGCTCCTATCCAAAAGGGCGAAATGTGTTTTACAAACAATTTTACAACAGTACAAAGACTAGTATCTTAAACTATTTTTTGTCATCTGCAACAAAATTTACTAATTACAATCTGAAATATATGGATATGCATATACTTATATATATATATATATAAGAATATACACACACATACATGAACACAGATGTGGGTTACATGGATGGACTGGGGATTGTAAACTCTTGTTTTTTTGAACACCTGATTTCATCATCCAAGAATCAGACCTATAAAATAAGAGATATCAACCAATCTACAACACGTTGCCATTTACTGACAGGCGCCGGTTCCCCCATGCACATGGGAGGGCAGTTCAAATAAACAAACACTTAGTGATGTCCAACGAAGTGTAAACAAGATCCAAATAAATGAGTGGGTACATTTACTTCCTGCTCAGGCGTCAGTTCCTTATTAGTTTGTCTTAAACCATGGCTTCATTGCCTCCAATCGGATGGGATTCATCAGCCACGTTGCCTCCCAGTGCTGGCTCGTTCAGGAAAATTAATGCTGCAATGAATGCTAGACACATGTTAAAGCATGATCGTGACTCACGTAAATCTCCTTTTCGCTCATGGCTGATCATTCCATTACGTCATAATTATCATACAGCTATAGCACAAATACATGGTTATTTCCATCCCTCCGTCCAGATGGTCGGTTACATGATAATTACAGTATGTTTGTACTTGCTGGGTTTAATTACCAGATAATCAGGAAGAACATGCAAATTGCTAGGTTGTTGTAACACAGTACATTGAACCAAGTAAAACCTGTGTATTGCATATAAGTAAACAAGTTCTTACAGGGTACTGTGTTGGTGACATGTGACGACAAGAACGCCTGAGGTTACTGAGAGGGGCATTGTGTGGGTTAGCATTACGCTCTCCGAGCTCGGATTAATGTCCAGATGACAAGGAAATGTAATGGGAGAGACACTCATGCTGCCACGCCTGCGTGGGGACAATGGGGACCTGGCCACAGGAGTGGCTGCATGAGGTGCCAGCTTGTGGCTCTAGTATCCACCTTTTCCAAGCAAGTGCATTCCAGAGTCACCTGCACACATCTGTTCTCAGCCCAATCATGCACCTGCCCAAGTGCTGGTAGGGCAAGATCACAAAACACCCCAGCACACTTCTGCTCTGACCAAATCATTGGTGCAGGGAGAAGCCAGCTGCCAGAACTCCGGTGTGTGCTGTCAATGATTGGCTCCCAGAGCCCCAGTGTGTGCTGTCAGTGACGGGCTCCCAGATTTCCAGTGTGTGCCGTCAGTGATGGGCTCCCAGAGCTCCAGTGTTGTCAGTGATGGGCTCCCAGAGCTCCAGTGTTGTCAGTGACGGGCTCCCAGAGCTCCAGTGTTGTCAGTGACGGGCTCCCAGAGCCCCACTGTGTGCTGTCAGTGACGGGCTCCCAGAGCCCCACTGTGTGCTGTCAGTGACGGGCTCCCAGAGCCCCAGTGTGTGCTGTCAGTGACGGGCTCCCAGAGCCCCAGTGTGTGCTGTCAGTGACGGGCTCCCAGAGCCCCAGTGTGTGCTGTCAGTGACGGGCTCCCAGAGCCCCAGTGTGTGCTGTCAGTGACGGGCTCCCAGAGCCCCAGTGTGTGCTGTCAGTGACGGGCTCCCAGAGCCCCAGTGTGTGCTGTCAGTGACGGGCTCCCAGAGCTCCAGTGTGTGCTGTCAGTGACGGGCTCCCAGAGCCCCAGTGTGTGCTGTCAGTGACGGGCTCCCAGAGCTCCAGTGTGTGCTGTCAGTGACGGGCTCCCAGAGCTCCAGTGTGTGCTGTCAGTGACGGGCTCCCAGAGCCCCAGTGTGTGCTGTCAGTGATGGGCTCCCAGAGCTCCAGTGTGTGCTGTCAGTGACGGGCTCCCAGAGCCCCAGTGTGTGCTGTCAGTGACGGGCTCCCAGATCTCCAGTGTGTGCTGTCAATGACGGGCTCCCAGAGCCCCACTGTGTGCTGTCAGTGACAGGCTCCCAGAGCCCCACTGTGTGCTGTCAGTGACAGGCTCCCAGAGCCCCACTGTGTGCTGTCAGTGACGGGCTCCCAGAGCCCCACTGTGTGCTGTCAGTGACGGGCTCCCAGAGCCCCACTGTGTGCTGTCCGTGACGGGCTCCCAGAGCCCCACTGTGTGCTGTCAGTGACGGGCTCCCAGAGCCCCACTGTGTGCTGTCAGTGACTGGTGCTGGAGCTAAGTCATTTTTCCCTTCACTCATCCAGGGGAGTGACTCAAGTCGATATTGTCTGATTCTTGGATCAAGCCACTGCTGGACATTGCATAGTTGCCTCATTAGTGCACTTCCCTACCTCCCCACCACTATTCCTAGTTGAAAGTTCTGTTGTGAAGGGGCCACATTCTTCCCAGTTTCCTGAAGTGAGACTTGGGACCTCTAAAGTCAGCATATGCCCTCTCCCATGGCTATCATGATTGGCTGAATGTTGGACATAAGTCACGTAAACCAATCTTACATCAGAATATTTTCTGGGAAAAAAAAATGCCAGAACCAAGACATGTCACCCTTCTTTCCTGGATGGGAACAGTGAAATCTGAAGCCACAAGGGCTATTTGTAGCTGTAAGGAAGAAACTGGGTTTTTTGTGACATCTTTGAGCCATGGGATGCAGTTTTACCTAAATGAAACCTTCATCAACATTTCCAAGCACATGAGTGAACAAACGACCTCTCCTTGCATATGCCACCTTGACTGGTAGTTTTTGATATTGACAACTAGAGCCATAATTCCTTTAAAGCTGTCAGATTTCACTCTCTGGCTTGCCACAGGAAATCCCTTATCACCTTGTCTTGAGTTTTAAAATTATTATTATTTTTTGAATTGTTTGTGTGTGTGTTTGTTTATGAGTATGCATGCTTGCTAGGACTGCAGAAGCCCACCCCGGCTTCTGGCTTTTTAATGTGAGATCTGGGGATCAAACCCAGGTACTCACTTGAACAGCCAGCACTTTCTCCACAGAGCCATCTCCCCTGTCTCTGTTTTTGTTTTGAAACATGGAGCCCAGGAGGGCATCGGGTTCATGATCCTCCCACATCAGCATCCTGAGTGCTGGGATTACAGGTGCTCATCATCATGCCCAGCTCTTAGATTCCTCGGCCCTACTCTTAGATCAGCTTTGAGACCTCATTTCTGAAGCTTCTGTATTAACTGCTCTCCCTGTTGACATGAGAAGAGCGAGAAGGCCTTGGTCCTGGGGGAGGAGGCAGGGGATCTTTCCAAAACTCTGCTCTTCTCCCATGAAATCCAGAGGGGAACTGAGAGACAAGCCAGGTGGGATATTACTTGAAGGCACTCCAAGTCATAGGCCAGGGTGTGCAAGATCAAGGGCACGGCCAGGAAGACAAGTGACTGGTAAACCCAGAAGGCAAAGGACAGACATGTTGCCAAGGAATGGAAGGGCCTTGGGCAGAGAGGCAGAGCCCTGTGTGTAGGGTTGCCCTCATCCAGGGTATGTCATCTGTCTATTTCAGAGTTGTATTGGTTACCTTCTGCTCGCTGGGACAAAATACACAACCAGAAGCAACTTATGGAAGGAAAAGGGTTTAATTTGGCTTAGAGTTCCGGAAGGTAGAGTCCATCACCATGGGGGATGGAAGAAGCAGAGCAGGAAACCTGTTTTGACAGGGAGGAAACAGAGGAAGAGAGTGAAGACCAAGTGGGGGCCGGGCTCAAAAAACGTCAAGGCCGACCTCCAATGACTCACTTCCTCCAGCAAGGCTCCACCTCCCAAAGGTCCCAGCATCTCCCTCAACAGCACCACTATACCAGTTGCCTTCTTATTACTGGAACCAGAAGCACCCCACCAGAAGCAGCTTATGAGAGGAAAGGGTTTATCTTGGCTTACAGTTTCAAGGGAAGCTCCACCTTGGCAGGGAAAGCACAGCAGAGTAGGCAGCCACGTATCACATTTTGTCACAGCAACAGGAAGGAAGTAGTCCGAGTGAGCCAGCTCTAAACGCGACAGTCTGCCCTGGTGGCAAGGCTCCAGCAAACTCTAAGCCTCCCCAAACTCCACTGGCAAGTCGTCAAAACACATAAGCCCATGGGAGACATTTCATTCAAACCAACACAACCACCATCTGGGTATCAAATATCCAAACCCAGACCTCCACAGGAGCCAACACTTGAAGCAGCCCTGTCAGGCCGGATGCTCAATCACCTCCTGCCTACAACCCGCATCCCAAATGACCATGACGTGATGCCACTTTCCGGCTCCTGCTCTGCCTTCCCAGGGATCATGGACTCTACCCTCTGGAATGGTAAAGCCAAATCAATCCCTTTTCCTTCCTCAAATTGCTTCTGGTCAAATATTTTGTTCCAGCAATGAAAGAGTGCAATTAGTGCCATCAAATTAAAGAGACGGATGTCTCTTATGGCTCTATCCCTGTGCAGCAGGTGTCAGGTGTTGTGGGGAGGGATACAGAAGAGAAGTAAACCAAAGAGATGTTCAGGGAGAACTTCCTGCTGGAAAAGTCAATGACATGGAAACCGAGGACAGAGAAGCCATAGGCACAATAGGAGTGGGCGTGACTCCAGGAGAAGCCAAGGGCTTGGTAAACAGAGGGAGCGTGCAAATTTTGGGAAGCAGGAAGAAGTCTGTGAGGGAAGAAAGGCAGAGGGATTTCTGGCTCAATGGAAATACAGCTGCCCAGGCAAACAGGCCATAGCTTCAAGGCTGGGAGGGACAGACTTGGCACTTTACCTCAAGGACAGCTTGTAACAGGCAGGCTGGCCTGTTCAGATAGCCCTGTAAGGTGATCAGATTGGCCTGTAAAGGAATCACTGCCCATGTTTTGCTCTAGACTTTGTTTCTAAGCTGATTTTCAAAGATCTTTGTGGAGGATAAAAAATACTAACCAACTCCCAAACCAGATGGATGGAATGGCACATACCTATACTACCAGTGACCTGGGAGGCTGAGGCGGGAGGATCTAAAATTCCAGGCCTTATCAACATTCCATCATAGATGATACAGGAGGACAGAAGGCCCCCATCCCTCCCTGAGGAGTTACAGGCAGCTAACGGTGACAGGGAAGTGTGCAACTTCTGTGGTGGCATAACCACCCAGAGGATGTGCTCTGGGTAAGTAACCTAAGATATGCAGGCAATTCTCACTAAGCTCAGTGGGTCATGCCCACACACAAGCAAAAAGAAGAGATCCAGGAAGAAGAGGGACAAGGACAAGTTAGGAAGGAAAGGGGTTCAGTGGAAGGGAGATGGGGAGGGGGGTCAAGAGAAGGTGATGGGAAGGAATTATGATCAAAAAACATAACATACATGCATAAACATTTTCAACAAAAATATAAGTTTTTAAAAAGATCCAGGCCTGCGTGGGTTACAAAGTTCAAGTCCAGCCTGTGCAACCTACTGAAACCTTGTTTCAAACTTAAAATTAAAAGGGCTGGGAAGGGCTGATGAGATGGCTTAGCAGTTAAGGGACTTGCCTACAAAGCCTAAGGACCCAGGGTTGACTCCCCAGAACCCACATAAGCCAGATGCACATGGTTGTGCATGCGTCTGAAGTTCGTTTGCAGTGGCTGGAGGCCCTGTTGTGCCCATTCTCTCTCTCTCTCTCTCTCTCTCATAAATAAATAAATAATTTAGAAACATTTTTAAATGGCAGGGAATATATTTCCACGGTAGGACATTTGCCTAGTATACACAAGGCCATATATTCAATCTTCTAGCTCTGCAATAAATAAACAAATGAAGAAATAAATAAATAACCCCCACACCGATTTTCCTATAACCCAAGTACAGCACAGGCTGTGGGCTTCAGGTACACTCATACCACACTGACTTCCTCTTCACACCTGTCTGATATTCAAGACGCCCTTGGAACACTCTCAATAAATCTTTTCAACTGTTGTCCTCGAAGCAGAAGGCCCGGTGCTCAGCGTGTGTTGACACTGCAAAACCTAGCATTTTCCAAACTCTAGTCACCTGGCGTAGTGACTGCTTCACCACCGTGGGCCAGCTTCTCTCTGGTCAGGATGCTGTCACCTACATGGAGATGTCAACCACCTCTCTTTCTGGTGCTATAAAGCTTAAGTGGGACATTAACTCAGAATGCTATCTGAATCAGAAAGCTAGATGTATCCTGTGCTAGATGACCGTAATTATGCATGCAGCTGACCTCTTATGGACCAAGACAGATGACAAAGAAAGACAGGAAATGGATTTTTATGTACATGAGCTGCTTTATGGAAATATGCTTCAGGTTTTATTGACACAGTCCCCCATTGCCTCTGACTTTTCTTCTATTTTTTATGCAGCCAATCATCATCATCATCATCATCATTGACACTGGCAATAAGAATGATGGCCAGCAAGCCACAACGGCAAGAACAGCAACCACTCATTATGATTACAATGTGCTGTGTTCAGAATTAAGCACCTGAAATAAATTGGCTCCTTTAATATTTACTCACAATAACCTTGTGAGACACACAATATTATATCCCACTTCATAGATTAGAAAATTGAGACAGAGAAGCAAATAGTAACTACTACTACAGGGAGGATTAGAACTCAGGCCCTGAGACACCAATGCCCACACACACTTGACCCAGGAGAAAGCACAGGTTATGAATTATTAGAAAGTCAGTCCCAGATCCCGCATCCATTGGCTTCTATGATGCTCAGCACAGGACAGATGTCTGTCTGCTGCCCACTATTTATCCTTGGTGAACTCCCCACGAACCACAGCACAGAGCCAAGCTAGGCCCAATCACCTGGGCCAAGTTCTCATTAAAATGTGTGTATGTGTGTTTAAGGGGCCTAATGATTATTTTCAGTCCTGGTTCCTGCTTATTTGGTTGGGTTTTTCACAATTAATTAGGAGCCTACATTAATGAGAGGGGAGCACGTGTCCAGCTGGTCCTCCCAGATGTTCCTGGAAAGAGACTCTCCAATTTTCACAGCAGGGCAGTGTAAACACATGTGGAAAAGCTGCTTGGGGCTGGTTCGCTTCTCAGTGTGCCCCGTGAGAAGGAACTTAGAGCTGATACTGTTTTCAGTGCGTCCCGTGAAAAGGAACTTAGGGCTGGCTGGATGTCTGGGTTATCAAGGTCTAAAATGACGGCCCCCCCCCAAACAATGCTGGTGTGGCTCTGCCACAGGACAACCATGATCACACTTCTCATCAGGCTCCTGAACAAGAGGACAAAGGAAGCCTCAGCTAAGAGCAAGAAGGGAAGAGTAGAGTTATCCCTGAAGAGCAGAGGGTGAAGAGAAAACTAAAATTCAGGACACATGAATGTCACTGGTACCTCTGCATCATGTCAACGGTCTACTTTCCCTTCTGGTGGTGGCCCTGAAGTTCCCTCTGTCCCTGTGATGAGAAAAGACTCACCAACTTGTCCCAGCGTGGTGGTTCATATTGATTGTCAACTTGACAGTGCCTAGAATCCCCTGTGAGGGCTTATGTAGTTTAGAGTAGCTTCTAGGCATGCCTGTGAGGAACCAGCTTCCTTAGGTTAACTGAGGTGGGGAGACGCACCTTCACTGTGAGTGGCACCATTCCATGGGCTGGGATTCGGGACTATCTAAAAAGGAGCGTGCTGACTGGGTAGCAGCGTTTGTCACTTTATTTTCGTCACTGTGAGCTGGATGTGAGCAGTTGCCTCAAGCTCCTGCCAACATGCCTTCCCCACTGTGACAACTCTAACCTTGAAGTGGAAGCTGAAATTAAAAAACAAAAGAAAAACCCCTTCCTCTCTTCAACTAATTTTTGTCAGGTATATTGTCTCAGTAATGAGAAGTTAACAGATACACCCAGGTTCATTCTGAATGAAAAGAAGTGGGGGCTCCTCTCAGTATCTCTCCAAGGACTATGAGAAGCCTCACCCTTTCCATGGCCTCCACTCGCAGGAACCAAGAAGAATGAGGATGACTCACAAGCGTCAGTTGGCTATCTCTCCCAAGGCACTGGATCCAGGCCAGGCACTGAGGCAGGGGCCTGGGCTTCCTTCACTACCTTGGCCCCAGATATTGGCACAGTCCACAAGCTCCCTCGGGTACGTGCATCAGCGCAGTACTGTTCAGCCCAGGGAGGGAAGGAGGTGCTGGCTACAGCACATGAACCTTCCCAATGTTACGTACACGAAGTGGAAAGGCCAAAGAATGAGCGGTGCTGTTTACCTGAGATACCTAGAGAAGGCAAAAGTTCAGAGACAGCGGAATGGGGATACCTGGGGAGTTAGCGTTTAATGGGGGCACCGTTTCAGTTTGGGGTTTCAGAAAGTTCTGGAGATGGGTACGCTGTTGGTTGTGTAGCAATGTGACCAAGTTAACATTGTTTCATTTTACAGTTAAAGTGGATAAAAAGGCAAATTGTATGCTGAGAGTACTTTACCATTGTGAAAGAAAGATCAGGGAAGAAGGGAAGGAAGGAAAGACAGTGGGGGGCAGCTGCTAGACATTTCCTGGAAGAGTAGGCCTGCAGAAATCTCCCACTGGGCCCAGCTTTTCCCTGCATGGCCCTCAGCTAAGTCCCTTGCTCAAGTTCGACCTCACTGGTCTCCACAGCACGTGCATAGATACTACATGCTCTGGGCACTGAGGCTATGGGGAGTTTATGCCCTCAGAGGCTTTCGATTCAGTTATCACTTTATTGGAATGTATAGAGAAAAGAGGAATAAAACCTACAACATTTACTTTTTGTTTGGGACTAAATACTTAGATATCAAAAAGTAAAGACAGTTTGGAGAGATGGCTTAGCAGCTAAGGATCTTGCCTGCGAAGCCTAACGATCCAGGCTCGACTCCCCAGAACCCACGTAAGCCAGATGCACAAGGTGACACACATGCACAAGGTGGAGCACATGTCTGGACTTCTTTTGTGGTGGCTAGAGGCCCTGGCATACCAATACTTTCCCTCTCTTCCTCACAAATAAAATTAAAAACATTGAAAAATTAAAGAAAAAAATACCCTAAAGTCTTTGGCTACTTTGTAATGATGAGTCATTGGGTTTTTATGAATGTATATTAATTGTACAAAATAATGGGTTTCAACATGACATTATCATATACCTAACTGTCCCCCTTCTACTGGCAAGTCACTTTTTAAAATTAGATTGCACACATGGTAGAAAACATGCAGTCCCTCCCTGTCTTACTGAGTCTGACTAATGTAATTCTACATGATAAGCTCCTGTTCTACCCATTTTCCTTCTGTGACATGATTTTGTCCTTCTTTACAGCAGGATACTACTCTGCTGGGCATAGGTGACACATTCATGGACCGGAACAGAGGCTGATGCCACAACTCGGCCACTTTGAACAGTGCTGCCCTCAACATGGCTGGGCAATTGGTCCCTACTGTATGCTCACTTGATTCCTTCAGGTGTGTGTACTCACGAGTGGGACAGTTGGGTCATATGGAATAGTAGTTATCTCACTGCTGGGGCAAAACATCTGACTTAATAAAGCAACTTATTAAAAAGGAAAAGGGTTTATTTCAGCTTACAGTTCAAATGCAAGTTTCATCATGGTGTTGGGAAAACATGAAAGGCCTGATCAGGAAATCTGGGTCACATCTCCACATCAGCAGGATGTGAGAAGGTCTGAGTACTTGAACTTGGAGCTGGGCTATATTACTCCAAAGCCTGCCTCCAGTGACACACCTGCTCCAACAAGGCTCCATCTCCCAAAGGCCCCACACTTCCCCAGGGTGCTACCAGCTGGGGACCAAATATTCAAAACACATGAGCAATGGGGACATTTTATTCAAACCATTACATATGGTAATTCTATTTTTTTTTAAAAATTTTGCTTATAAGAGAGAAAGAAAGGGTCAGAGAGAGGGAGAGAGAGAGAATTGGCACACCAGGGCCTCCAGCCACTGCAGTCGATCTCCAGACTCATGTGTTCCACCTTGTGCACATGCATCTCTTTCTGTGTATGTGTCACCTTGTGTATCTGGCTTACATGGGTTCTGAGGAGTCAAACCTAGGTCCTTAGGCTTTGCAGGCAAGTGCCTTAACTGCCAAGCCATCTCTCCAGCCCTGTAATTCTATTTTTGATTTTGATTTTTGTCCACCATCCCCCATCCTTCTTCCACTGAACCCCTTCTTCTTTCCAACTGTTCTCACTCCTACTTTAATGTCATGTTCCCCCTCTGCTTCCATTCATGATGACGTATTGATGAGCTCAATACTGTTCAAATCTTGTTCAAGTAATGACAGTCACTGAATTTTTTTTTCTTTTGAGGAACGTCTATGCTGATTTCCAAAGTGGCTTCATTGATTTATACTAAGGGCTTACACTGTAGTGACCTGCATGTTGCTGGGACAAAGCATCTGACCAAAAGTAGCTGATGGGAGGAAAGCATTTATTTTGGCTTATAGCCATGAGGGGAAGCTTCGCGATGGCAGAGCAGAGGCTGGGCATCACCTCTGCCACAGCAGGTGCGAAGCAGCAGCAGGAGAGTGAGAGGAACTCTAGCAAGGTGGAACTAGCCCTAAGCCTCACCCCAGCAGCACACCTCCTCCAGCAAGCCTCCACCTCCCAAATTACCATCAGCTGGGGACCAAACATTCAGAACGCTTGAATTTACGAGGAACATTTGTTGCAAACCGCCACACAAATGTTTTTTCATTATAACAAGACAGACATAACATAAAACTTGCTACTTTAATCCTTTTTCAGTGTATTATACAGTAATGTTAAGTGCAGTCACACTATTATGCAGTTATTGTCACTAACTATCTCCAGAACTTTCTCATCAGCCCATCCTGAAACTCTGCTCACTCTAAACACTAATTCCTACTTCTGCCCTAGCCCACAACCAACCCCATAGTACTTTTTATGCACCTGAGTACCCTAGGGGTCAGAAGGGGGATCTCACATTATCTGTCCTTCTATAACTGGCTTATTTTACTTGGCATACCATCTTCAAGGTTCGCTCTGATAACATGTGTCAGAATTCCCTGTCTTCAGTAGCTAATACTACTTTGTAAACCTGCAATTTGTTCACCCGTCCATCCTCCCTGTTTGCTTAGGTTACTTCCCTCTTTTGTCTTCCACAGACAATATTACTGTGAACACAGGTATGCAGCATCTCATTTCTTTTGCTCACAACATGGCCAGAAGTAGAAGCACTGAGTTATATAATAATTTTATATATTTCATTTTTTGAGGCATAATCAGTATGTTCCACAGTAGATGGATTTTCCATTCTCACCAATAATACAGAACAAGCTCAGTTTTGCTACTTTCATACCAACTTGGTATTTTGTGGATTTTTAAAAATGTTATTGTTATAGCCATCCCCAAGTATGTGAAATAGGATGCCCTGCGGTTTTGATGCACATTTTCCTAGTGATTTAGGACAATAAATATCTTTCTTGCTTTTAAAAAATATCTTCATCCATGTTTTGTGAACTTTTTACCTGTTTTGATTGCTATTGAATTACAGGATGTTTTTGTATATACTAGATATTAAGCATGCACACACACATGATCTCAAAATGGTCTTTCAGATATCTCAGATACTGTGTATTGCCTTCTTATTCTGTTGGCGAGTCTTTCATACACAAATCTTAAATCTTGACAAATTCGGATGTATTTACTTACAGTTTTGGTATCATAGCTACAAAATCATTGCTGAATCCAACATCCTTAAGCTTTTCTCCTATATTTTCTTTCTGTCTCCCTCCCCCCTCTCTCTTTTGTTTTTTTGTTTGATTGTTTGTTTGTTTTGTTTTTTGAGGTAGGGTCTCACTCTAGTCCAAACTGACCTGTCTCAGGTTGGCCTTGAACTCACAGCAATCCTCCTGTCTCTGCCTCTCAAGTGCTGGGATTAAAGGCATGCACCACCAAACCTGGCCTCTCCTACATTTTCTTTCAAGTATTTTATAGTTTTAGTGCATACATTGAAGTTTTTAATCTATTTTGAAAATTTTGGGTTTTTACAGCTGCATTTTTTCACTTTATTATTATTTTGTAATTTTTTTATGAGAGAGAGCATGAGTGGGAGAAAGAGAGAAGGGGGAGACAGAATTGACATACCAGGACCTCCAGCCACTGTAAATAGAGCTTCAGATTTGTGTGCAACCTTGTGCTTGAGTCACTTTGTGCATGTGGCTTACATGGGACCTGGGGAGTCAAACATGAGTTCTTAGGCTTCATAGGTAAGTGCCTTGACAGCTAAGCTATCTCTCCAGCACTACTTTATTTTATTTTAATTTTTGCCTGTGTGTGCATGTATGTAATGTGGGGGGTGTGTGTGTGTGTGTGTGCACATGTATGTGCATTTGCAGCACCCCATACACTCACCTGCAGTAGGGGTAGCTCGCGTGTGGTGGCTGGAGTGGAACCTCAGGCGTCCCACACCACTGCTTTCAGCCTGGTCTTGATGATTGAGGCAGAGTCCCCTTTTACTGATTCTGGAGCTTATGGGAGAGATTCTCCAAAGATTCCCAAGTCTCTGCAATCCTGAAGGACTGGGGCTTTAAATGCACTGCTTTACATGGAATCTAGAGATTTGACTTCACCCAGTCAATGGCTTCCTCAGGTCTTCATGCTTGTGAAGGAATCTCACTTATCTGCGGAGCCATCTCTCCAGCCTAGCTTTCTTAATTTGCAGGTAGATCTCCTGTTTTCCCAGATCTGTTTGGTGAAAAGCCTATCCTTCTCTCAAGAAGTGGTCTTAGCTCTCCTATTGAAACTGATCATATGAGCCAGAGCTTGTTTCTAGACTGTCTGTTCTAGTCCACTGAAGTCAGCTGTTGTGCTGGTGCCATACTGTTTTGTTTACTATAACTTTAAAATAGGGTGTGTCATCCACAATTTTATTTTCAAGATTATACTGGTTACTTGGAGTCTTTAAGACATTCTTTGAGAGTCTACAGAGGTTGCAGAATGGATTTTGTATTTCTGAAAAAATAATATAGTTAAGATTTTTTGTTGTATTGTGGTCTGTGTAGTGTGATGTATATGGCATATGCACATATGTATGCATATGCATGAATCCTGAGCATGCCCATGTGGAAGTCAGAGGAGAACGTCGGGTATCCCCCTTCCATTGTTAATCTGCATGCTTCCAGGAGATGCAACCTCTCCCTCTTTCTGGAGCTCCCCATTTGTACAGGTCTCAGTGGTTCTGTGATATCAGCTCCCTGCAGAACTGGGGTAACAGGCATGCATGACCACATTTAGCTGTATATGTGGGTGCTAGGTTGTCTAAGGCCCCACAGACCCTCATGTTTGCATGCAAAGCACTCTTACCACTGAGCCATCTCTCCAACACTATAATGATTAAGATTTTGATAGGTATTGTCTTAAGTAACATTGACATTTTAACAATATTGTCTTTGCATTGACCAAAATGGGATGTGTTTCTAATCCTTTATTTATTTCATTTATTTATTTGTTTGTTTTTCAATTTTTCATGGTAGGGTCTCACTCTAGCCCAGGCTGACCTGGAATTCACTATATAATCTCAGGGTGACCTTGAACTCATGGGGATCCTCTTCCCTCTGCTTCCCCGGTGCTGGGATTAAAGGCGTGCACCACCACGTGTGGCCTCTAATCCTTTAAATCTTCTTTAACTCCTTTCGACAATGTTTCATGATTTGCATCGTCATGAGGTCTCTTGTGTACCTGGCTAAATTAATGTACTATAGAATGCTGATGCTATGATAAACAGAATTTTTTCATGTTCTTCAGACTGCCCTGTGTTGGTATTCATAAATATGACCCATTTCCATGTTCACTTATGTTCTGCCATTTCAGTCAGTCAATTCACTTACTAGTTCTAACATTTGTATTAGTGTTGTGGGCTTGCTCTATTTTCTACAAATAAGGTGAAAGTATCTGCAAAGAGAGATCACTTTCTTTCTCCCTGGCTAATTGGAATATCTTCAATTTCTTTTTATTTATTTATTTTTTTCTTTTTTTTTTCTTTATTAGTTAGTTTTGTATTCAGCAAATAGAGTCAGTTTGGTACCATTATTAGGCTCATCCGTGACCTACCCCCTCCCCTTGGCCCCTCCTTGTTGAGGTATACGGGTCATGCATTGTGGAGTTAGCCCACAGTTATGGGTAAGATAAATGTCTCTGCATATCATGACCCAACATGTGGCTCTGACATTCTTTCCGCCCCCTCTTCCACAAAATTTCGCTGAGCCATGTTGGGTTCATTTTTGGTCTGCTTCAGTGATGAGGTGTCAGGGGCCTCTTAGGCTCTGGCTCTCTGATTTGGTAGGAGTTGATTTCTCTCTGTGTTGATCTCCTTCCCCCTTCTGCTGGTATCTGGTTCATCAGGAAAACAGCACCCTTGCTTGTTTCACCAATTTTTCTTAGTTTCAGCCGGGGCCCTTGCGAGGATCTACATCTATCTGAAAAAGAGAAGCAGATTCTCCAATGGAGACTAAGTTAGCACCAGGGCAAATGAGATAACCCTTACTTTTTTATAGAGAATTTAATAGGTGTAGGCCCTCTTGTAGCCCATGGTTGATGGTAGCTTGATATTGGCAAGTGGGCTTATGTTTGGTTATGGTTCTGACTTGTTTCCCAGCTCCAGCTATGGGTCCCGTACCACTGAGGAGATCAGTTAGCCAAATTAAGAGCAGCTGGTTCCCCACCATGGCTGTGTGCCACTATTGCACTTGTGTGGGCATCACAACAAGTTATTTGCTGCTAAGTAGATTAGACCATGAGTTGCTTGGACAGATATTGGTCATTTTCCCCCAGTTGCCCATGTAGCACCTTTTAGCACTAGATGCGCTGACTGTCTGGGGACTGACTCTCTTCCAACTTCCAGCCATGCCATTCTATTTTGCATGTCAACCACATAAGGTGTCTTTAGCAGTAGGGTCTTACTACTAACCTTTGGTGGGTCATCAAGTACTCTGACAGAAATCTGTCTGTCTTTTAGGAAACCTTGTAAGTCTCTCTGATCAAAAGCTCATTGTGGATGATAGCCCCATGCTGGTACTGGGAGTTACAGGTCAGGCCCACTAAGAAAATGAGGAAAAAGATAACTAATATACAAGAGTTAGAGAGAAGAGAGAGAGAGAGAGGGAGAGGGAGAGGGAGGGAGGGAAGATGTAGAAGATTAAGGTTAGTCTTGATCCTACCCTCTCCAGTGTCTTGTGATTCAGTTGTTCCCTGTAAGGGCCTGGTGAAGGATCAGCCATTTGGTCTGTCTTTTAGTAAGCAGAAGATTATGGTACCATTGCCGTTTGGGTCTAGATTTGTGTTTCCCACCCCTTTGATGCCCTCCCCTCCCTCCCCTTCCATCCTAGTGTCTAGTCCACGAGATGCTTGCTGGATATGTAAGGTATCTTGGGTAGATTCAGGTTAGGTGCTGTAGATGAGTGAGACTATGTGGCAATTTTTTTTCTGTGATTGGGTAAATTCACTGAGAATGATCTGTTCCAGGTTCAACCATTTTTCCTCAAATTTCATTGTGTCATTTTTTCTTAGTGCTGTATAGAATTCCATTGTGTAGATATACCACATCTTAGTTATCCATTCTTCTACTGATGGACATCTGGGTTGATTCCAGCTCTTAGCTATTACAAATTGAGCCACTACAAACATGGTTGAGCATATCTCTCTAGCCTGTGGTTTGAAGTTTTTAGGGTAGATGCCCAGTAAGGGAATATCTGGGTCTGTTGGTATCTCTATACTCAGCTTTCTCAGACTCTTCCTACAGACTCCAATAGTGTTTTAAGTAGAAACAGTAAGGATCAGCACCCTTGTCTTCTTACAGTTTTACAAGGAAAACATCCCCTCTTTCCCTGTTGAATCTGGAGTTACCCATGAGATTTTCAGATACGCCCTTTACATCACCTTAATTTCTTTTTATTCCTAGATTTTTTTCAAAAAATATTTTTTGTTCTTTTTAATATTTTTTACTTTTTATTTATTATTTGCATAGGAGACAGAAAATGGGCACACTAGGGCCTCCAGCCACTGTAAATGAGCTCCAGATGCATATGCCACCTTGTGCATCTATCTGGCTTATGCTGGTCATGGAGAATTGAACCTGGGTCTTTTGGCTTTGCAGGCATGTGCCTTAACTGTTAGGCCATCTCTCCAACCCTAACATATATATAATTTATTTGCAAGCAGAGAGAAAAAATGAGAGTGGGCATGCCACTGCAAACTCCAGACACATGTGCATCTTTTTGCATCTGGCTTTACATGGGTACTAGGTAATCAAACCTGGGTTGTTAGGCTCTGCAGGCAAGCGCCTTAACTGCTGAGCCATTGCTCCAGCCCTAGTCCTAGATTCTTGCGTGTCTGTTATGTGACTTGGTCCAATGATCTTTCTGTATCCACTGAGATGATCGTGAGATTTTGTTTCCTTCCTTCTTTCAGTGTTGTTCATTCCACTGATTTTCACATGCTAACCACTCCAGGAACAGATGCCATTTGGTCACAGTATATAATCCTTTTAACATGCTGTTGAATTGGTTTTGCTACTATTTTGTTGAGGTTCAATCACTTTTAATACCAGCCTGAGATTTCCTAGAGGATTTTTGCTGTTGTTGTTCCACTTCAGTTTTATCAGGGTCACACTGGCCTCACTGAGGGAGTGAGGAAATATTCCCTTCTCTTCAACTTGTTGGAAGAATTTGAGAAAGATGAGCATTAATTAACTTTGTGGTACTTGGTTGAATTCACCAGTGAGGCTTTTCTTTTTCTTTTCTTTTTTTGGCTTTTTGAGACAGGATCTCGTTCTAGTCCAGGTTGGAATTCACTATGTAGTTTCAGGATGACCTTGAACTCACATCAGTCCTCCTACCTCTGCCTCCCAAGTGCTGAGATTAAAGACATGCTCAACCACACCCAACAGAGAGAATGGGTGCACCAGGGTCTCTGAACACTCACTGCAAATGAACTCCAGATGCATGTGTCACTTTGTGCATCTGGCTTTAGGTGGATACTGGGGAAATAAACCTGGGTCGTTAGGCTTGGCAGGCCAAGTGCCTTAACTGCTGAGCCATCTCTCCAGCCCCTGGCTTTTCTTTGTTGAAGGGTTTTGATTACTTATTCACTCTCTTCCCTAGCTACAGGTTAATTCTCTATTTCTTCCTGGTTGGCTTTAATTGGATATGTTGCTGTAGGAATTTGTCTATTTCATCTAGATTACCCATTTTTGTTAACAAATAATTGCTCACAGTACTGACTTTTTAAAAATTTTTTTGTTCATTTTTTTATTTATCTATTTGAGAGTGACAGACACAGAGAGAAAGGCAAAGAGAGAGAGAGGATGGGTGCATCAGGGCCTCCAGCCACTGCAAACGAACTCCAGACACATGCGCCCCCTTGTGCATCTGGCTGACATGTGTCCTGGGGAATGGAGCCTCGAACCGGGGTCCTTAGGCTTCACAGGCAAGCGCTTAACCGCTAAGCCATCTCTCCAGCCCAGTACTGACATTTTTATTTCTACAAAATAAATGTGTCCATTTTCGTTTTTATTTTAATAACATCTTCTCTCCTTTTTCTTAGCCAATCTAGTAAAGTTTATCATTTTTGTTGATCTTTTCAAATAACCACTTTTGGTTTCATTGTTTTTTTCCCCCTTTTTATCTGATATTAGTAACCTACTTCAGATTACTTTCACTTACTATTAACACGGAGTTTCTTTCTCCACTACTTGTACCTCTAAAGTTAAGGTCAGTCCCATAATAGCCCATAGTTGACCATGTGTTTGTTCTATTCTCCCAATGCACCTTTTATGGAGAAGTTTAATCCATTTACAGTCAAGGTAATAAATGATAAGGAATGGCTTACTATTTGTGATCTCCTTTCTTATAGCATTTTTTAATTTTCAGAATTTTTTAATTTATTTTAATTAATTAATTTATTTTTTATTTATTTGAGAGAGAAAAAGTAGAGAGAGAATGGGCATGCCAGGACCTCTAGCCACTACAAATGAACTCCAGATGTCAGATGCATTCACCATTTTGTGCATCTGGCCTTACATGGGTACTGGGGAATCGAACTCAAGTCCTTAGGCTTTGCAGGCAAGTGTCTAAACCACTGAACCATCTCTCCAGCCCAAGTCCTAATATTCTTGCTTATTTTTGTGGTGAAATATTTTGACTCCCTCATTTTCTTTTTTAAAATATTTTATTTTAATTAATTAGTTTATTTGACAGAGAAAGGGGGGAGAGAGAATGGGTGCGCCAGGGCCTCCAGCCAAATGAAGTCCAGATGTGTGTGCCCCCTTGTGCATCTGGTTAACGTGGGTCCTGGGGAATCAAACCTGGGTCCTTTGGCTTTGCAGGCAAATGCCTTAACCACTAAGCCATCCCTCCAGCCCTCATTTTTTTTTTATATAGCCTATGGATCAATTATGTATGTATGTGATTATAAGGGGGCTATACTCCACATCTATATCTATAATAATCTGTATTGAATTGATACCAAATTGTCATCAATCATATACAAAAGCTATATACCCCCATACCTACCTCTTTATGTTATTGATGTACTAAAATACTTTTTCGTATGCCATATAATCATTAGTATATTAGTATATATAATAATTGGTTTTATTCATTTATCAAGTCCTAGTAAAATATAAAGTAGAATTATGTATCAAAATAACAATAGTGAGGTTTCTTTGTTTGCTTTGTTTTGTTTTGTTTTGTCTGTTGTTTAGAATACTTTTTGTTTGTGTTTTGATTTTTTGAGATTGGGTCTTAGTTTGTAGTTCAGGCTGGCCTTGAACTCATTGTCCTCCTGGCCTTTGCCTCCCAAGTGCTGAGATTACAGACAGGCACCAGCACTCCCAAATTAACAGCTGTTTTTATATTTTCCTTTACCAGAGGTCTTTATATGTCATTTAGCGTTGAGTTATATTGTCTCTAGCCTCCCTTCACAGTATATCTTATAGGACAGCTCTATGACAATTGCTGTGGCGCTCTGGCCTCTCTGAGCATGACATGGCCATTAGAGAAGCTGTGATTACCACCATGGGACCCTCACGAGATCAGACCCACTCACAGTCCCTCATGGAGTATATGGAGGGCTCTGTAGCTCTATATGCAGCTGTTGCTGAGACTACGGAGCAGCAGCCCACAGGCAGGACAGAGGCTCTCAGAGGACTCACGAGGTGCACGAAGCTCCTCTCCTCCCTGAGGGTATAGGAGTTCTCCCCAGCAGCTATGGAGGAGACTTTTCTTTGGTGGTATAGCTGCCTGTAGGTTGCCCATGCTCCTGAAAGTAACCAACCCCTGTTAAACCCATTGACTCACCAAGTTAGACTTGGGCTGAGTGTCCCTTGGTCTGTCACTGGTGTTCTCTCTGGGTTGAAGAGACATTTGTTTATGTGTCCCAGAAAGAGTTGTAGCATGTCAATGAATTCCCTTGACTTTTAAAAAAATTATTTATCGATTAGAGAGAGAGAGGGAGGGAGAAGATGGGTGCCCCGGGGCCTTTAGCCACTGCAAACGAACTCCAGACATGTGCACCACCATGTGCATCCGGCTTACATGGTTCCTGGAGACTCGAACCTGGGTCCTTAGGCTTTTCAGGCAAGCGCCTTAACTGCTAAGCCATCTCTCTAGCCCTGATTTGTCTTTTTATTCAACTGGAAATGTCTTAACTTTGCTTAACATTTTTGAATTAATGTCTTAATGGTATGCGGCTCTTGGTCAGTGGGTCTTTGTTGCTGGTGCTGGTGGTGGTGAGGTTTCATGTTGCACCCTAAATACATCATCCCACAGCCTTCAGGCGTCCCCGTTTTCTGTGGAGAGATGAGTCAGTACTACTGAGAACCCTCTAAACATGGCAATCCATTCTCCCTTGTTGCTGTCAGGACTCTCTCTTGGTCTTTCCCTTCAGTAGTTTGATGATGTGTCTATAAGTAAGTCTCTTTGGGCTTGTCCTACTAGGAAGTTATTAGTTTTTGATTTTGCATATAAGTATTTTGCATCAATTGATGTCCTTATGGGGAGTGTTCAGCCATTATTTCCCCTTCCTTCCAGGACTCTCACGATGCTTAGTGCCTGATGGCATTCCACAGGACCCCAAGGCTCTCTGCAGCTAGTTTCTGCTTCCCCCCACCCTTTCTCTGGTCTTCAAACTTAATTATTTTAAATGTCCTGTCCTCAAGTTCACTGATACTCCCTTTTGCTTGCTCAAGTCCATTGTTGACCCCTCAAGTAAATTTCTATTCAGTTATATTTTTCAGCTCCAGAAATATTGCTTAGGAATTTTTTTTATTTCCTTATTGTCAGAGGCAGGGTTCAAATTAGAGGACTGAAACCACACATTTTCTTAGAAATAGGAAGTTAATTTATTATTAGCAACTCAAGAGTGGGAATTTTAGAAAAGGGGGAGCAAGGAACTGGGAGAATCATAAAGAGATTAGCAGGGGAGAGTCAGTGTGAGCCCAGAAGTAAGGTATACATAAACACACACAAATATACATATATACATATATACATACACACACACACACATACATACATACACAGACACATACACACACAGAGAAAGAGAAAGTGAGAGAGAGGTATGTGTGCAGGAAAAAGCAAGAGGTAGACAGAGACAGTGAGTGATCACAGAACACCAAGTGATTTGCAGATCAGAAAACACGTGCCTTACTTCAGGAAAGAGGGCCAGAAAGAGAGAAAGAATGGCATCTGCACATTTATGCCCATGGCCTTGGAGTGTGGTGATTGTCCCAGTGGAAGACGGGCTCTATGACGGTATAAGCTAGTGTTCAGGGAAGGAGCCAGCATGGCTAGATCTCCTATTGAGCTTCGGCTAGGCACTAAAGGACAGAATGGGATGGGCAGCAAACTCTGAGACTCTAACACTTATATGTGATAATGTTGTCATTTTTATATACTATTTTAAAATTTTTTCTGTAATTATTGGTCCATAGTTCCCTTTACTACTATGAGCCTAGTTTAGACCTTCCTTTCTTCCTTTCTTTTTCTTTTTGAGGTAGGGTTTCACTCTATTCCAGGCTGACCTGGAACTCACTCTGTAGTCCCAGGCTGGCCATGAACTCACAGCAGTCCTCCTACTTCCGTCTCCAGAGTGTTGGAATCACCTTCTTTCTCTTTTGAGGCAGCTCCTTACTCTAACCCAGGCTAACCTAGAATTCACTCTGTAGCCCAGGATGGCCTCAAACTCATGTCACTCCTCCTACCCCAGCTTCCAGAGTGCTGAGGTAATAGGCCCAGCTTTGAAGTTCATTTCCTTAAGGACAGTCTGTGCCACTTTACAGAAAGGATAAAGTGATGGGCCATGTTTTCATCTTTCTTTGTATATGATTCTGATGGTGAAAATCAGGCATTTGAAAAAACAGCGATGTCTTCCAGTCTTTGCAGGTTAATTAATGAAGGTAGTCCTTCACTAATTTCCCAAGTGTTGAGATCAGCCTGAGGAGAAACCTGAAGTTCTTGTCAGCTGTCTCCTGACCATGTCTTCATGTCTTATGTGTGTGACTTTTTCAGTCCCTGTGCACTCACCTTACTTCTCCTTAGATGTGCTGTCTCCACGGTGATCTCTTGCCCCACATCTCAGGATCTTTGTCCTCCTGAAACATCAACACTTCTCCTCACCCAACTCATGTTAGCAAAACAAAGGCAATCCTTCATAAACCCCACCAGACAGGCTGGAATGTGGCAACTGGAGACTGTTCCCTCTGGCTTGAAGAGAGGAATTGGGACCGAGATTGGGCACTGGGGAAAATGCTTTAAGATTTCTACCCCATTGAATGATGTTCTTTTCTGAATTGCTGTGGATCAATTACTACTTTTCAAACTCCTGTGCCATTGCTTTGCCGGCTTGTGGATGCTTGTAATAGTTCCATAACAGAACAAGAACCTGCAGAAGCTCCCAGCCTGCCCTTTGCTGATATCCCCTTTATAGGATAGCCTTATAAAAGAGTCTTTCTAGAAGAAAAAGAAGGAAGAGAGTGATGAAGGGAGGAAGGGAAGAAAGGAAGGAAGGGAGGGATAAAGAGAGGGAGAGAAGAAAGAAAGAGAGAAAGAGAAAGAAAAAAGAAAGAAAGAAAGAGAGAGAGAGAGAAAGAAAGAAAGGAAGGAAGGAAGGAAGGAAGAAAGAAAGAAAGAAAGAAAGAAAGAAAGAAAGAAAGAAAGAAAGATAGGAAGGATGGAAGGAGAGGAGGGAGAGAAGGGGGGAAGAAGGAAAGAGGGAGGGAAGGCAAGGCCACATTTTCTGTGTGTGTGAGAGAGAGAGAGAGAGAGAACCTATTGCCACACACAAGGTAATGAACATAGTTCTGATCCTCAGGGATTTCTTCCCAGCTCTTTCCAATCCTTTCCCCTTTCCCTGACCTCTTTCACCCGCACCATTCCCAAAGAGCCTCTGGGCTGCTTTCTGTCACGGTAGGTTTGTTTACACTTAACGTGTGCGAGACTCCTGTGGCACATGTCTTTTCGGTCTACTTTCACTCCGCACGATCAACCTGAGATCCGTCTATAGTGTGACGAGTGTCGATATCAATTCACTTTCTTGTTGGGTAGCTTTCCATTCTATGAGACCCCAGGTTTTCCATCTGTTCCCCTGTGGTGAATAGTACCTTGTGTCTAGTTTGGGATTACTAAAAATAAAGCTGCAGTGGAGAGTCAGGTGCAAGGTTGTCTTTTTTGTGGCCATAAGGTATTATTATTTTGAGATAAGTAGCTAAGAGTTGACTGGGTACACCATATTGTAGGGTTGTGCTTACCTCAAAATATTTTGAAAGAGTTTGTATTATTGTATATTTCAATCACTGTGGTGGTTTGATTCAGGTGTCCCCCATGAACTTAGGAGTTCTGAATGCTAGGTTTCCAGCTGATGAAGATTTGAGAATTAACGTCTCCTGGAGGGAGTGCATTGTTGGGGGTGGGCTTATGGATATTAGAGCCAGTTTCCCCTTGCCAGAGTTTGGCACACTCTCCTGTTCCTGTTATCCACCTGATGTTGGCCAGGGGGTGATGTCCACCCTCTGCTCATGCCATCGTTTTCCCTGCCATCATGGAACTCCCCCCCCCCCCCGCCCCTGGCTGAAGCCTATAAGCCAAATTAAACCTCTTTTTCCCACAAGCTGCTCTTGGTTGGGTGATTTCTACCAGCAATGCAAACCTGACTGCAACAGTAAAGTGGTACTGAGTGTGGGATTGCTGCTAGACACCTGACTGTGTGGCTTTGGTCTTTTGGAGCTGATTTTCAAGAGGAATGTGGAAGGACTTGAAACCTTGGCCTAAGAGATGCCTTGCAGTACTATATGTACAGCTTGATGGACTATTCTGGTCAGAGTTGAAAGACCTGAATGCAGTAAGAACTATGGACTGTGAGGTGCTTGGATTGGCCTAGCAATTTGTGTGAGAAGCTTGCTGTTATGCCCATGTCCTGAGAAGTTGTGCAGGGTTGCTTTGCATAGAAATGAACTGGTGTGAGCAGAGGGATATGGCATAGAAAAAAAAAAAATCATTGGGTGAACTGCTACCCATTCAGCTGCAATTGAGAGATTATAACCTTTGAGATTGGGCCAGCTGACCTGCACTGGCGCAACAGGAAGAATGTAGACTCTTTTGAAGGCGCGTGCGTGCTAAAGGCATGTCCTGTTCTTCAAAGTCTGCTCTATTCCCCCCTGGATTAACAAACTGGCACCCTACCTGGTATCATAGAGTATAAGAAATGCAGGAAAGAGAGGGTCATTGAGTTTGCAACACGGTCTTGTGTTTTGGAAATGGCCATGGGCAGTGTGAAGCAGGTTTGCTGGATGCCTGCATGGAGACCCCATGGAGCCGTGAGGATGAACCATGGCTTGCAGTGGAGACCCAGTGGAGGTGCCGGGACCATAACATGGCTGCCATGGAGAGCTGCTAGCCCCAGATGAAGTTTCCCAGGGCTGTGAGTAGCCTAGCTGGAGGGGTGGAATTGGAACTCTAGAGACTTGTTGCTGGTTAGAATTATCGGACTTGGAGATTTGTCATTGACTAGAGTTGTTGGACTTGAAGCTACAGAGTTTGAGGTTTGCCCTGGTTGTTTTAAACCTTGTATTGAATGAATGTTTCTTTGCTATGCCCAATGCCATCTTTTCTAGTGTGAATGTTTATTCTGTGCCATTATAGGTTTTTTGAGGTCATTTTTTTGGTGTCATGACTCAGTTAAAAGATCTTGGACTATGGGGATGCATGAGCATCACTGGAATTGATAAAAAAAAAAAAACTATGGAGAATTTTAAAGTTGGATGAATGCATTGCATTTTTTATTTTTTTTTAATATATTTATTTATTTATTTATTTATTAGAGAGAGAGGGGAGGGAGAATGGGCGTGCCAGGGCCTCTAGCCACTGCAAACAAACTCCAGACGCATGTGCCACCATGTGCATCTGGCTTATGTGGGGCCTGGAAAATTGAACCTGGGTCCTTAGGCTTCACAGGCAAGTGCCTTAACCACTAAGCCATGTCTCCAGACCATGATTGCATTTTATATCATGTATGGTTATCAGCTTGTGGGGCCAGGGGCAAAATGTGGTGGTTTGATTTAGGTGTCCCCCATAAACTTAGGTGTTCTGAATGCTAGGTTCCCAGCTGATGGAGATTTGGGAATTAATGCCTCCTGGAGGGAGTGTATTGTTGGAGGCAGGCTTATGGGTGTTATAGCCAGTTTCCCCTTGCCAGTGTTTGGCACACTCTCCTGTTGCTATTGTTCACCTTATGTTGGCCAGGGGGTGACGTCCACTCTCTGCTCATGTCGTTGTTTACCCTGTCATCGAGCTTCCCCTCAAGCCTGTAAGCCAAAATAAACCTCTTTTTCCCAAAAGCTGCTCTTTGTCGGGTGATTTCTGCCAGCAACATGAACCTGATTGCAACAATCACAAATGAATGAGGCTTTTAATTCTGCTACATTCATTCATGTGTTTATTTATTTATCAGGTGTTTTCATGTAGGGTCTCACTCTAGCCCCGGCTGACCTCACACTCATGGTGATCCTCCTACTTCAGCCTCCCAAGTGCTGGGATTTTAGACATGAGCCAGCATGTTGGCTTAATTCTGTTACTTTCTTACCACTCTTCCCACATCCCATCGTGTTAATTCTAATAGAGGTGTGTGGCATCTCATGTGCTTTTAAACTGACTTGCTCGTGAGACTAAAGACATGGAGCACATGTCCCTGTGTTTCATTTGTCTTCAGGTTAAATGTCTGTTCAAATCTTTAGTCCATTTTTCTTAGGTTGATTTAGTTTTCTCATCATTGAGGAACTGGAATGTCTATGTGTGAGTGGGTTTGTGTGTGTGAACTTGTGTGGATGTGGGGACTGTGGGTTTGTGTGAAGGTGTGTGGATGTGAGGAGTGGGAGTGTATAAAGGAGTGTGGGTGTGTGGGCATCGGGTGTAGGTGTTTGTGTATGTGGAGGTGTGTGGTGTGTGTGGAAGTGTGGGTGAGTGTGTTCTTTATCAGATGTCCAATTTGCAAATATTCATTCCCACTCTGTGGCTGGCTGTTCATTCTCTTTCTTTTCTTTTTCCTTTTTTTGTGTTTGTGTGTGTGTGTGTGTGTGTGTGTGTGTGTGTGTGTTTGCTTGTTTTGTTTTGTTTTTTTGAGGTAGAATCTTGCTCTAGCCCAGGCTGACCTGGAATTCACTATGTAGTCTCAAGGTGGCCTCAAACTCACAGTGATCCTCCTACCTCTGCCTCCCAAATCCTGGGATTAAAGGCATGCACCACCACACCTTGCCCTTGTCTTTTCATTTTCTTAATGCCTTTTGCAAAGATGTTCCTGTGAATTATGATGATATCGAAATTTATTTCATGAATTATATTTTTGTTATTATAGCTGAGAAGATGTTGACAAAATTATAAGGTCAAAATATTTTTTCTTTGGCTGGAGAGATGGCTTGGCAGTTAAGGCACTTGCCTGTAAAGCCTAAAGACCCAGGTTAGATTCCCAGTATTCACACAAGCCAGATGCACATGGTGGTACATGCATCTGGAGTTCATTTGCAGTGGCTAGAAGCCTTGGCGTGCCTATTCCCTCTCTCTCTCTCTCTCTCTCTCTCTCTCTCTCAAATAAATAAGTAAATAAGCCAGGTGTGGTGGCACACGCCTTTAACTCCAGCACTCGGGAGGCAGAGGTAGGAGGATCACGGTGAGCTCGAGGCCACGTTGAGACTACATAGTGAATTCCAGGTCAGCCTGGGCTAGAGTGAGACCCTACCTCAAAAAACAAAAATAAATAAATAAATAATTTAATTTTTTTTCTCTTTAGCCTTTATTGTCTTATGCTTTACACATAGGCTTAGAATTCATTTAGAGTTTTCTTTCTCTTTTTTTTTGTATTTTTACGTATTTTATTTATTTCTATTTTTTATTTATTTTATCTATTGATACACACACACACATATACATATGTATGTATATATATATATATATATATATATATATATGGTTTTTCAAGGTAGGGTCTCACTCTAGCTCAGGCTGACCTGGAATTCACCATGTAGTCTCAGGGTGGCCTCGAACTCATGGTGATCCTCCTACTTTAGCCTCCCAAGTGCTGGGATTAAAGGCATGCACAACCACGCCCACCTAAGTATTTTATTTATTTATTTGAGAGACAGAAAGGGCATGCCAGGGCCTCTAGCCATTGCAAATGAACTCCAGACACATGTGCCACCTTGTGCATCTCACTTTACATGGGTACTAGGGAACTGAACCTGGGTCCTTAGGCTTTACAGGCAAGCACCTTAACCACTGAGCCATCTCTCTAGCCCTAGACTTTTCTTATGTTGCACAACTGGGACCCACAAGCACCGCTTTACATACAGCTCCCCATTTGCTGGCGAGACTCTCCTTTCCTCACTGCAACGCCTCTGCCTTGTCCAGTGTCACTCACCGGCCCGGGCGTGAGTCTCCGCAAGGCTCGCTTTTCCTTCTTTCTCATGCCGTTGCCACCACCCTCCAGCCATCTGTGCGCTTCTTCGCCGGAGCCGTCTTAGACGTCTTGAAGCCAACCAGTGTTAGCACTCCATTGTCTTCTTTGGCACACTTCTGCCAACCCTCCTAGGCTGTGTATGTTTCCATGGGAAGTTGAAAACAAATTTGTCAGTTTCTGTAAAACAAAAGTTTAGCCCGGCGTGGTGGCACACACCTTTAATCCCAGCACTTGGGAGGCAGAGGTAGGAGGACTGCAGTGAGTTCAAGGCTCCCCTGAGACTACATAGTAAATTATTCCAGATCAGCCTGGGCTAGAGAGAGACCCTACTTTGAAAAACAAAAAACAAAAAACAAAACAAATAAAAAGCTCGCTGGAGTTTGGCTGAGATCACACCTGATCTGCAGCTACACAAGTATGATCGGTCGGCAGAGACTCCTCACCATGAACATGGTGTATGGTTCCATGTCCTCAGATCTTCATTTCAGCAGCGCCTTCCAGACTTTAGTGTACAGTTTTGGATTGTTCAGTCAAACTCCACACTGAAGTACTTGAAACAAGGGGTCATCAACATGGAGGCCTTTAATTTCTAAAGTAAGAATAAAGAGCTGAGGGTGGACTACGCTGGGGACAAGGAGACCAGTTAAGATGCTGTTTCACAGTCCAGGCAAGTGCTGATGGAGATTTGGGCCAGGATGGTGACAGTGCAGATGGGCAAATGAGCTGGCTTGAGATTTAATTACACTGAACCACACGGAACTGTCATTTTTTTTTTTTTTATTGGCCAAAGAAGCTATAATTACTGGCAACTTTATATGATTCAACCTAATACGTTGGAGGTTGGTCAGGACTCAGGACTGATGAGTTAATTAGAAGCAAGGAAGCATCAAGGGTGGCCTAAGATCGGGGCTCAAGCTTCCTTAGACCACAGAGGTGAGAGTAGGGGAGCCCAGCAACCCCATTCTCCCTGCCTTTCCCTTCCTTCCTTCGCAAGCTCTTCCTCTCTCCCTCGTCTTTCACTTTTAAGGGGACACAATTACCACAGGCTACATGTTTACTTTTAAACTTGCGTTTTTCCCACCTGGCTCCTGCTGGCGTTTTAATGGTTCTTGGTGGCTTAGCTTTTCATGGGCAGGGCACACAGAAAGAGCACATTTTCTGCGCACAGTTTGAGGTTCATGCACACTCCCTTAACGTCACAGCCATAGCAACACACCCTTAACTTTTTATTTCTTTGAGCCCAGCCCTCATCTGGAAGGGTTCTGGGCCACATTTTTGAGCACTTTGGTGCCGATGATCATGAGTTTATGGAGGGGTGGCTAGCAGCGCATGCTGCAGTTTATGCTCAAATTACTATCCTAAATGACTCCGTGGGGGGTTTCCTTCAGGGGTCACTGAGAGCCAGAGTGGAATGTTTTTCCTTCTTCGCTTTATCCCAGGCCTTGGGGCACGAGAACCATAAATGCAGGTAATGTGTTTAATAGCCTGATTCTCTAGCTCATTTTTCCACCCCTCTCCCCACCCCCAGTAATCCTCATGAAACCTCACCAAACTGGCTGGAGACTCACTTTTCACTGCCCTGTTTCTGCAAAAGCTGAGATCTGGGTGGTGGGACAGCATGACAGGACTCTCCCTGTCTGTGGCTCAGTCAGATGGGAATGACTGTCCCCAAGCCCAACAGAGCCATGTAAACTGTGAAGCCCTACACATAGGTAGTGAGTTCCCCATCACTAGAGGTGTTCAAGCAGTGAACAGACTGCGGCGTGACAAAGATGTTTGTCACTGAAGATTTGCACATCTGACAGGGAGTTGAATAATACTGCAGCCCCCCATCTGTAACTCTGCTTTCCATGCTTTCAATTGATTGCTTTTAAACAGAGAATTCTATAAAAAAAAAAAAGAAAGAAAGAAAGAAAAACGAAAAAAGAACTCTTAAGTTGCATGTCTTTCTGAGTAGCCTGAGGAAGTCTTACTCCATCCTGTTTAAGTCATGAATCATCATGTATCCGTGCTGTGTATGCCGCCCACCCGCTAGCCATGCTGACAATTGGCTCGTCAGATCCATTCTTTTGGGCATCTCAGGGCTCGTGTTCAGGTGGAGTGTCACATGAAGTGTCAGGTTGTGCACAAAGCCACCGTCCTCACTTCATATTGTAATGTCTGAATTCTGTCATCCTACATCATCACAGGCAGCAGAGAGGCAAGTTCATGACAATCAGACACAGACAGAGACCACATCCACACGACTGTCACAGCCATCCTCTCTTGTTAGTAGTTACGACGAAGCTATTGCCATATTAATTTATAAACCAAACTTCATCGTGAGTACATGCATAGTCTACAGAGGGTCCCATTCTATCACAGTTTCAGGCAGTCACTGGCGGGTCAGTCCACATAAAGGGAGTGAGGGGGCATATATACCATAAAGCTTCTTGTAACACAAACTTTGTCTGAGATTAAGCCCTTCATTGTTTTAGCACATGTGTATTAAACACCTGCCAGTCGTTATTATCGGTTCTGGGAGCTGGGCTTAGGACAGAGCAGTGACCAGGATTGCACATGAACCCTGCCCTCAGGGAGCATCTATCTAATGTGGTGACAGTAACAAGTAAGTCATTTGCAGCAAGGTGTTGACAATTCTTGTGACTCTCTGGGCAGGCAGGGGCCTTGGCTAGCATTTACATGGATTATCTCAGACATTTTCTGACCCTTTAAGGTCAAATTTCCCTTTATAAGTGATCAAATTCAGCATCCAAAAGTTTATACAAATTGCTCAAGCTTACACAGCTGCTAGTTGCTAGCTGCTAGCAGACCACAGCTTCAGGAGTCTGGGGTTTGTCCTTTAAAAATAAATAAGTAAATTTTGTTTATTTGCATGTGTGTGTTGGCATAGTAGGGTCTTCTGCCACTGCAAAAGAATGCCAAACACTGGGGGCTCGAGAGAGGGCTCAGTAGTTAAAGATGCTTGTTTACAAAGCCTGACACACTGGGTTCAATTCCCCAGTACCCACGTGAAGAAAGATGCACAAAGTGGCACATAAATCTGGAGTTTACTTGCAGTGGCAAGAAGCTCTGATGCACCCATTCTTTCTCTCTCTCTCTCTCTCTCTCTCTCTCTCTCTCTCTTTCTCTCTTTCTCTCTCTGCTTGCAAATAAATAAATGAATAATTTTAAAAGTATGCCAAACACATGTGCCACTTTGCACCCAGCTTTACATGGATGCAAGCAAATGCCTTTAACTGCTGAGTCATCTTCCCAGCCTGCAGAATTTATACCTTTAAGAAATAGTGCCTCTGTTTAAGATTCCTCCAAGGCCAAGTGAACACTCAACCACCATGCACCCGAGCCCCATTCTTACCTCAAGAAAGGCACACATGCAGGTCCACACACCTCCTCTCCTCTGGACTAACATATTAGCCCTCAGAGGCCTTCCAATAAAAACTGTTTCTCTGCCCCAGGCAATTAATCTTGCTAGCTCAAAGGCATTCATAAATTACAATTACACATTTTGCTTAAAACCTGAGGCTTGATCCTCACCAGGTATCCAACAGCTGCTTTGAAAGCAAAGAATAGAAAAAAGACAAGAAAATTGGTAAAGACCTTACTGTGTGCTGAGCCCTGACAGCAGGGGGCCTGGGGTGGGGGAGGGCTGAGCTACTGGAACGTAGGACACAGATGCAATCAGAGATAAGCTACCAGCCCTGGGCAATATAAAGTTTAGCTGCAGAGGAAGAGACATGCTGGCTGTAGGCAACAGGGAACCAAGAAAAAGACTCCCATGTGACACTGGAGATGTTTGTTTGTTTGTTTGTTTTGGTTTTTTGAGGTAGGGTCTCACTCTAGCCCAGGCTGACCTGGAATTCACTATGGAGTCTCAGGGTGGCCTCGAACTCACGGCAATCCTCCTACCTCTGCCTCCTGAGTGCTGGGATTAAAGGCGTGCGCCACCACACCTGGCTGGAGATGTTTTTCAAAGCTAGAATTGCTGTGTGGTTTTGGACAAATCCCTTCTCCTCTCTGAGTCTCTGGTTCTTCAGCTGCACTGGTGTTTTCTGGTAGAATTTCTGTGGAAAGTTCGGATGTCCTCCATCTGCAATATCCATTAGCCCGATGAGACTTCAGAGCTCACGGTGGTTATTATGACTACCCTATAGAGTTTTAAGTTTGGGAAGTTTAGGTATTTTAATTTAAGTAGTCCTGTATAACGTATGACTACCATGTTGGACAGCGCAGGTCTAGCCAACTGGGAGACAGAAAGCTTTGTCTGTTTGAAGTGGAATATTGGCAGAGAACTTTGGGAAGTGAGTTTTGCCTCACCTGCCTTGAAATAATAGTGCTGAAATGCTTGGGCTTTGAAGACAGGAGACTGACTATTTCCAGCTTCGGTACATTTATTTGTGAGGTCCTGAATGAATCTCTTAGCCTCACAGTGCCTCAGTTTCCCCATCTGTCAACTGTGAATAATAGTAGCACCCATCTTACAGGATTGCTTAAAGAACTAAATAAAAAGGCAGGGCATGGTGGCACGTGCCTTTAATCCCAGTACTTGGGAGGCAGAGGGTCACTGTGAGTTTGAGGCCAGCCCAGAACAACAGAGTAAGTTTCAGGTCAGCCTGAGCTAGTGTGAGACCCTACATGGGGAAAAAAGAAAAAAAAGAAAAAGAACTAAATGAGGTAATGGTGTCTGTTGGAACAACGGTACGCACTCAGCGCATGTGGTTAAGAACTATACCTCTGTTAATAAGATAGCATGGTGAGATCCACCTCGTGAATTTCACTGGGTCCTCCAGCCCCTGCCTCTTTACCAGGGGGGCATCAGAAAGGTCTGTGGACTATTTTCTTTCAGATGCCAAAGTGGAATGATGACAACCCAGAGCCAAGTGAAAGGAGACCCTGTGTGTGTCAGGACCATTCCACCTATTGACCTGTGTCAGAAGTCTTCTCCTTCCCAAGCCCTTGGGAGATGCCGCAAGTTTAACCATGAGTCTCAGCACCCCAGAGACCTGTGTGGAAGGCATCGAGGTTTTTCTTGAGATCTTAGATTCAGTGAGAAGCACAAGTTAACAAGGTAATGATTAGAGTGAGACAGTCAATGATTTCATCCACATTTGTTAAGGCTGTTAACCAAATCCAAATGGGCCTGAACAAGAACACAGTCTTTCATTTTTCTTTCTTGCCTTTTAATGTATTTGCAAAGGAAAAACCCTTCAGAACATAGGATGGGTTCTTAGGTAGATTTGGGTTCAGTTCAGTGTGACTGTAACTATCCAGTGTCCACATGTAAGCAACCCTGTGCAGAGTGTCACGGGTGTGACCAACAGTGTGTGACCTTGGAACACTGTCGTCTTCTTTGAGTTTGCTTCAGTGTCCCCATAGATCCAATAAGGACTTGGACTCAGGTGAAGAGTGATTATTTAAATGCCTTTTGACTTGGAGAGTCCAGGTTTTTTTTGTTTGTTTTTAATTTTTTTGTTCATTTTTATTTATTTATTTGAGAGCAACATACAGAGAGAGAAAGAAGAGGACAGATATAGAGAGAGTGGGTGCGCCAGGGCCTCCAGCCACTGCAAATGAACTCCAGATGCATGTGCCACCTTATGCATTTGGCTTATATGGGTCCTGGGGAATCGAGCCTCGAACCAGGGTCCTTAGGCTTCACAGGCAAGCACTTAACTGCTAAGCCATCTCTACAGCCCTGAGTCCAAGTTTTAATAGTATTCTTTCCTTTTCTTTTTGCAGAGTTTTTTTTTTTGTTTATTTGTTTTTTGTTTTTTTTTTTTTTGTTTTGTTTTGTTTTGTTTTTTGAGGTAGGGTCTCACTCTAGCCCAGGCTGACCTGGAATTCACTATGGAGTCTCAGGGTGGCCTCGAACTCACGGCGATCCTCCTACCTCTGCCTCCCGAGTGCTGGGATTAAAGGCGTGCGCCACCACGCCTGGCTCAGAGTTTTAAAAAATATTTTTATGTGCATATATGTGTTTGTGTGTGTGTGCGCGCACACACGTGTGCCAAGGCCTCTTGCAGCTCCGAGAGCTAGATGCTTGCATCACTTTTTGTGATCCTGCCTAAGTGGGTGGCTGGGGAATTGAACTCAGGATGGCAGGTTTTGTAAACAAGCGCCTTTAACTGCTGAGCAATCTTCCTAGCCCCCATACCCTTTCTTTTAAAAATGACAGTATAACAGAGTCAACAAGGACTTGTCATTAAAATACAATGCCATTCTCTGAGTCCAGAATTGCACATATTAGGAATCAAAACCTTAAAGACCTCCAGTGGCCAAGCAGGTGGTAGCCATGAGTTACGGGGCTGGGCAGACACAGGATAAATTGTAGCACCCATGCTTTCAAGGAGGCTGCTGTCCCATGTCTCCAGGAAATGCCACCTCAAGGGAAGGTGGCCTTTGTTGACATATCTCCAGCCTTTCCAAGCAACACTAGAAATTTGGATATTTTAAAATAAAGCATCTCCATTTTAAATATTGGCTGAAAAGCTTGCAAAAGCCCTAGGCCAAGCACGGATTATAAACTTGTCCTCCCTCCCGCTAAATCCAGGGCCAGATGGCTGGGCCAAAATGCCTGGTTTGTCTTTAGAATAAATACAGGTACTAAACATTTTTAAAAATCTTTTAAATCTGATTCTTTCTGCTAAAAACCAATATACTGACCTTTGGCCCAAACCAGTGGAATCCACCACAGGCTGGCCAAAAACCCAAAGCAAACAAGAGCTCTGCTGGTCTCTGGGAGTTGGCTTCCCTGCACCAAGAGTTGGCATTCAGAGCTCTATATTGTTCATCTCATCAGTTTCTCAAGCAGCAAAACCCAACAGGTCTGGATTATCTTGAATTCCTGGGCAGCTTAGCAATCAAATTGTCCCCATGAAGCAACTGAAAGTGGAAGTCCTTAATGTAGTGCCCATCTGACGCACTCCTACTTTCAATATGTATTTTAAAGACAGATGGCCTTGTTTTCAAAATGTGTTTTCCTCATACACACATTGAAAAATAGGCTTGTATCCTTGGTCCCAGCCACATCTCCATGTGAATACTACAGGATGATCTGATTCATTGGTAATGTACTGAAAGAATGTCTTAGGCCCTGTCAACTTGAAATCTAGCATCCATGGAGAATGACAACCACAGTGTACATGTATGTGGTTGGGTGGAGGGGGGCAGATGAGCTTTTCTAAATACATGACTCTGAAAAGATCTTCCAAAGGGTCCAAAGCCAATGTCCCAGAGGCAGGGAGCAATAGCCCCAGGAATGATTACACTATCTCTGAATAACCTCACCTCCTTGATGTCCTGAACTTAATTAGTCTTTGTGAAGAATACAGCTATGCCTCTCTTGCATGTGAGGATTTTTACTCATGTACCTAAGCTCATTAGTTCTCTGATGGCCCAGGAGGGAGTGCCGAATGGCAGGCTCAGTCACTGCTTCCAAGATGCTTGGCCACCAGGCTATGTAAGCTAGTAAGATCCCGTGTGTTACCCACCAAGGCTTCAGTGGTAAGATCTAGAGCCCTAGCAGAAAAACATTCAAAAAACCAGAAAGTCAGAGAAGGAGTGTAAATAGATGGTATATGGCCAGCTCAATTTTCATGACGTAGGATGAAAAGAGCAGCACAGACAGCTGGTGACTATATATATATGCTTGACTATTAGGCAAACATTTTTTTCTAAAGTTACTTCTTGAATAAGAGGGAGTTGGGTCATATTTAAATCTGCATAAGGTCTCATTCTATCATTTAATAATAAGTTATTTCAAATATATTATTTTGAATAAGCAATGCTATTTCAGGAAAACAAGTCAGCCTGAAATAACTTCAACCATCTGGCTTGGGATGCTGAGAAAGGTCACCTAACACAATCAATAAGGAAAGAGGAAAAGGGCACTTAAACAGATTTAGTCATATTTCCTGGGGGTAAGAATTTATAAGAGTAAGCCTCTGTGTACAAGCCTTTAAGTGACTGATCAGAGGTTCTTAGAGTAATTTGTCAGTACTGAAGAATACCAACAGTACTTATGAATTATGATACAATTTCCAATGACAGCAGCATTAACGGGCCAAAAAAATTTAAGCATCTGAACACAAAGGGGGGGGGCATTCTACAATAACAACAAGAAGATGTAACAACTATAATCATATATGCATTCAACAACAGAGGCCAAAATTTACACAACAGTAACTGACAAAATTAAAGGAAAACAGACAATGGGATGGTAATTGCTAAGAACTTACATACCCCATTCTGTACAATGGATAAAACAATTAGGCAGAGATATCAACACAGTACTGTAAGCTGCTAGGCCTAGTAGATGTCTGTACTGAACTCTCCACTCTATATTCTTTCTTCTCAAGTGTACATGAAACATTTACCCAGATACACCATAAGTTAAGTCATACATTAGGTCTAAATGCACATAAAAAGATTAAAATTAGACAAAACAGTGTCTTTGGCCAGGATGGAAATGGCACTAGAAATAGGTAACACAAAATACATTGGAAAAAGCCATAGATGTGTTAAAATTAAACAATACCCTCCTAACTAAACAATGATCAACACGCAAACCACAAGAGAGATTTGAAAATACATTGAAATGGATGAAAATTAATCTACGACATACCAAAACTTACAGGACTTAGTTAAAACAGTGCTTGCAGAGAAATTTATAGCTATAAGTGCCTTTCTTTGTTTTTTTAACCTTCATTTATTTGTTTGTGTGTGCGTGTGTGTGTGTGTGTGTGTGCACGCATGCACGTGCAGGCATGAGTGTGCATGCACTACAAATAAACTCCAAACTTTTGTGCCACTTTTTGCATCCAGTTTATATGAGTGGCTTGGGAATTGAACCTGAGCCAGTAGGCTTCACAAGCAAGCACCTTTAACCACTGAGCAACCTTCTCAGCCTCATAAATATTTTCTTTAAAGAAATTAATAACCGAGCTGGGCGTGGTGGCACACGGCTTTAATACCAGCACTCGGGAGGCAGAGGTAGGAGGATCACCTTGAGTTCGAGGCCACCCTGAGACTCCATAGTGAATTCCAGGTCAGCCTGGGCTAGAATGAGACCCTACCTTGAAAAAAGAAAAAAGAAATTGATAACCTAAACTTCTATCTTGAGAAGCCAGAAAAAGCAAAGCAAAGGAAACCCCAAGCAAGCAATGGGAAAGGAACAGTAAAGATGAGTGTGGACAGAAACAAAACACAGATGAAAAAGAAATGGAGAAAGTCGATGAAATCAAAGGTTGGTTCTTTGATAAACAGAGATCAACAAAATTGACAAACCTCTAGCCAAATGACCAAGAAAAAAGAGAGAGGAAGAAAAGTCTCAATCATTAAAAGCAGGAAACAGTAAAAAAATTTACACTGACCTTTCAGGAAGAGTGCAGCAGTTCTACGTTCTGTGGAACCTAAAGTTTACATTGAAAGATAAAAGAATTAAGTAGTCAAATAATCTTAGTTGGAGGACTAACACCCCCTCTCTCCAAGACAGCACAGGGTCAGACTTCCTCTAGTACCACCTTTGATTCCTTCCCATCCATTATACCTGTCCTTCATAGGAACCCATTAGAACCAATGCAGACATCCGTGTATTATGCAATATGACACGCTTCTTGAACACACATCTTTCCCTCTTATGCCCTAGAGCCTATAAAATGATCAAAATGGAAAGAATGATTAATATTGTGACTGGCTAGATAGATGGATGAATGGATGGATGGATGGATAGATGGATGGATGGATGATGACTTTAAAATCCTGAGTAGAACTAGATGAGGCAGTGTGGTTTCCTGGATGGCTACTACAGAAGGGACACTAAATTCAGAAACCCGGAGACCTTCTTTCTAGGCCCTCCGTGTACAAATGCATCATTAGTGCTGAGTCACTGTTTTCCAACCTCCGCGCCATGTGGAGCGTTCATGGGATGGATAAGTAAATGTCCTCTAGGTATAGGCTCTGTATCTTAGGACTAAGTGGCTTTGTCCAGCCATGTCCAGTACATGGAACTTGGTCTTTTATTATTTCAAAGCCAATTTAGAGGAACTTTTCATTAAATCTTTCAAAGTGGTCAGACCCAGCAGTGTGTCTAAATGTAATACTCTTGAAATCTTTGTGCAACTTAAATTCAGAGTCCCTTCTGTTAAAAAAAAAAAAAAATCACATGGCACCCTATCAGTATTCACACCAAGTTTTTGGCATAGTAATTTGTCAGCTCCAACAATGTCACTCTGTAAACTGGCCCTAAATTCTGTTTCCTATTATGGATGGGGAAGGACATTGTAGATGAGAGTTTATGGGATGCCTCGGTTTGACAGAGAGTCATGTGGGTAACAAAATAGGCAAAGGAGGTCTTTAACATTGTGAGTCTTCCTGTAAAACCTAGGAGTTGTTTCTGAGTACACCATAGCAAAGAAAATTACTCAGTCCTTTTTTTTTTGTCTTGTCTCTCAATTTCTAAAACATTCTAATTCAAATTTGGTTCACATTTTAGAGATTTTCTTAACATAGAAAATGGCTTGTTCTAACCTCAGAGATTTTTTTTTCATATTCAATCTAGACATCCACTCAATTTTTCACTGGCTTCAGTCACAAGAGATGTGACCAGGACTTACTTTTCAGCGTTCTTGCCTGGGCTGACATGATAGTTTAAATGTGGCCACACACTTGACATGACTTACTATCTGATTGCTTTAGCAGCATTATTCTCTACTTTGCCTTGTATTTTTTTCTGGAGGTGTTAAAAGCCACAAATGTTCCCCACTCTACAATCATAAAACATTGTCCTTACTAAGGAAAGGAAAGAATCAAATGCTTGGTTAAAAATTTGGTAATTTGGGCTGGAGAGATGGCTTAGTGGTTAAGCGCTTGCCTGTGAAGCCTAAGGACCCTGGTTCAAGGCTTAATTCCCCAGGACCCACATTAGCCAGATGCACAAGGGGGCGCACGCATCTGGAGTTCGTTTGCAGTGGCTGGAAGCCCTGGCGTGCCCATTCTCTCTCTCTCTCTCTCTCTCTCTCTCTCCCTCTCTCCTCCTCCTCTGTGTCTGTCACTCTCAAATAAATAAAAATAAAACAAAAAGTTTAAAAATAAATAAATAAATAAATAAATTGGTAATTTTGCCGGGCGTGGTGGTACACACCTTTAATCCCAGCACTCAGGAGGCAGAGGTAGGACGATCGCTGTGAGTTTGAGGCCATCCTGAGACTCCAAAGTGAATTCCAGGTCAGCATGGGCTAGAATGAGACCCTACCTCGAAAAACAAAAAACAAACAACAACAAACAAAAAACAGTTGGTAATTTTTCCTTTGACCTACTAGACCTATGCTATCGTTGAAAATCACCAATATCTTGAATCAACTTTTTAAGTACTACTTTATAGCAATCTACATTGAGTTTTCATTCAGTTACATAAATGCAAACTGTGATTGTGGTGTACTCTTTCCCTGATTTGATTTTTCATGAAGACAAATACAGACTTTACATTTAAAATGGCAAAACCTTTCTCTACCTTTTGAGGCACCTTGGCACTGGAAAGCCTTTGGGAAGGTCACAGGACCATGAAAAGATATTTCTATACGTATTTGGTGTTGGTGATCCTAAGGCTCCTTTTCAAGGCTTTTTTGGGGTTTGTTGAGAGTGAATGTTTCTTAGTTTGTTGTCAGTGCCGGGCTTGAACCCAGAACCCTAAACATGGTAGGTAAGTGCTGTGCCGCTGAGCTACATGCCCAGCCTTATCTGTTTTGAGAACCTTGGCTGTAATACCCCTCCTGAGCCAAGGGGCCCTGAGAATCAGAGGGAGGAGGCTGATCATCTGCATGCCTGTGGACAAATTTAAGGGAGGTTTGAATGTCTGGTTTACTGGGAAGTGAAAGGTCAGAGGATTTATTAGGACCATCAATGCCAGAGCCATGTAAAAGAACAGAGGCCAGAACTCCCCTGGCACTGCCATCCCCTTTCCAGCCTCTCACCTTGCATTCCGTTGCCCCTTCTGTGCCAGGTTCTTGCTCTGGGGGGAAGTGCTTTGAGGACTGAGGAATTGATCTAAGGAATCCTTTGGTTAGGGGGAGTCATCTGTGAGCAGAATCTGGATGCATCTGTGTGTCCAGGCCTGGTCACATGGTGAAATGGAGGAAGAAAAGCATCAGGTCTGGTAGCAACAGATATGGCAGGACCATTGTGGGCAGAAGGGAAGGATAGGCCCTCAGTAGTCATTTCACCTCCCTATAACAGGGCCTTCCCTATAGGAAAAGGGGATAATGATGGTACCTCATGTCTCTGCCATTGCTTTCCATAGGAGGTCAATAATTTATTACTGCTGAGACTCAAGCACCACGGCCACCCCACCTAGGAGAGGAAAAACAAAATATCATTCTGGCAGTGAGATACTTCCCAGGGAGTTGTTGGTCAGGGCGATACCTGAGGTCTCCAAAATATATACATGCTATTGCCAGAACTAGATGGTTAAGACCCCATAGCTAAGGTCCCATATGTGTTGGTTGCTGGATAGTGAAAAATCAAACTGGGAGATGAGCTGAAAGCCTTCTCCCTGCTGGCTAGCTATCCGAGTGCTGGGAACTGCTATGCAAGCTGCTGAGAAAGGAAAGTCAGGTTTCTTATCCAATAACGGACCCACCCTGCCTGCTAGAAAACTGGCCAGGCAAGACGTACCTACTATTGCAATAGTGACATGACTGTCATGGGGGTAATCAACTCTTCTTCTTAAAAACTTTCAAACATTTCATTTTATTTGTTTATTGGAGAGTGAGAGATAGGCAGATAGAAAGAGAGAATGGGTTGCCAGGGCCTCTAGCCACTGCAAATGAACTCCAGACACATATGCCACCTTGTGCATATGGCTTACATTGGGTTCTGGGGAATCAAACCTGGTTCTTTGGCTTCACAGGCAAGCACCTTAACTGCTAAGCCATATCTCCAGCCCTAATTTTTTTAAATATTTTATTTTGTTTATTTATTGGAGAGAGAGAGGTAGCTAGAGAGAATGGGTGCACCAGGGCCTCCACTACAAACAAATTCCAAGTGCATGTGCCACCTTGCACATCTGGCTTACATGGGTCCTGGGGATTCAAGCATGGGTCCTTAGGTTTTTCAGGCAAATGCCTTAACCACTAAGCCATCTCTCCAGCCCAGCAATTCTTTGACTGGATCTCACACCCACTCAATGGGTGGGGATCCATACCAGGCACTAAAAACCTAGTCAAAAGCCTATGGGTTGGCAAATTATGGAGGAACAAAGCCTTTAACATCTAGAAAGCCCTGCTATCTGTAGGGTGAAATACTGTCCCATAGGGTACATGTCTGTCTAATCATCTTCAAGTCCCTATGCAATCCACAAGGATCCTGGCTCTTTAAATTAAAGTTGAGGCGAGCCCTCCTCCTCCCCCCTCCCCCCAGCCCCTGAGAAGTGTGAGCACACTGGCATTTCCTTCTAACCCAAGTGCTTCTGAGAGAGGGCAGAGCTGCAAGCTGCAGCCTAATCCAAGCTCAGCTACAGCGCAGCTACCAGCCAGACCACGTCAATGGAGTTTTCTGAAGGCTTGAGTGGGGATACCCACAGCCTCTGTCCCATGGGATGGTTGATTGAATGCATGGAAAACCACATGCACGCAGCTGGGGTAAGCACAAGGTCTGGGACAAATGGCGAAGGTTTGATACAAGCTGGCAAATGCTGCCCTTACTCTTCTTCTCCCAGCCAAGGCAAGGAGGTCAGGCCCTGACCAGTTCAGAAATTGTTCAGCAGTTAAAGGCACTTGCTTGCAAAGCCTGAAGAGCCAGGTAAAAATTCCCCGACATCCACGTAAAATCGAATGCAAAAAGTGGCACAAGCATCTAGTGTTCATTTGCAGAGGCAAGAAAACCCAGCATGCGCACGCGCGCGCACACACACACACACACACACACACACCCCTAAATAAAAAGAAAAACTAACATTCATCAAGAAAACTACAGCAGCAGTCAAATAATAATGATAATCAGGGAGGAGTCCCCGTGTTGAATGATTTGTCTCCCCAAAGCTCACTTTGATACCTGGTCCCCAATGCTACAGAATTGGGAGATGTTTGGGGCATGAGTTGGGCTCTTGGGAATAGACTAATGTTCTATGCAGGAGTAAATGGGGTCTTGCTCCTGGAGAGTAAGACTGCCAAGCTCACTGGCTTTTTTTTTTTTTCTCTCTGTTTGCTGATTTCCTCTTTCTGCTGTAAGTGAAGCAGCGTGAGGCCCTCACCAGCACCATGCTTTTAGAATCCTCCACCTTCAGAACCATGAGCCAAAGTTAGCTCCACCCTCCCTTACAGATGACTCATTCTCAGAGGCTTCCTTGCAGCAACAGTGTCCTGAAGCACCTAGAGAGAAACAGCTACCAGGCCTCAGCTTTGAGGTCTTCATTTCAGTTTCTCCAGTGGTGGCCTTTCCTTGGTGACCATGACTAGGGCTAAAGTAAGCTCTGCCCTTGCAGAAGGACAGTGGATAGACCTTGACAAAGTGTGGAGTTGTGCTAACCAGAGTCACGCTCCTTTCACGACTGCGATCTCACTCCTGACACTTGTACTTGTTGTCCGTCCTTGAGCTTCCCCTGCCCTAAGAAGAGGGCTGAAAAGCCAGGCCCAGGGGCTATCGATGACCTACAAACCTTGGAAAGCACGTTTCACCACCACTGCGTGGCCTGCTTGCAAATTTCCTAAGAACAGGAAGCATTAAGGCAAGGAGGTGTATCAACCTGGGAGTGAGCCCCATACCCATGGTTCAGGCGCAAAGGGGCTCTTGGAGTCAGGAGCCCTGCCTCTCTTGTCAGATACTGAGCAGTCCTCTGGCAACATCCCTCCCAGCTCTAGCTGTGTGGCACTTTGTAGTTTAGAAAATTATGGCACTATTGCATGTGTTGGCTCATTTGGCCTGGCTGGCCAAATATAAGGCTTGCAGTGTCCACTGTTGGGTATCTTCACTGGTGATTTTTCTATCTCCCATTGAACTGCATGCAGTGCACCTTTTTCCAGCTTTCTGTCAGCTGGTCTACATGGAAGATGTTTTCAGCTCAACTCCACCAGGGTTTCTCAGTGACGTTGCAGCCCAAGTATGTGGAGTCTTCAGCCATAGGGTCTTACCATCTATTCCTGGTGGGAAACCAAGGGCCTCGGCAATGGCCTATAATGTTTTGGGGGCATTGGGGACCTCCCTGGCCAATAACTCACTGGAAGGTATCCCATCATTGGTACTGAAAATTTTCTAGTAACAATCTATGGCTCCTGTGTGTTCCACTGTCCAAAAAAAGTAGGTTTCCATATGACTTATTTATATCCTCTTAGATTTTTATTGGCCCTCCCTCCACCTTTCCTTTACTTAATCTCTTCCCCTGACCTTGCTCAGGCTTTTTCACCCCATTAATCCATTAATCTGTTCTTCTACTTACATTATACAAGACCATCCTATTAAGCACCCCCCTCCCTTCCTTTCTCTTCCCTTTATCTCTTTTCTAGTTTACTGGCCTCTGCTACTGAGTTTTCTTCCTATTCACACAGAAGTCCAGTCATTTGTAGCTAGGATCCTCATATGAGAGAGAACATGTGACGTTTGGCTTTCTAGGCCTGGGTTACCTCACTTAGTATAATCCTTCCCAGATTCATCCATTTTCCTGCAAATTTCATAACTTCATTTTTTTTCTGCTGAGTAGAACTCCATTGTGTAAATGTGCCACATCTTCATTACCCACTTATCATTTAAGGGACATCTAGGCTGGTTCCATTTCCCAGCTACTGTGAATTGAGCAGTAATAAACATGGTTGAGCAAGTATCTCTAAGGTAATGAGATGAGTCCTTATGATATATGCCTAGGAGTGCTATAGCTGGGTCATATGGTAGATCTATTTTCAGCTGTCTCAGGAACCTCCACACTGATTTCCACAATGGCTGGACCAGATTACATTCCCACCAACAGTGTAGAAGGGTTCTTCTTTTTCCACATCCTTGCCAGCATTTATGGTCATTTGTTTTCATGATGGTAGCCAATCTGACAGGAGTGAGATGGAATCTCAACGTAGTTTTAATCTGCATTTCCCTGATGACTAGGGATGTAGAACATTTTTTTAGATGCTTATATGCCATCTGTATTTCTTCTTTTGAGAACTATCTATTTAGTTCCATAGCACATTTTTAACTGGGTAATTTTGATTTCTTATTATTTAACTTTTTTAGTTCTTTGTATATCCTAGAGATTAATCTTCTATCAGATGTATAGCTGGCAAAGATTTTCTCCCATTCTGTAGGTTGCCTCTTTGCTCTATTCACAGTGTCTTTTGCTGTACAAAAACTTTGTAATTCCATGAGATCCCAGCAGTTAATCTGTGGTTTTATTGCCTGCGCAATTGGAGTTATATTCAGAAAGTCTTTGCCAAGACCAATATGTTGAAGGGTTTCCCTACTTTTTCCTCTAGAAGTTTCAGAGTTTCAGGTATGATATTAAGGTCTTTGATCCATTTAGACTTAATTCTTGTGCATGGAGAGATAAGGATCTATTTTTATCCTTCTACAGATACATATCCAGTTTTCCCAGCACCATTTGCTGAAGTCTGTCTTTTCTCCAATGAGTATTTTCGGCATGTTTGTCAAAGATCAGGTGGCTATACGTACCCGGACTTACATCTGGGTCCTCTATTCTGTTCCATTGATCTACATATCTGCTTTTGTGCCAGTACCATGCTATTTTTGTGTGGCATGTCTGTTATGAGGAAAGCCAACCAGTCTCTAATTGGACTGGAGGCCTGCTCCATGGGAGGGAATACATCCCTGATACTGAAAACCTACAACAGGGGTAATCATGAGCCCTAGGGGTGTAATGTCTGCTGTTGTCTGGCTAAAAGTATAGATTATGTTCACCAAACTGCCCAGTAAGCACTTCTGCTAATGTTCATACCCATATATTAATGCTACTCTCATTTTTGGTTAGAGAAGCTTCACTTTTCAGATGGCAGTGACCTTGGGATGACTCAGAAGGCATCATGGTGCTGAAAAGAAGTGACAGGGGAATGCTCAGCACTGAAATGTCTTAATCACACCTTCCATGGCTCAGAGTCCATTGCGAAAGAGGTGGCGGAAAGAACATAAGAGCCAAAGGAAGGGTAGGATTCCTTACAATGTGCTCCTCCAGACACAGAATGGCCTGGATATCCATGACCTCACAGTGCCTGACACTACCTACACAATACCATCATAATAGGAAGAAAAGATCATGACATCAAAATAAAAGAAAGACTGATTGAGAGGGCGAGGGAATAGATGGAGAGTGGAGTATCAAAGGGGAAGGTGGGGGAGGGAGGGAATCACCATGGGATATTGTTTACAATTATGGAAGTTGTCAATAAAAAATAATAATAATAAATATTTTTAAGAAAAATAAAATTCTGCCACCCATGGTGTGGTGGTTTGATTCAGGTATCCCCCATAAATTTAGGTGTTCTGAATGCTGGTTCTCAGCTGATGGAGATTTGGGAATTAATACCTCCTGGAGGGACTGTATTGTTGGGGCGCGGGCTAATGGGTGTTACAGCCAGTTTCCCCATGCCAGCGTTTGTCATACTCTCCTGTTGCTACTGTCCACCTTATGTTGGCCATCATTTTCCCCTGCCATCGTGGAGCTTCCTCTTGAGCCTGTAAGCCAAAATAAACTTTTTCCCACAAACTGCTCTTGGTTGGGTGATTTCTACCAGCAACGTGAACCTGAGTGTAACAGTAAAGCAACACACGGTGACTAGGGAGGTGATGCCAGTGGTTAGAGCCAAGGGCCCTTAGGGATCAGGAAGCGCAGGTTCCCGAGCGCTGGGTGCCCATGGAGCACACATGCTCACGTGAGTGGTGCAAGCACAGCACCCTCACATCCTGTCAGCCCAGCAGATCCTACGGTGAGCTGCAGGGAGAAAAGGCACCCATGGGCCCCAGCTGTCCTAAAGCTCCTTTCAAGAAGCCAGGAGTGGACCCAAGGCTCAAGAGAGTCAATAAACACTATCATTTAGTTAGAATTTATATGAGCTTTCTTTTTATTATACTTATTTTTCCTATTACCTTCTATTTGTACAAACTGGATTTCTATCTGTGAGAGTGAATGAGGATTCATTTTGTAAGATGTATGAGTTATTTAGGAGGAAAATATTAAGGAAACAAGAGTCTAAGAGGTTCACAGACATGAGAAAAATTGTTAAAAATGATATACACATGTAATTTAAGTCAAGAAAACCCTAAGCAGTCTATAGTGCTTACCTCTCTCATTGCTGCAACAAATATCCAACAAAAAGCATCTGAAGAGAAAATTCATTTCAGCTTACAGTTCAAGGGGATGCAGCCATCGTGGTGGGGGGAAGACATGGTAGTGAGAGGACAAAGAAATCTGTCACACTCAGGAAGCGCAGAGCAAAGAATGGATGCTGGTACTCGGCCAGCCCTCTCAATCTCTCTCTCTCTCTCTCTCTCTCTCTCTCTTTTGGCTTTTTGAGGTAGGATCTCACTCTAATTTAGGCTGACCTGGAATTCACTATGTAGTTTCAGGGTGGCCTTGAACTCACGGCGATCCTCCTACCTCTGCCTCCCGAGTGCTGGGATTAAAGAAAGGTGTGCGCCACCATGCCTGGCCTTTTTTTTAATTTATTTTTTTACTTGACAATTTCCATAATTGTAAACAATATCCCATGGTAATTCCCTCCCTCCCCCAACTTTCCCCTTTGAAACTCCATTCTCCATCATACCCCTTTCCTCTCTCAATCAGTCTCTCTTTTATTTTGATGTCATGATCTTTCCTGCCTATTATGATGGTCTTGTGTAGGTAGTGTCAGGCACTGTGAGGTCATGGATATCCAGGCCATTTTGTGTCTGAAGGAGCACGCAGTAAGGAGTTCTGCACTCTCTCCTTTTTATACCGTCTGGGACTCCAGCCTATGGAATAGTGTTACCTACTTCAATTGGCCTAATCTAGAAAATCCTTACAGACATGCCCAGAGGTTTGTTTCCATGGTGATTCTAAATCCTGTTAAGTTGGCAAATAAGATTCATCATTACACAGCCCAATTCATGAGCCTACTGCTACAGTTGGTTAGGAAATGTGCCCACAGGCAAAAGGTATATGGTGCCTGGTCCCAGTGAGCAGGATGAAGCCCCCATGATGGAGCAAGAAGGCAAAAGGAAAAGGCATGAGGAGCCTGTATCTTACCAACCAACCGAGAGCCCATGCCAGGGAGCCAGGCACGGGGTTGACTCTTCCTTTTGTAGAGATCTACCTGTGGCTCCAATAGAAACAGCTGCAGTCCAGCTTCTTGGCCCAGTCAGACTCTGGGGAGTCTAGAACACTGTGGATGGGTATTAAGTCCATACAGGGCATCACAGGGCACCGACAGAAATGGGTACTAGAACAAACAGCTCTCTGGCTGCACAGAACAGATCTTAAACATCTCACCTCTCGTGATGGATGTTTGGACTACAACTGACACTCAGCCCCCCAGTGGACGGAAGGAGATTTAAAGCAGAGATTCTCAACTCTGACACCATGGGTGTTTGGGACCAGAGAACTCATTCCAGCGGGGAAACTGTCGGGTGCATTGTACAGCATGTACAATAAGTACTTCTGTCTCTCCTTATCACACACCTGGGGCCCCTTCCCACTCCATAATAACCAAAAACAACTACAGAAATGACCCAGTACCCTCTGTGCCCCTGGATAGAAATCACTGGATTGAAATAATACTAAGAAGTTCTTGTACAGTGTAGGGTGTGTGGAATGACAAAAAAGAAAATATTTTCACCTTGGTGATACAAGAACTTGAACTTTTACTATCAGGCAAGAATTTAAACAGCAATTTCCCAGTACCCACATAAATCCAGATGCACGAAGTGGTCTATGCGTCTGGAGATTTTGTAGTGGCAAGAGGTTCTGGCTCATTCGTTCAATCTCTCTCTCTCTCCCTCTCTGTTTGCAAATAATAAAATATTTTAAATTATTTTAACAGCACGGGCATCCTAGATATAAATAGAAAGGGATAAGTATGCAATAAGTGCTCAGTAACATTTTAGCCATGTGATGGCTGCCCTAGAGAAACAGGCTATGACCTCCACCCTTTCCTGGGGTCACCAGAGACGCCATGGGTCCTGCCGGCAGCCCTCCCATGATTCTTTCTCCTGGTTTGTTAGTGATACTCAGCCTGTGATTTGCCATCAAAGACTTCACAGCAATCTTCAAGTCTCAAAATGACACAGACTAGACCAGCTTCCTGTAACAGGAGCTTTTGAACATTTAAATTCTGCACATCTAATTAGAAATATGGTATGGCCAATGATGCATGCAGTGGAAATAAATATAGTAAGCTGCAAGGCAACTTGGGAGGGTTGCACATGGTTTAAATGAAAAAAGGAGGAAAATTAATATAGTCTGTACTGGATAGCCATAGTATTTGTTCTGCACAAGAATCTTCAGCCTATTATTTTAAGTGGGTTGAGCTGTTGGTGTTAGGAAATCGAGTGTATAAATATGTACACAAGAATTGTATAATCCAAAAACGTGCTTTCCTCAAACACAGCCAGTCAAGCCCAGGAGAACTAAAGACAGGAGGAGAAGAACTAAGAAAGGACAGGATGCCCAGAAGGGCTGTGAGGTGGGATTCATGAAGTCTCCACTTCTTTGTGCCCCTGACAGTGTGAGCATCCTGCTCTAGGAGTTGCATATTTCTCACATGTGACTCCTAAACGACTTCATCTAATGCTGCTATGGTTTGCCAGGCAAAAGTTCGTACACTGGAAGCTGGTGCCACTGTAATGGTGAGAGGGATGGAGTTGGTAAGAGTTGGGGTCTGGGCACAGGTAATCAGCTTTCCTCCCAGGAGCACATCTCTCACCTCCACGCACCCTTCCTGAGTCTCTCTGGCTTCCTGCTTGTCAGTGTGATCTCATCCACATATTCTTGCTGTTTGTTGTTGCTTCTTTTTTTTTCTTAAACAGGGTCCCAGGATGTCTGGACATCACTGTACAGCCCAGGCTGACTTCAATCCTGTGGCAATCCTCCTGCCTCAGTCTGTTGAGTGCCTGGGATTCAAGGGGTGTAACCCTCCAACCCCAGTCCCACCTCTGCCAACACCAAGTCCAGCTTTCTTGCTATTTTGATGGCATCCCATCCTAAGCCCTGACCAGAGTCATGCAAGTGCCAGTGACATGCTCCGGAACAGCCAAAATTGGAGCTAATCCGCCTTTTGGTCATAGCAGCACAACGCATTAACACACAGGCTTGACTGTCACACCTCTCCTCCAATACTTAAGAACGTGGGGACAGGCCTGAGAAATGCTGGTAAGTCAAGACAAAAGGCACTGTCTACCGGATCGCCAAAGGCATCGGCAAACCCCTCTGTAATAAGTGTTTGACCAAATGCCTGCAAAAGGAAGTACGCGGTCCCCTCACCAGCCACTGTGCCACAGAGTCACCTATAGTTACAGATGAACCGTAATTAATGCAGGATGTGGACCTTTGAAAGACAATCCTGGATAAGAGTAATGCAGTGTGTGCAAAGCATACTGACGGTCAGGGAATGTGGAACCAGAATCCTTGCATCCAACACTGCTATTGGACTCCTCATGACAGAGGATAAAGCGTCTCTCAGCCTCCCCCTACCTCCCCTGGAGTTATAGATCGCCATCTGTGGACAGACATCTTTTCTGAGAGAAGATGTCACCGACGTTTAGAATCCAATACTCGCCCCGGGCTTTGTTCTGCCTAGGCAGGAATCCATACTCCACCACAGTTCTGAGGATCGTCACAGTCTTCCCAGGCTGGGTTCTGACACCTCTGTGCCCCTCCCCCACATTAGCTTGATATCCAAATGTGGCTAGAAGGCTGTGAGACTCGCCGTGATCAATGACAGCTCCAATCAAAGCCACCCAGATAGGCAGTGCATTCGTGGCTCCTTGATATAAAAGGTGTTTTATTTCTCATCCCTTTATTTTTGTCACTGAAAGAATGCTTCCCATGTGCGGATTAATTAAAGTGTAAACATTAAATATTGATTGATGCATTATCAGCATGGAGCAGTGGCCTCCCGTCTGATTGATTCCTGGGGTGATTTATTGTCATATTTGGGGAGTCATTTCACTTGATAACCAAGAGGGATAGCCTGCCTCCCCCCTGCCACGCTGGCTCCACGCCATCCTCCTTGTTCCCCAGGACCTCCTCTTATTCTTCCAGGTGACATCTGAGTTCCAATAACTGTAACATCTTCATCTTACTGTCAAGAGAAAAGAGTGTGGCCTGACTTTTTTTTGGGGGGGGGGGAGAGAGGAGTATATGTATGCTTGTTTGTGTCTTCCAGACAATTATCAAATCAACTAAGAGTTGAACATAGAAACTAACAAATCTACACAGAAATATTGGGTATTTCTAATAAACAGAACTGGCCCCTACAGAGCTCTGTGAAATATGATAGCTGGCAAGTTGCAGGGGTAGAGCGTATAAGACAACCCAAAGGAAAAAAAGGAAAAAAACAAAAAACTAAAGTCTTCTAGTCCTCTGTATTTTCTGTGTACTAGACAATCAGGAAATAAAACAATAATTCATAGTGATGATTGATTATAAGCTTCGACACATGTGACTCATGAGATCACATTTTGTCAGACTGACTCACATATAGGTGACAAAATGATGAAATGTCGGCGACTTTAAATTTATAAATTTAAACGCCCTTCTGAAATGAGATATGATGATATTTATTTGGTTTTCAATAAGAAAATGACCCAAAAAAGCAAGTCATAAGCAGCTCCCATGTGGTTTATGTTTTTTTTTTGTTTTTTTTTTTTTTTTTTTTTTTGCACAAGTCAGGCATGAGTCTAAATGCTTTACGGAAAACTACATCACCTCTGAGGTATGCACTATCATTTTACTTATTTCATCAAAAAACAAACAAAACAAAACAAAATGAGCCTCGAGTGGCCAGGAAATCATGGAACATATCTGTCCAAAGATAGCAATGCCCTTAGAGTGTGCTTCCAGACATCCCAGGGACCTGACACCCAGTCAGTGCTGCGTGTGGTCCCGTGGCTCCAGGTGAGCTGAGGACTCTGGCTTTAAGGTCTTCCTATTTCTGGTTTCTTTCCTCTTGGCAGAAAGAAGGAGCAGACAGCATCCTGATCAATGCAGAGAAAACATCACACGGAAGTGTTTGGCCTGTTCTCTAAAAGCTGCCATTCTGAACAGGAGCCCGGTCAGGACCTATAAAACAAGCAGGCATTGGAGGCCCTCTTTGCTCCAGGCAAGGGCCCCAGATGGGATTTCCCAGTAGTCTCTGCTCACCAGCTTCCTGCAGGATGATGTCTTCAAGGAAGCAAGAGTCTGTTCCTATTAGTCACTGGTGTAAACAAGGAAACCAGCTCACTGTCCTCCTCCCTCCCTCCACAACCGCCCTGGAAGCGCTGCTGGTGGCTCAGGGTCCCGCTTCCCATGGGATCTTGTCTATCACACTTAGGGGCTCCAGGTTCTCCCAAACACATCACCCAACAAGATGCCTGTTCACACATCAAGGGCCAGAATGAACCCTCTCTCTCTGGGTCCTGCCAGGTCCTCATGAGCCACTCCATCCATCCTCTTCCATCACGCTTTCCAAGCATGTCCTAGATAAAATAAGGCATTGAGCAGCCCTCCACCTCTGCGTAATGGCAGTTTATAATTATGATTATTCATCTGTAGAAAATGCAGTAGATGGTGACCATATTCCAAAAATGTCCTGCTACAAACATGTCCATCTTCCTTGACTTTTCTATGAAAAAGTTTGGATGAAAATGTCTCCCTTTGTGTGTGTGTATGTAAATGAGTGTGTGTTAGGTGTCTGTATGTGTTAAAGGGTAGTGGTGCTATTTGTTCTCTGGACCCTTGCACTCACATGTCTTCAGTGTCTTGTTTGGATAAATGCACTAAGGCTATGCATTGTTCTCTAAGCACGACTTTAGCCACATCTGCGAGGCCCTCTCCCATCCCCAGGCCCTGCGTCACACACTTGACCTGAAAGTAAATGTCCCCAGGAAATACCCAGGAGAACCGTTTCTACATGCATTCTTATTTTGACTTTGCAACCCAAGAGTTAATTTGGAAAGATGGTTTTAAACTTCTAAGAAAGAACATCTGTAGCATATTTTCTAGAAATACTATCTGCTATAAATTCTAGAATTGGCTTAACTTCCTAAAATTGTCCTTTTCAAATCAATTTCATAGCTTTTAAAATTCAAAGCTGCCGTAGATTCAGCTGACATTGTCCCGTCTTGTAAGGTAGAGCTGACGTCACTGGAACAGTACATGGGCAAAGGCCGCAGTTTTGTTCCGAGCCAGAGCAGAGCAAGGACACGTGTTAGGGTCTCTGGGCCATACGCGGGGTGTTTATTCCTGCCATGCTTGGTGCTGGCTCTCGGTAAGACCCATTTTCCCAACAACATTTATGAATATTTACTATGTGCTCACGACTACTCTAGGCACTGGGAGGCAGCAATAAATAATAGAGACTAAAATCCCTGTTCTCATGGGTGTACGCCTAGGAACTTTCAGTGAATGAGGTCAAGTATGTAACACAGGGCCTGGGGATAGAAAAGGAGCCTGGGAGGCGGAGGAGAGGCAACCAGGTCAGAAAGCTTCCTTATGCGCAGAGCAGAGTTCTGCCTGCCAGGGTCCAAGCCTTTGTCACCAACTCCCGGGAGTGCTCAAGTGATCAGAAGGGGAACCAAAGGCCTGCCAAATCCACTCCCAAGACAGGGCTTTCTTCCACCCCAACACCTACTCGGCACCTACCATACCAGGTGGGGTACTAAGTACCCCTACTCAAGATCTCTTTCTATGCCACCCCAATATTTCTTCCCATTTTATGGAGGAGTATATTACGGCTCAGACAAATGGACTTAGCCAAGGATGGTGTCTGAAGAGCATGAAGTCATCTGACTCCAAAACCAATACTCATTCTAGGTCCCCAACACTTCCTGGCTTGTTTTGGTTTTCTTATGGGGAGGAGTCTCTGAGGAAGGACTTGTGGAACTATATATGCAAGGTTTCTGTTTTATTTTTGTTTGGGATTTTTGCAGGTGGGGGAGGAAGGGGACTGTTGGGGATTGAACTCAGAGCCTCACACATGTTAGGCGAGTGCTATGCCTCTGAGCTGCGCCCCAGCCCTGTATGTACTAGTCTCGTTCTCTCAACAGTGTCACCATCATCACAGTCATCCCTAGCTTCATCATCTTGAGAGATAACATGGGGCAGCCATGGTGGTGTATGCCTCTAACTCCAGCACTCAGGAAGCTGAGGCAGAAGAATGGGAGTTGGAGGCCAGCCTGTGCTACATAGCATGTGTAGCCAGACTGGGCTATACACCAACATTCCATATCAAAAAACACAGATGAAGCTGGGAGATGGCATAGAGGTTAAGGCGCTTGCCTGCAAAGCCAAAGGACCCAGGTTCAATTCCCCAGGACCCACATAAGCCAGATGCACAAGATGGCACATGCATCTAGAGTTCCTTTGCAGTGGCTGGAGGCCTTGGTGCACCCATTCATTCTCTCTCTCTCTCTTTCTCTCTCTCTCCCTCGCCTCTTTCTCTCTCTCAAGTAAGTAGATATTTAAAAAAAATTTAAAAACACAAGAGAAGCATGCGTGTGACAGAGAACTATCTTCACTGTGACCACTTTGTGAGTAGCCAGGGACTGTGATAATTATAACATTGCATCCGCTGTACCCTTGTTCATGCTGAAGACCAGGATGGAGACTCAGAATAGAGCTCCGGGTTTAAACACATCTCTGCCTCTTGCCAGCTGGGCAAGGGCAAGGCTGGGCTTGGTCTCTTGCCCACTATTACACAGGCCTGGTACTCCACAAAGCTCATGTCATCCTGCCTCCCAGAGGCTGGGCACAGCCTTTAAACCCAGCCCATGGGAAAGGAGTTCGGGCATCGTCTGGGCAGCACCGGATGCTATAACTCAGTAGACCTGTGGATGAAAGTGAATGAACCTGAGAAGCCAATGTGCTGATGAAAGCACGAGCTTGGGAGTCAAAGCGGAAGAAATATGAAGTATGGCCACTGTTACCTCAAGTGGGCCGAGTCGGGGAGAAACGGGAGGCCAAGCTTTGTTACTGCGGAGCATTCCCACCTGGAAGTCCCATGATTTAGGGAAGGTCTTCACAACGCAGCCTGAGACAGGAAGCTGAATGCTTGGGATGGACAGAGTTCATGTGCAAGGGAAGGAGAGACGCGAGATCGAAAAGGGAAGGAACGTAGCAAGTGAGCCGTGTTGAGCACATCCTGAGCTGAGCCTGATGGACGTGAACACCTGGACGTAGATGCTTCCTCAGGTCACGTCTCTGAAAAGGACCAGCTAGCTGTTCACTGTGGGCTGCTTAGGGAGCAATGGGCCTCAGTCTCCAAGGGAGATGACAGCTCTGAGCTACCAGCAGCTGATGAGGAGTAGGGGCCCTGACCCCTGACCCAGCAAAGGGGCCTGGGACAGGCCCTAGCGGGGACCTACACAGAGAGCCAAAGAATGAGGTCTGAAGCTGCATCTACAGCAGCGGGTCAGGGTCCTGGCACTGACTTTTGGAATTGCTGGCTTGCAGTGATAACGAAAGGGACATCCATTTTATGTCATGCCCTGTTCCTCTGCATTTAATGTGCCCCTCCATTACATGCACAGCGCTGTGGGCACACAGAGGCACATTAAGGCTCCCTGCACAGAGAGAAGCAGCTGAGGCGTCCGTGCAGGAACAAGCAGGAGGTGTCCCCTGGGCATCAGGACAGCGTCCTGTCCACCCATCAAGAGGCACTTCCCTGGGACCCATCCACAGAGTCACCTGAGGTCTGCTTCTCAGAGTCTGGCCCCATCCGCACCCCTCAACTTCGGCTCCAATGAGGAAATACAGTTTCCATCTACGAGGAGAATAATTCAAGTCACGTTCAGACTGCTTCGCTCTTACAAAACTATTTGAAAAAAATCCAGCCCCTCCATGTCTGACCAAGGAACACACAGAGCAGATACAGCAACATTAAGATTCTTCACACCCAGTAGTTCCACAGGAACGTTCAGATGGCTCGGATGATCTTGGGCAAAAGATGGGAACCTGAAAGGTTTATTCTTAGAGACATCACCGTCGGCTGCGCAGTACGAGTGTCTGAGGAGGGACCATTCTCACAACCCGGTGCGTCACTTCCTCTGTGGATATATTTCAGACTAACACACTGTGTTAGTCGAACTGCGGCTGCATTTATTACAAGAGGATTCTTGAGAGACAGGATGGTGAAGGCTTTCTCACACTAGGCCAAGGCCCTGGTTGAACACACACCCACATTAATTCAGAGACAAAAGGATGTAAAATAAATAAATAAGTAAAAGTCACGTCTGTGTGGCCCAGGACCCCATAGTTGTGACAGGGCAGGGATCAGAGAGGGGAATATAAAACTCTGTGTCTGAAAGGCTGGTGGATTACATGGCACAAGCTTTGTAAAAAGACAGGACAGTGTCCTTTTATACAAAAGCAACATAGATAACAAACTGCTGTTTTCTTTTTTCTTCTTTACTATCCAGGAGAAAATTATCTAAGAGAAAAAAGAAACTGATATATTCTGTTTTGTACAGAAATTATCATGTCAGGTACCACTTAGATTTGAACTTTCTCCCTACCATATATATTTACCTAGCATTCTAAAAATGAGGATCTAGAAGAAAAAAACTGTGTCATTTCTACCTACAAAAAGTAGCTTTCCAGGCTGAAGCGATTGCTAAGTGGTTAAGGTGCTTGCCTGCAAAGCCTAACAACTTGGGTTCAATTCCCCAGTACCTACATAAAGCTAGAGACACAAAGTGGCACATGCATCTGGAATTTGTTTGCAGCAGCTAGAGGCCTTGGCATTCTCTCTGTCTCTCTGTCTCTCTCTCTCTCTCTCTCTCTCTTTCTCTGTCTCATTCTGCTTGCAAAATAAATAAATAAATAAATAAAACTAACTAAATAAAAATAGCTTTCCCATTTTTAAAACAAGTATAAGTCACTCCTCACTGCCACTGTGTTATTTCCTAAAATTGTATATGATAAGTTGAGAAAATTTTGAAAGAAAGAAAAAAACCAGTTTTGAAGTTTGCTAAATGATCACCATCTAAGTCAGACTAGTTTTTATAATTCCTTTAAATTAAATATCTTTGATAATAAAGGCAAATTGAGGACCAATGAATTATAACTTTTAGGCTGACCAGTGACTAATTATATATATTATAATTAACTCTGGTTTCCTACACAAGGCATTTAGCTTAATAATCATCCCATCCATTAGCATATCTTAAAGGGGTTTTGCAGAGCAGCCGGGGGACGTACCAAGAGCCCTCTGAATTCCTCCCTGGGCTATGAAAGGGTGCAGAATCAAAAGAGATGAAATTACTTTAAAAAGAAGTTTGGGCTAACTATAAGTTGAGAAACTCAGATTATAGTTATAAAACCCTAACTTAAAAATATTTATTCTAAATACACCCTCGGACCAGCACTAAGGAGCCTTTATGCTCTAAAAATCTACAATTTCCACTTATCTGTTCAAAAGAGCTTTAGTCCTTCCAGGGGCTGGGGAAGACGTTGATGGAGATTCAGGGTTGGGATCTGAACTTTACAGAGGGACAAGTTTTTCAGGAAGTCCTTGACCCTGTCTTGTTGACAGTCCTAAGAAAAACCAACAGTTGTTGGTAATATTTCTGTACAGAAATATGGCATGTCAGGGGCTGGAGGGACAGCTTAATGGTAAAGACACTTGCCTGCAAAACCAAAGGACCCAGGTTCGATTCCCCAGAACCCACAAAAACCAGATGTCCAAAATGGCACATGTGCCTGGAGTACGTTTGCAGTGGCTGGAGGCCTGGTGCTCCCATTCTCTCTCTCTCTCTCTCAAATAAACAAAAATTAAAAATTATTTTAAAAAATGACACATCAGGGCTGGTGAGATGACTTAGCGGTTAAGCGCTTGCCTGTGAAGCCTAAGGACCCAGGTTCGAGGCTCGATTCCCCAGGACCCTCATTAGCCAGATGCACAAGAGGGCGCACGCGTCTGGAGTTTGTTTGCAGTGGCTGGAGGCCCTGGTGCGCCCACCCTCCTCTCTCTCTCTCTCTCTCTGCCTCTTTTCTCTCTGTCTGTCACTCTCAAATAAATAAATAAAAATAAACAAAATTAAAAAAAAAAAAACGACGCATCAGGCAAACTCTATAATCCCACCACTTGGATTTGAACCTTCTTCCTATCATAAACGTTTACGTAGTGTTCTATAGAACAGCTGTCCCTGATTTCCTTGTCCCTGTTCATTTTACAAACTTAAATACTTCTCTGGCACATAGTTAGCTAAACTCTTGGGTTTATAAATAAAGCAGGAGAGCTGCTCTACTACTACTATGATTATGATGATGATGATGTTGGCTGTCTCTTGTGGCAACTGTCTAATTTTCCTTTTCAGAACTGCTGTGAGATTAGGAACACCCAGGAAGTCCCATCAGGATGTTCTAGTGAGCTCCCTGCTACCTGTGACACCTGTGTGGTGTGAAGCCACTGGAGTCTCTTTCTAGGCCTTTTCCTGTGGGGAGTCTCTGGAGTGACTGCTTAAGTTTCTTGATGTAGTTGGTGATCCAGCCTTGTTCATGCCTGCTGTATTTCCCAGCTCTCTCTGGGTAATTGTCCAGTGTACATCGACACGTAGCACCAAAGACACCATGAAGGTCAGACTGCAATACAGCGAGTCCTGATTTTATCCGGGAGATTGATGTGCAAATCACCTTGATTTCGATTTGGCAGAGGGTTATAAAAGGTACTTGTAATCACCGATAGCGTGTAAGATCGGGCCCCAGCATGGGACACTGTATTTTATATCCCCGCTGGAGTTTTCCCTAATACAACCATAAATCAGCCCAGAAAGCACGCACTTGGTCTGTGTTAATAGACACAAGGAGAAATCCTGGTGCACTGAGACACTTTTAGAACTTGAGACAAGCGTCAAACTTTGTGTCAAAGCGACCCAGATGTACCTTTCAGGGGACAGATCACTGCAGGGCTCTTAGAAGTCACAGGGGAACATGGGCCACAGGAGAATTGTGAGGTTGGGCCCAAGTATGTATAGAAATTTCTATTTTTGAATGTTGAAGCAAAGACTCAAAGTGTTAACATGGGGGAAAACAATCTACAAATCAAAACAAAGTCATTCTAATCATTCTAATATATGTATTTAAATATGGAAATGACAGCAGAAGGGATCAAGGGTCGAGCTAAGGACCAAAGCATTCTTAGTGGGGAAAAGAGCGGAAGTATAGCAAGGCGGTGGGGGCAGGTGTGAGTGGTTCAATCAAAACAACAGTTTGCAAAGTAACTTTTAAGAGTAACAGGGTCATTTTCTCCCGTGTCTTTCCTGTCTGTTGCTACAAAATACTTCTATCAGATTAATGTATTTTAGGAAAAGATGTACTTTAATTTCTCTTTTTAAACTCTTAGAGCAGGCAGCCATAGTTTTTAATAGCCATTACATTAAACAGAAATCCAGAATGGGAGCTGGAAGGATGGCTCAGTAGTTAAAGGCGCAAAGCCTGACAGCCTGGGGCTCTATTCCCCGGTACCCAGGTAAAGCCAGATGCACAAAGTGGCATGTGCATGTGGAGTTTGTTTGCAGCAGCAGAAGACCCTGGAGCACCCATTCCCAACCCCCCCCCCCCCGAATAAATAAAAAGTACCTCAAAAACCTGTTTTGGAGAGTCAAACTCAGTATCAGAAGAAGAAAGACTTAACTGCAACCTCTGTGTTCATCTCCCTCTTGGTTTGACCTCAGGCGCAAATTCTGCTTAGAGAAACTTCTCTGCTTCCATAACCTTGTTTCCTTAGTGCCACCCACCCCATCCACTGTGGGCACCCAAGCCAGCCATCCTCCTGCCTTGCTCTGGTGGGTTTGAAGGAGAAGACAGGGACCAGGTGGGAGCTACAAAGAGGCATTCCCTAGATAACAAAACTTAGAAAGGAATTATCAATTGCCCTCCTTTCCCCCACATTGTTACTCCTGTAGTAATTCCTCCTCGCTTCACCTACAGTCAGTCAGAAAATTCCTCATGAAAATGATCACAAATTGCTCCTGAGTAAGATAAAAACCAACAGACTTAGCTGAATTGCAAGGGAAACAACCTACTGATCAAAACTGATGCCTTCCATTGGAAGACAAGCAGCTTCGAACTGAAGGCACGTGGAAGCCGTCTGTAGAGTCTCACAGCTGGTGTTTGTGAAAGCAAGAGCAGCCAGATTGAGGGCTGAAGAGGAAGAAAGAGGAGAGACCTAACTTCTGACTTGCAAGCTGGCCAAGCCAGAGGCTTGTTCCACATGACTGACCCCCATTCTATGGCTTACTCTTTCCTATAACATGCCTTACTTTTTCGACCGTCCTTTCTGTATTGATATTTTATCAAGGTAGAAAAATAACCTTCAAAATGAAAATGTAGCATTGTGTTTAGAAAGACGGAGGAAAAAATGACTGCTGAACACCTTCTTAAAAATGGTGGCATACACATTTAATCCCAGCACTTGGGAGGCAGAGGTAGGAGGATCACCCTCAGTTCGAGGCCAGTCTGAGACTACAAAGTAAATTCCAGGTCAGCCTGGGCTAGAGTGAGACCCTACCTGGGGAAAACAAACAAACAAACAAACAAACAAACAAAACAACCTCAGTCTTACAGAGGAGCTGAGGTTTCTGGTGTCTGAGTCTTTTATATTAGAACTACATCTCAAGCAGTTTTATACAATAAAAATCAAAAACCATAAACAAACAAAAAGTTAAGAACAAAAGGAAGTTTGCCTTCAAGGCTCAGGGTCCATTTTGGAAGAGGCGGTGGAAAGAATGTAAGAGCCAAAGGAAGGGTAGGACTGCTTACAATGCAACTGTCCACACAGAAATTGGTCTCGATATCCATGACCTCACAGTGCCTAGCACTGCCTTCACAAGACCCTCAAATTGGAGGAAAAGACGATGACATCAAAATAAACGAGAGACTAACAGAGAAAGGGAGGGGCTAGGGCTATGATGGAGAGTGGGGCTGTGGAGGGAAAGTGGGGGAGGGAATTATCATGGCTTATTGTCTGTAAGTATAGAAGTTGTCACTAAGAAAATAAAGGAAGTTCCATACCACCTTTACCCAAAGCCAGGATACCAATTTGAAATAACATAAACATGGAAACATGTGAAAAATCCCATTTTTCTTCCAAAAGTCCGGGCTGTGTACAGGATTAGAAAACCCACGCCTAGTGTGTCAGCCACTCTCTCCACCAGAGGAGAGCTTGCCAACATCTGCCCTCGAATATGTCCCCCGAGGACAGATCTTCTTACCAGGGCTGGGACTGCAGAGTGAGCGGATAGATGGGACCTTCCTCCATTTCCCAAGAGGGGACCTTTCTGGACCAGAAACACACATGGGTTAAGAAGGTACCAGGCCCTGTGCTTTGTCTCCTGCCTGCCATCTTCTGAGAACATGGGCACCCGTGGTTCCCAAATCAAGAGCCAGAAGCCTGGCCTGCCTGTCATCTGGCACTGGAGGAGGGAGGTGTCCATCCTTCAAGGTGGAGCAAGTGCATAAAATACCGACTCCCCCGGGGTCTACTGGAGCCCTTCTTTTGTCCGCATCAACTTCCCCCAAGGGTATTAGAAAATTAAGAACCTGATCTAACCCTGCCTGGTTTCTCCTACTATGAGTCTTAGAATGTCCTGAGAGAAGGAAGCGCCCAGGGCCTCAGTTGCCCTACCGGGAAAGGTGGTAATGACCCTGTGGGCACAGAGACATGCTGACAGACATCTACTAGGCTTAGCCACTTGCATAGGATGAGCGGGGGAGGGGCAAGGGATGCCTCTATCCACAGCTCTACCACAAATGGGGCTCAAAATTGTTCCCCGGGTACCATGGAGATCAGGCCCACTAATGAGACAATGCTTGTGAAAATCCTGCACCCAGTGCCTGGACACAGCAAAGCCCAAATGTAAAGCAAGTTTGCTTGAATGTTTGCTCCTTGCTTAAAAAAAAAAAAATCCCTCAGGGCTGAGATATAGCTCAGTGATAGAGTGGTTGCCTAGCATGTAGGAGACCCTGAATTTGATTTCCAGAACTGCAAGGAGAAAAAAAGAAATCTTTCAAATTCAGGGTTTCGCAAGCCTGGTTGTGCATACTTTTTAATCCCAGCTCATGTGGTGGAGGTTGAAGCAAAATATTCAAAATGTAAAAGCAAGCTTCAGAGTGAGTTTAAGGCCAGGCTAGACAATTCAGTGAGACTCTCTGAAAATAAAAAAGTAGTACGAAGACTGGGGACAGAGCTCAATGAGTCAAGCCCCAAATTCAATCCCTAGTACCACCAAAAAATATATACAAACAAACCAGGTGGTCACCATGTTTGAGCAATACAAAAGCATTCCTCTCATGAGGGTCTCTTTGAGAGATCCAGGAGAGCCTTCCACCCCCACCAACCTCAGGCAGTGCCAACTGGTACACTCGTAAAGGGTACTGGATCAAATGAGAGGAGAGAGTGCCAGGAAAGCGCACACAGACCCAGTAATCCCTCCCCAGGTGAGCCCTCCTAATGGCACCAGAGAAAAGGTAAGATGACTTTAAAAAGCCGGCAGGGCATGTGTGTGGACTGAGTATATGGGAAATCTCGGTGCCTGCCTCTCAGCCTAGCTGTGAAATTAAACTGCCCTTAGGAAAAAAAGAAAGAAAGAAAGAAAAAGTGAAGTCTGAGGGAAGAGAAAAAGGAAAGGCAGTAAGTGGCACCCTGGTGGCACTCACCTCACTGATAGCCATCAGGTGCAGAACTGGCCCTGAGAGGGCGGTGAGGGCATCTTGGGATTTAAGGAGGGCTAATGTAAGCCACAGAAATGCCTCCTCGGAGCCAGGGTGATGGAGACTCTGGGAGGTCAAAGTCCTATTTGTAACCTAGCTTGTTATGTTCCCTATTCTTTCAAGATCTGGAAGTGATTAAAGCAAGAGATTAGATGTCTTAAGTGTGCATTAGTGAATTTCATCTTTGCATCAGAGAGTCATGCAGCATCCTTTCCAGAGACTATACTGGGGCTTCTTCCCTTGTTCCCGTGTTCATAATTCAGAGGAGTGGTGTGGGGGAGGGCTTGGCGAATTGGAAGAGCAAGAGGTTGTAGGACAGGTGAGTGGAGCCGCACGCTGGCACTGGCTGGCTCTCTGTGTACGGGCCCCATCCTAAGATAGCAGGAGACCCAGCACACCACACATTCCTCTTTTTTTCCATTTGCTTCCTCTGCTGTGCACTTCGGTATGCATCAGAGCGTGAGCGTGAGTGTGTGTGTGTGTGTGTGTGTGTCTGTTGCTCCTTCCCTCTAGCCTTTGGCTACCCCTGTCCTGCCTCTCTGTCCCCAGGACTCCCTGCCCCCACCAGGCCCCATTCTTGATAATTATAGTTTATTGATTTCTCTTGGTGTTTGCTGCCCAGGCACCACAGTTCTTCATCTTAATCGGGCACCTTGCCGTCCATCACAGGCTGCATTTCCAGAGAGGCGGGGTACACCGGGGAGCTCCTGCCCCAGGGTGTGTGGGTCAAGTCCCCTTGTCCCTCCAACGTGCACTTACTGCGTGTAGTACAGGCTCTATGTGCAGGCGCAGTGTGCACATCCTCCCAGTCCTTCATCACTGCCCGTGAGGTTCAGAGACGTGCAGGGCTTGGCTGAAAGTCACACAGCTGCCAAGTGCCATGGTTAGTTGTACACGAAACTCCTCAATGGTCACCCCGTTCCTAAACAAAACAGAAAAAAAATTAATTAAAAAAAAAGACCATTCATGTAGGTGAAGCAGAGGTATAGGGTGAAGGAAATATGCCCAAGATGCTGGTGTAAAATAAAACTCGAAGACTAGTATGACGAGCAGATCCCCCGCCCATTGCCACCCAGAAAGACAGGGTCCCCAGCCAGCTGGAGCAGTGCCCCAGCTGTTTCGGGAGACAACCTGGCTCCCGAGCTGTTTACTTCTCCCCATAAACAGGAAAGCCATAAAAGGGGCCTCCTTTGCTCAACCACTCAGGGGCTTCTCTCTCCTCTTCCTCCTCCTCCTCTTCCTTTCCCTCCGCCCCCCAGTGTGTCCCCAAGCAAGAGGGGCGAGTGTTTCCTTAAGAAAGTTGTTACCTTCTTTGTCCCTTTGTCTCAAGTGCCTCCTCTGGCCTGGAAATCCAACCGTTAAAGCCAACCTGAGTGGGGGACCAAGGCTGAACACCTGTGCCCAGCCCAGAACCCAGAGACACAAAGGTGACAGTGACAGATGAACTGTAACCTCCCCCACCTTTCACTGATCACCTACATTTTTAAACTAATGTATACACAGGAAGGACCCATTTCAAAAAAAAAAAAAAAAAAGATAGAAAACTATAATTTGAAGAACAAACAAAGCTGGAGAGAAAGGGTCTGAGGGACTGAGCAGTGAGAGAAGACCCAAAGGACAGATTAGACAAGACATCTCAAGAATGTTCTGAATCACATTCTTTCCCAAGAGATTTTGAATTAAAAAGGAAGGGGTTTCCACGGGTTAGGCAGCAGGGGTGTCTTTGGAGACTCTAGTGCTTAGAGCTTCTAAAAGACTGTGCTAACAGCTGGGCATGGTGGCTCACACCTTTAATCCCAGCACTATGGAGGACGAGGTAGGATTGCTGTGGGTTTGAGACCAGCCTGGGAGTGAGTTTCAGATCAGCCTGAGATAGAGTAAGACCCTGCCTCAAAAACAAAGATTCCGCTAAGTCCTGCAGCAAAGGACCTTTCCAAATGTCCTTGCAAGTGGCCCTGTGCTGTAAGTCGCCCTCTGTGCTTTGGGCAAATAAATAAATATTTTTAAAAAATTCTGCATGTGGCTGAGCCCTTGAAAAGTTATGTGATCTCCTTTCACCCCATTCCCACCAGCCTGGAAATGTCTCTAACCTCCACCATCTCACTTCCCGGGGCCCTGGACATGTGCCCACAATGCCTCTTCAGACCCAGTGTGCCCCACTCCTCACCTGGGCCACGTCACTTAATAAACCCACTCCTAGCGCCAGATTCTGGCAAGTCATGTCTGAATGAGTCAGTGCTGTAAGGTCTCACGTTTACAACTGTGTTCACCTACAGGGGTTCACAAATCCCCTGGGTAACACACAGAAGGTGTCACTCTAAGCTCTGGAATTAGGGTTTCTGTTTTAAAAACAAGAATCCGGAAGATCTGGCAGGGTCAGAAGAGGCCCCCATTCATCTCTTACAATACTCATCTATGGCTGAGTGGCTGTCGTCAGGATTGACTTGCATCGTTCATTTGCTGGTGTCTCAACCTTTCCCTTCTGTCACTGCGAAACTCAAACAATGATCATAGCCCTACCGCTAACTAGCTGTGTGATCTTGGACCAGTCACTTAACTGCTCTGTGTTTTCAAGTTCTCATGTGGGAAATGGAACAAAAATAGTCTTCTCCCTCTGTGAGTCAGGTTAGAATAGACTTACTCTGACTAACCTCCAAAATCTTGAAATACCAAAATAAAAGTTTACGTCTCATCCTCCATGTCACCTGATGGCTGACACGGGATAGGGTGAAGGAAGGGATTGCTGCCGTTTCTGGGCAAAGGAGGCTCCATCTTAGCCAGGCTTCCGTTGTCATTCCAGGGCTGGAGACAAAGACGGGAAGAAAGTGAAAAACTGTCGCTGAAAAGGACTACCCGGAAGTGACACACATCCTGTCATTCACATCCTATTGAGCAAAGCAAGCTTGCCTAATGCGCAGGGCAGGACATTAAGACCACCCATTAAGAAACACACCAAGCTCTCCAAGCCATTCTCTTCCATGGTCCTCACCTGATGCAATTTGGTATATCTTTCCTTCAAGGGGAGCCCCCATGCTGGGATACATCTTTGACTAGAAACATCTGTGAAGAATCCCCTGGCCAGAGCACACATAGTGTTTTCTAGACTGTGCCTAGAACTGTGTGTGCACCCTGCCACCGTGGAGCGGCTGTTGTTAGAACTTGGGCCTAGCTCTGCTGCACCACACACACACACTCACATCAAAAGTGTGATGGACCAACATGGAGAAGTGGCATCCCACAGGCTGAGGAGAGAGTGCATGTGCAGCTGCTGGATCCATTTTGACCTTGAGGAAGCGTGCACATCTGTCCTTGGCAGGAGGAGAGGGCTGGAGGATCACTGTGCGCACCATGCCATGTGAGGCAACCCTTCGGAGCGCAGAGACAGGCATGGATTCTGGTGGATACAGAGAAATTCACAGTGGATTAAGGATCCTTATGCCCACCTCTGCCAAAACCCCCCAGGGCCACAGCCCGAGGACACTTCCTCAGGTGTCACAGGCCTGTGCGTCTTTATCCTTTGTCAATAAAGCATCCCAGCACTGCACTTCCAGGTCTCCCCAGGCCCTGCCCCACACTGCCCCTTTGCCTAACAAGATTTTCTGTCAGATGCCATATGAAGAGAAGGCAACTATAATAAGGCAACCAGATACGTTTTTTTTTCCTACCACTGAAGATCTCACAAGTACAATTTTGTCAAATGCTCATGGCTTTTCTATTCGAATGCAAAGAGGGTTGAAGGAAACCCCAACCCGACTCACATACCCTTGCCTCTGTTAACTAACTTCCCTGGTGTCTTGGGAAGGTCCCTCAACCTCTGAGTATAGAGGTCCACCTCTAGATTTAGACAGGTGAGCATCTTGACACCTGCCCTGCCATGTCTGAGAACTGCTGGTAGGATGGAAGAATTCTACTACATTGAAAAATCTTCCTACTCACACAGAAGTCCAGTCATCTGGAGCTAGGATCCACATATGAGAGAGAACATGAGAACTCAGTAACAAAGGCCAGTAAGCTAGAAAAGAGATATAAAGGGAAGAGAAAGGAAGGGGGGGTACTTAATAGGATGGTATTGTATATATGTAAGTAGAAGAATAGATTAATGGGGGTGAAAAGGCCCAAGTGAGGTCAGGGGAAGAGACTGAGTAAAGGAAAGGTGGAGGGAAGGCTAATCAAAATCTAAGAGGATATAAATAAATCAAATGGAAACCTACTTTTTTGGACAATGAAACACTCAGGAGCCATAAATTGTTGCTAGAAAATTTTCAGTGCCAGGGATGGGATACCTTCCAGTGAGTTGTTAGCCAGGGAAGTCCCTGATGCCCCCAAAACATTATAGGCCATTGCCAAGGCCCTTGGTTTCCAACCTGGAATAGATGGTAAGACCCTATTCTGAAGACTCCACATACTTGGGCTGCAAGGCCACTGAGAAATCCTGCTGGAACTGAGCTGATAACCTCCTCCATGTAGACCAGCTGACAGAATGCTAGAAGAAGCCATTCTGCACACAGTTCAATGGGAGAGAGAGAAATCACCAGTGAAGATACTCAACAGTGGATACTGCAAGCCTTATATCTGGTCAGCCAGGCCAAATGAGCCAATGGATGCAATAGTGACACGTCTATCATGGTGGAAATCAATTGCCCTGCAATTGGACTGGAGGCCCACTCCATGGGAGGGAATACATCCCTGATATTGAAAACTTAAAACAGGGGTAGTCATGAGCCCTAGGGGGGTATCATCTGCTGTTGTCTGGCTAAATGTATATACTAAGCTTATCAAACTGCCCAGTAAGCACTTCTCTTAATGTTCATACCCATATATTAATGCTATTCTCACTTTTGGTAGAGAATCTTCTCTTTTCAGGTGGCAGTGACCTTGGGATGACTCAGAAGGCACCATGGTGCTGGAAAGAAGTGACAGGAGTGCTCAGCACTGCAATATCTCTATCACACCTTCCAAGGCTCAGGGTCTATTGCAGAAGAGGTGGCTGAAAGAATGTAAGAGCCGAAGGAAGGGTAGGACTCCTTACAATGTGTTCCCCCAGGCACAAAATGGTCTTGATATCCATGACCTCACAGTGCCTGACACTACCTATACAAGACCATCATAATAGGAGAAAAAGATCATGACCTCAGGGCTGGACAGATGGCTTAGTGGTTAAGGCGCTTGCCTGCAAAGCCTAAGAATCCAGGTTCGATTCTCCAGGTCCCACGTAGGCCAGATGCACAAGGCAGTGCATGTGTCTGGAGCTCATTTGCAGTGGCAGGAGGCCCTGGAGCACCATTCTTTCCTCCTCCTCTCTCTCTTTCTCTGTCTCTAATGAATAAATAAATAAAAATAAATCTTAAAAAAAAAGATCATGACCCCAAAATAAAAGAGAGACTGAGTGAGAGGGGGAGGGGATATGATGAAGAATGGAGTTTCAAAGGGGAAAGTGGGGGGGGAGGGAGGGCATTACCATGTGATATTTTTTACAATCATGGAAGTTGTTAATAAAAAAAAATTGAGAAGAAAAATCTTGGGGCTGGAGAGATTGCTTAATGGTTAAGGTACTTGCCTACAAAACCAAAGGACCTAGGTTTGGTTTCCGAGGACCCACATAAGCTAGATGCACAAGGTGGTGCATGCATCTGGAGTTCATCTGCAGCAGCTGGAGTCCTTGGCATGCCCATTCTCTCCCTCTCTCCCTCTCTCCCTCTCTCTCTCTCTCTCTCAAATAAATAAGTAAAAACGAAAATTCTGTGAAGCCTCGCCTAGTACTTTTTACCTGTAATCCCAGCACCTGGGAGGTGGAGACAGGAGGATCAGGAGTTCAAGATCATCTTTGGCTACCTAAGTGAGATCCCATCTAAAATAAATAAATAAACAAATGTCTCTGTGAGTGTGAAAGGATAACGAAGAGCATGCCAGGAAGCCTGTTTCCATTTCTTGGAGGCAAAGCATTGGCGGTATTTTCTTGGAGTCAGTATGTACTGGTTTTCTGTTGCTGTGAAATGAATTACGAATGCAGCCACGTCCAACAAGGCTCCTTTCTTTATGTCAGTTCTGCAGCCAGAACTCACTGCTCAGTGTCCTGCAGGTCAAAATTAAGGTGTCTGCCAAGCTGGTTCTTCTCTGGGGGCTCTGGGGAAAGAATCTGCTCCCCAGTTCATTCAGGTTGTTCAAAGAGTCTGGATCCCGAAGGCTGCAGGTCCGACATGGCCTGTTTCTTCATTGGCTGGCAGTCGCTCTCTGCCTCTCCATCCAGCTTATATAAGCTCCTTTTCAGGTGGGCGAGGAGACACCACAGATCCGCGTGGTGTAGTCCTACCCAGGCGCTCTCCGTCTTCCAATGTGACCTTCCATCAGGTCTCAAGATGGCTACCAGGAGATTACCAGGCAGATGGCTTACACAGTGTGGATATAGGTGACAAAGGCATGATGCACAGTCCAACGGGACCGGACAGGACTGTACTAGGTTTCATTACAGAAAATGGCCCACAGTTCAAAACTTATGAATTGTTTGTTTCTGGAATTTTTCAAGACTACATTATAGGGTTTCTCTTTTTAACATTTTCTATGTACTGTGTTAGATGGTGTTTGACTCTTGGTAATTGAAATCACTGGAAGGCAAACCACAGGTTGGTCTGCCTTAGTCTGCCATGGTCCACTGGTGCTCCCCTCGCCCCCTGCCAGGAGCCAGAATTCCATTTGCCTTGGGTTGAGCTAGAAAGGCCAGAATGAGGGTCACCCCAAGGTAGAAAAGGGAGAAGAGGTGAGGCAGTCTCAAAGGCCAGCATCTGCCCACTGCCCTTCCATGAGCATCTCTGCTCACACCTGCAAGCAGACAGGAATCCTCTTTTTTTTTTGTTTGTTTTTTGAGTTAGGGTCACACTCTAGCCCAGGCTGACCTAGAACTCACTATGTAGTCTCAGGGTGGCCTTGAACTCATGGTGATCCTCCTACCTCTGCCTCCTGAGCTCTGGGATTAAAGGCGTGCATCACCCCACCCAGCTTTTGGAATCCTCTTCTTGACTCTGCCAAGAAGCCTTTTTGTCACTTCCCCCTGTCCAGGCCAGGCTTGACTCCAGCTTTCATTCACAGATGACTGGTCAAAGAAAGTCATGTGCTCTTGCCTAACTTTACACATAACTTTGCACCTGTCCTGGGACATTCCACAAGCCAGGCCTGCCAACAAGCTAAGATTGGACCTGGTGCTTGCAGGACGATCAACCAGGTCACATTTTATAATCTCTCCTCTACACCGACTCCACAATAACGTTTGCTTTCAAACCACTCACTCACTACTCTCTGCTGGATTTCACACTGCGGCTTGTCACTGAGCATGGGCACATACCTGTCGTCCGAGACTCAGGAGGTAAAGCAGGAGCATAGGGATATGGAGGGTAGCCTAGACTACAAAGAAAATCTTTTTAAAAAAAATGTTGTTTGTGGGCTGGGGAGATGGCTTAGCGGTTAAAGTGTTTGCCTGCAAAGCCAAAGGATCCGGGTTCAACTCTCCAGGACCCATGTAAGCCAGATGCACAAGGGGGCGCATGCATCTGGAGTTCGTTGCAGTGTCTGGAGGCCCCTAGCATGCCCATTTTCTCTCTCTCTCTCTCTCTCTCTCTCTGCCTTTTTCTCTTTCTCTTTAAAATTAATTAATTAATTAATTAAAAAAAAAAACCCAGGTTCAATTTCCAGTACCCAGGTAAGCCAGATGCACAATGTGGCGCATGTGTCTGGAGATTTAAAAAAAAAAGAAACTGTGTTTCTGTTTTCCCTTTAAGAATGCCTGGCCATCTTATAACAAGTAACTGCAACCTTAGACCTGGGCTTTCAGTGGAGGCAAGTTATTAAACATTTTAATAGTACAGCAAACATATCAACAGACTTATAAAAACAGGTAGGAAATGATTTTATTCATTCAACTTGTGTTTCAGAACATTTTACTTCAGGGGTCCAATGTCTATCAAAAAAATTTGAAGCCAATAAATGCATATATTACTCTCACCAAACTGCCCTGAAAGCACTACACTTAATGTTCATATTTGTATATTAATGCCACTCTCACTTCTGGTTAGAGAAGCTTCTCTTTTCAGATGGCAGTGACCACTGGGATGACCCAAAAGGCAACACAGTGCTGAGAAGAAGGGACGGAGGAGTGTCCAGCACTGAAACATCTCATACCCTCCAAGGCTCAGGGTCCATTGCGGAAGAGGTGGGGGAAAGAATGTAAGAGCCAAAGAAAGGGCACCACTCCTTACATACAACTGTCCAGACAGAAATTGGCCTTGATATCCAAGACCTCGCAGTGCCTAGTAATACCTACACAAGACCCTCATAATAGGAGGAAAAGATGATGACATCAAATTAAAAGACAGACTAATGGACAGAAGGAGAGGATAAGAGAGAAAGCAGAGTAATAAAGGGAAAAGCAGGAGAGGGGAGGGAAATACCATGATTTGTTGTCTGCAAGTACAGAAGTTGTCAATAAAAAAATATATATTAAAAAAAATTGAAGCCCAAGTTTGACTTTGAAGAATCTCAAAGGGTTTCCATGAGGCACACTGCCCCATAACCTATTATCAGCTCCGTATTTTGCCTGCATGCTTCTAGCTGTCCAGCTCAATATCACCATGGCGCCTAAAAGGTTTTTAATATAGATATTAAATGTATCTGTATCATCACCTCGGTGAGAGCACGAAGTGGGCTTTTTTCCTCTGGGGTCTTCCTAGCTATTTGCTGCTGACATACGCTGTTAAAAATAAACCTACCCCGAGGAACTAGTCATCCTACATATTAGAACTAATGTTATCGTTTAAGGAGCTACAAAGATAATGACGAAAATATGATCATGCAAGATGACAGTTGGCAGGGAGATGACTTTCAGCACTGTAATATGTCACAGAGGTGCTTATTTAAGACTTACACTATTGAGCAAATATTGACGCCATCAGCAGAATAAGAACCACCCATGCCTAGGTTAGATAAGGAAACGTGTTCACGTCTGGGTTTGGGGCCAGCTGGGTAAGGAACACTACCCACACAACTGCGGTGTGAGCAGGGAAGGAGGGTGAGGAGGAAGCGCACTGGAGTTCGGCACACGCCAAGTTCGCAGAATCTGCACTGGGCTCTGAGGGAGGCTGTGGTGTTTTATCCTTGTCTTACAGACGTAGAACTAAAGGTCAGCAAGGTTTCTAAAGCTGAAATTCAAGCAATGTCACCGCTAAGATATGGTAAAGCCAGCCTGGCCTGGTGGCACAGGCTTGTAATTCCAGGTGCTTAAGAGGCTGAGACAAGAAGATCACAAGTTCAAGACCAAGGTGGGCTACACAGTGAATTCAAGACCATCCCTATCTCAAAAAAGAAAGAAAGAAAGGAAGGAAGGAAGGAAGGAAGGAAGGAAGGAAGGAAGGAAGGAAGGAAGGAAGGAAGAAAGAAAAAGGTTTCAAGAAGAGCTTAGACTAGTAAAATGCTTGCCTAGCATGGGAGAGGCCCTTGAGTTTAATCCCCAATATTGAGGAAAAACAAGGCAAAACTAAGATATAACTCCAAAGATATAACGTCCTCAGTCAGATGTTACAGTCTGTTGTGTCATGAGGATCTTGAGACATATAGGTAAGTGGGTCTGTATTGCCCTCACCCACTATTTATGGAGGGGCATGTCTCCTCACTGCACACAGGTCAGAGAAATGATTTACATAGCAATTCACCTTCCAATCACACAGTCAGTCTAATGGCTTCTGTGTTCGTCTACCATGTTTCTTGAGCATCTGCAAGGTACTAGGCACTCAAGCACAGCAAAGAGATATCGCTACATCTGTTTCATAGTGTCTCTGTTGTTAATTATCCCACAGTTCCGTAACATCAGTCCCCAGCATACTCATAGAAATTCAGGAGAGCAGGCTCCACTTTACAGACAAGGAAACTGAGGTTCAGAGAGAGAAGTCAATCAACCAAGGACAGGGAGATGGAGTGATGCAGTAGGAGGGCCCTATCCTCCTCTTGACTCTCTTTCCCCTCCCACAAACCATGACAAAGAATATCTGAGCTTTGGCCATGCTGGGCTCTTTGAGTTCAGTGATAGTATTGAGCCCATTTAGGGTGAGGGTCCCATACACCAGCCAGAACCTCAGCTGTGCTTTCTGTCTCTGACAAGTCCCAGTTATATGCCTCTCCCCCTGTAGGGTGGTGACTGGATCTAGTAAGGCGGTGCTAGACCACTCTGCTCATCATACTAACCCTTATTAAATGCAAACCATTAAACAGGCTCTCTCTTCTTATCTCTCTTTCCTTCACTTGCCTCTCAGGTACTGTACAATTCCTGCACTTTACCAGAGCTGGGACTACTGAAGAATATATCCAGAAAATTAGAGGTACTTATTTTGACATTAAAAATAAAATTTAGGCCAGGTGGGGTGACACACACTTTTAATCCCCACACTCAGGAGGCAGAGGTAGGAGGATTGCCTGTGAGTTCAAGGCTACCCTGAGACTACATAGTGAATTCCAGGTCAGCCTGAGCTAGAGTGAGACCCTACCTAGAAAAACCAAACAAAATAAAATTTGGGTGTTGGGGAGATGGCTCAGTGGCTAAAGGCCCTTGCTTGCAAAGCCTGCTGACCCAGGTTCAATTCCCCAGTACCACGTCAAGCCAGATGCACAAAGTGGCACATGCATCTGGAGTTCATTTCCAGTAGCAAGAGCCCCTCCCTCTTTTTTTTCTTTCTCTCTCTTTAAAGAAATAAATATTTTTTAAATGGCATTTAATTTGCATAGGGTATCCAGCAGAGGGGAGGAAGCAGAAGCAGAGAGGGTCCCAGGTCTGGTACTGGAGAAGGCCCGGGGGGGAGGGGGGGTCGCGATGACAGGGTTAGTATCTGGCTAAGCTACGCAGCTGGCCTGTGGGGCTCAGCAACGTGAGCCTGTCTCATTTTCAGTCAGTTTTACCTGCTGCATTTGCATATGCCTTATGATATCTGTTATCCTAATTACATCTATTTTTCCAGGTACAGACAGACATACCCCGGAGTTGGGGTACCCATTAGCAAATCACACAGGCCTGTGCAGCTGTGTTTTGATCAGCAGAAAGGGTTCTTTGGCATCGAAGAACTGAAATCACCTTTTAGGGTATGACAAGCTCAGCCAAGCGTCTCGCAAGTGAAAATCAGAGGTTTCTCTAAGGAAGAGTGAGAACGACCACAAGGAATTAAAGGAGAACAACCTTTAATGGCTTCAGCTGTGAAAGCTCAGTCACGCTGAAGGCATCACCATCTATCACACAGCATGGCAGGCCGGCCAAGCTCTCTTCCGGCCAAGGGGTGTTCCCTTGAATGCTTCTAGAAGAAGGACGTGGCAAGGGAGCCCCCAGGGGTGGCCCAACCCACCACTCTTCAGGCCAGGCTCCAGCAGGGAGGATATGGACAGTTAGAGGCCATGGCACGCTTGCGAAATGGAGTCCAAGCCTTCATCGTGCATCATGATGTTTTCTCACCTGCTCAAGTGGCTTGCACACCATATGCAAATCATTATGCAAATCGCCTCAAGCCCTTTTTCATACCCTGTAGCTCTGGGCTCCTTTTAGACTCTGGGTGGATCTTTTCATATTTACATGCTCCGTGGTGGATGGACTTCTATGCCCAAGCTGGCATATTTCAGACACCAGATGACCATTGCTATCACCATCATCATCACTGCCATCACCACCATCATCATCATCACCACCATTATCATCACCATCACCATCGTCACTATTGGCATCTCTTTCTCCTGCCTCGTGTTTACTAAGCTATTCTATGCCCCAGGGATGGGCTAAACGTTTTCTACATACTAGCCCATTTAATCCTTACAAGAACCTTATATGGTGCTAGAGGTGTTGTTCAGTAGTGGAATACTTAGCTTAGCATGCATGAACCCTGGACTTGAACCCTAGTACCAACAAAAGGTTAAAAAAAAATGAAAGAAAAGAACCTTATGATGTCAGGTACTGTTATTTTTACCAGTAAACCAATGCACCGGGAACTTGAATAAGTAGCCCAAGGTCATGTAGCTGGAAGGTGAGCAAGTCATGACTGGCCTCCAGGCTCAGGCAGACCCCTTAACCACACAGTCATAACTCTGCAGTGTTACCTCCCCAGACATCTTTGCACATTCTGACTCTAATTTCAGCCTCTCCTACTCTCCACAGTCCTTTCTCTGGAGCCGTAACGGCCACATGACAGTACTATCGCCGAAGTACGTCTGTGTTTTTATTTGTAAGATAGGTTTTATGCCTGGGATGAGGCTCGTGGCAGATCCTGTCTCTTCTACATTATAAAGTCTTATGTACATGCCATAAAAATGTCCCCTGGTGCTTACGGCATCATATTGATCATGGCCGTCTAATCTCACGTGTAAAGCCAAAGAACAGGCTATGTACATGCTCCTTTCTGTGAGTTTGGCCCACAGGTTTAGCTTGTAAATCTCCACTCACATACCAGTGCCAAGTGGGGGGGGGAGGATTATTTATGAATGGGATTCTTGGGCGTTCTGCCCCAGATTAATTGCTTTCAATCCTATTTTATGGCAGTCCAATGGGTCAATGGTGAGAGAATGAATCTCAGCCACACAGCTACAATGGGGAAAAAAATCAGAGGCAGCATACATCTTACTGAAAGGTGACCATCGTGAAACCAAGCCAGGCTGTGTGTCCTGGGGCACGGGAGGGCGAGGCCCCGCAACTCTGGAGGGGATGAGAGCGCTGTGCTTGTGTTCACCCTGGAGAGCAGCTGAGGCTGGCAGTGCCATTCTGCTCAAGCCAGTAGTCCTGACTTCTTTACTACCCTTGTCTTCTAACAGGGAGGCGAAGCACAGATCAATAAGGCAGCCCACAGAAGTGCCTGCAGGATGGCCATTTCTCATTTCTCAGGCCAGACACTGATGCCACCTATTATCAGCAATAAAAGACCACTAGAGACAGGATGGAGGCACATCCATAGCATATCTGTCCACCTCCCTCTGATAAACATCTCTTGCACAAGCCTGAAGCAGAGAAACCATTTCAGAAGGCAACAGGCCTGGCCACCTCCCGAGGACATACAGTATTCCGCAGGATGCTAGGTAATAGCCTTCAGCGTTAGCGTGCCTTAGGACCACCTTGCGTTCCTGTGTGCAGTGGGTCAGGAATGCTGCTGGGGAATTTTCCATGGCTGCTGACTCCAGAGAAGGCTTTGCGAAGCCCACATGCTGGCGAGACCCATCCCAAATTAAATTGTTTGAGGGAAACCACAGTGCATCAGTCAGTCCTCATTTTCTTGGAGAGGAAAAGACATTATTCTGCCAAACTAGTTGTTTGCAGTGCCATATTTTTATCTTTCTGTGTTTGAAAAAAAAAAAAAACTGGTCTGGATGTTGCAGACAGAGTGGGTGTAAGTGACCTGCATCCTTATCCTAGGTGGGCATCCCTTATTGATCTCAGTCAGAACAGGACAGACAGTGGGCAAGGGCCTTATCATGATGAGACAAAACACTTCACAAAAGGCAGCTATTGGGAGGAAAGGATTTATTTTAGTTACAGTCTGGAGTTGCGGGGGGGGGGGGGGGGATTCCTGATGGCAGGGAAAGGATGGCACGGCAGATGCTGAATATCACTTCTTGCCACATCATGTGGAAAACATCAGCAAAAGAGTGAACTGAGCCGACAAGGGAGAGCTGACTAAAAAACCACTAAGTCTGCCCTCAGTAACACTCCTTCTCTAGGAAGGCTCCATCTCCCAAACTGCTACCAACTGAGAACCACAAACGCAAAACACATGAATTTATGAGGGACATCTCATTCAAACCACCAAAGGACCAGTTCTGAAACACATGGCACAAAAGTCCTTTTCTCCCTTCCATCCTACAAATACTGTATGGGAATATGAAATCCGCCCACAATACCCTTCCTGTGAAAGACAGATGTGCTTGGTGAGATGACCCAGGGAGGCCCTCACTGGCCCTCATGCCACAGAAAGGGATAAAAATTAGGAAAATAGCATTATGAAAACTTCACTTCCATATCAGCTTAGAGAATCTATAGAATATTCCAAGGGGGAAACAGGAAAAGCATTTCCTCTAAATCAGATGCTATTAACATACGGAATGACAAAACATTTTGTTGAGGGAGGATGTCCTTGCTGTGTGTGGTAGTTTGAATAGGATAGATGGCCCCCAATGTATTCAGTTGTTTATTAGTTTGTAGTTTGCATCTTTAGCCACCTGGCTGGAGTCAGTGCCATTTTGCGGATCTTAAGGTGTGGTGGTGGGTTTGAGATTTCAATCTAAAGATATGTAAAGTGTGCCTAGCTGGAGTTCCTGAAGCGTGCTGTGGCTTTTGGCTTTGGGCTTGTGCTTCTCTGTCTCTGCTTGGACCTGTGAAGGCAGGCCAGTTTCTTCTGCCATTATGGAACTTCCCGTGGATCTGTAAGCTTCAATAAATCCCTTCCTCCATAACTGTGTCTGGTCTGGAAGTTCATCTCAGCGAACCCGAGGCTGTCTGCTACACTGTGCACGTTGCGTGTGTTTAACATCCTCCCTAGTCTCTACCTCTAGGTGCCACCAGCACTCACCAGCTGTGACAGCCAAAACTATCTGTAAGAATGACCCTGGGCAAAGGTACAGAGACATAAACAAGGCTGTTATAAGGGTTAATACTGGCTGTCAGCTTGGTTGCATCCAGAGATGCCTCAAAGACAAATAAGGCACATCCCTGAGTGTGCTCAGAGAGGCTGAATAAGGGAGAAAACCCAACCCTTAGTGTGGTGGCACCATCCCATAGGCTGGGGCCCAGATGGCACGGAAGGAGTAAGCCAGCTAGCCCAGGAATTCCCTCTCTGCTTCCGGTAAGCTTCTACTCTCTGCCATGCTTTCCCCACAATGAAGGACCAAAACCTCTGAAACCATGAGCCAAAATAAGCCTTTCCCTTGTTTTGCTCAGATATTTCTGTCATAACAGTGAAAAACTAAAACAGGTGGTATGCTAAGGATCTGCAGCCAGCCACCTCAGAGCCTGTACAATTCATGTCCAAAGTCATGGAACTGCTGAGACAACTTCCACAAACAAGCAACAGCAGTAAAGTACATCTGGAATGTCCCACTGGCTACATGCTGAACAGGTGCCAGGTACACCTCACACACCACCTCTGGCAGAGTATTAGTGGTTACTGATGGCTGGTGCCACAGGCTGGTGACTCACAACAACAGACCACCAGATTCATCGTGCTCACAGGATATGGGAAACCTAAGTGACCATGGCCACGCCACCCTCACAACTACCTGGGCAAACAGAGGCCAGGCTTTTGTTCATCTGCAGGCATGCTGTCATCCTGCGGATAGTTCTCTACACTGAATGAGCTGGAGAAGTGGGCCATGCTTCTACTGGAAGGTCATGGGCCCAGATGACCACCCTATCTATCACCGCACATAGCCTTGCATGTCTAGTAGTTTGCTACTAACATGCAAACAGCACTTTACAAAGAACAGCCCATGACCCACAGTGGCAGCCTCACCCTGGAGCACATTGGAAATCTGGACTCTCGGGTCCCACCACTGACCTTCCAATCAAGTCTCCACCCTTACAAGAGCCTGCAGATACCTGAGAGTACTTTACAGTCTGCTGATCTGTTCTGTAATCACAGCTCAGGGCTGCTATTACCATCCAGTCAGCTACCTATCACCTTAGCAAACTCCGGAGATTATCAGCTTATATAAGAGGAAAATGTGATTTGGGTTCCTGGTTTTTTAAGATGTCAGTCTAAATTGTTCTGCCTTGTTTCAGGTTGTTCTGTAAGAAGGTAGCATATCATGGCAGGGGCATCTGACAACAAACCTCTCACCTCCCAGCAAAATCTAAAGTGGTACGGGCCCTGTTGTCCCCTCACGGGCCTGCCTCTACTGACCTGGCTATCTCCCAATAACCCCGCTCTGGCCTTTGAACAGATCCAAACTCTAGCAGAGTGTGCACAAATGGATGGCCACATCCCTGTGGGCTTGCTCATCCAATAAGTGTTTATGGCCTGCCCCTAGGACGCTGACAGTCCAGCACCCCTAGCCCCCACCATGTGACTGTGCACACGTCATTTAGCTTACATGGAGTAATCAAGCTCCACCTGGTGCAAACACCTGGGCAAAAGCCTACTGGTGATGGCAGAATACGGGTTTTCATGCAGACTTCTTTCCCCAGTCTCCACGCGTCCGCACAGCTAACACTGTGGGGAGATGAGAAGCACGAGCTCTGCTTGTCCTCGCCTAGAACACACTGAGGGCAGGATGGAGGCCGGGGTTGCACGGACTGACAGCTGGCATGTGCCATCCACTCATCCTAAATCAGAGGTTCAGACACAATTTAGTTCACTGGGGTCGGTTAGCTTTGTTAAGCTCTCCACCCGTTTCATCAGGTCCAAATCAAAGGCATTCACAGACCACCCATGAAAACCGCTAAGCAACCACAGCCCTGATCTTAACTAGTCTGCACCATCAAACTGGATCTTCTCAACATGGAAACGTCCAGACCACAGCCCTCTGTGAACCTCAAAGTCCTGCCCAAATCCTTCCTTACCTGGGGTGGGGGGGCAGGCAGGGGGGGCTTCCTAAAGTTTGAAACATTACTTGGCTGCCATTCAGTTTCACGTAGTTTGGGGGTGTGGAGGTTTTGTTCTGTTGGAGGACATGAGGGAGTTGAGACAGGGTGTCATTACGTAGCCCCGTCTGGCCTGAACAATAGCTCTCCCTGCCTCAGCCTCTGCAGTGCAGGCCATAGAGGCATGTGCACCAACCTGGATTTAGTGTTGTTTTCTCCTAAAGATGTCTCAAAGCTGGTTTTAGACAGCAAACACCTTCAGAAATGTAAGAGTCCATAGAAATGACTGACGCACCTCTATCTTCCCAAGTGTGAATGAGAAATGGTAGAAATATTTCCCAGAACTCTGGAGGTACACTGAGCAAACCCTGAACTGTAGCCAGCTGGATCTTGGCATGTGAGCAATGAATATCTGCCATCTTCTGATTTCCTTTTCTTGAAGACGTCCCAGGAATCTTCTGAGGGCTGCCAGCAACAACCCCCCCCACCCCGCCCCCTAAAGTCTCCTGGGGAACTCTCCAACCCAGTAGGCAGAGCTGGGTGGACAGCAACTACTAACCATTCATTTGCTTTCTGGAACGGTGGACTAGTGTGTGGCTTGTGAAGTTTTATACAAATGGAATTAGATTGTGTGCATGGTGTGTGGGTTATGGCTTTTTTTTCACTCATGAGAGTTGTACACACTGTGGTAAATATCAATGAGCTATCTCTTTTGGATTGCTGAGTAGTATAGGGTATTCCACAATGTGCCTAATGTATTCAGTGAGAAATACACCACAAGAGAAAGAAAGAAAGAAAGAAAGAAAGAAAGAAAGAAAGAAAGAAAGAAAGAAAGAAAGAAAGGAAGGAAGGAAGGAAGGAAGGAGAAGGGGAAGGGAAGGGAAGGGAAGGGAAGGGAAGGGAAGGGAAGGGAAGGGAAGGGAAGGAAGGAAGAAAGGAAGAAAGGAAAATAGAAAATAACACAGTGCTGGAAAGATGGCTTCATAGTTAAGGCACTTGCCCATGTGGCCTAAGGACCCAGGTTCAATTCCCCAGGACCCATGTAAGCCAGATGCACAAGGTAGTACATGCATCTGCAGTTTGTCTACAGTGGCTAGAGATTCTGGTGTGCCCATTCTCTCTCTCTCTCTCTCTCTCTCTCTCTCTCTCTCTCTCTCTCTGCCTCTTTATCTCTCAAATTAAAAAAAAATTTTTAAAGAAATAAAAATATATGAAAGCAAAATCTAGTTCTCCTGAATGTATATCAAGGAGGAGGGGGCGTGGAAAAGGAGTTAACTTTTCTGAACTTGTTCCACCTTCAGGACCTGTACTTGCTCTTTGCCTGGCAAAAATATTCCCCAAATCTTGTCATAGGTGACACCTTCTTATTGACATCTCGACTCTCAGGTCACTTCCCCACAGCCCTGCTAACATCCCTGATGCTCCTCCCTGTGTTCCAAGTCACTCTCCATCATATCACAGAGTTTGATGTGCTCTAAGTGCTTACCATCCTCTTAGCTTACTAAATCTGCTCGTTGCTGCCTATTCCCTTCTTTAGAATACAGGCTTCGGAAAGCTGTCTGTCCTATTCCCTGTTATATCTTTCATGCCCCAAATCACCACCTCCAGGTAACAGATGCTCAGGTAAGTACTGGTTCAATAAATGCATGCACGAAGGGATGAATGAGTGAGCAGGTGAAGGGCCACTAGAAACTAATTTGTATTTTCTAAACTTATTAAAAAAAAAAAACAGCGGTGTTTTTGGAAAATCCTAGCACTTCCTAATGTAATGAAGGTATTGTGAGGACCTCCCACCGACACTGGAGGTCACTTCTAGATACAGCCAGCAGTCTGGACGGGGCACAGCTGCCATGACCCGGAAGCCCATGGCATGCCTGCACTGGGAGAAAGCAGCATGGACCCTCCCTGCCACACAGCCGCTGCGCTGCTTCCATAAATCATCGGGAATGCTAGATCATGCTTAACTCCCTCTGACTGTGGCAATGAAGGACACACAAACACACAGAATTTACATAGTGTCAACCTCCCAAGAGCCTCTAAAGAAAGTCCCCGTGGCCCCCAGACACTATTATTGAGGAGGACATCAAGTGACAGATTAAGTCGAGTCTGCTCCTCAATGCCAGGAAAAGGAAGCCTCGCCCTGCACTTGCTGACATCTGCAAATGTCTTAAACTACCCTTGCTGTCAGGTGCCTCCCAGGGAAGCTGTCACTATGAAGAACGCGTACACACCTGCCCTACGTCCTGGCTTTGCACAACTCTGCTGCTAGCAGGTATCTGCGTTCACACTGTGTTCTTTTTCCAGATTCCAATTGTGAAAAGCCTTTTAATCTCACTGCACAGAGAAGGGGATTCACCAGGGCACTTTGCATTCTGCCTGTGAGTGTGGGATTACAGCTGGCCCCAACATGGCTGGAATCCTGGGAACAGACTGTGGGAAGCAGTAGCCACCCGAGGATCTGAACCCAGCCCAGCTCAAGAACAGGGCAGGCTGAGAGGAGAGGAGGACTGCTCTACTGGAACGGCTAGAATGAATTTTTGTAATTTGACAAGATAGAAAACAAGGGGGACAAAAAGCCAGAAGAGCAGAACTTGTGATGCTGTAGCTGGTTAATACCATCTAAGGGCCCCAGGCAAAACTGTACCCCTCTCATTGTTTGGTTGTGTTCTGGGTTGTGTATAGCCCAGGGGAATTTACACAACAGACAAACAAAAAAATGCAGGGAGGGCTGTGTGGTGGCGCCTTTAATCCCGGCACTCAGGGGGTCAGAGGTAGGAGGGTCGCCTTGAGTCCCAGGCCAGCTTGGAATTACACCCAGCGAGTGGGCCAGAGTGAGACCCTACCTCGGAAAAAAAGAAAGGAAGGAAGGAAGAAGAAAAACCCAGGGAGTGCTGCCCTCCTGATTCCTGGATGGCAGGACACTAACATGTCCACCAATGTTCATGAACCTTCCAGAAACATGCCCCTGACCTTATGACCCACACTTAACTGGACTCAGCTCAAATTTCTTTATTAATTAGAATGTCAGAGACTCTTGAGATCAGGTAACACTTTGATTCCTGCCATGACACTGTCCCTTTCCTCCACCCTTAACACTGAGCCAGGCATTAAAGAAATAACCCATTTGATTAATTGCTGTAAGCAAGGAAAGGAATGCCAGCATTTCCCCAGTGGCACACTCCATGCCCAACGTTTCTCTCTGTAGAGTAAATGGATAAATAAGTGGATGGACAGATGAATCAAGAATGATATTTTAACCACATTATATCATTTGATCTCCACAACAGCCCTGTGAAAATAATGACAACAATAGTTAACACTTGCTTTCTGCTAATTACATGCCAGCCACTATCCTAAAGTCTTCATACATATTAACTCCTTTAGCTCTTTGGAAGCCTATGAGATAAGAACTATTATTATCTCCATTTAGCTGATGGAAGCATATGGAGGTTGCACTGCCCATAGGAGCAAAGCCAGGCTCCTGGCTGGATGCTCATTAGCACCATGCATCTTTTCTACTGGCTACATTTAATGGAGTAGGAAACAGAGGGTTGTGTGACATTCATCTGAACAAGGTTACCCACAACATGAATACAAACCAAACCCGGGGCTGGGTTCTCTAGTTAATGTTAAATGGCACAGCCAAGAGCTGTGAACCCTAATAGCTGGCAGGTTCTGAGTTCATATTCTCAACACCCAAATAGCACATGTGCAAGAAAGCTGTCCCTACAAATATGTGAGAGGAGTCAAAGAAAGACTGGGGAGAAGAGCTGAGACCATGGGCACTAATGTGCTCAGTAGTCTCTTCTCCCAACGTGGATGTACTGTACTACGAGGTCCAAGAAAGCAAAAGGTAGAAACATGCCTCCAGTTCCACATCCTTTGAAATCACATTGCTTTGGCTGCAGAAGGAAACATTCACTGGCATAACCTGGTGCTCAGTCCTCAAGTACCCAGCAGAGCCCAGGCAAAAACCAGAGGCAGTCCTCAGCAAAGTTCCTGAAGAACTGAGCGTGAGAGGCATACAGACTAGGCAAGTTCTGAGGAGGTCTCCTGGGGCCTGGATTTTACTACAGAATGTGCCAAAGAGTCTGGAGGAAGTTGGGGAATCCTCAAGGATGAGGGATGGAGCTGAGGTCAAGACAAAATAACCATGTATAAGCACGTGGAGGGAGAAAAGCCAGGAGCTCGGTCTGTTCCTAACATTAGTTTGCATGATTTCAGAATTCCAATTTTAGAGGATTCAGGAAAAAGCAGGGAGACAAAGGTTTAGGGCTGAAGAATGTGAGTATATTACATTCCCAACCTCACGTTACACTGGCTATCCAGTTGAGAAGAAGTGTGTTGCTGCCCTGGCTGGACAGAGCAGGAGAAGAACTGGGAGAAAGACGCTGGTATACAGTGCCACCATTCAGATGTAAGTTGGAACAGGAAAGGTTGCATGGGACCGACTGAGCTTCATTCAGCATGGGGACATGTTGAAGCTACAACTCTGACTCATGCTATAGTCCCAAGAAAAAGCACTTCTGTCCCTCAGAAGGGGGTGGGAGGGACTTTCCCTTACCGGATAGTAGAAAGAAGCCCACAGAAATATTCCCGTTTGAAAGCTTTAACTCAGCTGGGACTTGTAAGGCACCACTCATTTGAGTGACAGGCAGGGCTTCCTGACAGACAAGCTCCAGCTCCCCAGAAGGTTCTGAAACCAGACCTTGCTATTTCATTTTTTTTTTTCTCCATCAAAATGAAACCAAAAGGTATTTTTGTCCCATGAAAGTGGATGAGGAGAAGGGATCTACTGGGCAGTTTTCTCTGTACACAGCCTTTCTATAAAGCCAAGATATACACCACTGAAAAGGTTTGATCTGTGCCTCAAAAAAAAAAAAAATTGGAAGTTTTAAAATGGAAGTATAATTAAAGGGGAAAAAGACTTTGTTACAAGCTGTTTGCTAAATTAATCCACCAAGGGGATCCCACAGGAGTGGAGAGTTATCTCTTGTAGACATGGAAATGCTAGCTAGTGGATCCCAGTTCCCCACAAATGCACACACACACCGGAGTAGGACCCCCCCCCCCCCCAAAGCCTTCACTCTCATTCTCAACTGAAGGCACTTAATGAGATCCAATCTCTCTTAGCGGGATTCTAAGGTACCACTTCTTGCGCTGGAAGGGAATCCGGGTACCCTGCTGGGCTTTCTCAACATCCCAGTCACTAAGTTCCAAGAATTAGCTACATGCTATTGCTTGGTGGAGATTTTTTTTTTTTTTCACGCTCACAAAACCGCAAAAGGATTTAACCAAAAGGAAGCAAGGGTTTTCTTTTTATAAATTCGATTAGCCTTTTCCACTTTCTCTGCCTCGGGACATTTCCTTTGGGAGGAATTGTATACCCAGAGATCCCTTAGCGAGACACTGTTGCATGCGGGACACAGTGTATTTAAGTGTAGTGTGGACGGAAAGTAGAAATCACAGGCAGTGCAGTCGTCAGCCAAGACAAGTTTCAAAAAGCCAAGTCGGTGTGGGAACGGCCCTGAAAGGCGAGCCAGACAAAGTTTGCTGCGAGCAGGTAGACTGTTTGCCGGGTGCTGGAAGCGAGCAAGCCGGTCCTCTGGATTTCCCTCCTAAGCCCAGCGGGGCACCTGAGCGCAGGTCCCCGAGCCGCACGCACTGCACGTCTGGAGACAGCCCTGGGTGGAGAGCGGCGGGAGGTCCCCTAACACTGCGCCTTTTCGCTGCTAGGACTTATCTGTTAGTGCACAGGGCACTGATCCAGAGGTAGAGATACCCAACTAGTTTGCCCAGGCTGTGGGTTCGAAGCCGCGCCAGGGTGCGTGGGGGAGGTTAAGATTTGAGTGACAGCAGATCGCTTAGGAAAGGAGTCTATTAAATCCCAGGACAGCGCGGAGTCGTGGAATTGGAAAAAGGCCGAAACTATAGAGGGCTTTCCAAATTTGGTCTTTGCTTTACGCTACACTACCTTCTCCAGCCCCAAGCCCAGGAAAGAGCCCTAAGGGCGGGGGGGGGGGGGTCAGGCCCCCTCCATCCTTCTCTGTTCCTCCTCCCTCCACAGGCTTCCAGACAAGAAAAATACAAATAAACCCCAGGTGGTTAATGTGGATGCACCTAGGCTCCCTATACCCAAACACGCGCGCGCGCGCACACACACACACACACATACACGCACGCACGCACGCACACACCCCACGCACACAAAGCTCACCACTCGTTCGGTCCCACCCACCTCCCGGGAGGGGAGGAGCTGGGAACCTGATCTCCCGGCTTCTGCCCCGAACGTTTCCCCATCAATAATGTTGATACCATCGATGTGCTTGCTCCCTGCCCCGCCCCTGGGGCGCCGCGGCCGCTTTTTGCCTGGCACAGGAAAACGAAACCTCCTCGCCTGCCCCGTTAGCCTTGGCCTGGGGGCAGAGGGAACCCGGGGCCGGAGATTTCGGAAGCTAAGATTAGGGGTAGGACCCCTAGGGAAGTCCTCCATTGCTGTGATAGGGTGTTCAACCTGTAAGGGTGCAACCGGAAAGAGGGTTTGGGGGCTCAGGCAAGGCCTGGTCCCAGGCCCCATCCCAGTGCTGGGGTCAGACTAAGCCTGAAGTAGTAAGTTTTTCGGGTGGCAGAAGCAGGCCTCAGAACGGAAGTTACAGTTCCACCACCTCTCCCTAAGACTGGCGATCGAACCAAAAAGCCCAAACCCCTTCCCTAAGGACAGTATTGCGGCCGCAGCCTTAGGGCACAGTCCTTCTGGCCGGCCAATCCACCCAGGACACTCTAAGCCTCGGGAGAACTGAGGTGACGTATTGGGAGAAACAGTCACCAAATCCCCAAGGGGGAGTCTACAAGACTGCCAAGGACCTCCCTCGGGTGCGGTTCCTCTCGTTCATCAAGGTCGCGACCCCGGAGCAGCTGCTGCCTCGCTTGTGGCCATCCCCATTCTCTCAGGCCTGTCTGCCCCTAAGTCCCAGGCCCTCTTGAGGAACCTGCAAGCCCCAACCTCGTCACCTCGATTTTCCAGCCGCGGTCCCCACCCAAGGATTGGAGGGCGCGACCCCAGGGAAAGCGCTCAGGCCTAGAGGTGAGCAGGGCGTGGGGAGGGACCCTAGTTGTGGCGCTTTATTCGTCTTCGCTGCTTTTTCTCCCCCGACCCGTTCAAAAATAAAAATTTATCCCTACTCTGTGTCCGTTTTTATTGATTTAGTTATGTTTTTGCACGCAGCACCGCCAGCTCACTGACACCGCGGTGCCTACATCGGCGAACCGCGGAACTTGGGCCCGAAACAATGGTTCATAATTGATGTATCGCCACCAACAATAAAGACCAGTTCTCTCCCCGCCATTCGGACCGTCTCCTTCCTCCCATCCCCCCATATCCCCTCTTCTTCTCCCAGGGCCAAAGGGAAAGAAAACAAACAAGATATTAGCGGGGGATGTCGCTCGCTGAGCTAGGCGCCCGCCTCTGTGCCGTCGAGGCCCCCAAAGAACGAAAAAAGTTATGAAAGTTTGGATCGCCCCAATTAATCCATCTATGTTCTCCCATCTTTAATCAAACAGTGCGAAGCAACTTTTGCGTGTTCGTTTGTTTGCTTGTGTTTTGGACAAGGAAAGCCCCCCCCCCATCTTAATCACACGTGGGAAGCTGCTCCCGGGAGCTTCCCGGGGCGCCTACCGAGAGAAAGGTTTGCACGACCGCCCGTTCCACTCGGCTTCTGGCTGGCTATAAGAGTGCCCCGGAGGCCGGGACTTCGAAGAAGCCAAGAATGTTAGAGACGGATGCGAGCGGCTGCAAACTTGGGCGCAAACGGGGAAAAGGGGGGGCAAGTCCGCGTGGAAGCGTAGGTGGACTCGGAGAGGGTCGCGTGGCTGTGTTCTCGAGCGCGCATGTTGGCGCGGTGGGGGTGGGTGCAGGATTTACACGTACTCGGATTTGAACACGTTCCCCGGGGTTTGGGGAAAGCAAGAGGCTTGCACCCCAGGAGTGCGCAAATCCATCTTTGCCCAGGGGTCTCTTTAAATATTCAGTGAGAAATAATGGCATTTGAACCACCACCTATGGAAACATTATTATCTTCATTCTTCAACATCAGACCCGCTGATAGCTTCGTTTGTCTTTTTATCAAAATCTACTGTACCCACCAGGACCTCGGGAGAAAAGGAGTGTGCAGCGCAGAGTGGTGGTTGGGGAGGGGGAGAGACAAGAGACAGAAATAAGCAAGAGTAGAACTATGGGAAGGTAGGAAGGGTGCACAAGGAGAGGAAAAGAAGGGAGAAGTTATACTGAGGGGGAAAACTCAGCAGACAGAAAAGAACTGAAGAAGAAAAAGACAAAATGTCATTTGGGGAAATGCGGCATGAGTTGGAGTTATCGAGGCTCTCGGCACGGCTGCTTGGTGCCCACTTCGCGCGAAGCGACAGTGGCACTACCCAGACGCAAAGGCGCTCCGGAATTGGGGCTGTCCTTATGAGCCCTCTCCTTTCCTGATCGCCAGATAGGGCCAGGATTGTGTATCTGCACACACACCCCCCGCCTCCTCCCCCACCACTCAGCCGAAGTTGAGTTTAGTCGTTCGGGCGCTGGACTTCGGGAACCTTGGCGAGAGGAGACCCCCGAGGCGCGAGGGGAAAGCCTTGGCTGAGTGGGCAGAGGACCGAGGCTCAGGTTCGAGGGCGCCTAAGCCAGGCAGAGGGAGTGCCGGGCCTGGGGCTCCAGGTTCCCGGGCGCGGGGAGGGAAGCTGCCTCCCGGCTCAGGGAGATGAAGATGGAACGAAAAGTTTGGGCGCGTGTGGCAAGTGCCAGAAAACTGGAGGCGAGCGGAGTGGCAGTGTAGGAGCCGCGGACAGGGACCCCCACCGGGATGTAGGCCACCACCTTGTCCCGAACGAGGCGCGGCCTCCATCTCTGGGCGGGGCGCCCAGGGGTCCTGGATACAAGCGGTACCCAGGACCCGGCCCGAGCAGCCGCCTCTGGCCGGGGAAGCGGCGCACCTCCCCTCCCCCCGGCCGGAGCTGAACTCGGAGCCCGGGCGGGTCGCTGCTCTCCACCCGCCCGGGGCTCAGCGGCGCCACCGCCGCCGCCGCCTCCCCGTGGAGTGACGCGCCCTGTAGCCAACCCGGGCAGCCGAGGGGAGGAGGTTCGGGAGGGGTCTTGGGCGGAGCCGAGCCGCCCCCTTATCCCACGGGCTCGGGGCGCTTCTCCCGAAAACTTCAGCCCTAATTGTCCTGGGAATGTCCGAGGTAGAGAAAGGCAGAGAGAAGGAGCTAGCCCGAGGCTGGAGGCTCCGAGCCCCTAGGGAGGGGAGGGCGACGATAAGAGTGGCTAGGAAGCAGCCCCTCCCCCCCACGCGCCCCAAACCCATCACGTTTCCCAAACCTTTCTTGGGTCCTCTTCTCCGCGCCCCCGCGAGCCCGGGATCCTGGGGATGGAGAACTCCGGGCGAAGAAACGCCGAGCCAGGGCGGCGGGAGGGCGGGCGGGGAGGGAGGCCTGGCCGCAGGCCGGAGGCGGACCGGCGTGGGGCTGGCTCTTTCCCACTCGCTTATTATTATTTTTTTATAAGGGTGGGGGTGGGCTGCTTGCTGGTGGCTCTTAAAAAAAAAAACAAAAACGAAGGAACACTCACGAAAAGGGACTCCCTCTCACCCCCTTCCCTACTCCCCCCCCCAAAAAAAAAAGCCCGCCACGGGACTGATTCCTTCCCTCTCCTCCCGCCCCCACGCGGACCGGCGCGCGGGAGTTGGGAAGTTCGCGGCGCGCCCGCAGCCCCCGGGTCCCCAACCCCCCGCTACCCGGCCCCACCCCCACCCGGGCGGCTCCGTTCCGGGGAGGGCATGCTAATTTGGGTTCGGCCCAGCTCGAGATGGGGGTGGGGTGGAGAGGGAGGGGAGGGGAGGGAGCGGGGGGCGCCGGCCGGGGCGCCGGGCGCGCAGTGGCGAGGAGGCAGGCCCCCGGCGGCCGGGCCGCGGAGTCCCGGGCGGTCGCGAAGAGGGTTAACCCAGTGTCGGGCGGCGCGGCGCGGCGCGCAGAGCCAGCCCCGCGGCCGGCGGCTTATTGGGCCAGCGCGCGGAGAGACAGGGGTCTGCAGCAAATCACGAACTAATTGATTAAGGCGAGCGGGTTTGAATAGCGCTGGCCCGGTGCCAATCGCCTTTCAAAGAGCCCCTCTATGATTAATCGCAATGCATTATTGATAATCATAATTATAGCAGGACACATGCGCGCTGCGCCCGGGGCCGGGGAGCCGGGGAGGGGGCGGGCGGGCCGGCGGGCGGGGGGAGCCGCCGCCGCCGCCGCCGCTCGATTTCCGTAATTTTGAGAAGATTTTTTTTTAGTAATTTTTTATTCTGCCCCAGCTGATGTTTGAGCCAGCATGTCGCGGAGGAAGCAAGCGAAGCCTCAACATTTCCAATCCGACCCCGAAGTGGCCTCGCTCCCCCGGCGAGATGGTGAGTGCTCCGGCCTGCGCCGCGGACACACACAGACAGACACACGCACTCGCGCGCACACTCGGACCCACGCACACGCGGCGGGTCCCGCGCCCACCGCCTCCGCGACCCCCGCTCGCCTTCTCTCCTCCGCGCGTCCGATTTTACTTCATTCTTCTGTCTCTTTTTGTTTTTGCCTTTTCAATTGGCGGGGCCGCGCTGGCCCCTGCCCCGGGGAGAACGAAGCCCATCTCCAGGCAGGAGCTTTCCCGAGTTCCCGTGGCCTCGGCGGGGAGGAGGAGGGAGGGCCTGCCGGCCTTGGTTCCTCCGCCCGCGCCGTTCCGGGGAGCCTCAGCCGGGCCCCGAGTGCGGGCGTAGGCCTCCCCTGGCTACCCACGCGGGGCCCTTGCCGCTCCCTGCATGGCGCCCCGGGTCCTGGGCTCGGGCCTCCGCCTCCCGGGCCTCGCCGCGCAGCCCGGCTGCCCGGCGGAAAGTTTACTTCGCTCTGGTGGCTGAACGCCGAGCGCGTGCAGAGCTCGCTGCACCCCCACTTCCCCGCGCTCCACTTGGCCCGCGGGACGCAGTGGGGTGCCCTTTGGGACTCAGATGGAAAAAGTAGGGACTTGGGTCGAGGCGCAACACTCTGGGGTCGCGGCCGAGTTGGCTGCGGGTTGCTCCTTAGACCGGACATGGAGACTGGGAAGTGTCACGTTCTGGGTCCCCAAGTTTATCCTCGCATCTTTTCTGCCAATGTTTGCACCTATATAGTCTCCCCCAAATTGGTGTTTGGTTTGTGCTCTCTGCGGATTGTAGTGCCCCATCCTTGCAGGCTGCTCTGGAAAAGGGTCGTTGGGTAGTTTGGTTTTGTTGTTGCTGTTCTGGGGGTTATCCCCCCGCCCCAGAGAAGACCCCTAAAACCAGCAGTCGCTTCTCTTGAGGAGACGACTGCTGAGTCTCCCGAGGAAGGGGCAAGTCAGGAAAAGTTTGTGTGCGGGACCTGCGGCTTGAGAGTGGGAGAGGTCCGAGGCAGGGCACCGGGGATGCCGAGGGAGGACCCTTCCGACCCCTTGGTGACCCGAGATGGTTCACCGCGGTGGCCTCGGAGCTCCCCGGCCCCGCGCCCGAGGCGATGCAGTGGCTCCGGGGCTCCTCTCGGTTCCCGGGTCACCCCGGCGCGTTGCCTGCCTCTCGGCCGCCGGAGGACCAGGAACAAGCCTGGAGGGGTATCCGCGGCTGCGGGCGCCTGTTGGGATCCTCAAGTCCCGCGAAGCGTTTTGAAGTGTGGAGCAGGGACCTGCACCCCAACGGAGCTCCGAAGAGTGGCCTGAGATAGGCACTTGTGCCCACTCAGCTCTACGGCCCGCCCAAGCACCGTGTCGCGGGGCTCCTTCCCCCGAGGCCTGACCCGGAGTGGGGCTGGGCGCAGGGACGCGCGTAGAACCCCAGCCAGGCCAAAGGACACACGCTTCTTTCCCCTGGCTTTCGGAAAGGGACAGTCCTGGTGTGGGGATACCTAGGGGGAAAATTCGGGGCACTTAAAACCCACCAAGAAATCTAATGATAGCTGGGCTCCCAGTACTTTCGCAAGCTTGAAGCCTTATCAGTATCTGCTTTTCTTACTCGTCTGGGAAAAAAAGATAACCCTAAAACCAACCCCGCTTTTCACCCTAAAACTAGCGGTAAATCCAGGTGAAATTAACGAAGGCCGCCGCTACTGCTCGCGAGTATTTTTCTAAGGTTTCGCTGCAAGTCTTCTCGCTGCCCCTAAAGTTTCTGGTGAGACCTTTGGCACTAGAATACTGTTAAAGTTAACAATTTGCATCCGAAAAGTTAAACTACAAAGAAGGGGGACTTTTTAAAAAAAGATATTATTTTGTTATTCTGTGCTGATGTTTACATTTTCCACCCCAAAATTAAAAAGAAAAATACCAACTCGAGCTTTTGAAGAAATGATGCTAGTTCTTTGCTTTGCAACTCTGGGTCTGGAATTTTTAATAGTTGGGGGTTCTCATAAAGCGATAGCATAAAAGGAATTCACTACCTCGTACCATTATTATTTATTAGTTCTATTTTTTTTAGTTTTATTTGAGCTTTGAGGTAAGTTAATTAAGGAACTGAATCAAGTTTCCTTTCTTTCTCATAATTTCTTTCTTCCTTCTTTTTCTTTCTGAAAGCTAGTTCATTGTCCACAAAGCAGTGAAATCTTGGGGCGCCCTAGGAAACACCCCCTTCCAGGCACTTTCCTCACCTCTTCTCACCCCTCCTCCTTTCAGTAGTAATGGTTTTAGGTTATGACTGTTTTTACATAGTTGAACAATAAGTTTGGTAGAAGTTGCCTAGAGGGTAGATTTTGTAACAGGGTTACAGGATTGAGTGTGTTGTAATAATATTCGTACACAAGTAATCCTCCACACCGCCTGACTCCCAGGAGGGCCTCTCATAGCTCAGTTTTTGTGTTTTGTTTTGTTTTTTAATTTGGGAACAGTTATGAGATAAATAGAAAGTTCATGACATGGCTCAAGGTTGCTTTGAAAAAGGCACCTTTTCTGCAATCTCCATCCATTTCCCCACATAGCACATTCACCTATATGAGCTGTTGCTTTGTGGCTCCGTTTTGGTAACTTTAGAAGGCAAACCCTCTATTCAAACACAGGAGTTACTCGTTCTTAAGATAAGATTGTCTTAAAGTATGGCGAATGAAATATCAAACACACCCCAAGTAATTCCATGCTCTTCTTATATACTGGTTCCTCAAACTGGGAGTTCCATCCAGAACAGGACCTAGAAAAGTTTGCAGACCCAGCCACAGTAGCCCTCCTCTGCAGCTCCTCTCCTGATGTGTTGTGTGTCCACATGCTTGTGTATGTGGTGTGTGGGGGTGTGAATGCATCTACAAAGAAAACCAGGCCAGGATAAGCTGCCACCCTGCAGCTTCATCTGAGCAAGTTCAAAAAAAAAAAAAAAATCAAGATTATTTGGTCGCTTTTAGAACTTTGACGTTTTTCTTTTGCTTTAGGTACAGCCATGGTGTATCAAAAAAAAAAAAAAACACTCAAAAAAGAACTTGATGAATTTTCTGTTTCTTATGAAGTCACGATTATGGTAAATAGGACTTGTCTCTTAAGATATTCAACAAGTCTCAGATGAGTTGAGGAAAGATAACTGATATTAGAAAGATTATTTACCAAGATAGAGAATTGTCAAGAAAGGACTATTGGACTGTAATGATTTTATATGTAGTTACTTTCGTGTGGATTTGGATTCCAGGTGTGTGTGTGTGTTTATTCGGTTTTCTTCCTGTCATGATTTCAAGATCTCTGCAGCTACCTGGAGGGCCCATTCTGACTCCATTTGTTAAGCATTTTGCTACTCCTATTTTTCAAGCAAAAGGTAATATTGGAAGAAAATACAAACATCACTGACTCTCCTATGAATTATCATAAAAATCCCTCATATTAATACTGAAATTCTATTATTTACCAAAGTAATTTACTCATTGTGAGCAACGTAATGGCCACACATTGATTTCTGGGCCCAAACGGTTAGAAAGAACTATAATGAATTACTTTTTTTAAAAAAAAACTGACACCTGCAAGATAAGGCAGTTTGGAAGGAATTCATGTTTAATCAGGCCTCTTTTAAGTATGGCATAATGGAAGATTCTAAATGAGAAATGCAAACTGCTTTTCTTCATTTTTGTTTTGTGTTGTGTTCTTTGAGATTTGCTTCAGGCTGCTTCCTAAAATTTTAACAACACACAGTAGTGTCTGCTTAAGCATGAGGTAGGATGCGTACAAGTAATATTTTGGTTCGGAATGTTTAGTCATGTATTTTCCATCCAGTTTCTTCTGTGGCTCATAGCCACAAGTACCAAATTGTAGGTTATGCTATCGGCAGGGCGGGTGGGGGGGGCTCTATTTCTTTTCTTTCTATGCTTGGAGGTCTCAAGTTGTCTATACTGACAACATCCTTTAGAAGGCTGAAACTTCTTTTCCCCCAACACACACATTTTTCTTAAGGAAATCTGACTCAAATTTGGGTCCGGGGGGAGGGATTTTTGAAACTTTTTAAAGTCAACCTCTGTAAACAGTGACCAGAACAAATTTCTTCCTCACCATGGTTTTTCTGAAGACACTCTCTGGTGCAGATAGCCTTGTATTCCAAAATGTGCTTAAATTGAAGTAGTTGAGCCATTAGCTAGAGAGAAGGGAAATTAACCTAAGAACCCACACCCCTCCCCCCCCCCCAGAAGAAAAAAAGTTTCAGTGCCAGGCTTTAGAAAACCTAGATGTGTGGAGCTGTTTTAACCTTTGCTAGCCTCCTCCCATGCAAAGGTGACAAGGTCCAGATCATAATATGTCCTTCAGTGTCTTCCCAGTGACCCCCATATTGAGTCTTGCTAGTCACTTAGCAGGAAGTTAGTAGTTTATTTTAGTTTCTCCTTATCAGCTTGGCTTCTTTTCCTAACCTTATTCCCCTGCCACCCCCAGATGCCAGACCCCCAAAGGGGAAGATTGACAGGTAGTTCCCATAGCTCAACTTCACCCTCTAACAACAGGGATTTAGTTTCTTGTGACTTTGCCAATGTTTATGTAGTCAGCGTTTAGATCTCGCCTTAAGGAGTCTCTCTTTTCCGCGTCACTGGAATAGGAAAGCCACAAAGAAGTTTTTGAACAAACCCTTGCAACTGGAACCCCATCTAGTGTTCAGTTTGATTCATCCACGGGGAAGACATTTTCCCCTTTCATTTATTGTGTACAGGAGGTGGGCTCGGACCACTGCTTTAAATGGAGTATCTTGTCTGTGTGGTTATTTTTTTCAGAGGTTTCTCTTGTATCCTTCCACACAAGAACACAGAATCCTGGCAACACTGAGTAAACTTGAAGGGGCCAGTCAATTTGTCATTCGGTTACATATCACATACAGGAAACTTTAGACATTCCAGAAAATATGCACAGCATATGTTGTAGTGTTTACAGTTTCTTTGGAATCTTAAGTTGGACATTCAGACACAGCCTTAAAAAAATAAAAAGATTCAGGATCACTCAATCAAATATGTTTGTGGTGGTCTTTCCAAGTAGGTCTGTGCAAAGGAACAGCCTGTTAAAATTATGGGCCCCAAACCCTCTATTGTATGAGGTTCTATTAAGAAATGCTAATGGAGTCTTAAGGTAATGGAAAGTCCTGAAGTGTCTTTCTAAGGAGCTCCAAAACAGAAAACTAAATCTGGTGGAGTCCAGTGGTTGGTTTCTAGGACTCTTGTTTTTGCCTTTCCTGGCTGGCTGGACCTTTCTATGTGAAACATAGTTTTATTTTTATTTTCTCAGACAGATATGCTTTAACACTTCAGTTTCGTGCTTCCATTTCCACAGTGTTTGGTTCAGAGGATGCATAGGCAACAAATTTGAATTGAGCATCATGTACCTAAATAGTACAAGAGCTAAAACATCTGAGATTTTAGTGTAAATTTGGTGGCATGATAACACTACCTTCTTCCTCTCTACCCCCCCCCCCAAAAGACTCAGGAAATTCAAAGTATCATTTTATGTATACATACGTAGAAAAGCACTGCTCCTATCTGACTAGAATTACAAAATTAATTTGTAAGCAGAATCCATAGAAAAGGGCCTGGAATGTTATTCTCACCACAATACAAGGAACAAGGCAACTGTAGTTACTATAATGAGGTCACCAGTTGCAATCCTGTGTTACAGATTATTGGGAGAGATACAAGATAGAGAAGGGGTAGGACCAGAAAAATAAATTAGAATATATATGTTCATGTGTATTTGTGTGTGTTGCATCTTATTACAACTTAAAATATTCCTTTCGACAGTTAAAGATTCATGACAGTTTTCATGTTTTGTGTTCTTTCTTTTGAACCTGTTTGGTTGGCATTGTGTTCAGAATGCAGATAGGTTTAAAGTTGAGAATTATTACAATGCAATAGCACCTGCTCCCGAAATGAATCCAAAAAGATCCCAGGATTTTGTTTTGGGGGATGGGGTGTTCATAAACATCAGGAAATTAAATTAGTTCACTCTATAGCGAGATCAAATGTCAGTTTATTAAAATGTGAAAATTTAAGCTAAAATATAGCTAACTCTTGAACACAGTCTCTCTCTTAGAAGCAAGCAGGCATTTATTTTTAAGCATCTATATTTTCCACCCAGTTAGCACAATCCTAAATATAAAAATGTTCAGGTTGAAAAACTTGAAAATTTTCGCAAGTGAGTCTTGATGCAGCACAAATACAGAATTCAAGTTCAGAAAAGTAATCATCACTTAAACCCTGCAGAGTAACCTTGCTTTATTTTTTTTCTATATGTTATGAGAATATCAGATGTTTACAAGTTATAAAGAATTAGAATGCTCTTTAATCGTGAGCACAGATGTGTTAAATATTTGAAGCAACTACATTGTAATGTGTACAATTGATGAAGTCAGTTTTCTGATTTCCCTTGCTAGTTATTTAGTTCTGAATCTGTCATTATTTGTCTAAGCCCAGCTGACCAAGCAAAACTGTGTTTTAAAGTGGCTTTATGTTTTGATAAATGTGAGCTGGTTGAAAAGTATTTTCCACTGAATGCAGAGCTTAATAGAACATGCTGACATAATAGTTTTAATGCATTTTGTTGAAAATGTGTGAACAAACAGAATAGCTTTTGTTCCTTCATAATTGGCTGTAAAAGTAGATGGAAACATAACCATTACATATGGAAATGTGCAAAGAGAAAGAAATAACATTTCTGTTGAATATATTAGGAATTGCATTTCCTAGTTTAAAATAAGCATCTGAAATGGATGCATCATTTAAAATAGGTTGTCAAAATAAGAAGCTTTAAACGGAATTTTTGTCACATTATTTTTTTTTGTCCCGAGTTAACAGACTTAACTTTTAGCAAATTTCATTTAATATTTTGTTTGTATTATTTCAAGGCGACGAGAGAGACAGAAAGTGCTTAAAGCAGCACCTCAAATGTGCATGGGAATCTGGTGCCAATTAAGATGATTAAACATTAAATTAAAAGTGGATCATTATTGGTATTTTCTGCTACAACTGCGATTTGTTTGGTGTTGTTAATGCATTTCGCACTATAACCTTGTGGAGGTTTAAAGATGGGGATTAGGAAAGCTGGCTTATTAAGTATAACTTAGCTACTAAAATAACACTCCCAGTGAGCAAAGTGTGCATACATTTGGCATACTTTACCAGGGGTCCTAATCAACTTCCGCATCACTCCAGACAGATAGAGTTAAGGAATTTTCACAAGTGAATATTTAGATGTTAACTATATTTTTTTGAAATGCAAAATAACTCAAGCTTTTTAGGTACCTCATTTAAAAGGCAAGGACTGGCTCTTCTGAGTCTAGATTTACTTTAAAAAAAAAAGGCAGCATTTTGATTTAGCATGTATTTATATCTGCAATTGCTGCTGTTTTTTTTTCACTACAAGTTTTCTAGGAGATTCAATTTGGAAGTCATGGAAACTACCTATTATCTGATTCAGTTCTGTAGAAAGGCATGCAGGGAGGTAATCCTTGAATTAAACAGTTTTTTTTTTTTTTTTCACAGCCTTCAGAGATGACCACACACCATTTGGACAACAGAAGTTGGTGTTCCCCATGCTGGGCAAACAAGGGGACGCCATCCTGTCTTTGAATAGGACACTAGCTTGGAGTTGGAGATTTTTATGTTTAATTTACAAATGGATCTTAGCAAGTAGACATCTGAGCGACCAGTGGAAACAAACATGAAATAAAGGGATTTTTATAAGAAAAGGTTCAGGACAATCTGTTAAACAATTGATAACAGTTAAGAGCAAACTGTTTTTAAAGGCATTCAGACAAGGAGAAAAGCCAGGCATTTTCAAACTCTCCTTGGAGCAGAAGTTCTTATGAGATGGGAACACTTCACAAGACACCCTTCTCTAGCTGCTGTTCCATCAGAAATGCAGCTTTCCTGCCTATTTTTATAGGTATAAAGAGCGCTTTTGATGAGGTATTTAGTACCACGCTGTTGCCACTTGGAGCTCAGTGGCATATATTCTTTGATTAGGAGAATCCAAGGCTGCACTCTTACATCTGAAAAAATCAACATGGCTGGGGTGAAATATAGGTGGCTGGCAGGTCTATGACGGGTGTGTATGTCGTGCTCCTCTGCATCGTGTATGTGCGCCCCTTTCCCTTCTGCAGTGAGTCAGATCCTGAGGGGCTGTGGAAGATCTGTGCAGTGTGTCTGAAGTGCATGTGTTTCTGCTCAGCCTGAGTGAGCCAGGTTGGAGGTGGGGGCTTGAGGTGATTTTCAAGTCGTCAACCCCCAGCTGGGTGATACGCATTTTCCCCCTTGTCAACAACTGATTGGAACCTGAATGACTACAAATTAGTTTAGTGACAGAACAAACTGTCACAGATATCTTTGAATCAGTTGAAAATGAATAAGGTTGACAGAAACTCAAGAGCCTAATAAGTCCTCAGTCTGGTGATGGTAGGACCCTCTCCTGACTAGTAGACAATCAGGTGTATAAAATACTGGAAATCGATATTTTGCTATGGAGTTTCATTATGTACCAATGTCTTCCCTTCATGGTATTTTATATTTTTGATGAATTATTGGAAGGCCATGACTAGCCAAGATAGCAGAGGAACAGGAATTCCTCCACATCTTAAGAGTTCAATAGGACCATCCCAGGCTAACACACTCACTGGCACTCACAGCCTGCGTTTTGAGTTTTGCAGGTAGAAAACCCTTATTATTAACCTTTCTCTCTTTTTCAAGTCATTGATGACAGTGTGTCTTGGGCTCCCATTTTAACCCTACACGTTTTGATGTTTGTAGGAGACACAGAGAAGGGTCAGCCGAATCGCCCCACTAAGAGCAAGGACGCCCACGTCTGTGGCCGGTGTTGCGCCGAGTTCTTTGAGTTATCAGATCTTTTGCTTCACAAGAAAAACTGCACTAAGAATCAATTAGTTTTGATCGTCAATGAAAATCCAGGCTCCCCACCCGAAACCTTCTCTCCCAGTCCCCCTCCTGATAATCCTGATGAACAAATGAAAGACACAGCGAACAAAACAGACCAAGTAGACTGCAGCGACCTTTCAGAACACAAGGGACTCGACAGGGAAGAGTCCATGGAGCTGGAGGCCCCGGTTGCCACCAGCAGCAACAGCAGCACACTGAGCGGCGCCACCAACACCACCACCCCAAGCTGCCACAGCGGTGGCAGCGGCGACTCCTCCACGGGTACCTCATCTATCACAACCTCTCTACCTCAACTCGGGGACCTGACAACGCTGGGCAACTTCTCGGTGATCAACAGTAACGTTATCATCGAAAACCTCCAGAGCACCAAGGTGGCCGTGGCCCAGTTCTCCCAGGAAGCGAGGTGCGGAGGGGCGTCAGGAGGCAAGCTGGCCATCCCTGCCCTCATGGAGCAGCTCCTGGCGCTGCAGCAGCAGCAGATCCACCAGCTGCAGCTGATCGAGCAGATTCGTCACCAAATACTGTTGTTGGCTTCTCAGAGCGCAGACTTGCCGACGTCTTCTAGTCCTTCTCAAGGTACTTTACGAACATCTGCCAACCCCTTGTCCACGCTGAGTTCCCATCTATCTCAGCAGCTGGCGGCGGCAGCTGGATTAGCGCAGAGCCTTGCTAGCCAATCTGCCAGCATCAGTGGCGTCAAGCAGCCCCCCTCAGTCCAGCTACCTCAGAGCAGCTCCGGCAGCGCCATCCTGCCACCCAACAGCGGCCCTTCTCCCAACATGAGCATAGTGGCGGCGGCAGCTCCCATCCCGTCCTCGGAAAAAGTGGCTTCGAGTGCTGGTGCCTCCCACGTCAGCTCCCCAGCAGTCTCCGCATCCTCCTCACCAGCATTTGCAATAAGCAGTTTATTAAGTCCTGCATCTAATCCACTTCTACCTCAGCCGACCCCTGCTAACGCGGTTTTCCCCAGCCCTTTGCCCAACATCGGAACAACTGCAGAGGATTTAAACTCCTTATCTGCCTTGGCCCAACAAAGAAAAAGCAAGCCACCAAATGTCACTGCCTTCGAAGCAAAGAGTACTTCAGATGAAGCATTCTTCAAACACAAGTGCAGGTTCTGCGCCAAGGTCTTCGGGAGCGACAGTGCCTTGCAGATCCACTTGCGCTCCCACACGGGAGAGAGGCCGTTCAAGTGCAACATCTGCGGGAACAGGTTCTCCACTAAGGGGAACCTGAAGGTCCACTTCCAGCGCCACAAAGAGAAGTACCCTCACATCCAGATGAACCCCTACCCCGTGCCTGAACACTTGGACAACATCCCCACAAGCACCGGCATCCCCTATGGCATGTCCATCCCACCGGAGAAGCCAGTCACTAGCTGGCTGGACACCAAGCCAGTCCTGCCCACTCTGACAACTTCCGTTGGCCTGCCGTTACCCCCAACCCTCCCGAACCTCACACCCTTCATCAAGACAGAGGAGCCAGCCCCCATTCCCATTAGCCATTCTGCTGCCAGCCCCCCAGGCTCAGTCAAAAGTGACTCTGGGGTCCCTGATCTGGTCACAAGAAACCCTGGTGGGCCCCCAGAAGAAGCTGAGGGGTCCACTCTGCCATCTTCCAGTGGCAAAAGTGAAGAGAGTGGCATAGCCACCAGCTCAGTCCCAACGGCTACCAACAGCACCCTGAGCTCCCCAGTGGCTGACTGTGGCCCAGGAGGGGCCACCTTCACCAACCCTTTGTTGCCACTCATGTCCGAGCAATTCAAGGCCAAGTTTCCTTTTGGGGGACTCTTGGACTCAGCCCAGGCCTCAGAAACATCCAAGCTGCAGCAACTAGTAGAAAACATTGACAAGAAAGCCACTGACCCCAACGAGTGTATCATCTGCCACCGGGTTCTCAGCTGTCAGAGCGCCTTGAAAATGCATTACCGGACACACACAGGGGAAAGGCCCTTCAAGTGTAAGATCTGTGGCCGGGCTTTCACCACGAAAGGGAACCTTAAGACCCACTACAGTGTGCACAGAGCTATGCCCCCACTCAGAGTCCAGCATTCCTGCCCCATCTGCCAGAAGAAGTTCACAAATGCAGTGGTCCTTCAACAGCACATCCGCATGCACATGGGAGGCCAGATCCCCAACACCCCTGTCTCTGACAGCTACCCTGAGTCCATGGAGTCTGACACAGGCTCCTTCGATGAGAAGAACTTCGATGACCTAGACAACTTCTCCGATGAGAACATGGAAGACTGTCCTGAGGGCAGCATCCCAGATACGCCCAAGTCAGCCGACGCATCCCAGGACAGCCTGTCGTCTTCGCCCCTGCCCCTCGAAATGTCGAGCATTGCTGCTTTGGAAAACCAGATGAAGATGATCAATGCCGGCCTAGCGGAGCAGCTGCAGGCTAGCCTGAAGTCGGTGGAGAATGGGTCCGTGGAAGGGGACGTGCTGACCAATGACTCATCCTCGGTGGGTGGCGATATGGAGAGCCAGAGTGCCGGCAGCCCAGCCGTCTCAGAGTCTACCTCTTCCATGCAGGCTCTGTCCCCATCCAACAGCACCCAGGAGTTCCACAAGTCACCTAGCGTCGAGGAAAAGCCACAGAGAGTGGGACCGGGCGAGTTCGCCAATGGTCTGTCTCCTACCCCAGTGAATGGGGGTGCTTTGGACTTGACCTCTAGTCATGCAGAGAAAATCATCAAAGAAGATTCTTTGGGAATCCTCTTCCCTTTCAGAGACCGGAGTAAATTTAAAAACACTGCTTGCGACATTTGTGGCAAAACCTTTGCTTGTCAGAGTGCCTTGGACATTCACTACAGAAGTCATACCAAAGAGAGACCGTTTATTTGCACAGTTTGCAATCGTGGCTTTTCCACAAAGGGTAATTTGAAGCAGCACATGTTGACACATCAGATGCGAGATCTGCCATCACAGCTCTTTGAGCCCAGTTCCAGCCTCGGCCCCAATCAGAACTCTGCGGTGATTCCCGCCAACTCATTGTCATCTCTCATCAAAACAGAGGTCAACGGCTTTGTGCACGTTTCTCCTCAGGACACTAAGGACACCCCCACTAGTCACGTCCCTTCAGGGCCTTTGTCATCCTCTGCCACGTCCCCAGTTGTGCTCCCAGCTCTGCCCCGGAGAACTCCCAAACAGCACTATTGTAACACGTGTGGCAAAACCTTCTCCTCGTCTAGTGCCCTGCAGATCCATGAGAGAACTCACACTGGAGAGAAACCCTTTGCTTGCACTATCTGTGGAAGAGCATTCACTACAAAAGGCAATCTAAAGGTACCGCCCTACCTGCACCCCACCACCCTTGACTGATGGTAGTGTGCTCTCCTGGAGCCCTTGGCCAGATAGTTAGGGAGAGGAAGGTTCCAGAAAGGGGACCTGATGCCTGCAGCTAACAGGGAGAGAAATGAGGGTACCGGTGAGGTCGGGATTATGGCAGGCACAAGGGCAGCCTGTAGCTTGCTGCGCGTCACCACGCCTTGAATAATTTGGTACCTAAGCAAAGCAGCTGCCCCTCTCTCTGCTGTCTCGCTAAGTGCACCAAATGGATTGCTTTACCTACCAAATCAGACAGCCTGGCGTTGCCACGGGGTATTGATTAAAGACCTCCGAGTGGCTGCACGCTGCCCATATCACTTAATAATTGTGGTTCTCCTTGGCGTATGCAGCTGTTTTTCATAACTGCAGTCCAATGTGGTTTGTTTTCCTAAAAACAATAACAAATCACTCCTCTGCTAATGAGGATTATGATAATTGATTATACAGCATTTCCTACTGATACGTGTTGGAAATAAAGCAAATACGCTTCCGTTCTAGAGCAACAGTTGAGCACTCTTGCTGTGTACATTTTTCTGTTGACAGAGTATTTCTCTGGAGATTGCTGCCAGTAATGTGAGATGAATAATTACTTTCTGGCTTTTCTCTCTCTACGCGGGGGCCCTCCAATGGGCAATCAGTGAGGGGTACTTCCTTCCCATCTGAAAAGGACGTTCACAGGGTAAAGGGTGTCAGATACAATACTTAGCATTGCAATGAGAGTGGACATAACAATTTTAGCCCTGAAAGGAGCTATCTACGACTGCCTGGCTCGCTTGAGGCCATTCTAAGGTAAATACGGGTAATAAAAAAAAGAAAGAAAGAAAGAGTTAAGTAAGGCATCTTTTCCCAGGGAAAGGAGACATGGCTGCCGAGAGCAAACAATGTTATTACTCGTTCACGGGAGTGGATGGTTCCTGGTACTTTTTTCCCTGTCTGTCACATAATAAGAATAGACATTTAGACCACTTGTTTTGTCAAGGGTTGGGATATGAGTTGAGACGGATTCCACTATTAAGCTTCTCTCTCTCTCCCTCCCTCCCTCTCTCTTTTTTTTCTTCTCCTCCTCTGCACACCCGGTGTCACAGGTCCACATGGGCACTCACATGTGGAACAGCACCCCGGCGCGCCGGGGCCGGCGGCTCTCTGTGGATGGCCCCATGACATTTCTAGGAGGCAATCCTGTCAAGTTCCCAGAAATGTTCCAGAAGGATCTGGCAGCGAGGTCAGGAAGCGGGGATCCTTCCAGTTTCTGGAATCAGTACACAGCGGCACTGTCCAACGGGCTGGCCATGAAGGCCAATGAGATCTCTGTCATTCAGAACGGTGGCATCCCTCCAATTCCTGGAAGCCTGGGCAGCGGGAGCAGCTCACCTATCAGCGGGCTGACGGGCAACATGGAGAAGCTCCAGAACACAGAGCCCAGCGCCCCTCTGGCCGGCCTGGAGAAAATGGCCAGCAGCGAGAACGGAACCAACTTCCGCTTCACCCGCTTCGTGGAGGACAGCAAAGAGATTGTGACGAGTTAAAGCAGCGCCACACCACAGACAGCATTCCCCACTCACATTGCCACCCGTGGTTGCCTCCTCCTCCTCCTGCCCCATCCCCTTCCTTTCTGTTCCCTTGGGTCTATGAACTACAACATGATGAAGACATTCTTTTGTATGTTGTTCAACCTCTAGAGTTCTAAGAAAGCTTATTTATTAGTGATATAACCTTGCTTTGCAAACAGAATGCAAGCATTAACTTTGGTCTTCTGTATTTTGGACTAAATACTAATGGACTAGAGTGTTGTAAACTTGCTGTAACATTTATGGCAATTGCAAAGTTGCCCTGCTAGGCGGTCTTAATCTGGCATTAACTTATTTTCTATATCCAGTTTAATATGAATCTGGTGTTGATGCAATGCCTCCTTGATGCATTAGGTCTCTAATAAAGTCTGTATATAAGTGTACACTTTGATCCTGCTGGAAGATTTTATCAGCAAACACATTGTCTAATCTTTCAAAACAGATTTAAGGAAAGGACTGAGCACAGATTGAACAGTGTGCTTCTCTGAAAGGTTTGGGTTTTTTGTTTTTGTTTTTGTTGTTTTTGTTTTCATTTTTATTCTAAACTTCAACCTGCTTTTTTTTTTTTGTTGATGTTGTTTTGTAGATTTAACCATTTCCGTTTTGAACTGCTATTTGTATTGTGCTTTTTACTTGAGTCGTCTTCAATGTTAATAAGTTTCTGTACAGTAATAAGCACGCAGAATTCTTTAGGAAAAAAAAACACAAGTGTTGTTTTGGTAGTTGAAACTGAGACGTAGCATTTTGCCTTGTAGGGTATATTCACAATAGAAAACCGTGTGCTGGAATTTCACAATGCTGCTAAGAATAGCATCTTGAACAACCTTCGGTGGAGAAAGCGTAGATGCTCTTGTATATACAATAAGAGATATCACTTTCATTAAAATGTACATATGTTGCTTACAAGAGCAAATGCTTCTTGATCAAGAGAGCAGGTATAGTGTCAGTTTATTTTGTATTAGGTATGGAAGAAAAAAATTGGACTGTTAAATGCACTTTCTTGGAAAGTTGAAAGGAAAGGGAGGGGGTCCAATTTGTTTAACATTTAATACTAACCACAGAGATACTGTAATTTTACTCAAGTAATCAAATACATTTTTTTTTGCAACAGATAAAACAACATGCTGTGTCTGTGTTTTTAGAGTGCATTTCTATTTAGTCAGGCCCCTAAATGTATGTTAACAGTCCCCCAGGTAGCAGTAAATTGTGTGCGTGATCGAGTATCTCTCTCTAAATAAGAAATTGTAAAAGACATAACAGGCTTGCATGGGCCTATGTTTCTCCTTTTATTTTGAAATCTGGAGATTCTAGATATGTCTCCCAATATCCATTACTGGTTTGGGAATGTATATGAGTCTCCACTTTTCTCCCACCCCCTCCTCCCTAGGGGAACAAAAATGAAATAAAAAGTTTTTGCTTGGAGATCTCATCCTGACAGGTAAGTTTCCTTAAGCAGGATATTTGGATTCGATTTCAGCTTTAACTATTCTGGTTCTATTTCACTTGATTCAGTAGGTGGTTTTCTTTCTTGCTTGCTTTTTTTTTTTTTTTTTTTTTCCTTTCTCTTTTTTTCAGGCGTCTGAGAGCTGCATTGCTGGAGAATTCCCCATGCAGCAGGGTTATATAATCTGACTCAGAAACTGGGCCTCAACCCAGGAGGTCAACATGTTCCTTATTTAATTAGACTTTTAGGCATTTAAAAAGCACATGCATACTTGAAAAGAAAAGGTCTATTATAAAGAATCTAGAATCGATGTGAATATTTCGTCATCAGAAATGATCAGTTTTGTTCTGGGAGGCTATGTGTGTTTTATTTCTGCAGTTTGGGCATGGGGTTGTGTGCACAGGGTTGGCGAATCCTTTCTTTGTTGCAGAGCTGTTGTGAACCTCAGTAGCCCTGGCTGAGGTTCACTCCAGGTGAGAGTGGAAGCCCTAGGCCACCTCCCAACAGAAGTTTCCAATGGATGCGAGCCACCCCATGGAGCCTGGGACCTCACCTCCCCAGACCTTGTCCTTAGACTTCAAGACCCAGCCGTCAGCGTCGCCGAGGGTCGCCACATGGGTCCTTGCTCGACCTGGGAGCCTCAGCTGGGTGTTCGAAGACCCAGGCCCGGACTGCAGCAAATGCTGGCGGGAGTGGGGAGGGTAACCCAAACCAGGAGGGCGGGGTGGGATGAGCATCCTTGGAGTGAGAATTCTTCAGCACCGGGAGAAATGGCCGGAATTCCGGGGGGAAGAGGGGGCAAGACAGTGGTTTTTGTTGCGTGGGAGGCAACGGTCACCTTGGCGGAGCTGGGCCCTGGGACGTGCGGGGCCATCACGGCTGCGGCGGCCACCGCGAGGACAGTCTGGGAGCGCGCCTCGCTCGCGCGCTCCGCGGCCCCCAGCGCTGCGGGCCCTGTCCCGGGGTCCCAGGCCAGGCCCAGCGGCTGCGACTCCTCGGGGGCTGCGGGTCCATTGCCACGAGGCTCACGGTGGGAGTGGGCAGCCGAGCACTGGTCTCTTTTTTTTCCCCTGACACTCCTCCCAGCGTTCTCTGCAAGTGAGCCCAGACGAGCAAAAGTAGCTCCTCGCTTAGACAGATTTCCAGACGCAGTCGAAGCCCTCAAGAAAAGGGGGTCTGATCTCTGTCTCCCTCCTCCATGCATCCATTTGACTATCTTTCTAATGCATCGATTATCACCTACCCGTTTCCCTTCTCCATCCGCTCTAAACCCAGAAGGCGCCCGCAGCCCTGAGATAAACACACACTTAGTCTGCGCTCAGCCCAGGCGAAGAAGAGCATGGTATTTCTCCAGCCCAGGGTGGCCTTCCAGGCTGATGCTGCGAGCGCCACCCCCACCCCCTCCGGCCACCTCGCCTCCCGCACCTCCTTTTTCCTTTCTGGAACTTGAGGGCCATCCTGGTAGTTTAGAATCGCGGACCAAAACTTAACTCAGCTGAACTAAAACGGGCCCTTGTGGAATGGCAGACAGCTAAAAGCCAAATTCACAAAAATTTTATCTAAAAATATTCACTACGTTGGCAACATTTTTAAAAGATGAATTATATTATAAAAAGCACTGTAAAGCACACCGGGTGCCAATTGACCCAACTTTTACAAACCCTAGCGACTTGCTTGTTTTGTTGCTGCTTGGTAACTGCTCTTTTTCTTTCTGTGACTGTCTTTTCCTTCTTTCCAGTCCTTTATTTCTTCTCTGCATTGGTCTCTCCCTTCTTCCAATATGAGACTCCCTCTTTGAGGAAACCACCCTTGGAGAAGAGACCCCCTCCTCATGGGATGGTCCAGCTGAGGAAGGGCCCTGCAGGTCAACTAGAGAGAAATGGATGCTAACTTTGGGCTTTGAGCTTCCCAGGTCAGGTTTAATCAAATGGCTTTTAGGTAAAAGGGGAGAGGCCAATGTTTTAAAATTACATATTTATTTTTAAAAGGTGTTCGAACCGAAAATCCTAAACGATTTACAGTTAACATGAATTTCTAGCAGATTATTATTGTTTTTGGCATGTTGTGAATGTCAAGGAAGAGACGTTTAAAAGAAAGAAAGCTCCCACTCTGTTAAAACTTAGCAGTTTTCATAGGAAAATAAAGCCATGGGCTCTTTACTGGGAGTTAACACACTCCATCACAAATGTCGTCGGAGAGGGTAGCAAAGTGGTGAGGAGAAAAAAAAGAACATAAAGTGAATTTCAAAGGGGCCCAAGGTTAGGCAGCAATCTAAGATTCACAGAAAAGTGGAGAAGGATAAGACAGGAATTAGGTCATCTCGTCCAGACCCCAGGAAATATGTTTAGATCAAAGCCTGCACTGTTAGAATAAACAACACAGGACCCACTGGGCCTTACCAATATTTTCATCTCTGTGCTAAGAGCTGCTAATCTAACCAGTGCTATTTAATGAAACGGTTTTTGTTTTTTTCAAAATTACAACTGTAAAAATGACTAAGTAAAAATATGTCCTCTTAACTGTAATAGGAAGATAAAGATTTAGATTTGAGCTAAAAAGTAACAACACTCAGGCCCAGATCAACACAAACTTCCTGGAATTCTGGCACTAAGTAAATTATCTAATCCTAACCCATTGTTCCCTCCTGGCTACCCCCCACCCTGAGCAATTGACTATGCCAGATGATTTACATAAAAAAATTGTTAAATTTTAACTACAGTCTAAGAACATTGCAGGAGGCCTTCTGCATTCCTTAAGGGCCTATCTGTCCTCCCCACCCCCAGCAGTCCGGCAGTCCTAGTGGCTTACCCTGTCTCCCTACCCCTAGTAGGTTGTTGGGACATCTGTGCTGGCCTTCACTGTGTGGATATTCCTAAGCTTAAAGTTTGGTCTCTCTACCAGAAGGGGAGATTGACATGGGCAGGGAGCTTATGTCCTATAAACCTGGCTTTGAGTCTACACAATTCTGCAATGGTTGATATTTTAGTAGCTAAGCCCAAGTCTATATGTAAGGCTTTCTTTCACCACAGTCGATGGCCTTAAAACCAACTGCCAAGGAACACTGGATAGATAGAAACATCCAGAAAAGGGACAGGAAATCCCACAGAAGGAAAATTCACCCAGGCTAAATCCAGGATTGTAGTTCCTTGCTGAGTCTGGTTTCCTCTTAACTGTTTAAACACATGATTTGGCTTCTCCTGGGTCTCTGAGTCCATCAGAGCCCAAGTTTAACAAAGGCTCATGGAGTGTCAGCTTGGCTCCCGCCCTCTGTGAGACCAAGGCCACTGAGGGGGTGAATGTGAGGGGCCTTTATAAACACCTCCAGGAACAGGCCATCTTCTGTGCAGGGGGCCTCTGTCGCTTTGCTTAAGAAGAGCAATTCCGGGGTTAGCTTTTTACTTCGATTCCGTAAAGGGCCTTGAAGACACACAAATGGCAAGTCAGAGGCCCCACACAGTGCTCCTTCCCTGCTGGACCCAGATGGGACCTCATCCAGCTTCACAGAGTGCAGCTGAATCCTCATACAGGGCAGGCTATCAGGAGACTGTGGATCAGAGACAGGAGTCACCCTGTTGAAATCATCTCTTAAATAGGAGGCCCAGGCAGCCACCTATGAATGTGGATGAGCTTGTAACACAGCCACCTACCTCTTTTCTGAATGTCACCGCAGGAAAGGGAAGGCTGACTTAGCATATAGATGTACTTTGCATCCAGAGCTTGGAATTTGGGGCATCCCTCAGTGTCTCATCTTGAGTGGGGTTCCTAAACTCCAGTGAAAAGTTAGCAAAACTGAGCTCCAGACAGCAAAGGCCTAACAATGGGACACCAGGAGACTTGGAGCTGTCACTAGCTTTAGACGATCATGGCTTCCAGTCTGTTCTGGAAGAGGCCAGGCCTCCATCAACACTCCCATCATTTCCCTCTGGACTCTTACTTCCTTCACCTGGGTTCTGGGGAGTTGAACTTGGCATCAAGGGCCCTTAACCGCTGAGTGGTCTCCCCAGGCCATTCTTGCTACTTTCACAATCTCCCACTTCTTTTGGAGGAGCACCTCCTACCTTGTTACTTATTTAATATTTTCACTTAGGTGACTCCCTGTTTAAAAGCTGCACCTGGAAACACAAGTCCCGGGTTCTCTTCAGCAATCTTCTCATTGTGTATAGAAGAAATGCCAGCACTGTGAAACTTTCAAGTGACATGCGCTGAATCCCAAAAATCAAAATAACATGAGCACATCCTGCTTCCTAATCAGCTAAATCATTTCTGCCTTTTCTTCTAAGCATTTTCTCCTAAGCAGCTGCCTCTTGCTGTAGTCATATGTGAGATCTATGGATCTTGAAAGGTTTTATTGAAGTTCCCGTCCTTCCTTACTAGCCAACATGCATTTAAAGTGGTCCAGGGGTTTTTCACTGAGGATTGTGACTCTTCATTATGACATTATCACCAGCATTCTGCTTTGGTATAATAAGAATGAGCATAATCAGAGTCTATCACACAAGGCCAGTCATGTCTTGTGAAACTTTTGTTTTATTTGGATCTGTGTGCACAACAATAAATGTGGTTATTGGCATGAATTGCCAACAAAATGGTATGAGGGCCAGGTGTGGTGGCACACACCAGCATAACTGAGGAGATAGCAGTAGAAGAGTCACACTACAAGTTCAAGGCCAGCCTAATCTATATAGCAAGTTCCAGGCCAGTTAGAGCTATACAGTGAAACCCAGTCTCAAATAAGAACAAAAGTTCGAAAAGAGCCTGGCACTATGACGGTACATATCTATAATCCCAGCACTTGGGAAGCGCAGGCAGGAGAATCAGCTCCAAGACAGCCTGGGCTACATAGGAAGACCCTGTTCTTAATCATTAATTAATTAATTTCCAAAACCTATCAAAAAGGCCTAAACATGTGGTGTTTCCTCTGATTTTTCAGCTGACATGAAATTAGGGACATTTGAGCGTCAGAACTGGGCTAGGGGCTGGAGAGATAGCTTAGAGGTTAAGGCACTTGCCTGGAAAGCCAAAGGACCCAAGTTCGATTCCCCAGGATCCATGTAAGCCAGATGCACAAGGTGGTGCATGTGTCTGGAGTTCATCTGCAGCATCCTGAGGCCCTAGTGTGCCCATTCTCTTTCTCTCTCTCTCTCTCTGAATTCCCTCTTTCTATCATAAATAAATACTGGGCTTGAACAGAGCAATGACTAAGGCACAGGTAGATAGATGGCACAGGTCCCCACCTTTGCTTTGCAGTCACTCATCCATTATGCAGAGTTTCTTAGCTGCTATTTCTGTGGGGAGAGAGGCCTGGCAGAGGCTGGGACTCATGGTGCAGTCTCGTGTGTGGTGTGTTCTCCTAGCCTAGGCTGCTTCCACATGGAGGATTTTAATAGCATTCTGTCATCAAGAGGATTTCTCCTTAAACACACACTAGTGCAAAAGAGGAAACAAGAACTGTGAGTGGGAAAGCTTAATTACAGCAGCAAGCTGCACTGGCCCTTTAAGACCCCTCCCCCATTGGTAATTGGGCCCAGCTCTTGGGTAACTAAGATAACATCCCTCCCAAATCCTGCCATTTCTAAGCATCCTTAGTCACTGTGCTCATTGTAGGGTTTACCATAGCCTAACAGCAGAAAGGCCTCAGAAGTCATGCCTAAGAGTCCTTCAGAGATACCACTGGGGGCTGGGCCCTGTGGCCCGGTGACAGAGTGTTTGCCTTGCATGCACCATGTCCCGAGTTCAGATCCCCAGCACAGCAAAAAGAGAGGAGGAAGAAAAAGACACCACTGCTCAGACTGAGAAGTTGTCTGAGAATTTCAGCAAAGATGAGACACTCACGTGCACACACACACACACACACACTAAATCTCTTGTTGTTTTTTTTTTCTCTTTGTTTTATTTCACTGTGATAAGGTTGTGTAGATAGCCCAGGCTGACATCAAACTGACCTTCCTCTTGCCTCAACCTCCCAAGTGTACCACCATGCCTGACCACTTTCCTAATCTCCAGAGCCAGGAGTGACCACCAAAGAACTTGTCTGAATATGGCGAAGTCTGGGGTAGAGAGAGCGAGCACCTCACTTAGATTTTACTCTGTCTGTGAGCAGAAGTGCCACACCCAAGGTCAGCTGATGTGCTCATGGTCAGGATATGGAATCTCAACCTGGGTTCTCTACCTAGTCCTTATTTAAATGAGAACAAACAGGGTGACCACAGCAGTCTGCATGTGCTCAGGCTTTTCTTCGGCCCTCTTCAGTCCTGTGCCTCAGTCAGGCTGCTTGTGGTCTCCCCACCATGGATGGTCACCTCCCTGGGTTTCACCCAGGGGCCTGCTTTGGCCAGGAAAGAAGGCAGATAGATGCCTGCCGTGGAGTGGCCGTTCCAAGCACGGACTGCAACATGCGCATGTTCCCATAAGTAATTTTGTGCCTCAGCTGTCAACATGCCAGCTGGCTTCAGAAGAAGAGTGAACACTTCTTGGAAGAGAGCCTTCCCTAGCCAAGCCCACCCTAGACCAGCCAAGCCCACCAGCACAGGCACCTGAGTGTACCAAGGTGCACAGGCTGGGCAGTAACTGCTGGCTGTTTAAAGCAGTGAATGTGGGGTGGTGTCTGGAAGTCAATGAAGCTGAATTATATAATTTACATGAAAAGTGTCACGGGTCCAGGTGCTGTACTTGAATTAACTTGGCTCATCTGTGTTACACCCACAAAGCTGGATAATTGAGCCCACTGGATAGATAAGGAGACTGACACAGAGACTTAAGTTAAGTCTGAGGTTGCTCACCTGGTAAACAACAAGAATTTGAACCCATAGTACTTGCCTCCAGAGCACACACAGAGTTCCTTTATGCGTGTGTGTGTACGTGTGCGCGTGCGTGCGTGTGTGTGTGTGTGTACGCTGGGGAATTGAACCCACTGGGCTGGCGAGCTGGCAAGCTAGTACTTACAACTATCGAACCATCTTCCGCAGCACTCTACACTGACATTTTTTTAAAATGTATTTTTATTTATTTTGCACATGTGTGTATATGTGTGGTGGTGAGAGAGCTACGTCATGGTCTCTTGTTGCCAGACACACGTGCTCCTTTGTGCATCTGGCTTTACATGGATACTGGGGAATTGAACCTGGGCCAGCAGGCTTTACAGGCAACTACTTTAACCACTGAACCATCTTCCCAGCAAGTGACCCCCCCCCCCCCGCCAACACTGAGTTCATAATGACTGTGCTGTACTGTAAATACCACACATCTCCCCTGGCATCTGCTACCCATTCCTCTGTAGCCAAACCCCAGTACATAGTGTTTTCTTGGCACCTTCCTGATCTAATGTTCCCTTCCCTACCTGTTCTGAAGTCTCCAGAGAAGAGCCACGGGGACCCAAGGACAAGCCATCTAGTCTCTAAACACCTGTCTTTGGGAAACCCCTCTTGCTTGTAATCATTCATGCTCCGTGCCCCATGTGGACAGAAACAGCCACTTCCTCTGGGTGCGGTGGCCCGTGCCTGTCACCCCAGCACATGGGAGGCTAAAGCATTAGGATCGTGGGTTGCAGGCCAGCCAGGGCTCCCTGGACGGACCTCACCAAAAATAAAATATCCGGATCTAGCACAGATGCACTAATTCTAGAGTGCAGGGCTGTTTCATGCATGTGATAATCATTACCTACCCTACAAAGACCTTATTAAGACTTACATATCAAATTACATTTGTATTTTTTTCCATAGGAAATGATCCCTCCAGCTAGAAGGGTGTGGGGCTTTACCCCTTTTATTTTCAGACTGCAAACTACACAGTGGGCACTGAGGGAGAAAGTCAGTTGTGAGCCATCACCGAGGACATCACTGGCGGGAGGAGCCGTTGCTGTGTTTCTGTCTCTAAATAAAGAGACTTAATGCGATTCCCATCTCCTTCACGTCACAAAGCTAGATTTGAACATTCCTAGAAAATCCAAGATGTACTTAGAGAAATCATTAAAATTCAAGGATCCCCAGTGTGGGGTCAGGTTCCTTGATGGATGTGGCGGTGCCTGAGAAGACTGGCAAGATGGGCGTCTTTTACTTGTGATGGTCTTGTTCTGTTTTCTGTTGCTATCAAAGTATACCTGAGGCTCAGTATTATAATATCTCTATCACACCTTCCAAGGCTCAGGGTCTAATGCGGAAGAGGTGGCGGAAAGAATGTAAGAGCCAAAGGAAGGGTAGGACTCCTTACAACGTGCTCCCTCCAGACACAAAATGGCCTAGATATCCATGACCTCATAGTGCCTGACACTACCTACACAAGACCATCATAAGAGGCAGAAAAGATCATGACATCAAAATAAAAGAGAGACTGATTGAGAAGGGAGGGGATATGATGGAGAATGGAGTTTCAAAGGGGAAGGTGGGAGGAGGGAGGGTATTACCATGGGATATTTTTTATAATCATGGAAGTTGTTAATAAAAATTTGAAAAAAAAACTTTAAAAAAAAGTATACCTGAGGCCGAATAGATATTTGTGGGGTCAGGATGCTGGGAAGTGACCCCAGAGCTTGAAGCATGTTGGGGCAGCACTCACTCTATGGCTGAGCCAACACTGTATAGCAACATTTCATCTCAGCCAAAAGGCCCAAAAGCAGTATGACTGGACATCTAAAAAGCTGATTTTGCTCATGGTTTGGGAGGCGTTGAGTCCACGATTGGATGGCCACACCTTTGCACTGTATCACAATGTATGTCTTCAAACAAAACCCCGCTCTTCTTAAAGGTCCCACGTCTCCGCAGGGCACAACCTCAGGAGTTAGTTTCAGGGGTGACAAGCTACATACACCACCCACAGCATTGATCGATAAGGCAGTATTTTCCCAGGACTGCCACAAATGCAGCAGCAGAAAAGTGCCTTCTCCAGGGTGTGACAGCTCCAAGCATTGACAAAACTGTGCTCTCTCTGGGGCAGAAAGTGCTCCATGCCTCTCTCTCAGCTTCCGATGTCCCCAGCACACACTGGCACTTCTGGGCTTGTAGACATGGCTTTTCTACCTCCACATGGTGACCCTTTGAATATTTGTAAAATTTGCATATTGAATATTTTCTTGTCACCTCTCCCGTGTACATTTACCTTGTATCTCCAAATAAAGTCCCAGGGACTAGTCCCAGGTGGCTGTCACAGTAGCTTATGTGAGCTGCAGGGAGGACCTGAGAGAAAATGCATTCATGGAAGGACCGATGGGGGTTTCCCAGCACATTCTGCCACACAGAGGAGCAGTGGCCTCAGAGTTTTGAAAGTGCTGGAGTGCACCAGCCACAGAGTGGAGACTCCGGGCTGCCGCTCACAGTGCTGACTGTTTCTGTTGGCTTCTGCAGTCTGGCTAACAAATGTGAAAGCCTTGCCAGCATTTAAAACTAGAAGCTCTCATAGAAAAGTTCCAGTTTCCAGATTCCTTTCAAATATCCTACGATCGGGTGTTCTCTCCTTCCCATTTCCACAGTTGGCTGGCACCACTGTGGAAGGGAGCAAACCCGCTCCCCACTTTTCTAAAGTCTCTCCCAAGCCATCCAAAATAGTGTGTCTGGCACCTCCAACAAAGCCATTCGAGTCATGACGCTATGTCAGGAGGAGGGCTCCCTCAAGAGGAATCAGACAGGACCTGTGGGCTTCTTGCAGAAAGAGGTACTCGCTAGAGACATTCAGAACGAACAGGAGGCTTGAGGCTGGGCCTCAAGTGGGAGCAGGGAGCTCTGCTGGTCATCTTTCCTTCCCACGGCTTTGTGCTTTTCAAAGCATTTCGACATCCAGTTTTGTTTAATCCTCCCCCAGGCAGAGCAGATGAGGCCTAGGGAGCTGATCATGACCTCTCTGGGACCTTACAGTAAGTGGTAAGGAACTACTTACATTCAAAATTTAGATAGATAAAGAAATAGATAGATAAAGAAAATGTGATATATGAATACAATGAAGGATCATTTAACCCCAAAGAAGAATGAAATTATGTCATTTTCAGAAAAATGACTGGAAATGGAGATAATCGTAGTAAGCAAAATAAACCAGACTCAGAAAGACAAATACTGCTTGATTTCTCTCATAAACATAACCCAGGTTTTTAAAAAGACATGAAAGTAGAAGGGGGACTACCTGGGTAAAGCAGATGTATGAGAAGAAGGAGGGGGCATGAGAGGACGAAGGAGGGACAAATATGATCCAAATACATTGTATACGTGTATAAACAGACCCCACTGAAACCCATTATTTTCTGCAAATAGTATACACTAACAAAGCAGACAAAAATTGAGATTTCTCTGTACAAGCCCAGTACTCTATCCTTATTTTTTTTAATTATGTATTTATTTGCATGTGTGTGTGCGCGCTCATACATGCACACACACACACACATACACACACACACACAGACGTATGCACACACATGCGCATGCGCGCATGCATGCCAGGGCCTCTTGCCTTTGCAAATGAACACCAGACGTTTATGCCACTTTGTGTCTGGTTTGCGTAAGTGGCTTGGAGATTGAACCCAGGCCAGCAGGCTTTGCAAGCAAGCTCCTCTAACTACTGAGCATTCTTCCCAGCCCCCGTTTCTCTCTTTAATGAAACATTCATAATTTTGGAAGTTGTGTTTGCCCTCTGACACAAAAGTTCCATCATCTTTGTGCTTAGAAAGCTTAATTCAGGCCCAGTCACAAAAAAAAAAATAAAAATAAAAAAAAAAAAAAGGCTAGCTTCCCACAGACAGGGATTGAGTAATCTAGAAAGAACTTTTTTCTTTTGGTGATGAGGATCAAACCAGGGCATTGTACATGTTAGGCAAACACTCTTCCACTGAGCCACACCCCAGTCACTACAGAGGATAATTTTCTTCTTCCTCTTCTTCTTCTTTTTTCTAAACAGATTCTACTCTTTAATTCACTCTCCCTTGTTCCCATTTCCCTGGGGCCCTCCTCTGTGGAGTTATGGGTTTTACTGCGGGGTCATGAAGACCTCAGTTAATCCCAATGGTATAGTGGGGGGACTGCGCAGATGGTAATTTTTAGGACCCACTTATCCATACTCTATCTCCCACTTTTCCTCTGTCCTTTCCTCTTCCCTTCCTTCATCAAATAGTGAAAAGTTGGTGCTATAGTATGAATGTGGTTTGTCCCCACCAACAACTCATTTTATTTTTAAAAAATATGTGTATTTATTTATTTATTGTGAGAGAGAAACAGATAGGGACAGTGAGTAAGTATGGTCATGCCAGGGCCTCCTGCCACTGCAAGCAAACTCTAGACACATGCACCACTTTTGGTACTAGGGACTTGGACCTGGGATATTGGGCTTTGTAAGCAAATGCCTTTAACCACTGCCGAGCTATCTCTCCAGCCCAGAAAACTCATTTTAAAGCTTAGTCCCCAGCACATCAGTATTGAAAGCTGGTGAGTCCAGTCCCTTGAAAAGTGTTTGAGCCTTGAGGGATCTGCCCTTGTAAAGGGATAAAGGTAGTTCTCTCCAGAATGTGTTGGGTTTCACAAGACCAGCTGTTGTAAAGGACGTGTTGTAGTTACCCACGCATCACTGCGACAAAACTCCTGACCCAAAGCAGTTGATGGAAGGAAAGGAATTATCTTGGCTTACAGTCTTGAGGGGGAGTCTCAGCATGTCAGGGAAAGGATGGTAGAGCAGAGAGTGGGCATCCCATCTTTCCACAGCAGCTGGCATAAAGCAGCAAGAGTGAGCCAAGGTCTGGCAAGGGGGAGCTGGCTAGAACATCCCTAACCACCACCCCCCACCAGCAACATACATGCTCCGGTAAGGCTCCACCTCCCAAATTGCCACCAGCTGGGACCAAAGCATTCATAACATATGAGTTTATGGGGGACATCTGATTCAACCACCCCAGTATGTTTGGTCTCTATGTGACTTCTCTTCCCTTTTCCACTGTGAGGCCTTTACTTCAACAGATCTCAATGCCTTCTCAGCATTCAAAGTCTTGTTTTTAAATTTTTTGTTGGATAGAGAGAAAATTGTCACACCAGGGCCTCCAGCCACTGCAATTGAACTCCAGATGTGTGTGCCACCTTGTGCACATGTATGTCCTTGCACACTTGCATCACCTTGTGTACTGGCTTACGTGGGACCTGGAAAGTTGAACATGGGTTCTTAGGTTTAGCAGACAAACGCCTTAACCACTAAGCAATCTCTCCAGCCCATTCAAAGTTTTGAATAGAGACCTCTTCCTCTCTAACCCACTATACTTACGAAGCCTGCTGTAGCAACAGCAAGCTGGCTGAGTCCATTAGTAAATAACGAAGTGCTTCCTGAGTGCCAGATTGTTTGGCAAGCACCAGGATTACCCTCTTGTGCTCACAGCACTGTGGAGACCACCATGTAAGCCTGCAACATGCAGAGAAATGTCTAGAAGGAGGCACAGGACACTGATTGCGGGAGGGGTCCACCAAAGTTTTCTGGGCCCTGGGAATGGCAAACAGTGAGCCTCTTCCCCATTGTGATGGTTAACCTCTGTGTGTCAACTTGACATGACAAAAATACAAATCTCTGATTATATCTGTGAGGGATTTTCCAGATTAGATCAGTTGAAGTGGGAGGACCCACACTGACTTTGGGCATGGTTCGTGGACTACATCAAAAGGAGAAAGATGGGCTGGAGAGATGGCTCAACAGTTAATATACCTGCCTGCCAGGCTTAAGGATCAGAGTTCAATTCCCAAGTACCCAAGTACAGGTGGCACATCTGTCTAGATGTGGTCTCTAGAGGCCCTTGAATGTCCATTCTCTTGCTTTCTTCTCTCTCTCTTTCTCTCTCTCTCTCTCTCTCGCTCTCTCTCTCGGTGTCTTTGGGGGGGAGGTTCAACATAGGGTTTCACTCTAGCCCAGGCTGACCTGAAATTCACTGTGTAGTCTCAGGTGGTCTCGAACTCACAGCAATCCTCTTACCTCTGCCTCCGAATGCTGAGATTAAAGGTGTGCACCACCATGCCTGGCATTTTCTTGCTTTCTGCTTCCCTCTCTCTCTCTCTCTCTCTCTTTTCTCTCTCCCCCTTCTCAGATAAATGAGTTAAAAAATTTTTAAAGGAGAAAGCTAGCTGAGCATTCAGCATCTGTCATCTCTACTTCCTCTCTGCTGGTGTGATAATTAATGTAGGTTGGCTTCCTGTTTCTGCTGTGTTTTCCCCACCATGATGAAACTTTCCGCTTGAAATTGGAAGCTGGTGTAAACCCTTTCCTTCTATCAGCTACTTAGTCATGCGTTTTGACCCAGCAGTGAGAAAAGAGCTAATACGCCCATGCTAAGTGTTTCTGTAGTGCCAGATCAGTATGTTACCTCTGCATTCTGCTCCTGCACCCTGAACATTCTGCACTATGAAGGCAAGAGGTGGGGCTGCAGCCAATGAGATGAGAAATAGACAGCACCCCCTTCTCCCCCCAAGACCCTACACCAAGCCAAGATAAGGGGCCAAGACCAGATCCTTCCCACAAAGAACATCTGGTGACAACACAGGAAATAGGAGAATACAATAGCCTGTCTCCAAATAAAGAGTGAGGAAAGAAAAGAAGTCATTCCTTACCCATGTGTCTCACTCATAGTGTGGAGGAACATCTGGGAACACCTGTGGGTTGGTAGCCTTGACCATCAATGGGGAAGAAGAAGACTGGGGTTGGGGGGAGACTTGTGAATTTAGGACGCCCTTCTGTTCTCTGCTGTTTTGCTTCCCACTTGAATCTCCTCTCCTAATAGAATACAGACAGAAATGGGACCTTGACTAATTCTAGAATGCCTCAGCAGCATGTAGCACTCTTTTTTAAAAATTTTTATTTATTTATTTGAGAGTGACAGACAGAGAGAGAGAGAGAGAGAGAGAAAGAGGCAAAAAGAGAGAGAGAGAGAGAGCATGGGTGTGCCAGGGCTTCCAGCCACTGCAAATGAACTCCAGACACGTGCTCCCCCTTGTGCATCTGGCTAACGTGGGTCCTGGGGAATCGAGCCTCGAACCGGGGTCCTTAGGCTTCACAGGCAAGCGCTTAACCACTAAGCCATCTCTTCAGCCCGCATGTAGCACTCTTGGGGAAAACAAACAATATTCTTGGGTTAGTGATGGCTGCTAGAAATAACAGTTTGTCAGCTTTGAAGGACAGCAAAGGTAGTTCAGAGCCATGGTCAGTGGAAAGGCATATTTCATTAATGAGACCCACAGATAAATACAGTTTCATATCAATGTGTTCTTTTTCTGAGCACTGAAAGAAGTAGGTCCTGTTCTAGAATTAACAAAAAGATATTGCATAAAAAAAGTTTAGCCGGGCGTGGTGGCGTGTGCCTTTAATCCCAGCACTCGGGAGGCAGAGGTAGGAGAATCGCCATGAGTTGGAGGCCACCCTGAGACTACATAGTTAATTCCAGGTCAGCCTGAGCCAGAGCCAAACCCTACCTTGAAAAACCAAAAAATAATAATAATAAAAAAAGTTTAAGCCGGGCGTGGTAGCACACGCCTTTAATCCCAGAACTTGGGAGGCAGAGGTAGGAGGATCTCTGTGAGTTTGAGGCTACCCTGAGACTACATAGTGAATTCCAGGTCAGCCTGAGCTAGAGTGAAACCCTACTTCAAAAAATGGCAAAAGAGCCGGGCGTGGTGGCGCACACCTTTAATCCCAGCACTCGGGAGGCAGAGGTAGGAGGATTGCCGTGAGTTCGAGGCCATAGTGAATTCCAGGTCAGCCTGGGCTAGAGTGAGACCCTACCTTGAAAAACCAAAAAAAAAAAAAAAAAAAAGACAAAAGAAAGTATAAAGCTAGTTTAATGAGAGGGGGAAAAGGGAAGTGTAAGAGAGCAAGAGAGATTTTATAGCATATATAGATCTCAATACAAAGTCAATCAGGTATGTGAAATGAATAATCATTAATAAGACTCAAAGACCTGTGATTATTATGGGTGAATGATTGAAGTCTGTATTATTGTATTTATACTTAATAGGTCTTATATATTGTTGTACTTTGGATATGGTGTAAGTTCATGTGTTGGAAGCTTGGTTCATAATGTAATGGTAGTAAGAGGTGGAGCTTACTCAAAGGTTATTAGATCATGGGGTGTTGCTCTCAGAAGGGGTTCATTCAGTTCTGGCAGGACTGAGTTAGTTAATTCTCACAGGATGGTTTGTTTTAAAGCAAAGCCACGTGATGTGCTTGGCCTCTTCCACACATGGCTGTTTCCCTTTCTGCTTTTCTGCCATGTTGTGACACAGCCAGGAGACCCTCTCCAGACATCAGCACCATTCTGTTTGAACTTTCCAGACATCAGAGTCTTGAGCCAAGTAAACCTCTTATCTTTACACATTATCCAACATCAGGCATTATGTTACAACTACAAAAAACAGATTAAGATACCTGTTTTTAAATGTGGGACACTAACACAGCATAGTAAATATTTATACATATCTACTTTAAAATATTTTATTTGTTTATTTTAGATATATAGAGAGAGGCAGAGAGAGAGAGAGAAAAAAATGGGTGTACCAGGGCTTCTAGGCACTACAAGGAATGAACTCCAAAAGCATGCACCACCTTCTGCATCAGGTTTATGTGGGTACTGGAGAATTGAACCTGGGTCATTAGAGTTTGCAGGCAAGTACCTTTACCAATAAGCCATCTCTCCAGCCCAATATCTGCTTTAAACAAGAACTCTCCATCCTTTAAAAAAAAAATCCAGGGATTGGAGAAATAGATCAGTTGATAAAGTGATTGCCTTCCAAGCATGAGGATTTCAGTCTGATATCTAGAACCCATATTTTAAAAGTCAAGCATGATGGTTTGTGCTGATAGTGATTGATATCTCCCAGTGCTGATGGGCAAAGCCCTAGGGCTTATGGGCACTCAACCTAGTCTTTTCAGTCAGTGAGAGATTTTGTCTTTAAAAGAGGTGGACAGTACCTAAGGAATAGCACACAAGGTTGTCCTCTGACCTCCACACATGTGTATGTGCACCCCCCCACACACATGCATCTGCACACACTCAAATGTGCCTGTGCACACAAACACAGACACACACAAATCTAAAGGCAAAAGCAAGTGTCAGTGTGTACTGCCTAGTTGATGGGACTTTGTAAAGTGAAGTTGAAATCTCGAGTTTACAGGGTACACATTGTAGTTTACCCCAAGGAAACTAACCACAGATACAACCTAAGCTAAAGCTGTACTCAGATATTTTTAAATTTAATTTTATTTATTTGAAAGAGAGAGAAAGAAAGAAGCAGAGTGAATGAGAGAGAGAGAGAGAGAGAATGGGCATGCCAGGACCTTCAGCCACTGCAAAAGAACTCCAGACACGAGCCACCTTGTGCATCTGGCTTATGTGGGTCCTGGGGAATCAATCCTGGGTCCTTTGATGTTGCAGGCAGGTGCCTTAATGGCTAAGCCATCTCTCCGGCCCTCAGAGGGAAAAAAAAATGGTATAATCAGAGTGTTTTGTTGCTTTTGTCTTTTATTCCTAACAGTAATAGCTTCCATCTTCTCTAAGCTTGTTTGTTTGTTTGGGTATTTGGTTTTTGAGAGGCTCTCACTATATTCCCTAGGCTGGTCTTGAACTTGAGATCCTTCTTCCAGTCAATAATTGAGATAACAGGTATGCACCACGATACCTGGTTTCTAGCTCAGCTATTTTATGATATATGATGTTCTGGTTGAAATCAACATTTGTCATGCTCCCCCATGGATCACAAGCACTTGAAATGTCACTGTCAAAATGCAAAGTCAAATCTGGAATGTCTGGGAAGTCATTTGTGATTCTGCATCTCCCAAGCTCCCAGGTGCTGCTGCTGGGCTGGTCCACAGTACACACTCTGAGAAGCAATGCTCTAAACTAGTGTTGTACCACGTCTGTTCCCACCACTTCAGTGTTTATTAAAGTAAAGATTTTGGGAGCTAGAGGGATGGCTTAGTGGTTAAGGCGTTTGCCTGCAAAGTTAAAGGACCCAGGTTCAATTCCCAAGGACCCACGTTAGCCAAATGCACAAGGGGAGTTTGTTTGCAGTGGCTGGAGGCCCTGGAGTGCCCATTTTTCTCTCTCTCTCTCTCTTTCTCTGTCAAATAAGATAAAATATTTTAAAGTAAAGATTTTGATCTAGATAGATGGCTTAGCAGTTAAAGGCACTTACTTGCAAAACCTGATGGCTTGGGTTCCATTCCCCAGCATCCACATAAAGCCAGACGCACAAAGTGGCACATGCACCTGAAGTTCCTTTGCAGTGCCAGGAGGTCCTGGTGTGCCCATTCCCCCATCCCTCTCTCACTCTCACCCTGCTTGCAAGTAAATAAACAACAAAATAAAATAATAGCATAAAATAAAGACTGTGGAGCTATGGCTCTAAAATCTTCCAGTACATTAAAATCACCTTGAAAGCTTGGTTCACAAAGCTCCGAAGACTGGTTTACCACCACCTCCTCCCTGTTTACACCAAGCCTGAGGGCAGGGGATGCAGGCCACCTCCCAGCCTCGCCTCTCACTGCTCTCTCCTACCCTGGCGCCCCCCCGAGCTGCAGCTCCTTGGCCTTCCCTCTTCTTTCTTTGAACATGCTGTTTGTTCCCATGACTCTCCGTCTTGCTTTTTGGTCTTAGCTCAGATAGCAGTACCTCAGAGAGACCTTCACTGGCCACCCAGTCTCAGTAATGCTGTGCTGTCTTCAAATCTCTGAGTTTTCTGGCCTTCCTGGCTCCCATTACTCTCTTGAATTCCTTGCTTCTGTATTGGCTTATTGGTCTACTGCGGTCCTCCTAAGGGCAGGGATGCCATCTGTTTGCTCTGAATTCCCAGTGCTGGGGCTGTGAGGAAATGAGTGAGTGGATGTGTGCTCAGGTTGAGAAGCAAGGTGTAAGCGGCTCTGGCCTTGGAAACTTCGGACCGCAGAGTGAAGCAAATGTACGAGCAAAATGGTTGGTGGAGCAGAAATGGGTTTGTTGTGCACCTTCAAGGCATGGGAAAAAGCAAATGCACACTAGACTGTAGTAGTTGTCCCATCGTGTGATTTATATGATACCAGATACACCTAAGACTACTTGAAAACACAAACTAAAGTTAAAAATATTTGTTTGTTTACTTGTGGGGGGGGGCACAGAGAGAGAATAGGCACACCAGAGACTTTTGCCACTGAAAATGAACTCCAGGCATATATGCCACTTTGTGCATCTGGCCATCCGTGGGTACTGGGTTTAAAATCCAGGCCACCAGTCTTTTCAAGCAAGCAGCTTTAACTATTTGGTTATCTTCCCCACTCCCAAACTAAGTTTAAATAAGAAAGTGTATACTACAATATTGCATTATCCTGTCGCCCATAGACTACCATGGCTTTAATTTTTGTGTTTTTCCACTTAGAACATTTTCAGTAATTTCAAATATGGATATAGTACAGAATATACATGGCACATATATTTTCATGCTCTGCTCTCTTAGCTTTTCCCATTACAGGATGACCATATTTTCATGCCTATAAAGAGTCTTTAAAATATGTTTTAATGGTTGTTTAACATTCCGTTATATGGTAGGTCTACATCATTTATTTATCTCTTTTACTTTATATTCAAAAAGGCATTGTGACTTTGAACTAGCTATCTTTCAAGTGGAATACAAGTGTCTAATAAATGAATTCTCCCCTTGATGACAGTAACAGTCCTCAACACAAGTGGTTAAATGTGGATACATAGGAGATATTGGCTTGGTCACCATGACAGGTGAAGACAGGACACCACCAAACCTCCTGAGGATGGGCCTCTGCAAAGGATTCCCTGACCTAAAGTCAATAGTGCTGGAGCCCAGAAACTTGCTGTATGGGACAGTGTCAGGGTTAATATTCAACATCCACTTAAAATTCCAATTAGTATTGTACCATTAGCAGAGTACAGGACTTTGCCCTGGCATTTGGCCTCAGAATAATGTCCTAGTAAAGTAGAACCCGCCCCCAGATCTGGAAAACCCAAGTTGAGTTTACTTCCATAATGCCTGTTTTATCAGCAACTTCAGTAACAGTAACAGAAGTACAAGTACCAATTGTATTATTATTATTAATATTATTTTGGTTTGTTTCAAGGTAAGGTCTTACTCTAGCCCAGGCTGACCTGAAACTCACTCTGTAGTCCGTTTGGCCTCGAACTCACAGTGATCCTTCTACCTCTGCCACTAAGTTAAAGAATTAACTGGAATTAAAGGTGTATGCCATCACACCCAGCTACCAGGTGTTTTATTTATTTATTTAATTATGCAGTGCTGGGAATCAACCCCAGGAGTTTTCACATGTCAGGCAAGCAGTCTACCTTTAAGCCAGCCACATCCTTAGCCTAAAGGACTTTTTTTTTCTTCTTCTTAAAAAAAATGCATTTAGTGGGCTGGAAAAATGGTTTAGCGGTTAAGGCACTTACCTACAAAGTGAAAGGACCACAGCTCGATTCCCCAGGACCTATGTAAGCCAGATGCACAGGGTGACACATGCATCTGGAGTTCATATGCAGCGGCTGGAGGCCCTGGCATGCCTATTCTCTCCTTCTCTCTCTGTATCTATATCTCTATCTGCCCCCCTCTCTCTCAAATAAACAAATAAATAAAAATAAAAAAAATTAAATGTATTTATTTATTTATGTATGCACTCATATGTGCATACACATCGCAGGGCCTCTTGTCACTGCAAATGAACAGCATACACTTTCACCAGCTTATATAGTTTGCTGGGGAATTGAACGTGACCCACAGGGTTTGCAAGCAAGTGCCTTTAACTTCAGAGCCATCTTCCCAGCCACTTTTTACCTTTTATTAAAAAAAAATCTTTTGGGGGCTGGAGAGTTGGTTTAGTGGTTAAGCACTTGCCTGTGAAGCCTAAAGAACCCGGTTCAAGGCTCCATTCTTCAGGACCCATGTAAGCCAGCTGCACAAGGTGGTGCATGCATCTGGAGCTCGTTTGCAGAGGCTGGAGGCTCTGGCACACCCATGCGTGCTCTCTCTCTTTCTGTCTCTTTATCTCTCTGTCTGTTGCTCTCAAATAAATAAATAAAAATAAACAACAACAAAAAAGACTCCCCTCTCTTTATAAAAAATTTTAAGAAATATTTTTTTATTTACAGGGAGATAAATAAAGATGTATATATATATGCACATATGCATATATATGCACAGAGAGAGAGTGAGTTAGAGAGAGAGAATGTACACTCTAGGGCCTCTTGCCTCTGCCTACAAATTCCAGATGTATGTACCACCTTGTGCATCTGGCTTTGTGTGGGTGCTGGAGACTGCAACCCAAGTCATCAAGCTTTGCAAGCAAGGACCATTAACCACTGTGCTATTTCTTTAGCCCCTGAAAAACTTTTCTATTGACAGTTTGCATATATGAAGATGATGTAATTTGATCATAATCCCCTCCTGTTATCTTTTTTTGGGTGCACACCCTCTTCCGTTGAACTCCTTTGTAGCAGACAGCTTCAGGTTCGCTGAGATGAACTTCCAGACCAGGCACAGTTATGGAGGAAGGGATATTTATTGAAGCTTACAGATCCAGGGGAAGTTCCATAATGGCAGAAGAAACTGGCCTGTCTTCACAGGACCAGGCGGAGAGAGAGAGAGGCACAAGCCAAAAGTCAAAAGCCACACAGCACAGCACACTTCAGGAACTCCAGCTAGGCACACTTTTCATATCTTTAGATTGAAATCTGAAACCCACCACCACACCTAAAGATCCACCCAGTGACACTGCCTCCAGCCAGGTGGCTGCAGATGCAAACTACAAACTAATAAACAACTGAATACATTGGGGGCCATCTATTCTATTCAAACCACCACAGCCTTCTTCTTCAACTATTGGATGTCTTTCCCCTCCTCCATCACGTGTGTTGAAGAACATCGTTGGGCTCAGTACTGCACAGGTCTTGGTAGAGGAAACAACAGCTGCTATGAGGTCATGAATACAACCACCAGAGCTTGTGCAGAGGACAGTGTCCCATAGTATTCCTCCCCATCCTCTGGCACTTGCATTCTTTCTGCTCCCTCTTCCACAATGTTCCCTGAGCTTTGGGGTGGGGGGGGGCAGTGATAGAGACAGTTCATATAGCGCTGAACACACAACAGTCACTTATTCTTGGCACCTTGACAAGTGTCTCCCCATTTACAAAAAGAAGCTTCTCTGACAGAAGTTGTATTTTTAAAAGTAAGTTCTGGGCAGGGGGGGACTTCACTATTTGGGAGCACTTCCTCTCAGACCTACCATTTGCTGTGAACAGTGAGGCACAGAGGGAGTGCAACAAACCCTGGGATGTTAACTGAACCCAGGAAGCACAGTTTCCTTTTTAAAAAATGTTTTACTTTTATTTATTTATTTGAAAGACGCAGAGAGAAAGAGACAGATAGAGAGAGAATATGGGTGGACCAGGGCCTCCAGCTGCTGTAAACGAACTCCAGACGCGTGCTCCACCTTGTGCAACTGGCTGATGTGGGTCCTGGGGAATCGAACCTGGATCCTTTAGCTTCACAGGCAAGCGCCTTAATCAGTAAACCATCTCTGCAGCTCAGAAAGCACAGTTTCTAAGGCAGAGAAGTAACTGGCCATTATACAACTAGAGTTTGCAAGTTCCAAAAGAGGTTTTGGTTAAAAACGTATGTTAGAAATCTATTTCTGGGACAGTTCTCTGAGTGGAGATTTTGCTCATTGTTGATGATCTTTGCAATAATGTGAATGTGTTAGGGACATCACTTTGGTAAACAAAGTTGCAGGCAGCCCTTTGCTGTGGCTGAGAAATACTCACGTCCTTTTATCCCAGATTTAGATTTTTGAGACTTAACTTCACCTTTGCACAAAGACGGTTGATAAAGAGACAATAGATGGTGACCCAAACAAGTCACAGATCTAAACACCACTGGTTCAGTCTAGGAGGAAGAAAATGTTTCTTCTTCTTTTCCTTCTAACCAGATTCTTTCTGGGATGGACACTGAATGAAAAGGAGCTTAACTTGGAAATGTTTGGAATTGTATTTCAGATATCTAAAAAGATGAAACCGACAGCCTTCCCAAGGAGGTGCCAGGTCAGAGCTCTCAAACTTAGCAAAACCAGGAATGGGGCTCTGAGCTGTAAGAATGGAAGTGCAATTTTTACTTAACACTCAGAATGAGGGCGATGAGCATGGGCTTAGGTCAGTACCCACACCAAGAGATGTATGTGTGCCTCTGAGCACCAGATCTGTTGGCAACTTTGCCTCTGCTCTATCTGGTTACTCTGCAGAGCCTGTGGGGAGCAGGGAGTGTGGGAGCGCAGTAAGTCAGTGTTAGACTGCCTGGGGCGGGGGTGGAAAACATCTTCCCTTCTCATCTCTCCCCAGGAGACTAGGGCCACCTCCAGCCTCCAACCAGCTATCCAGACAATGGCCTGCGAGAAGAGGGGGAGCTGAAAAAGACATCCAGAGTGAAGTAAGACGGAGCTGAGGGACTGCAAGACAATTTTAAGTCAGCAACCATGGCCTGAAAGAGAATGTGTTGGCTATCAAACATGTAGGCACAGGAGTTAAAAAGATGGATGGGAAGTCACTTCCAAGGCATGCCCTCTAACAGTTTTTAAATCTTCTGCTCTTAGTTGGCCACCTCTGAGTTCTCTATACTTACCTTTGCAATTTTCTATTAAAATGTTGACTTAACTGCTGAAAATGATATAGCCAGTGTTTTCAAGATCTTCAGGGCTGTAGAAAGATAAGTCTGTTCCTCGCTGGCAAGATGCACACATGTGCAAACACACATGCATACATGTGCAGGAACAGGATCTTCCAACACACATGCACACACGGCAACAACTGGAGACTATTGCAAACCTTGGCTGTGGGGTAAATGAGATTTGCCTATATTAACTGAAAATATAAGTATGTAAATAAAAAAAAAAGAATTAGGTGTATAAGGACTTGAACTTGTGCAAGTTTTGAAGCCTGACTTCCCAACTAAGTCAGAATGTTTATAAGAAGTGGCTCCCAAGATTTCTTTAAAGTATTTTCAGTGTCACCGAGCCTCTTAGGGCACGACAAAGTCCAGGCTTTCTGGGATAGATGCTAGATGAAAATTGGAAACTTTTCCTGATCTGGCACACTTCATTCATACTTCACCCCCAGGCCTAGCCTCCACTTAAACCAAACAAGAACAGTGGCTGGATTAGGTCGTTGTGCCCAATGTATCCCCTGGCTCAGGTAGGAAAGACAGAAGTTGCCATTGAGATGAACCGCTGACAAGTCAGTGGTTGAATGCTTGCCGCTCAACAGAGTCCAGTGTGCGTGGGCTACCATCCTCATTGTCACTGTAGCCATTAAAAATATTTTAAGAATTTTTATTTATTTATTTGTCTTCTTATGGACAACTTCCATGATTATAAACAATTTATAAAAACAAATTATAAATTCTTTTTTCAATTGACTTGAGAGAGAGAGAGAGAGAATGGGCACACCAGGGCCTCTAGTCACTGCAAACGAATTCCAGATGAATGTGCCATCTTATGCATCTGGCTCATGTGGGTACTGGGGGCTTGAAACTGGATCCATAGGCTTCATAGGCAAGGGCCTTAACTACTAAGCAATCTCTCCAGGTCACTGTCATCATTTTGTGCTTTGTTTTAAGGAAATGAAATCTGTAAAAATGGCTACTTTAAAAACTGACAAGTTGCTGGGCATGTTGGCGCACTCCTTTAATCCTAGCACTTGGGAAGCAGAGGTTGAGTTCAAGGTCTCCCTGAGACTACATAGTGAATTTCAGGTCAGCCTGGACTAAAGCAAAACCATACCTTGAAAAACAAACAAACAAAAAATAACTGATAAATCTACTTTTCATAATATTCTTCACTTTACAAAGGCATATAGGAGATGAGGAGATGGCTCAGCGGTTAAAGGCAGTTGCTTGCAAAGCATACCAGCCCAGGATTCAATTCCCCAGCTATCCAGATAAAGCTGTATGGGTGATCATTTGCAGCACCAAGAGAACCTGACATGTCCCCCTCACACACAAATTATAATAAAAATTAAAAGCAAAAAGAGAGACCTTTTAATAAAAGGCATATAGCATCCGTTTAAATTTTGATCTACCCTCCAAAGCCCTGGAAATAGACATTATTCCTTGTTTTATGATAGAAGATGTCCTGATCATATTATTTACATTATATTATTTATATTTGCCTATGTTACCAGACTTTATAGACAGCCCCTAGGGAATAAACATCACAAACAAGAATGAATTACTTGCCATTTTGGAGAAATTTCTAATGTTTTACATGCTTGGTTTAAAGAAAACCCATATATTTTATGATGGAATCTCTGTGTTTATAAACAAAACCCCAAAAATTTACAGAGAAAGAAATCATTTTGACTTTCTTACTCAATATTGGTTCTATAAACCAAATTATAGTAAATCCTAACTCACAGAATGACTGAGTTATTTTGTTTTAATTAGTTTAATATGTTCAGGGCTGGGCAACTTTTTATGTCATTAAACTTCTTCCTCTTCTGAAGTTTCAGAATTAAATATCAGGGCTAATTTTTCATAGGCATGTCTCAGCTCTAGTAGAATTTGGTTTCACAAAGTTTTTCTTTGTGTCTCATTCCTCTGGTGCATATTGGAAGTGAAAAATCATTAGCTTTGAAATGAAAATTTTAATTAAAATAATTTAGCTGGGGTGCTGGAGAGATGACTCCTCAGTTAAAGGGCTTATTTACAAAGCATGATGACTTGAATTTGGTTCCCCAGTACCCACATAAAGCCAGATGCACAAAAAAAGTGGCACATGCATCTGGAGTTCATTTGCAGTGGCAAGAGGCTCTGGTACACCCCTTCTCCCTCTCTGTCTCCCTCTCTCTGTTTCTCCTTGCAAATAAATGAGGAAAAATTTGTTAAAATCTAGCCGGGTGTGGTGGCATATTCTCTTAATCCCAGCACACAGAAGGCTGATGTAGGTAGGAATTTCAGACCACCTTGGACTATAGTGTAAACTCTAGCTCAGCTTGGGCTAGAGTAAGACCCTGCCTCAAAGAAATCCAGAAAGTCATGGTGGAGAGATACCTTAGTGGGGGTTAAAGCATTCAACTCCCCCGGACCCAAGTAAGCCAGATGCACAAGGGGGCACATGCCTGGAGATTGTTTGCACTGACTGGAGGCCCTGGCGCACCCATTCTTTCTCACTCTCTATGCCTCATTCTCTCAAATAAATAATAAGTAAATAAATAAGTAATGAAATTTAAAAAAAGAAATCTAGAAAGTCTAAAAGCACAGAACAGGTTACTTTCTAGATTTATTTCCAGAATGACCAAGGGACTTCAATTAGGTCTTAGTACATATGGAAATATTGGGAAATTATTGAGTGTTCTGTGTCTAGGGTCTGCAGTGATACAGTCACAAGCTGGGTGACCATCTGCCTGGTCAATAAATGGCCAGTGTTAGATTGAATCAGCTGATTGTGTGGAATTGGGATTATGCACCAGGAATGGTATTCCCCACTCCAAGTAAGGACATCATGTTTGTGGTGTTTAGGTGACCCAGAGTCATTACAAAACCTGTACCCAGAAGCAGCCAAGGTGGCAAGGATGGTCAATTCTGAGGTAAGCATCCAGGAAGAACAGTGAGAGAATAGAGAGTGGAGGAGGGGTGTGAGGCAGCAGACAGGGGGAAGGAAAGAAAACCAAAGGAGGTGGGCAAAGAAGAACAAGATGAGAGGAAAGACATCTAGGACTGGAAAAATTAGCTCTGCAGTTTTCAGATTCTGCATATGCAGACTGCACAATCAGGTATGACTCTGCACTAATTGGTCGGGTACTTGGAAAACCAGGCAGGAGTGGGAACAGCCAACCCCTAGCGAGCTGGTGACTAACAGGTATGTTGGAGTGGCATTCTAAAGGCAGAGTCTGAACAGGGATTGCGCACAAGTGGCCCTGGCTCAATGGTCCAGAGCTGGACCCTCAACAGCACAGGGGACAATGGCTGTCAGTGGTTAGAGACAGAAGACTGGGACAAAGGGCCTGTTTCTTAGCCATGATGGCAAGAGAAGAGCATGGGTTGTCAGGATTTCCCTTCTCCTGGGCAGAAGTTCAAAGACGCTCGGGTTAGAATAGTTGCCATATAGCACCGTGAGCTCTGGCAAGAAACAGAACTGGGGTGCAGCCTGAGCTCAGACTTCTCCCTCAGCACCATTGTCATATGGGGTGGAGTTCCCATGAGATGTGCACATCACTTAGACCCTCCCACTAGATGCCACCTTTGCTATTTCTTCCTCCTCCCCCTCTTCCAGGCAGTTCCAGTCAAAAATGTCTCTAGACTTGGCTGAATGTCCCCTGAGGATGAAGGAAACAGAACTGCCCCAAGTTGAGGACCACTGTTTGGGGCTCTCAGGCTTTGACTTTGCTGTCTGCTGAGATAGAACTGTCCCCACACTTGGAATATCTGTAGAGTCATGCCTTTGGTAACCTGGCTCTCATTTACATGCAGCTGACTGTATCCATAAAATGACCAGCTCTTGTGTTAACAGTCAGCCTAAGTGACAAGCCAAGGCCACAGGTGGAGCCTGAGGTGAACAAAGAGGCTGCCTATCTTAAGGCCTGGGGCTGACTGGCCTGCCTTTCAAACCTGCCCACTCCCAGATCTCCTTTCTTGAGTGACCCTGTACCCTCTAGGTGACCCCTGCAGGCTCTAGGGACACACCAGGAAGACAGCCAGACCAAGCTGCTCTTAGGAATGGAAGTAGCTTGGAAAGGTTTGAACAGGATCATATCAAGAGACCTTGCCTTCTGCTCAGTCAGATTCCACCCAGAATCTGTGTGGTTTCAGGTCTGAGACCCCCCCACTACTGGAGCCCTCCCCAACATATGCTCTTTTTTTTTTTTTTTTAAATGAAGTTTGGAAAATCCCAATTGTTTGTTCTTTAGAGAACCCTCCTCTCCAGTTTGCTCAAGTGTCAGATCCGGGAAGCGCAGCTCTCGCCCTGATTTTTAGCCTTGTGTACATCCCATTACCGAATCAGGCCCTATGTCTGGAGAAATTGCAGGAAAGCATCCAGTTTTCAATTCACCGACTGCACGGCAGAGGAAACCGATATCCACCTGCAAACAGTAAGCAAACAAATTGGACATCACCCCTTGCTTGGGGTGGATGTAGGGTGCTGGGGCCAAGGGCTGCCCTCTAGCCACACCCACCAGGCTGGACTGGTGGGCAGGGAGGGAAGCTGCAGCCTGGGCTTAGGAGGGGGCCTGAGCAGCTGGCCAAAGTCCCCTTCCTAGAAGCAAAGCCATGATGGGCGGGGGCTCCAGCCTGAAGCTTGGCCCCCTCCCCCCCTTCCCCGTTTTCTCTGGGCCATTGTGAGCCAGTATTGATCAGACCAGGAAGCAATAGGGCTGTGCAGCTGAAGCTGGGGTGGGCAGCATTGATCGGGCCTCCTCCCTGGGTTATTATAGGATACGCGGCCCCAGCCAGCCATGGGGAGAGTTTGTTTAACGAGGGTTCAGGGTGCTCTTCGCTAGCTGGTTAACTTTAAGTATTGGAAATGGAATTGATGCTCACATAATAATATTATGATTCATACACACCACTTCTCAGGCAACTCAATATATTTCATTACCTCCTTTCTAGCAAATGTATTGATTTCTGTTTTGCGGTTTTATAACACAATTTCAAGGCTGTTGTGGGCTTAATGAGCCGTGTTCTTATGATGTTTAAAAAGATTTGAAGCTATTGTTGAAATAAATATTATAGATCACCCCTCCCCTCCAGAGACAACCCCACCCCCCTGCCTTTGCGCTCTTCTTCCAAGTTCTTTCCTCTTGTCTCTCCACCCCCCCGCCCACCGCCCCCCCCCACACCCCCGCCAGCCTGTCCCTTCCCCAGCCTGGACAGAAAGCTGGGGGACTGCAGCTCCTCCGAGGCCCTTTTGTGGCCCACATCAAAGGACCCGAGCGCCACAAAGGCGGCCCTACTCGGGCCACACACAGCCGCACCTGCAGCGCGGCCAAATGTCATTGTCGCCTGTGCGGGGCGAGCGCGGGGGACGCACCTCTGAGGCGGCAGATGACTCTAATAACCCTTGATGGGAATTGATGGGGAGAGAGGCGCGCGGTGCCCAGGGCTTTGTATGAGCCGCGCGGACCTCTGCAGCTTCAGCCCTGTGGGCTGCACCTGTGGGCCCCCTTCCTCTGGGCCTTTATGGAAGTTGACAGATTTTATTAACTTTAAGGAAGAACTTTTCCAGCGAGCGGAGGGCCGCAGTTTATTTTGTATTCATGCGAAACGGAAACCGAAAAAGCCATGTTTACATATTTACAGGCCCCAGTGACCTCCCACTGGGACTCCATAAGTCACGCTACAGATTAACTTTGTCATAAAATTGACTAGAATGTTAAGGGAGCTGGGGTTTGGGGGGTTGTTGCATGTGTGAGAGGTTTTTTTTTTTTTTTTCCCAGCTACATTCAATTATCTAATATCTCTGAGGAACCCCTGTAGACTTTCCAAATGGTACTGAAATTGGCATTCTTTTTCCAAGCAGTTGCTCACGGGAGAGCATTTGCAAGCAGCTGAGTGGGTTTCCCCAGGGCAGGGTCCTCCCGACCCTCATCTTTTTGAATAAGTAAAAACATAGACCGGGGCAAGAAACAACTTTAAACTTTGATTCTTCTTGCTAGCAGAGCAGGGGGAACATGCCAGTGTGACACTCAGATTTTGGAGGCAACGCCTCCACCCATTTGAAAAGAAAACCATAATGGTTCATTTGGTAAAATGTCACGATAGTGGGGAAAACTATTGTCACGTAACCCAACATAGTTTTGTAACTTCCAATATCTTCATTTTTTTTTGAAAAATCCCAACTAGAGACAAAGTTTTAAGACTTTTTATAGTTCTTTAAAATTACTTTTCATTGGCATCTATTCATTTGTACAAAATACTGGGCTTTATTCTGACAATTTCATACATGCATATCATGTGCTTTGATCACATTTATTCCCACATCACCCTTGTCCCTCCTCCTACCTACAGGTCCTCTTCCCAAACCGTCCTCCCTCTACTTTCACAACATTAAAAAAAAAAAAAATAACCCAGCACTCAGGATGCCGAGGTAGGAGGATCGTCGTGAGTTCAAGAACACCCTGTGACTACATACTGAATTCCAGGTCCTCCTGAGCTAGAGTGAAACCCTACCTCAAAAACCAAAAATAAATAAATAAATAAATTTAGATACTGTATATAAGAGAAAACGTGATACTGGTCTAAGTCTGAATAACTTCATTTAACATAATATTCTCCACCCATTTTCTTTCCGAGGGCATTCTTTTGTTCTTTTTTTCTGGCTGAATAAAACTCAGTTATACACATATACCACATTTTAAAAAAATGTATTCATCTGTTGGTGGACATCTAGGCTGGCTCTATATTTGGCTATTGTGAATAGTATCATACTAAACATGGATGTGCGGGTATGTTATATGTTGTCTTAAGTTCCTTTGGTTGTATAACCCAGCTGGATTATATATGGCAATTCTTTTAGTTTTTTTGAGGAATTGACTTGCATAGTGGCCCAGTCAGTTTACATCCCCACCAGCAGAGTTCCTCCCCTCTCCCCTTGCCAGCAGTTGTTTGTTTTCTTGGGAACAGCCATTCTGACTGGACTGCGCTGGACATCCACTACAGTTTGGATTGAGTTTGGCTTGTATTCTTAGTTCTGCCTTGTCCTCAGTATATTTCTAGGTTTTCTGACTCACGGTGCATAGGAGTCCTCAGTTCTGAATAGCCAGGTGATTGGGAAGGCAAGCGTTGAAGATTCTGCACAGAGTCAGCTGGTATGCTGCTTATTAGCTTAAAAGCATAAAGCTTCTCGGAGCTTCCTTTTGTGTGCCAGATAAACTTCAAATGAACTGAGGATCATTTTTCAGAGAAACCCTTAAGTTGAATGATAATAGAAAGTAGTTAGTAGAATATTACACTTTTCATTTGGGCAAACAGATGGGATGCCTGCGTGTAGATTTAATCAGGGGCTGACAGACAGGTAGGACGCCACATATTTTAGCTGGAGTCTCTTTCTTTTCAGGAAAGAATGAATACTTAATATTCAGTATCTCTGCCACACCACCCCCACCAGCCCATCTATTCCACAGAACCTCACCATCGCTGTTGCCTAACTTTTTTATTTCATTTCTGATAACATTACAAAGTGCAAGGGTCGTCTAACAGCAAGTAAATCCATTTTGAACACATCTACTCTTACAAAAAAAAAAAAGAAGTAGAGGTGTGTGCCTGAAAAAATAAAACATGGACTGCTTAAATCACAGAGCACACACTGAACTCTCCATTTACATAGACACAGGCATAAATAAGTGATTTAACAATTTGGGAGTCACGAGTCTCTGACCTCATGCTTTCTCAACTACTCCTTTGAAAAGATTTTGATATCACAATTGTTTCTCTTTTTCCCCAGAAGCATAATGCACAGTAACCTTAGCAGTACAATCTGTTTCTAACTGAGGAATAAAGACAAGGGCAGTTAATGGTGGATTCTAATGTCCTAGCAGAGCTTAGGTTACCTTGCTAGAAATGAAATCTGCCCCCACCTCCAAGTGCAATCCCCGGACACCCCCATCGGAGAGCATTTGTTATGCAAAGTTTTGTGAGGCAATCAAAATTAATTCACAGTGATCTTTTCACCCAGAGCCTGAGCTCTAAATAATGGTCTTTCTCAACAGGTGTTCTTTGCTCCAGTCTGACTTCAAATTGCCTGACTAAAGGTTTTATTCTTTAGTCATTTCTTTCTTAATCTTGAACTTGTAATTTACTAATCGGCAGCAGCTGCCAAGGAGGGCCCAGCTGTTTACATTTGGGGGCTTGTACCACCAAGGAGGTGCAGGCGAGGAAGACCCAGTACCTGGAGGCTCCGAGGACGAAGATGTGGATATTCACTGCCTAGAGCGAGAACACAGCTCAGGTCTGACAACAGACCCAACATTGTCTCTGCAGTGCCTCCCTCAGAAACCAGTCTAACATCAGTGGTTTGGTTCAGCTCCCTTTGGGAAGGTTTCCAACACAGGCTTATATGCAAGTGAGTGGAGAAGGTATTTCAACAAAGCGAAAAACACTGCCAGAAAAATATGTCAAAAGAAGGGCTTTTAAAAAGGGGCACCCCCCCCCACACCAATGCCTGTGCTTATGGATGGGTTGTCTTTATTACCTTCCAAATCTGTCTCCTTCTGAGGTCGCTCCAGGAGCAATGGGATGGATGAAGTTTTCCTGTAGACATCCTTGGATATCATGACTCGTTGGATGCATGCTGGCTGAGTGTGCATGTGCGAAAGGCATGAATTCAAGCTCCTAGGTTCTAAATGGTAGAAATGTAGATTCCTTTGTCCCAGCCCCTGTGATTCTGCTGTAGGTAGAGATCTTGGAGTGGAGCCTGGGAGCACGCATTTTTTATGGTGTCATAAAATGTGGTGTGGTATGGTTTGGGGGCAACCCACCTGTGCGACCACTTCATCTGTTGGCTTGCTTCTCTTATCCATTGGCTTCTCTTCTTGCTTCAGCAATCCCACATCTGCAATAGGTTTCCCTCTTCAGTCAGAGAGCCTCTAAGGGCAGGTGTACCTGGGAAGGACACTGTTCCCACTGACAAATGAGTGACTTTCTCCCCAGGGAGATGAGGCCTCAGTGTCTTGTACAAGGGCAGACAAGGCCATCGAGCCCTGACCTCCTTTGTCGCACAGCAGTCCTTGGCCTCCTGTCTCTTTTGCAAGTCAAGCCTATGGCTTGCGTCTCAGCTCAGGACTGTGTCAGAGAACACTTGGCTGAGGCACAGGTGGACACTCAGGATAAAGACCAAACTGAAGCAAACTGTTTGACAACTAGAGATGGGGTCACTGTGGTTAAGGGTCCTTGTCATGGCTAGATGGCAGCTTTTTGCTGAGTCAGAAGGAGGACGAGTGAGGTCCAGACTCCTGTCTGCCTCAGACCTCCAGAAAGGAAATCAGGGTTCCTTTGGTATTTGTGGGGAGAGTAAACACAGACAGGCAGCTTCCAAATCCAACCGGAAGTCTCATAAGAACCCTGAGCTAGTATGGGGTCTCCAGAAGACAGGACAGCAAGGGCTAACTGGAAACCTCACTGTCCCCTGAGATGAGGGCTCCAGGGGAAGCTTGCTACTTGAGAGTCAGGTGTCCACTTTGAGCAGTGTGGTGTTCCCTCCCCAAGGCTTTCTTGCCGTGTGCTCACACTCCAATTATAGCTGTAAAAACTGCAGAGTTAAATAGTCGGATATACATGTGGCAGGATCTCCTCTGGTGCATTTGTCCACACACTGGGCAGAGAAGCTGTCTGCTTGTTCACAAGCATTGATTTTGTAACACATCAGTGGCCTTGTTTATTCTGCTCTCATGAGTCTTTCAGGCTGTTGGGGCAGCGGGGTTGGGGGGGTGGTAGAGGCAGTGGAAGGATTTCCTGAACTCCATAGACATCTCTAACCTTTCCAATAGCTCGCGGATAGACTCACCTCACTTCTGTGCATATGAAACTAGCCCTACCCATTTTTTTTCTTTTTTTTTTTTTGGTTTTTCGAGGTAAGGTCTCATTCTAGTTCAGGTTGACCTGGAATTCACTATGTAGTCTCAGGGTGGCCTCGAACTCACGGCGATCCTCCTACCTCTGCCTCCTGAGTGCTGGGATTAAAGGCATGTGCCACCACACCCGGCAGCCTACCCATTTTTTAAAAAAATATTTTTGTTGGGAGCTATAAGCCAAACCTCGGCCATGTTGACAGAAACCGCCATGTCGCGAGTTAAGTTTCTGTTTCCTGGCTCTTGAATCGCTTACTGGAAATCGCAAGACCCAGTGTGCTCAGAACACCACACCTGGGGCCTTCCCAGAAGAGCTACATGCGGCCTTGCCTTCTGAGTTCCTGGTTCTGCTTACGTGCTATATGACTAGCCTTCCTTCCCCGGATCTCCCTATATAAACCCTCCTGTACTAATAAAAATTGAGACCTTGACCAAACGCTCCGTTTGGTCTCCTTCCTTGTGTCTGTTTGCTTATTCCCATTCAGGTTGATTTCTCCTCGGGCCTCTGTTGAACCCCCACAGGCCGGGGCAATTTTGAGCTGGACGTGGTGACACCCATCTTTAATCCCAGCACTTAGGAGATAGAGGTAGGAGAATGGTTGTAAGTTTGAGGCCACCCTGAGACTACATAGTGAATTTCCAGGTTAGCTTGGGCTAGAGTGAGACCCTACCTAGAAAAAGCAAAAATAATATATATATGTATATATATATATATATATATATGCATATGCATATACATAGGCATGCCAGGGTGTCCTGCCATTGCTAATGAATGTCAGATGCTTGTGCACTTTTTGCATCAGGTATTCACATGGGTCCTGGAGAATCAAATCCAGGCCAGCAGGCTTTGCAAGCAAGAGCCTTTCACCACTGAGCTATCTCCTCTGCCCTAGCCCTATAGTTTAACACAGAAATGGTGCTCTCCACCCTCTCCAGGGAGAGCTCAGCTAGGAGCTTTAGAAGGTGGGCATTGCTGCCAGGTGTCTCAAGGCAGCTTCAGCGGGAACTGCCAGTCTGGGTGGATGGGGCAGCTTGCCAGATCCTGTGATGGGCACATCTGGAGACAGCCACTCCTGTCAGTCTGGAAACATCTGACTGAGCACTCAGCGTGAGTCATATATGTGTTTCATAAACACATTATACAAAGCTTATTATATCCCAGCTTCCCATAGGAAAGATCTAGAAAAAGATGACCTCCATTTGACAGATAAGGAGACCAAGGTTCAAAGAAGGGATGATTCTTGCTCAAGGTCACACAGCAATTTCTAGACCGGAAATATTGCTTTGAGAGAAGGAGCTATCTATTGTCCTATTAATATACCAAACTATGAAGTTCTTGTTAGGGAAATATTTTCCCCAAGTGGTTGTATTTACTTACTTTAGTTTCATTTGACTCATTCATTCTTGAATTCCTCTTTCAACAATTGTGATTGAGTATTTCACATGCACCAGGCACAAAAGAGTTAGAGATCCAGTAATCCTGAGCGTATGCTATCAGTCATCTCGTGGAACTTGAGATCTAGAGGGATAGACACGAGGCAAATGTACACAACTAAGTAAGTAATCATAGTCATGGTGAGGGATATGAGGGGAAAGTTCAAGATGATATGTAGAGATCTGACCAAGTATGGAAGTGGGGGTGGAGCCACTAGGGCAGATCAGGTGCATCAGTGTGGTTAGGTTATGTTTTGCTGTGTAATAAATAGTCCCAATCCTGGGTGAGACTTCATAGGACATAATTGCTTCTCTGTCACACTGATCAGCAGGCAGAGTCTGCTTATTACAATTACTTAAGAACAAAATGAGAGGGCCCCCAGTTCAGCTCTGCTTCCATTATCCTAGGAGAGGAAAAGCACCTTGGTCTTTCTTCTAGAGGCAACTCGGTTCCATCACCAATTGAACATGCAGCCATAATGGATTTGAAAGGCCATGCCCAGAGGAGGAGGTCCAGGGCCCATTGTCTTTGTGCCTGGCCACTATCACTGAACACCTGAGAAGTGGTGATATAGAAAGAGTAGACGTTTGTTTTGACTCACAGCTCTGGACATCAAATAGTCCAAGACCATGATCCTGGCACCCTCTGGGCTTTTCGCAAGGGCCCCATGCTGCTTTAACTTAAGATGGAATGTAAAAGGGCTGGAGGTGTAGCTCAATGGTAGACCTCTTTCCTAGCTCTTTCCCCAGAAAGAAAAAAAAAAAAATGAAAGGAAGGGAAGAAAGGGAAGAGGAGAAAAAGAAGCCTTCAATGGGGGAACAGTTGGGTGGAGAGAGAGACTGTAGGTAATGAATGGTCACATAGCACATCATACTTTCAAGGCAGGGGGTTCTGCTCATAGTATTACAGGACAGTGATGGGCTAGAGAAGTTACTAGGCCCAAAGGGCTAATGTTGGATCCTTTAGACCCAGATCTTGGTGGTCCCCACTAAGCTACATCTCCAGCCCCTCAAATATTATTCCACAGCATTTTGGGCCAGAGGGAGCTATGACATCTATTTCCCCAATTGTAGAGGAGCTCTGCTAGGTTGAGCTTCTGACACAACTTTCCAAAGATGACATGTGTGTGTCCACTACAGCCAATTATCGGAAACATCAAGAAGTCTCAGAAATGGCTGCTGGGAAAAGCCAGGAAGCTTTTCCCAATTAGCATACAAAAACATTTTTAAAGGAATAACCTTTCCTAATAAAATGCTATAATCTCAATAAGACATTTCAGCAGGGGAATTATTAGATATTAATTCATGCCTAGTTGCACTGACAGCTCTCGGCCATCAACGTTAGCCTAATAACATGCTAGGTGAGAATTAATATGCCATAATTCACACTCTGTCATGCATTATTGCTTAAATAAGATACATGAAGAATAACCTATTCTGGCGAAATAACTGGGATTCTCAGAGTTCTCCTGGCCAAGTTATAAATAGTTACGTTTGATTCCAGAAATTTTTTTTGTATTACTAAATTTGAAATAAATTGCAGATATGTATCCTCATCTGTAATTACTGTGGACATTTTTCCTAAGTACTAACATTAAGTTCAGTCATATTCCATGTTTTTAAATTGAACTTAAGCAAAATCACATAGTTTTTTCAAGACCAAAATAGACATTTCTTTTATCCATGTACATAATTGTATCTTGTGCATGGTATGATGTAGCTGATATGGAAGGTGGCCTAGCTGTGGTAAAATGATTCTGATTTAGCAGGGTGCTAAATAGAAACAGTGGGGTGTCAAGAGGCCTACAAGGTGTCCTTTTTGTGTTTGTAGAGAGTACAAATCTCAGGCTGGAGAGATGGCTTAGTAGTTAAGGTGCTTGCCTGCAAAGCCTAAGGACCCAGTACCCACATAAGCCGAATGCACAAGGTGGCGCGTATGTCTGGAGTTTGTTTGCAGTAGCCAGAGGCCCAGATGCACCCATTCTCTTTCTCTCTCTTCTTTCAAATAAATAAATAATAAAATATTTAAAAAAAAAAAACAACAGAGTACAAGTCTCTTTCTACTGCTTTAGCTACCCATGATTAGTTTGCACAGCCAGGGGAGAGTGTTCCCAGACATGAGAGGCAGAAGCAAAGAGCCTCCTGGAAGGGACAGTGTTTGCCACGATCTGTGGTAGTTTGAACACTTGATCTCCAGCTGGTGGCACTGTTAGGGAAGCTCATGGAACCTTTATATGGAGGAAGTGTGTCACTGGGAGGTGGGACATGAGTTGCTATACCCCCCCCCCCCCCCCCCGCCGCTTGCTGTTCTTCTGCTTCCTCACTACTGAGATGAGTCTAACCCCGCCAGCCTGCCATACTGTCCTGCCATGCTGAAACTTCCCCTCAAAACTTGGCAGCCATCCACTCCAGTGAGAATAGACCATCAGAGTCAAAGTTGTCAGAGATGATGGGGAAACAGTTCCAGAAAGGGGAAAGACTGGTCAAGATGACAACAGACCTCCCAGCCCTTCTACAGATGGATCACCTTCTTGCCCTGGGAAGTTTTCCACTGGAATCCATCAGGTAGGATGGCTGAGCATGGAAGCAGGATGGAGGTTCGCTAAACTGGTAACTGCTTGTCACGGGCTTCCCCGGACTTCAGTCATTCTCACAGAACATTCGATTTTGTCACGAGCACTTGCATAATAGTCCTCCCCTTCCCCCACTCGCCCCACTGCTGGGGATAGAACCTAGGGCCTTTTGCATACTAAATATGCCTTTTACCACTGAGCCAAGCAGTTAGTTAATATTTTTAAGTGAGTCATTTCTTTTTGCTTTAATAAATGTTTCCAAGAAAAGAAAGCTTATTTAACTGTCCTTTGCTAGGAAAAGAAGCAAAACTGAAGGTTAACTTCATGCAAATAAAGGAATAATAAAATTCTACCCAGAGACTACTAGAGCACTCTCTCTCTCTCTCTCTCTCTCTCTCTCTTCCTCTCTCCCCCTCTCTCTCTTTCTCAGTTTTTCTAGATAGGGTCTCACTGTAGTCCAGGCTGACCTCGAATTCACTATATAGTCTCAGATTAGCCTCAAACTCACAGTGATCCTCCTACCTCGGCCTCTTGGGTGCTGGTATTAAAGGTGTGTGCCACTACACCCAACTATTCTACTCTCTTTTATAAACACCCAGAGAAGTTTGGAAAGTCTTTGTGTTAAAGATATATTAGTACCAAATTGAGCCTCTCTGTCTTCATAGGAATGGAAGAAAACTGAAGAGTAAATCATTTTCTTTCTGTGTGATTCAAGGTTATGAAGCACTGTACCTCTATATCACTGGAAATCCACCATGCTGGGCTAGGAAAAGCCAAGTGACTCAGAATACACAGGAACTCTGCAACTATGAGGCATGTGGGCACCAAGGACTGCACAGGTAAAAAGCTGTATAGCACACCCCAGATGGAGCTGATGGAGGGAGTTGATGGAGAGGACCGGGTCTTGCCTGGGATTTCTGTAACTCAACTCCACCCCTGCATCAAGCCTTTCTCGGGGAAACTGTACTATCCTCTGTCTTCCTAGACATCTTCCAACTACGTAATCCAGGTTGGCCTTGAACTTGCAACATTTCTCCTACTTCAGCCTACCAAACACTGGGATTAGAAGCATGAGCCGCCATGCCCGGCTGAGAAACCTTTCTTTAGCCTATCAGAGCTCCGCTGTCTATTCCAGGCTAACAGTGATGCTATTTGCTGTACGGCTGGGTAGGAGAAGCTTTGGCCACTGGCTTTCAGGGCTCTGTGGCCTCTTCCTGCATATCTTTTGTAATCTGAGCAAGCTGGTGTTGGTGGAGAAAGGAAAGAAAAGGAGAGAAGATTGCATGAGGACCAGTGTTAGAGCTCAAAGATGAGCAGCATGCCTCCTTAGTGCATCCCTTTCAATGTCTCTAAGCTGGGGCCCCCTGAGGTCTTGAGTTGCTTAAAGTCAGACATAGGTGGAAACCATGTGGGGTGAGGGGTGAGATGGCTTCCCTTTTCAAGTCTCCTGCCTCCTCCTCTCTCTGCTCTCTGGCTTGTCTGAAAAGGATGCAGAAATGTCAATTGTCTCCTGGCTCTGTTACTCTGCTGACCCAATCAATCTATATGAAAAGAACAGATTAAATTGAGCGATCCTCATATATTTAATGATTGCTACTATTTGACCAGGATGCGTTTCTCAGGAAGTGCCTGTCACAAGCTATCGATAGTCTTTTAATCCCGAGTTACTTAGTGTTGGGCTTGCTTTCTGCCCAAGATGGCAGGTCTCAGGTGATTTCTGAGTTTGCAGCAAGAAAATGAGGTGCCCAATAGCTTGTTTTCACTTTCAGGTGATTGCATTTCATTCCTGGGTTATGGATTTGTGAATAGATACAGCTTTGCCCACAGAACTCTGTGACTTTCCATTCTACTCTTGTCATTTCTAGAGAGGTGCTAATCAGAGAAATTTTTAGATTAAAAAAAATCCCTAAATTTGTTATTCTGCATGTAATAATATTAGCTACCATTTTAGGAATGTTTATTTTGCATACTTTAAGTTTACAGTAAAGGAAACCAAAAGAGGTTGCTATTTATTTTTGTCTTTATTCGGGGATGAGGACACTGGGCTTGAGGTCACATACCTAGCCCATGGCAGAGCTAGGATACCAAGCCTTGCAGACAGACAGCTTATAGTAAGTGATTCACTGCCACACAGCGACAGCAAACCTCTTATGAAGTTCTGAATGTGGTATGTGAAAGTTGCATGCCCTGTGAGAAAATGTGATTCAGATGCCAGGCATAAATGTGGCAGCTAGTTTTTTCATTGCCTCTTTGCAGCCTTTGAGACGTAGAGTCCCTGCGGCTGGCCTGATTGCAAGGGAATGTCTCAACTAGTGATAATGTAAAAACTCTGGCTTAGTATGTTTGTGCTGTACAAGGTGCCATAGACTGGTGAACTATCTTCAACAAGTTATTCCTCATAGGCCTGGAGGCTCAAAGGCCAAGCTGAAGACCCCAGCAGGGTTGGCTTCTGGTGGGGGTCACTTCCTGGTTCACAGATGCTGCCTCCTTGCTGTCCTCTTGTGGTGGAAGAACACTGATCCCATTCATGAAGGCCCTACTCTCATAATCTAATTAATCACCTCATAAGGGTCCCATCTCCTAATACTAACACCTTGGAGGCTAGAGGGTGAGGGGCACAGTATTTAGTCCATAGCAAACGCTCATTTGCTCATGTATATTTTCACCCTCTTTTCCCCTCCCCCTTTCTGTCTGTCTGTCTGTCTGTCTCTCTCTCTGCAGTAAAGAATCTCTGAACTGAGCACACATTCTTTTTAAAAAATTTTATATTTATGTATTTGTGTGTTTATGTGTGTATGTGTGTGAGAGAGAGAGAGAGAGGGAGAGAGAGAGAGTGCTCCAGAGCCTCCAGCTACCTCAAACTCCAGACACATGTGCCACCATGCATGTGTACCTGACTTGCAGAGGTACTGGAAATTGAACCTGGGTTCTTAGGATTCGCAGGCTAAGCCATCTCTCCAGTCCCTGAGCACACATTCTAATCATCAATGATTTAAAGAAAGGTTTCAACTCAATAACATCTTCTAGGCACTGATCATATGCCAGATTGTAGTAGGCAAAAGATAAGAGCCAGTTTCTCCACTCAGGGGATTCACAATCTAGTTTTGGCAAGTACATCAGGCCAATTGCAACATAGTGTAAGGCCAGGTGGCCTGTAGTGGTACTTGGGCAGAAAAGAAAAGAAAATATGGAGAAGGTTTACTGCAGGAGGTGGTGTTTCACTAGGCCTTGGAGAGCCACAGCAGACAGGTGGAGGGGGCTGGCATTCAGAGCTGATCTGTCTCTTTGCAGACATGGTTGGTCACCTCTGCAACTTGAGACATGGTGGACAGGGTAGGAAAGATGGCGAGGAAGGGGGCTGGAAATGAGCCTGGTAGGTTAAGGTGGTTTGGCTTCCTTCCATCCAGAAGGTTCTGAGGATTCTTGGCAGAATCATAAGCAAGGCAGGAAGAGGAAGTGACAGCTTGTAGCAAAGGCTATGGCCACAGGAGTTGGAGGTTCACAATGCCACTTACTTAGAGCCTCATCTCCTTGACGCGTGTGCATCTCACCTCCTTAAGCCTTGTGTGGCATGCTCACGTAAGGCCAGGCTCACAGTGAGTGCTGGAACCCAGTGCCGGGTACTTCTCTGAGCAGACTTTCACTTGAGAAAGTTTCTCGTGGGAGGGCTACAGTGGAAGAAATCCTGGCTGGAAGTGGGGAGGTAATCTGAGACAAAGAGAAGGCCATTAGGCTCGAGATGGCAGGATCCTGGTGGCCTCATGCTTCTTCATGGGCAGAATGATTACAGAGCAGAGACAGTGGACAGTGAGCAGTGAGAAGCAGATGGAAGACGTTAAGATTGATCCCCACCTCTGGTCTGGTGGCAGGCTTGGCAGTGATCGTGGCTATGCTGGGAAAGGCCGCAGGCTTGTGAGGGACAGGAAGGGCCTAGGGGAAGGTATCAAATGTGACATGCTTCGGAGGCTCTCTGAGAGAAGGGTATGGTTCCTGGGAACCTCCTCCTTCCAACAGGTTAGAAGCTCTTCTCAGCCTGAAGTAAGATTCCTTCTCAGAAAGCCTCTTGGGGCAGATCCACAAAACCCTGTCTGGCATTCAATGAACAGCTGATCACCAACTCCAGTAGACTCCTCGGGTCTGCTCTCTCTCCCCTCCCTGGGCCCCAGTAACATGACTTCTCCATGGGGATCACTTTATAATTGTGTCCCAGTGAGGACGTGTAACGCGTGCATGTCTTGCTTTAGCTGGGTTGTAAGCTCCCGGGTAGTAGGACTGGTTCTTTCCACCCACATCCCCATGTCTGGCATAGGACTTGGATCTGTTACTAACTGGATTTATTCATGAATGGATAGAGTGTAGCCTGCAGAGAAATTTCTAAGGCTTTCTACTTTGGCTTTAGTGTCTAAAAGTGGGGATTTGTCTCCTAGCCCACGTGGAAGGAAAAGCTTGTCAAGGGTCTTCCCTTCACTCTGAGGGCCTTCATACCTAGAGGCAGATGCGATTTTAGCTTGAGTCTGACTCCTAGTCTGTGGGCACATAACACCTTAGCTTGGGGAAGGAGGGGACTCAAGCCTTCCACACATCAGTCTTACCTCCCACTGCCCCACCACATCCCTGCCTTGAGCATTTGATCTATGCGCTATAAGTAGATGTAATGAAATGCCAAGTTGCTTTAAAAAGAAAGCCACATACCCTGAAATATCTGACCTGGGGATCATCCAGTAGCAGATAATAATGCTTGGCTAGCTTTTGTGGACTTGGGCATGTCGCCTGCTTAAAGTACCAAAATCCCCGTTGGCTGCTTGCTGTCACCTGTCATATCTCTTGATCTGTATTTATCTTAATTTTACTTATAGGGATTCACAAATAACTTGCTTGAATAATATGAAAAGCTACAGTAAGCAGGATCCTCTCTCCTACAGCTCTTTCTGCTTCAGCAAAGAGACATGTCTGGGTAAGGGGTGGGGGCTTGGAAAAGATTCTTCCTGGATCATGAGTGTGACCCTGTTAAGGTCACAAAGGAGGGCTCTGCTCCTTTACCACTGGGGAAAGAGAGAAGGGAGCTCTCCAGTCCTCCCCCCACCTTGCAGCCTTCCAACTAGGGACTTGGACCACCTCCTCCTTAAGTAAAGGCTTTTGAGGTAATCATAGGATCCAGTCCCTTATCAGGGTCACCTCTGCGTTCCATAAGACAAAGAGGAGACTGGAAGATTCTCACTAGAAGAGCATGCCTATCTCCGCTGGTAAGTGAGAAAGGATTGGCAGGTCTAGAGACCCCAGTCTTCTTGGTTTATGGACAGGTGGGTGAGAGGTGAGGCTAGGGTTCCACTGTGTTAGGCTTCTTACCCACTTCTTAAGCAAGGCACACTGGAGATTTGGGTCCCCCTCTGAGGCTGTTTCTTGACCTTGACTAGGGCCCAAGGACTCGGTTCACTGTGGAGGAAGCAGTCCTCCCCAGCTGCAGTCATCTCCAGGCATTCCAGAAGTACCTGGGAAAGGAAGGCGCCTGGTCCAGGGCATTGGGCAAGGACTGGGCTTGCTCTGTCTCTCCCACTGACCCTGGGCCAAGGCTGCTTCTTCATCCTGTGGGACACAGCAGGTATGCAGAGTCAGTGACACAGAGGGAGACATGGCAGGCTCAGGAGCCAGACAAACTTAGTGTTCTTGTACACACACATCCTCTGATTGATAAATACGTCAGTCACAGCAAGGTACCAAGTGCCACTAGCTTGAAGCTAGACAATAGAATGTGGCAGTTCAGGACAGGGGTCTTATAGACCTCCTTATGTTCCAGTAGGAGTAGGATTGTGGGAGGACATACATATACAGTCCATCAGTTAGAAAAATAATCTCCATCAGTAATTAGCGCCATGAAGAAAATGCTAAAAGGGCCAAAAGTAGAGAGTGAGTCAAGGTGTCCTTAGATGGGAAGGCAGGAACACTTTCCTTGGCAGGTGATCTCTGAACTACAAGTTCAGTTTAAAGACACAGGTACTTACAAAATATTCATCTTTACCTTTTCATCTACCTCCAAGTGTCTGGCACTTGCTCAGTAGGAACTCTGTAAAGACCTATTGCAGGGTCAAAGGGTACATTCTCCCCTCCCTATACAAGGAGACTCCATTGTTGAAACTACTCATTGCCCTTTGAACTCTAGTAGAAGTTCTAGAAGCACCAGGGCATGAGTGTGTAATGTTTGTGGATAGTCTGAGCCAACTGTGAATCATCTTATCTCCATGCGATTCTGTTTTTACAAAGAGAGTTTCTTTGAAATAAATGGGACAGTAATCTCCACTCTACATCAATCGTTTAATCACGTATCCGTCAACGCCGTCATTTAAAACCTGAAACCACATCTATATATGCTAGCTGTTTCCCGGTCCAGGTGTGAACCCCAGAAGGGCTGAGGGCAGTATGTGAGCTTCCCCTCAGTCGTCTACCTTCCTGATCAAATGCACCCTGAGGATGGGGTAATGTTACTATTGTGCCTGGGTAAGAACACCCCCCACACCCAACACACACAGTCCCATGGCAGGAAAAAGAGCTTAATCATTAATAAAACTAACTTGCATTTCTAGAGCCTTGAAAATGAGAATTTTGCCCTTTTTTTTTTCCCTGGGAGTAAATTGGGTCAGAGTGTTCCCAGAATTTACATTTCAATTAAAAATACAATAATAACACATTGTGCGAATAGTGAATGATTCCAACCCAAGGGAAGATGACACCGCCCGCTACTTTGAAAAGCCCCCTTCATTCTGACGGGGCCACACATCAGGGGTAACAAATCTCCTGTCTTGTTCTGGGAATGGGGTGGGAGAGGTGGGGACTGGGAAGGTGAGCAGCCACCACTGCCCTGTGGGGACTCCCTGATGGGAGACAAGCCTGCCCAAGCTCAGCATTTCTTGCTTCTGTCCCCAGTCCAGGCTTCAAAAGCAAACATGACTTTGTTTTGAAATCAAGGCTTAAAATAAAATGAATAAAAGTGAGACTTTTGGGTTTGCTGTTATTGGTGTTGTTTTGTTTTTCATTCATTTTGCTTTTACAAGCAATAGTGGAGGGCGTCAGAGCTGCCCCACACCCTTTTCCTCTGGCCCTAGTGAGTTGCTTCAGCCTAAAACCATCTCCCATTAGCCTCTCCCATTAGCTAGAATCTGATAGAAACTTCAGCTCGGGGCTGCACCAAGAACTGAGTGCCTGATATGACTTCTTTTTTGCGCAGAAGTGAACCAAGAGATCGGTGGCTTCTTTTTGAAAATACCCTACCCCCACCTCACTGAGATTTAGAGTTGGTTTCAAAGTCCCCCTGACTTGTGCCTATATTCAGCTCCAGGTAACCTAGGAGGGGAAGGAAGAGATGGTCCAACAGGGGGAGGCCTTACAGGCATGCCCTCACGACCACTGGAGAGGGAGACATTGTTCTCCAAATAAGCTGAAGAACTTTGATGACAAATTGTTTGTGAAAAGAAATGACCTGGGTCCATTCTATTTCTAGCAGAAAACAAACTTCATATGTAGGAGAAAGATTATCACACACAGCCCTCTCCTGGAGTGGGGACTTCAAAAGCAGGTATGTGAACAGTGGTCAGCACCTGAGAAACCAGGTATACCTACTCAGACCCCAGATTCAGCAGCTGGACACAGCCCTAATGGACTCGTGTCCCTGTGCATGCAAATGGGAGGAATTAGGTAAGATGAGGAGAGACATCCTGGAACATGTTAAGAGCAGGCAGTAAGCCTGGCAGCCTTTGTCTCCCACTTTGTGGGTTCAAAGTCTCCTGGTATGTTTAAAAACATATGTAGATATTCTTAGACTCACAATGAGGCAACACCTCAATGAAGCCATTGCAAGAAGAGAATGCATTTAATGAACCTAACCCACTGAATATCACAGCTCAGTCTTGCCCACCTTAACCAAGCTCAGAGCATGCATAGACTGCAGTTGGGAAAAGTTATCTACAAAGCCTATTTTATAAAATACTGTATATCTTGTGTAATTTATCAAACACTGTAGTGAGGGGCTGGAGAGATGGCTCAGTGATTAAAAGCACTTGCTTGCAAAGCCTGTTGGATAGGATTCAATTCTGTAGTACCTGTGTAAAGCCAGATGCACAAAGTGGCACATGTGTCTGAAGTTCATTTACAGCGTCAAGAGGCCCTGGCATGCCCATTCTCTCTCAGCTTGCAAATAAATAAATTAAATAAAAAACAGTTTTTTTTTAAAATACTGTATTCAAGGTAGAAAGTAGAATAGATGAATGGATAGGCACATCTTCTTAATACTAGAAAGTTGAAAAATCCTAAAGGGGAGGCTACCTATAGAATAAAGGGGAAATGTGTCAAAATTTTAGGACACTGAAAATTTTAAATGGAGGAGAAGCATTTTCTGCAGACAGCCTGGATGACATGAGAACTGGCTCAAGTGCAGATCCTCCTTAGAGCCATTGCTTGCTACTACGATTCAACTTTTCTCTCTCTCCCCCTCTGTCCCTCTTTCCTCTCCCACTCTCTGAAAGGAGACAACTAAGGTCATCAAGGCTTACATGCCCGCCCCCTTTTGGGTATTTTCGAGGCGGTGTCTCGCTTTCACCCAAGCTGACCTGGAACTCGCTCTGTAGCCCCCACGCTGGCCTTGAACTCACAGTGATTCTCCTACTTCAGCCTCCCAAGTGCAAGTGCTGGGATTAAAGGCGTGTGCCACCACGCCTGGCATCTTCAAATTTTGAAGTCTAAAAAGTGTCAGATGGATGGGGAGATGGCTCAATGCTTCAGAGGGCTTGTTGCATGCATGAGGGCCTAAGAGGACCCAAGAGAGCTCAAGTTCCATTCCCCAGCACCCATGTAATGCACTGCCAGGGTGAGTTCTCTCTGGTCCCAGGAAGCAATCACCTCAGCTTTGTCCTTGCAAGAGGTCATGCTGGGAATATTTGGGGACCCAGCTCCTCCTGTCTTTCCTGGTGTCCCCTGGGAGAAGGCTGTTGGTACTGGTTTGTCCTAGTTGGCTCTCATTTTCCTAATATGGAAGAGAGAGAGACAGAGCACAGGCCTCGCTCTCAGAGACCTGAACAAGCAACAAAATCTAGGGACAATTCAATCATTTTGTTTTGTGTTCATTGTATTATTTTCAATTCATTGAAACATTGTGTCAAAATAATACATAAACATTGTTTAACACACAGCTGCCTAAGAACATGACAGAGCCCAGACAAGGTTATCATACATGGCAAGCCCCTTGCTCATCTCTCTCAAAGCCCACAATGCCAGTTCCAGAAGCAGCTGTCAATTCTTACAGCTGTTTCTTCTAGTTTTTTTTTAATCATTGTATTTTGCCATAACATCCTTTCTGTTTCTTGATTTTAATGCTGCATGTTATTAATTTCCAAATACAATGAGTGGCTCTGACTTCCTATCTTCCATAATCATCCCTTCTCTCCAGCTTACCACCTGAGATTTGGCCTCAGGTTTTTATTATTAAATCCGGAGCTAGTGTTTTGTTATTATGAATGGCAGATTATGATTCACAACCTCATCGAGTAGTGTCTGATGATGTCATTCTTCCTGATCCCTGCCTCTCATTGTTAGCCATCTGGGTGACTCTTCCCACACCCTTCAGTAGTTCGGTACAAAGGCCTTCAATCCAATTTTACACCCGACCACACCTGTCAGTTAATCTGTCAGTCCCATTTTTTTTTTTTTTACCCGAGACATCCCTCCTGGAGCCCCCATACCACTGCTCCATCCCAGCCATCAGGCTTTATAGGCAAGCACCCCACCACAGCTGCTACTGTGCTCAAGATCCCTCAACCATTATCCTGGGTAGGAGCCCCTGCGCCCCAAAGTTCATGTCTTCATCTTTCTCAATTCACTCCTTTGTTTTGGTGGAGCACATCCTGTCCTATGTTTCCAAGAAAGGGTCATTTGCAGACAAAATTTTTGACACCTTGCATACACTGGATTGATAGTTTGGCTGTGTATAAAATTCAAGAGTCACAGTAATTCTCTCTGAAAAAAACTTTTGTGAGGGCAGTTTTTCACTTAGCGTTCAGTGTTGTTAAGGAAACAAACCTTGCCTAACTCATTTTCAGTTCTTTTAAAAAAAAATTAATTATTTATTTATTTAAGAGCGAGAGAAGGGAGGAAGGGAGATAATGGACACAACAGGGCCTGTAGCTGCTGCAAATGAACTCCAGATGCATGCAACACTTTGTGAACCTGGGCCATCAGGCTTTATAGGCAAGCACCTTAACCACTGAGCAATCTCTCCAGCCTTTTTCCCAGTTCTTTATATATGCAACCTGGAGTTTGGTTTTGATTAACTTTGCATATCTTCTCTCCCAGAATTCTTTCAATAGTGGGTGCTCTTCAGTTTTCATGGTGATATCTCTTGATGTAGTTGGTTATCATTTGTTTCTTTAGGCACTGAGTGGGCCCTTCCATCCAGAACACCAAAGTCCTCAGTGTCTGAACACTTTTCTTCTATTATTTCTTTGGTGAATTTCCCTGTTCATGTCCCCTTCTCCCTCCCCTAGAATGTCTAATATTCAGATAGCCAACCTGAAATAACCCACTTTTTTTTCCTTACATTTCTCTGATTTCCTCTCTTTCAAATCACTTTTTTGATGATCGCCAAGTGTTCATAGTTCCACATTTCTACTTCACAAATATAACAATCATCCTTATCTCAGCATCACAGAAGCTACAGTGTCCACCAATGTCCCTTGGGTCTTAACTAATTTAAGAACACGTGGGCCAACTTCCTACTGCCTAAGGAGGGTAATATAAAGGTAGTAAGACACTGAGGATTCATGACCACTGTTACTTGCATTTTCAACTTTTATAAGACTTGGTTTCCCTAGTTAGATAACATCCCAACCTCTTTTGGCGAGCGGAGGAGAGGTTCCTGTCTAGGGATATGAAGAGAGGAAGTTAGAGATCTGACAGATTCACATTCCACCACTCCTGGATTCAACTGCCCCTAAACCTCTCCCCTTCCCAGGGAGCCTCTCCCAGTGCTTCTGGGTTCAGCCCTACCTGAATCCACCCTTCCCAGGGCACTGCTCCAAGCACGACATCTCAGTGTAGCTAATCTCAGTGATTCTTTTTATTTCCCCCAGGCTCACATCACAGTTGATCAGAACCCCCCTTTTTTTTCCTAGCCTCCAAAATTTTCTTAATATCTGTCATTTGCTATCTATGTCTCTTCTATTCTTGTTGGTGCTGTGGATTTCTACCTTTTAAAAAATATTGTATTTATTGATGTATTTATTTGGGAGGAGGGAGAGAGAGAGCGGAAAGGGCAGGGAGAGAGAGAGAGAGATAATGGGCACACCAGAACCTCCAGCCACCACAAACAAACTCCAGGCTCATATGCCACCTTGTGCATCTGGCTTAGGTGGGTCCTGCAGAATTGAATCTGGGCCCTTAGGCATTGCAAGCAAGCACCTTAACCACTAAGCTATCTCTCAAAGCCAGTTTATGCCTATTCATTTTTGATCCTTTGACTGGCTCCTTATGATTGCTTCAGCAGTGAGCAGGCTAACAGGTTTCTATCTGATTCACCATGAACTCCCATCATGCTGATTTTTATAGGCAGAATCTACTAATGGCTTGCAATATTGAGTTTCCAGATTGGGCACTGTTATCCAATTTTTCTTTAAAACAAATATGTTACTTTATTTCTTACAAAAGTAAGTCAATTCAATGAAAGAAAGAAAAAAAACATTACATGAATACAATGTTGAATATGGCCCAAACCTTGATGGCTCTGAGAAAAAGATGGGAATCTGAGATTTGCTGAATTGGAACATTGACTTCACTTGCCATGGAGGGGAAATGGAATTGTCTGGGAGATTTCTGCTTGGACATCTTCCCCCCCCCCTCCCCTCAGGGTCTTGCTATGTAGCCTAGGCTGGCCATGGACACTGAGAGATGCTGAGAGTTCACAGTCAGAGTTGGCAACCATGGTGCACGACTATCTCTGTGACCTACTGCTCCCCAAGATAGGCCTGTAGGGGAAAAGCCAAATTGAAGGAGAAACACTGCCAAGCAGGGAAGGTGGGTTCTAGGCATTTATGACCTTGGTTCCTTGGTCTGTCTTCAGTGTCAGCATGGCATCTGTCCTGGGAGGAGGAAGGTAGGTCCTCTGTTCCCTGGGTTCCCCTGTATTCCAGAGGTTAGGGCAGGGGCTGTTCTGAGCAAGCCTGGTACTTCTGATACTACCACTCTGATGCCTTATGCAGTCAAGTAGGGTGAAGGGAAGCTTTTCCCATTCTTACCTCCAGCTCAGCCCCTTGGACCTATTTGCTTCCTCCTCTGGCACATTCCCCAGCCATGGTGTGAGGCTGGTCCACTTCTTCTACTGTTGCCCTTCGTCACTTGAGCAGGATGGGATAGAGGCTCTCCCTTCCACACCCTGTGTGGAGTAGATGTCTGGAAGTAGGCAGAGGGTGGAACTTGTCTGTGCGGACTGGGTGTGTGGTGGTACGATTAAGCAACATCGATCAGTCTTTGCGTCTAATGAAAGAAAATCATTCCTGCAGCTGCTGAACTGCTAGCTGTGGATGGCCTGGGGGCTATTTGTTTATTTAAGTGAACAAAGTAATGGACAGTGGAGATGTCTGAAAATTGCCTGGGTTTGTTCCCTTTTTGCTTACCTGTCCCTCCCGGGTACCATTACTATAGAAGCACCTACCAGGAGGGTGATTTCCCCAATCTGTCTCTGCTAGGTTCAATCAATCAGTGGGAGGCTGGGTATTGGGTGGAGAGAAAGGGTGAATTTCTGGATCTTTAGGGAACAAGCTGGGGAGCCAGAGGGAAGCTCTAGTCCCAGAACTTGCATCCCACCTTGAGGATGTGCAGTTGTCAAAGCAGACAGAGCTTTTGGGAAGGAGAGGGGCCTAAGAGAGTGGGGCTTTCAGTTAGGGTCTTCATTTCAAAATAACAGTTTCATTGTTACCTGCTTCTTCTTTTTGTTTGTTTATTCTTTTTTTTTTTTTTTTTTCCTGAGGTAGGGTTTCACTCTAGCTCAGGCTGACCTGGAATTTACTCTGTAATCTCAGGGTGGCCTCGAACTCATGGCGATACTCCTACCTCTGCCTCCCGAGTGCTGGGATTAAAGGCATGCGTCACCAAGCCCGGCGTGCTTCTTATGTTAAGTTGCGGTAAAGGAGTTTGTTAGATGAAAGCTATTATAAACAGGTTTGAAATCCACTGGTTTGTCCCAAACTCCTCCCTGTTCAGAGTAGGTGCCCAGGTGTCTAAGAGCTGCATGCTATCACAACGTCCCTGTAGATTTTGTCTTTTGAAGATGAAAAGTATGGGCAGGTTTTTTTTTTTTTTTTTTTTGAAAAAAATAGCCCTAGTGATATTCCAGTTACCACATGTTGATTCTAAATTTTGTCAGTCACCATCATAATATGGAGTCTAGGGATGAAGAGATGGCTTAGTGGTTAAGTCACTTGCCTGGGAAGTCCAAGGACCGAGGTTCGATTTTGATTCTCCAGAACCCACATATGCTGGATGCACATGGTGGCGCATGGGTCTGGAGATTGCCTACAGCAGCTAGAGGCCCCGGCATGCCCATTTTCTCTCTCTAATAAATAAATAATACTCAAAAAATGCGGAGTCTATTTCCCTTGCTCTTGAACCCAGGCAGGGCTATAAAGGTCTTGGTGGATAGAACAAGCATGGTGCAAGGGAGGCATGACTTCTGAGGCCAGATTTGAGAAAGGAAGTGTCATGGTTCTCTTGCTCTTTTTATCCTTCTGTCTTGGGACATGTGTCTCTGTGTCCACAGGCAGCTGTACAGGCCAGACATCACAAGCCACCATGCTTCAGAGAAGAGCTAGACCCAGAGGTACCTGGGGTCCGCAGCTTCCCAGCCCTCCTGGTTGAGCCGAGGTTCAGGCACATGAGTGGAGAACCACCAAGAGGCTTCCAGTTCCTGTACGAGCAGGTGGCCACATGTGCTCACCCACTTCCTGTGCACATCTGTCCCAGATGTGTGAGGTGCTAGGACCTCATTGTCATTGCTTTAAAAACTGTTTTGTGGGCTCCAGAAATGGCTCAGTGGTGAAAGCGCTTGCCTGCAAAGCCTAACACCTCAGGGTTCGATTCCCCAGGACCCACATAAAACATGCCCATCCTCCCTTCCCCCCTCCCTCCCTTCCTCTCTTTCTGTCTCACTTCTCTCTGTCTCTCTTTGCTTGCAAAGAAGTAAATAAAAATATGAAGAAACGGCTTTGCAGTGATGATGGATGACCAGAATACACACACATACACTATGATGAGATACGATCATTAGATCACGTCAGCCCTCTGAGTAGAGCTTCCGTATTGTCCTTAGTCCCTATGTTCTCCTCTCAGACCTAAGTGAGAGATATATCCGTGGAAATCATTCAAGTCCAGGACCTTGGATTTGTAAGGCAAATTCCATTTGTGCCTTTACTTGCTCCAAAGGGAGTATGTCACTGGCCTTGACCTTGGAGTTTTTGGTGAGTGTCCGTATATTTTGACAGATGGCATGGAACGAGCTCACTCTTTAGGCTATAGAGCATACTTAACCAGCTGGATTGGTATGATAAGCACCTACTGATTACTGCAGTGTGCTGGCACTGTGTTACCCATCCAAGAGTGGAAAGTTCATAGAGTACACACTCTACCTTCCAGGCTTTTCTACCTTCTAGGGGGAGAGGAGGCCACAAGGACTCAGGTAGTTGAGGACAGGAATCCATGAGTGCTGACTAGAAATGGCAGCTCAGCTTTGCCAAGCTGGAGTATAAGACCCATTTTCACTGATAGTTTAGGGCTTGGTAGGTATTTACAGGGCATAAGGTAAAAGGTCCAGCAGAGGAATGCCTGAAGAAGGCTCAGGTGTTGAAGTGTGTTTGATGATTGGGAAGTGTGGTGGTTTAAATGTGAATATGTGCCCCTCCCATAGACCCGGATGCTTTGCTAAGCTTGTAACTTGGGTCTCCAGCTGCCTGGCTAAAGGAAATGTCATTGGGGGCAGATCCTGTGGCCTAGCATAAAGGTATTTTTTTGAGGGGGTTGGGTGTTTCCAAAGTAGGGTCTCATTCTAGTCCAGGCTAACCTAGAATTCACTATGCAAACTCAGGGTGGCCTTGGATTCATGGCAATCCTCGTACCTCGGCCTCCTGAGTGCTGGGATTAAAGGCGTGCGCCACCACGCTTGACCCGCAAAGGTGTTTTTTTTTTGGGGGGGGATACAAGTCCAGCTTGGGAGGTTTTGTGTGTGCTGATCCTGTGTTTGCTTGCTGCAGTTGTTTCTCTCTGCTTGAGTGAATAGTAGTAAAGAGCTCCTTCCGCCATTGATGGAGTGTCCCCTGGATATGTAAGCTTGAAATAAATCCCTTCCTCCAATAAGCTGTGTCTGGTTGGATGCTCATCACAGCGACGTGGAGCTGACTACAAGAGGAAGAAAAGGTATGCAGTTGGGCAAGTGACGAGCTAGTGAGGGAGAGTAAAGGACCTCAGGAAGCATGAAGAAATGCGTTGATTGAATCAAAATCCGGTATTTAGTTTGCTGAGGGCCATCAACAACAAATGATGGACTGGAAGGAAGAATGACTGATACAACCTCCACTGGCTGCCATGCTGCAAAGACATTTGACCTCCCAGCCACCAGTTCAACAGAAAATCAAACAGCCATGGCGGCCAGACAGAGGAAAGGTGGTAGAAACATCCAGTGTTGGCAATGATGCAAGCCTGTGAGGGGACTCCTCATAAACTGTTGATGGGTATAAATTGACATTGCCACCCAGGACTATACTGAAATGGAGCACATATACTCTGAGGTCTCATCATCTCAGCCCAGTCTGGTCTCAAAGAGAGTGTTATAAATGTGCGACAATGCTCTGAGACAGGGAGACCTGGTTGCCCCTTCCCTCGTGTGCTCCAAAGACAATGAGCTATGGCTTCAGAGGTGATGTAAGGCAGCATTCAGAAGCACATCAGGTCCGCCTTGAACACACAAGGCTTTCAGTATAGAATGCAAGCACACAAAACATTGTGTTTTGCCAGGATGCACATAATACTGTATGGGATACCACAGGAGAGGTGAGAGATGAGCAAGGGCATTGGAGACTTAAAAACAAATATATATATTATTGAAAAGGTTGTACTCTTATACCCTCTCATCCCCACCCCAATTCTCCTGAGGGTCTTCATTGGTAGGGTTATTGATATTCATTGTGGGACTGGTTTTCAGGCTAGCCGTGAGAGCAGTATTCATGTCACCACTTCCTCTGTAATGACTTCTGGGCCTGGGGAAAATGAGGTGGAGGTAACTGAGCTCATGGTAGACACTTGGCTTTCTATTCTTGATGTATTGATGTATCCTAGCTCTCCCAATGATTCCTCTCCATCTGTAAGATAAAACAAATTCTCCAACCTGCCCCTCTTAAGCATTCCAAGTTGGAGATGTTTTAAACATTAAATAAGGGCCAGAGGGATGGCTTAGTGGTTAAGGCATTTGCCTGCAAAGCCAAAAGATCCTGGTTCAGCTCTCCAGGACCCATGTAAGCCAGATGTACAAGGGGGCACATCCATCTGGAGTTCGTTTGCAGTGACTGGAGGCCCTGGCATACCCATTCTCTCTCTCCCCCTTTCTCTCTCAAATAAATAAATAAATAAAATATATTTAAAAACATTAAATAAAACAGCCAGTAATATGGCTTGGTGATAGTGTCTAGTTTATGAAGCCCTGGGCTCCATCCCCTGGAGTGAACAAATGTATGCGTGTGTGTGTGTGTGTGTTTTATACAAAATAGACTAATTAAAATAGCAGACCAGTTGTCTACCTGAAATTTAAACAACAAACAAGACAGCCATAGGAGTCAGAGCATCAGGGAGGAAGTAGGTAGTCAGTGGACTTTGAATGAGTGAAGCAGACATGTGGGCACAGGTGATTTGGGGACCATTGCCATTTTAGGGACCTGCATCATGAGAAACTTCCTTGAAGACTTGGACCCATCAAAGATGGTGGACTAGCCATGAGCTAGTCTGGAGATTCAAGAAAGTTGGTCATCCATTTGGGGGAGATTTCTGGCCAGTCTGGTTAAAATGACTTGGTGCCTCTAGGGGAAGCGACTATTATTTGAAAAATTCACTTATGAAACCACTCCTCCTCTGACAGGGGTGGATAAATGAGGCATTCCTGTAATTGTATGCAAATCATGCTTCTAAAGTGCTTGAAAAGTTTGGTGTCTTGAGTAGGCTAAATGTCACCCCTGTAAGTTTCTTTCGCCCTCTTAATTTGCTTGGTAAATCCCTTTTTTTCAGAGTGTGAATTACAGTAAAAGCGGTTTATCTCTTTGGCATTCTGTCGACCAGCCCTGGGGTGTGGGACCAGTGAAATGATAATGGATGCTACTGCTAGTGACCCCAGGTCCCCCAGGAGGCTATGGGCTTCTGAGTCATCTATGAAAGTTGAGATGAATCTCTGTAGTTTTAGCATGGAATAAATGTGATATATCCTAAGCCTTTGACAAGTGCCCAGCTGAGTGTGGTAGGACACTTGGATACTATTCAGTTGACAACTGGACCAGTTAGAATATTTACTCACCTCGGAACAGGAACAACTAGGTTGGAATGAAAATTAAGGCACAACATTTTCCCCCAAATGGCCCGCTAGCACTCACTGCTTAGTCCCTGTTGCAGTCAGGTTCACACTGCTGGCAGAAATCAACTGACCAAAAGCAGCTTGTGGGGAAAAAAAAAAAAAAGGTATATTTTGGCTTACGGACTCAAGGGGAAGCTACATGATGGCAGGGAAAAATGATGGCATGAGCAGAGGGTGGACATCGTCTCTTGGCCAACATCTAGACAACAGCAACAAAACATTGGCAAGGGGAAAGAGGCCGTAACCCTCATAAGCCCGATACACTGCCTCCAGGAGGCGTTAATTTTCAAATCTCCATCAGCTGGGAACCTAGCAGTCAGAACACCTAAGTTTATGGGGGACACCTGAATCAAACCACCACAGTGCCCTTGGAGTGGGCTAAAGAGCTGCTGTAGACTGTCACCCTGACCCTTCAGGAGGGAGCTGCTTCGTCTGCTGCCTCTGACTGCCATAGGCCGAGGCAGTGACAGGTGCCGCTTTGAGGCCTAGGTCAGGAGGGCTGATGGATACCCACCTGGGCTGTCCTAACACTTACACTTGGGATCCAACTCCTGAGGCCCAGTGGAGAACCCACATGGAGAGAGAGGGAAGTCCGTGCCTCTTGGCTACCTCTGCCCACCCATGCACCCTCATGGCAGAGCAGCTCTGAAAGACTGTGTTTGCACAGGACATCTCAAGCCAGAAGAGCAGAATAGCAATAGAAATTAATAATAATAATTGGCGATTGCTTTCAGCTACACAATTTTGATGTGACTTGTTAGACCACAGTGAGTAACAAAAACAATCCCTGGTTTTTGTTTTTATTTGTTTCATTTATTTTATGCTTATTTTGAAATTAACAAAAAATCTTTCTTAATTTACTTAAATGTAATAGAACTCCATATAGGCAGTATTCTTATTAATTTTTAAGTTTAAAAATTATTTTGGTAATTATTTTGGTAATAACAATTTGCTATTTTAACTTTTTATTTATTTTTCAAAATGTTATTACTATTACTTATTTGGATGTGTCTAGAGTACGTATGGCATGAGGAATGATGGGCTATATACAGATGTGCATGGCCTATGCACACGTGTGCAGAGACCAGAGAACATCAGGCGTCCTCTTTTCACTCATTGTGTTTCCTTGAGACAGAGTCTCTCACTCAAGCCAGAGCTGCTATTTGCGGTTCTTTATTTCTGTTACAAAGCCCCAGTGATTCTCTGATCTCTGCCTCCCCGCCCCCCACCATCCCACAGGGCTAGAGTTCTAGACATGTGTGACCATGCCCCGCTGTTTGTGTGGGCACTGGGGACTCAAACTCAGGCAGTCTCAGCTCCTCTCAGTCCCCATGCTTATACAGTAAGTACCTATTCCTACCGAGTCATCCCCAGCTCTATGTTTAACTATTTTTATGTGTACAATTTGTGGCATCAATCACCTTCATACTGTTGTACAGTCATCACCTTAACCGGTCTCCAGAACTTTCTCATCACTCTGAGCCAGCACTGACCTCTATCTTCTGGTCTCTCCTCCTCAAGCCCCTGGCTGCCACCATTCAGCTGTCTCTGTGAACCTGAGGCTTTGGGGACCTCACATGAAGGGATAAACCCTTATTCTCTCTCAACCCGATAGGGTCATGGAGCCCAGATATTTGGCCACATATCATTCTATGTGTTTCTGGGAAGGTCATTTCAGATGAGATTAACATGTGAATGGGCAAACAAAGCAAGGCCGACTGTCCTCCACCATGTGCATGGACCGCATCTAATCATGAAGACCTGAGTGAGGAAATCCTCTGCCCCACGGCCTTTGAACTAAAAGATAGAGCAGCTCTCCCCAGTTGCCGGTCATCACTGCTGACAGGACATACACGCACATGTGTCTGAGCAGCTCTGCTCCTCTAGAGCCCCTTAGCTACTCCAGCCCTTGGCCTCCACTGAGATTTTCACTGACTTGGATCTTCTGTTAACTTTTGCTGTTGTAACTCACCTGCGCCACACTTACACCCACATGTCACCAGCAGCCTGTTTAGTTCAGAAAGGAAAAGGAAAAGCTTTTCTTGTGGAGGGGCCTAGAGAAAGTTAAGAGGTAATGGAGTGTGTGTTTACAGGCGTTCTCTGCCCCCAGGAACACCCCACAAACTCCCCTTGTCAGTCCAAGAGGACCAGCACACAGAGGAGGTCGAACAAGGGTGAGGGTCCAAAAACCAGGTGTGAACTCTTGGGGTTCTGAGTTCCAGGCACTGGTCTTGTCTTGCTGCGGTTCACAGTTTTGTGCAGAGTCTCGCCACCCTTTGTAGGTGCGTGCAGAAGCAGTGGGCAGAGAGTGGGGACCACGGGAGCGCTGTTAACCTGCACTCCCCCTTCAAGGAGTCGTGTACGTGGCTGGCTAGGCAGTGGTATACTGTGCCTTCATATCCACCCGCACAGTGGAATTCCCTCCATGCCTGTACTCACAGGGGTCACGTCCTGCTCTGAAATACAGGACATGTCCGCGAGCGTCATCTGTTCCCCTTGTTTTCACTGCGTCCCTCTTTACTGCGTGCTTATCTCGATGCTAGTCTGGCTCAGGCCGGGATAGCAGTGTCTGTCTACGTGTTGTATAGGAGGGAACTTAATGCAGGGAGCTGGTCATCCAGATGATCAAAGAGCAGGAAGTGGGGAGACCAGAGATTGGAAATTTCAGGAGGCCATGACCACCTCTAGACTGGTGGGTCAGATGGAGAAAGTGGATTACTGGAGGCCAAGTTAGGACCTGGAGACACAGCAGCCCATCAGGTGAGATATGGAACCAGGACCTGGGCTAAATAAGGCAGAGGGAGAGGGGGGAGAGGAAAGGGAGAGACAGAGGAAAGAGAGGAAGGAGAAAGAGAGAGGGAGAAAATAAGGGAAAGACAGGGAGAGAGAAGAGAAAGAGAGAGAGAGAGAGAGAGAAAGAGGAAGATAATGAGGAAAAAAACCTAGGGAGAAAGCGAAACTACACAGGCATCTTTCAATTTGCTGTGACCAAGGTCTTGCATTGACTGAACTCAGCCAGTAGTCAAGTGGCATGGGAGTCTGGGACTGAGCCTGAGGGGTAGGAGCTCCTGGCACATGCATCCAAGCAGCACAGAGGATGGGTGACAATAGCCACCAAGAATGAGCCCAAACCGGTAATCCACCTATTCCTGACCAAAACCTCAAACAAAATACCAAGATTTTTGAGCTGGGGAGATGGCTTTGTGCATGAAGCACTTGTGGGACAAACACGAGTACCTCAGTTCAGATGCTCAGAACCCATACAGGGCCTGATGCTATAGGGCCAGTCTGCAACCTCAGTGCTCTGCCAGGGTGAGAAGGAAGGCAGACAGGAGAATCACCCTTGCACACAACCAGCCGTGCAGCTGCACCTGTGAACAATGAGACTTTGCCTCAAGTAGAGTCTCTCGTTCAAACAAGGGAGAAGGTAAGGATAGACACTTGAAGTTGTTCTCTGAATTTTGCACCTTGGTACACGTGTGCCTGCACGCACACATGAACACAGTCACACACACATTTTTAAAAAGTTTTGCAAATGAGTCAGACTTGCGTGTAAAACGTGCTTCCTCGTTTGCTAGCTGTATGGCAATGAACACATTCTTTAATCTCTCTGACTCCCAGTTGTAAACAAGGAGAATTGCAGCACATTTCTGCAGAAAAGTCATGAGATGTTGTGGGGAAAAGACAAGACTCAAAAGGCAGCTTTTAACATCGTCTCTAAATCTATACCCAGAAAGAAACAAGGTCCTTGGAGTTGAGCTGCGATTTTCCCACCTCGGGTCCTGACATATGGGCCTTGTCAGTATAAATACAAGCACTTACACACAATACCCAGCAAACAATACTCAGCCCATAATACATGTATTCACACGCAAATACAAGTAATTTTGGCTGTGAATGCAACACATAAACATGATACCCTCTGCTCTCATGCTACCTATATGCCTTCCAGAAGATGCTTTAGAATCCGCTGGAAAAGGATTTTGCATTGACATGTAACAAACCACGAAAGGCATGCAAACACACATTCAGAACACGAAGAGAGCGACAGTAACTGAGCTGGAATATGTACTTGAAGAGATATATCAATGTCCCTTGAAAAAGAAGTATCAGTGGGTTATTGGAAAGAACAAAGGAGAGCTAGCCCTTGAAGCTCCAAGAAGGGTCCTAAGGCCGTTCAAAGAACAAACATCACTTCTCTGGGTGAGTGTTAGTGTTTCTGCAAGGTGTGGACTGTTGATTGTGGCACAGCTGATGTTTTGGATCAGCAGATTAACATGCTAAACAACACAGGAGGCAGGGGAGATGGCTCAGTTGGTAAAGTACTTGCCTCCCAAGCATGAGGACCTGAGTTCAATTCCCAGTATCCTTATAAAAATGTTGGGTATGGGGACTGGAGAGATGGCTTAAGTGGTTAAGGTGCTTGCCTGCAAAGCCTAAGAAGCCATGTTTGACTCCCCAGTATGCACGTTAAGCCAGATGCACAAGGTGGTGCTTGTGGCTGGACTTCATTTGCAGTGGCTGGAGGCCCTGGCATTCCCATTCTCTCTCTCTCCTCTCTCTCTCTCTCTTTCTCTTTCTCTCTCTCTCTCTCACACACACACTCTGCCTCTTTCCATCTATCTCAAATAAATAAATAAGGTAATTTTTTTAATGCTGGGTATGAAAAAAAAGCCTGGGTATGGACGTAGATGCCTATAATCCTAGTGCTGGGGAGGTAGAGACAAGTGGATGTCTGGGATTTCCCGACCAGACAGTCTAAGCTCATTTGTAAGCTCCAGGCTAATGAGAGACCCTGTCTCAAGTGGGGGTGCATGAGTGAGGTGGATGCGGTTCCTGAGAATGACACCCGAGGTTGTCTTCTGGCCTCCGCATTGTGCATGCGCATCTGTCCACGTGCCTACATACATGAACATGCAGACGCATACTACACACACACAGACACAAAACCTCCACAGGGTTTGGAGTGGCTGGAGAGATGGCTCAGCAGTTAAAAGAGCTTGCCTGGGGCTGAAGAAATGGCTTAGTGGTTAAGGTGCTTGCCTGCAAAGCCAGAGGACCCAGGTTCGAGTCCCTAGGACCCATGTAAAGTCAGATGCACAAAGTGATGCATGTTATCTGGAGTGGGTTTGCAGTGGCCAGAGGTACTGGTGCACCCATTCTCTCTTTCTCCCTCTGCTTCAAAATAAATAAATAAAAAATTTTAATTTTTTTTAAAAAGCTAAGTATCATTTGTCATCATTATTTATATGTGAGTGTAAATGTGCATATGAACAACAAGTGTACATTGATATGTGTAGTTTTTTTTTTTTTTTTGGTTTTTCGAGGTAGGGTCTCACTCTAGCCCAGGCCGACCTGGAATTCACTATGGAGTCTCAGGGTGGCCTCGAACTCACAGCGATCCTCCTACCTCTGCCTCCCAAGTGCTGGGATTAAAGGCGTGCACCACCACGCCCGGCTAGGATGTGTGTAGTTTTAGAGAGTATAAATTGGTTGTTTTTTTAAAAAATATTTTATTTTTATTTATTTGTTTATTTCACAGAGAAAGAGGGAGAGAGAGAGAATGGGCGCACCAGGGCCTCCAGCCACTGTATACAAACTCCAGACGTGTGTGCCCCTTGTGCATCTGGCTAACATGGGTCCTAGGGAATCAAACCTGGGTCCTTTGGCTTTGCAGGCAAACGCCTTACCCGCTAAGACATCCTTCCACCCCTAAATTGCTTGTTTTTTCTTGGGACTTTTCTCTCCTGGATGTGTCTAAAGTAATGAAAATTCAAGGGAACAAGCCTTCAAAAAGGGAAGGGGAAGAAATGGGAAGGCAGTGCTGTTGGCAGGTCAGTGTCATTAGGTACTCTCTGGGGCCAGCCATTGGAGGTGGAAAAGAAGTACTTAATATATTTTTTTCCCCCTCTGGAGGCTAGAGAGATGGCTCAGCAGTTACAGAGCACTTACCTGTGCAAACATGAGGGCCTGAGAACAGCTGAGTTTGAATCCCTTAGCACCCATGTAAACAGCTGCCTGCAACTTCAGTCCTATGAGGATGGAGACAGAAAATCGCTGGGCTCACGAAAATGGAAAGTTTCAGCATCAGAGAGATGAGTGATGGTGGGGGTCACCCAATGTCCTCCTCTGATCTCCGTGCACAGGGAGCTGTATTGGTCCAGACATGTGTGTATACTACACACACACACACCACCACACACTCTACACACATGCACACTGAAAAAAATCCCCATGTTAGCAGTTGAATGTTATTGCCAGCTAAGAATTTTCACACTCTAGTGCTCAGTCTGAACACTCAGATACTCCTTATTCCTAGGCTGGGCACGTTCTGGAGCAGGTACAGAGTGAGGAGGTTCAATTCCCCAGTACCCATGCAAAGTCTGATGGGGAAAGCCAAGGTTGTCTGAAGCTGCAGGTTGCTCGTGAGAACCATTCATGATTAAGGGTATTGTTATGTATGTATTAAGTAATGGGTTGTAATCCTGCATGTCTCTGAGGTATTATTATTTTAAAAAAGAATTCTGGACATGCATCAGTGTTCTGCTGCTATAACAAGATTCCAGAGACTGGGTGATTTATAAATGATGGAAGTTTATTTGATCCATGAGTCTGGAGGCTGGGAAGTCTAAGACCATCTGACCAGGGCCTTCATGCTGTGTACAACTTGGTAGAAGAGCAAGCTTGCACACATGAGATACAGGTGGTGTGGACAAGAGGAAGTCTAACATTTAACAGACCTGCTCTGGTGGTAAGTTACCCACTCCTGCATACTAGTCTTCATCTGTTTATCATGGGTCATCTCTGTGACCTAGTCACCCCATAAAGGTCACATTATAGTGTCAATTTTAAATGTCAGCATGTGTGGGCATCGCTATTCTTATCAGCAAGTCTCTGGTACCTTTTCTCATCACTTTCCCCTTTCCAAGATGGCAATCAGCTCAGCACCATCTAGACTAGCTTTCCCACCAAAGGTCTGGAAGATTCTCTGCGGCATAAATCTCCTGCTTTTGCTAAAGAAACACGGGTAGGTGAGTCCTCCCTCATGGTCTTCTCCTCTTTGGCAGCTCAGGAACCCAAGCCCAACTTCAACTGCAGAGTCCAACCAGGGTGTGGAGCTCAAATCAAAGAAAGGTCTAGCGTTTGGGACATGGTGAACTTAGAGATCACACAGAGCTCTTTGGTGTTCATCTATTGTTGACACCCAGCTGTGGCAGCCACAGAATACAGCTGTAGGCACCATGGGCCTATTACTTCTCATTTCTTCCTGCTCTGCTTTCTTATAAAGCAACCATTTCCTTGAGAGAAGTTTACTCCTATGACACATGGCCCAGATTGGTTTGAGGGCTGTATCAGTTACATTCTTATTGCTGGGACAAAATTACCCAATCAAAAGCAGCTTAAGGAAAGAAAGATTTTTTTTATTATTATTTTTTTTTTGGCTTACAATTTTAAGGGCAAGTACATCATGGCAGGGAAAGCAAGGCAGGAGCAGGAAGCAAATGCCACATCATCACATTAGCAGGGAGGAAGTAGAGAGATGAATGCTGGTGCTCAACAAACTCTCTCTTATTTATCCAGTTCAAGACTCCACTCCACAGAATAGTGTTTCCCACAGTTGGGTGGGTCTTCCCACCTCAAATAATGCATTCTAGAAAATCCTTAACAGATAAGCCAAGAGACTTGTTCCCCTGGTGATTCTAAATCCTTGTCAGCCAGAGATTAACTGTTCCAAAGGCATACAGGCTCAGTGCAAAGAGCAGGGACTGAAAGGACTCTTGGGAAGAGAAAAAGGGGAGGCTGAAAGTCCCAAGGATTTTGTCAAAGAGTGAGCAGGGCCTGGGTTGGGATGAACACTGCACGAGAAAAGTGACCGCAGGTGCATAGTGGGAGAATCTTGTGATGCAAAGGAACTGGCTTCAAGTCCCAGTATGGGATCACATCTCTATGAAACTTGTGTCATCTCAATCTAGGCATGTAAATATTTCTGGACTCCATTTCTCCATCTGCTACACACGGCTAATCAGAGCACTGGGCCTGCCAGCATCTCTAGACTCTGGTAAGGATTTAGGAGGACTTTAATGTACTTTGTGCACTTGGAGTAGGGACACATAAAAAGCCTTCCTGTTGTATAAGCAGAGTGGTTGGGCACTATTCCTGCTCAGGTTGGTTTCACTGTAGTTGGGGTCATAAGCAACTTGGGAACAGTTAGGGAGCTGCCAAGAGGGTATCTGATTCACAGCAGGACCATATTGGTGCCACTGCAAGAGGAGCACTGTGGAGCTAGAATGTTCAGGGAAGGCTTCAAGCCAGCCATGGTCCTTCCTTGAAGCTTCATCAGAGACATAACTGGTAGTGATAGAAAGTTTAAAATGATGGGAAATTATTGTTACTTATATCTTTCCCCAAGCATCCTTGGGCATTTCTGTGATGGCCAGCCTGCACATATAACCATCCTAACTGACCTTGCTTGTTCTAGAGAATCCCTAGAGCTCTCAAGATTTACACGTGTGATCATCAAGCTTGGGGCTTCACCATGTGGCTCATCAAAGACTTGTCTTCAACTTGAACCTTCTCTCTTTCAAGATAAGTACTTTCAAGAAAGTCATCATTCTCTTATCTGAGGTCACCCTTGGAAGGTTTGTGTGGGGTATGAAAAGAGTTAATGAGGGGCTGGAGAGATGGCTTAGCGGTTAAGCGCTTGCCTGTGAAGCCTAAGGACCCCGGTTCGAGGCTCAATTCCCCAGGACCCACGTTAGCCAGATGCACAAGGGGGCACACGCATCTGGAGTTCGTTTGCAGAGGCTGGAAGCTCTGGCACGCCCATTCTCTCTTTCTCTCTCTCTCTCTCTCTCTCTCTGCCTCCTTCTCTCTGTCACTCTCAAATAAATAAACAAAAAAAAATTTAAAAAAAAAGAAAAGAGTTAATGAATGAAAATGAACTTTAGCTCCCAGAAAGGGTCCATTGCTCTGGTCAATATTTATCTCACCAAAGGTTGTATACTTTTTCTCCAGATTAATAGTGATATTTTCTGTTCCTCAGACATTAAGTTTTTGGCTTTGCACCAACAGTCCTCAAATACTTTACGGATGCATGTTTAATAGCTGTAACTTACATAGAGCAAGGTCTGCCACAGTGGCCATCAGATAGTGATTGCTTTAGGTGCAGTGCAGTGGGTAGTAGGGTCCATCTTTCTCTCCATCCTGGTATAGTGTCTACTGGGGCAGCCAAGCCCCCAGACTGTCCACTAGACTCAGTTTGAGCAGACAGCATCATTTCGGCTTACCTCTTAGAGTCACCTCATTGCTGAAGAATGAGACAAAGATGACAACAGAAATAAACAGTTGTCATTGCGTTAGTCAGTGCTGTCTAGAGGAACAGAACTGATCAAATGGATATGTATTGTAGAAGGGTTTTATTAGATTAGTTTACAGGACACTGGCTGGGTGGTCCAACAATGGCCATCTGCAGGCTGGAGAGTCAGAGAACCCCATAGCTGACCATCCCATGAGGCTGGATGCCTCGGCAGTGTCAATCTGACACCAAAGGCCTGGAGGATTCCTGGAGAGCCGCAGGTCTTCAGTCCACAGTGGCAGGCTGAAGGAGCTGAGTTCTGGTGTCCAGGATGGACATCAGTAACAGGCAGATGCATGTGGCAGCGAGTAGCATGGGCAGCCAGACAAAGCGCCCTGGGCTCTCTTGGAAGTTATTTATGTACACTCCTCCAGTGCAAGGACCAGAGACTGCGAGGGAAGGTCTCCTTCCTCCATCAGTCCTCCCAGGAAACACCCTCACAGAGCTGCCCAAGAGGCTTGTCTCCTACCTGATTCCTGATCTGATCAAGTTGGCACAGTACAATTTAGTCATCATCACAGTCTTTTATGTAGGGAGGATAATTCTGAGGAACTGTGAATAAAGAAGCCAACTCAAGCCGGGCATGGTGACACACGCTTTTAATCCCAGCACTGTGGAGGCAGAGGTAGGAGGATCGCCATGAGTTCAAGGCCGCCCTGAGACTACATAGTGAAGTCCAGGTCAACCTGGGCTAGAGTGAAACTCTACCTTGAAAAACCAAAAAAAAAAAAAAAGAAAAAAGAAACCAACTCAATACTAAGATCCACGTTGAAGGTAACACAATATTCTTTCTCTTATCTTTTACCTGGTTATTCCTAAACAAGTATCTAGGACAGCCAGCCATTCACATTTTTTTCTCTTACTCAACAGGCATTTATTGAGTACCTTACTCTATGCTAGGCTTTGGATGAGGCATAGCAGATTGTGTGATAAATATAACGGGCAATCCTTCTCTTCCTGCAAGTGATATTATTCTAAGAAGAGAGAAAACCCTTACTAAACAGAAACTTCATATACATCTCTACTGAGAGTTTAAAAGAAACACACCAGGTATACCTTAGATTGGAGTCTAGCTTACAAAGTTTTGTTAACGAGACTTTTGTGAGGCAGTGGTTTGAGCTGAGGACTAACGGATGAAGAGAAAAAAGTCACAGAAGAGCTTTGGGAAGAGAGGCATATAGACAGATGTGCAAAGGCACTGAGGTACAAGGCATTCGGACTGTTCATGGGACTCAAAGAAGCTCAAGGAAAAGAGTGTGAGGATGTGAGAACACAGAGGCAGGAGGAAGAGGCAGCCTGCAGGGTGCTTGGGACGCCCCACTGAGGGTAGATTCTATCTCATGACCAGTGGAAAACCACTGCAGGATGTCAGGTAAAGAAGTGATTTGAAGCTCAGACTAGAAATTTCTCCCTTGGACTCTGTTGCCATTCCCTTCTCATTGCTGGCACAAAGCATCTGGCTAAAAGCAGCTTGTGGGAGGAAAGGGTTTATTTGGCTTATAGACTTGAGGGGAAGCTCTATGATGGCAGGAGAAAGTGATGGCACAAGCAGAGGTTGGGCATCCCCTCCTGGCCAACATCAGGTAGACAACAGCAGGAGGAGAATGTGCCAAACACTGCAAGAAGCGGGCTATAATCTCTGTAAGCCCTCCCCTACAACATACCTCCCTAAGCAAGGCTCCAACTTCCAAATTGCCATTAGCTAGAGACCCAGCATTCAGAACACGAGCTTATGCTCCCTGTCATAGGACATAATGCAAATGTCTAACTGCTTCCCATGCCTGTCCTATGTGAGTATCTTGGGCTGGAGGGATGGCTTAGCCATTAAGGCATTTGCCTGCAAAGCCAAAGGACCCTGGTTCGATTCCCCAGGACCCACATTAGCCAGATGCACAAGGGGGCACATCTGTCTGTAGTTCATTTGCAGTGGCTAGAGGCCCTGGCTCACCCATTCTCTCTCTCTCTATCTATCTATCTCTATCTCTCTCTCCCTCTTTCTCTGTCAAATAAATAAATAATAAAATATTTGTAGAAATTTTAAAAAAATTTTAAAAAAGGAATGTATCGTAAGGCAGTCTCTGTCTCCTTATCAATTAGTTCAGAGCCTGGCATTAGATATATATGCATGAAATGTTCCCTTCCTCCTTCTCTCCCTCCTTTCTTCTCTTCTTCCCTCCCTCCCACTCTGCTCTCCTTCCTTGAGTGTTGCTGGGAATTGAACCCAGGATCTTGCGTTAGTAGGCAAGCACTCTACCACTGAGCGGCACCACCAGCCTCTAGAAATATTCATTGAATCGAGTCAAATATTAAGAGGTAACTGAAGTGTTGAGGGCACGGATGCAGATATTAAGATGATTAGCTGCTGAGGGCGGCCGGAGCTCAGTAGAAGCAGACATCTCCAGTGGGACAGGGGGAAGACTGCCTGTGCACACAGAGCGCCTGCTCTTCCCTGTGCTAACCCAGGCACATTCAAGGTGACACAGCCTGACACACACTCATCAGCCTCTTACGGAATCAGAACTGATGCTGAGTGTGGAGATGCACAGCTGAAATCCAGCCCTCTGGAGGCTGAGGCAGAGAGGTCATCACAGGTTCAAGGACAACCTGACTCACACAAACAAACAAACACTATAGAGTTAAACTAACAAGTCTTCATTTCCCTGAACCCCAAAATCTGAGTAGGAAATACACCTAAGGGTCTGATCTGGAAGAAGGGCCCCTGGAGCTCTTTCCAGCACCCTCCTTTCACCCTAGCCCAGCTCACCGCACATGCCCAGGGGACACAGCAAAAGAGTCTCCCATTCCTTCCATCCACCAGTGATTCTCACCCACTGCGTGACAGCCAGAGCACCTACCGGTCCCATCCCTTGCAACGTCCCAATATTTCTTGATAGACACTTCTGTTGTCTTATGTGCAATAGAATTGTAATCACCTGTATTTAAAACTAATGGATTTGAAATAACCTGCAGGCTTCCACTTTAATGAGAGTTAGATTAATGAAAAAGGACCTTTTGCCTCAGATTGCATGACAACATTTTCAAATTACATTCCTGGAACAGAGAATTCACTTATTCAGAGTAATTGGACGCTGACTTGGGTTAATACGTACAATGTCCTTAAATGAAAATGTTCTATTGTAAGGGGAACTGTATGATACCTGAGGCTTTCTCAATAGATTTGCTCGGACTCTGAGTTAATTATACTGCATGCTATTTTTTGAATGAATTCAAGCATGAATTCTACACGCTAGAGATTGGGATAATTATATTCAATTCTGCTTGGTGCCCTGCTGAAAGAATTGACCTTTTAGATAAAGCGAGTCTCCTGAACAAGAAACCTGTAGAAAGTCGACACAAAGCCGGCAGATGCAAGAGCAGAGAGAGAGTCTTAAGTAAGAGGGGAGTGGGGGCGGGGCAGGGGAGGCCAGCCCCCAGGAACAGTAGCATCAGCAAGATTGATTTTTTGTCACGGGAAAGTATTTCTGTTTGGTAGCTTGTTTTGTATCCTTGGTACATAAAGGTATAATTTAAAACCATTGATTTTACTAAGCTGTTTTCTCATCAGTAACACGGCTAAAAAAGTAGCAGCATGAAGGATGAGAACCCAACAAAAAGCAATCGTGGGAGGATGTCTGGGTGTGGGACCCGGGGAGCTGGGTAGATGCAGAGGCTTGTGTGGCTCTAACCAGGATACAACCCTGCCTTGTCCTACAGCAGGTACTGAGAGGGGTCAGAGGGTAGACTGCCTGGATTTGAAGCCTGGCTTTCCTGCTTCTGCAATATGAGGACTTGAGTGACTTGGCTATATATGCCAGGCCTCAGTTTCCTCATCTGCCACCTGGGATGGACGGCAGATGCTTATGCAAGGATGTCCTTCATGGATCAGCAGCCTTCATTAATGTCCTTGCTTTGGTAGAGGACTCTCCCCAGCATGGCGACCCATGCTGAGCTCATCCGACAGGATCTCAGCCCTCCCCACCTCTCCTGAAGGGATAAGGGTGAGACCCATGGGCTCTGTGTGCCAGTGGCATCCACCGATGGCCAGGCCCAGAAAGGCAAAATAACAGCCTTTCTTTCTGGGCTTTTCAGACGTGATGGAGGCGAGCTGGGGCTTCCACTGAAGGCTGTGCTCCCACCCCAGCAACCTTCAGAAAAGCAGAGGCTGGGGGTTTGTCAGGCTTGACCCGAGCTCCGTCCCCAGGCAACAAGGGGCCGCCTTCTTGTACATGAGTGAACTGGCCCTAGGCTCCTGCGGCTTCTTTCCTAAGGTGTCTGTCGTCAAGCCAGCCCTGGGCTCTGAGCACCACTGGAGCTAGAGAGGTGACTCGGGCCTCCAGGTGAACCTTTACACATTACTGAGACCCCCCTGCTGTGAGGCTGTGCTGTACACCTGGGGGTCTCCTCTATGTCCAGCTCCCCTCCCCCGGGGTCCTCACTACAGCACATGCTTCTCCCAGCCTGGCAGGATGGGTACCCATGGCTGCTCTAAGAGCCACTGCCCTGGCCTGCTGAGGGCTTCTGGAATGGGCATGAGACACCCGTTCCAGGGAGATTCAAACTTGAAGTTTGTTGTTTTTTTTCTGATGCACTTCAAGCTGGGAGGAGTGAAACCCATAGCTGCCAGGCTCAGCCCACGAGGCAGATCGGCCAGAAATGGAGCCAACATGCACAAAAAGGTCCAAAACATGGCGAAGAAATCCCAGATCCAACAACCAAGTCTTGAATTTCTGGATCCAGCTATAGCTCTCAAATCAAAACTGTGGAGTGTTAGTTTAGCGTAGTCCGTGTTGGCCTTCTGTCACCGCGCGCAGAGCTGTCACTCGCAGACTTGCGATGCTAGGAGTTGACTACCTGGGCATAAGCAGAAGACCCACCCAAAGTCACAGTGTCGTGTGCCTGCTACGACACTTGGACTCTACCTGTGGAAAAGGTAAGGGCACTTCCTGTGGTGGTGTGAAGGTGAAATGTCCCCTACAGCCTCATGTGTTTGTGACTAAACTTCATAGTTAATTCCCAGCTGGTGACGCCTTGCTGGAGGAGGTGGCTTTGGGATTTTATAAGCCAGCCCCCACCAGAGATTCATAGCTAGCTCACTCTTCTTGCCACTTCCTCCCTGCTGATGTGACAATACGTGATTCCATGCTTTGTTGGTCATCATGAAACTTCCCCTCAAATCAACCAAAATCCAAAAAAACCAAGCCAAAATCAACCCCTTTCTTCCAGGAGCTATTTCTGCTTGGATGTTTAGTCCTAGCAACAAGAAGATAAGTGCTGTACTTCCCTCAAGGCTCAGAAAACAAATGAAGTCATGCTTCCAGCTTCTCTAATTTATGGTGTGCCTGCAAATTTATCAGAGTGTTCACTCTGTCAGATCATTTTGTTGTGTACACGAGATAGTCGACTTTGCAATAACCCTCTAGGCATGGTAGTTTGCCTCTGGGCTCAGTCATCATCAAGGCCACCACTAACTAGCTGGTGTCAGTAGAACTTTGGTTCTGGTCTCCAGGAGGGGAAGTTTTGGCCTGGAGAGCTTGAGGCCCATTCTTTGTAGAACTGTCATCACTATAGCAATGGGCTCCTCTGCAAATGTCGTATAGGTATAAATTGTACTGCTCTCTGTCTTTCAGTGCCATCAACACTGCCTTCAGTCTGCTCAGAAACTTGCAGGGGTGACTATGGGAAAAGCTCAGAATTTTGTATTCTTGTCCCAGATCTGACCACTTCTGACATCAGACAATCACTTTATTTTCTTTGCGTTTGAGTCCTCATTTCTCATTTTCTCTTTCTTTGTGTGTGTGTGTGTGTGTGTGTGTGTGTATGTGGGTGTGTGTGTGGGGGGGTGTGCGTGCACGCCCATGGACACAGTGATTGACTCAGGACCTCATGCATGCTAGCCATTGATGATCATTTCTTATTTTACTTTTAATTAATTAATTAATTTGCTGGTGGTGTGGGCATGGAACTTGGCACCTTCCACACACTAAGGGCCACCCCACCTACACCCAGCCCTTGATCCTTCCTTAAATGAGGATTTGTTTTGGACTCGATCAGTCTTGGCACTTACACCGCTCTGGTCCTGCTTATTTCTAGCTAGCTGATCCCTGCACTCATTCTTATCCTACCTGTGAATCCTTTTCAATACCAACTTAGATGACATATGACCAGTACATACATGATCCTAACATGTCTGGGCCAAGAAGTGGGCACTTTGTGTAGCTAGGGTTTTGAAATACTAATTTGAGAGCTTTGCCCTTTTCTTCAGTAGCTGTGGGTCCCTTTGTCTGGAGGTGCGGGGAGGGCTAGAGACTTGTGTGCCGTTCCCATGCGGGGCTGGCCACGGTGTGAGGCAGGTGGGGAGGTGGTGGCTCTCTTCACAACAGAAAGAAGTTGTTTCTGCAGCTCCAAGGAGATTCAGAGGCAAAAGAACTCCAGTGACTAATCCTTTGTGCTGCTAACATAATTAGTCAGATTTATGTAAAAGGACCAACATTTGAGACTCGAATTTTTCATTCTCTCCCCCCCCCTTTTCTTCTAAAGGTTCCAGTCCCTTAAATTTGTACATTATCTGTGACTGATATATCATTTATCTAGAGAATACACTTGTCACTCATTGCATTTAATTAGCTTATGGATTCTAAATTATCTGCCACCATAAAATGTGATTTTATACTGCAGATTACAAAGGTTTTCAGAAATTTAATATGCCACTTTTAATTGGTGAGAAGTACCCTAAAGGATTCAAAGTATTTTTTACTGTACATGCATTCAGACTCAAGAGAGAGAGATGAAGAATGGTTACTAAGAAATGGGATTTGGGTCAGTGAGACTGGTGATGATTTATTCAGAATGGAGCAAATTGGGGGTTCAGAGTCATAAATACAGCCATCGCAAGATTCTGTTCAAGAAGTGAGACCATGGAGCTGGAACTGAGTATCTTCTGGCTTTCATACCCCAGTTAATCATTTTGATAGCCTAACAATGCATTTATAGTTTATGTTCCAAGTTTGTGGCCATGACTAAGAATAGTGTGTTTTCTGCTGTTTTCCTACCATTCAATCCATGAGCTTCTGTATGTGTGGCATCACCCCACCTTCCCTAAGCACACTCTTGGCCTTTTTGATGCCAGGGCTCAGTAGTACAGCTGGGTGAGCATTGGTTCAGTGAAGTCACACAGCCCTTTTGATCCTTAGACTATGGAAATGTGGCTCACAAATGAGGCTATGGGCACAATGAAGAGTAGCAGGAGCCAGATCAAGGACTTCCACGCATAACTGTCTGCACACACTGCAGGGGAACACTGACAAAACATGACAATGGGCATAAGGAAGTCAGAACCTTTAAGAGAAGGGCCAAAGGAAACATGGATGGGGTTGCAAGGGGTCCTCCATTTCCCTTAAGGGACTCTCCTTTCTCAGGACCCAGGTCAACATCACCCTATAAAACCTACACGTTATCAAACCTAGACTGTCTACCACTCACAGTTCCTATCCTTTCAATTAAAGCATTGACTCTCTCAGTTGAAAGCAAATGCAGAGCCATCTTTAACTCTTGGTACGCCCATGGCCATTCATTCCACTCAGTGAACTTAACCATGAGAATCTGATTCTCAAGAAAGTTTTCCTGAGGGAAAGACAAACAAGAGAAAACTTTGATGTTGGAGTAGGAAAAAGACTAGGGCTTGGGAGACCGAACTAGAAGAGGGAGTTGAAAGGGGAGAGGTGTGAAAAAGAGGAATGACCTTAAGAGAACCCTTCATGTATCAACATGTCATGATCACAGTGACGATCTTTTGTACCCATAATACAGGGTAGAGTACTCTTTGTACCAGGTACTGTACGGGACTCTTTAATACATTTAGTAGTTATGTCAGCCCTGCACTATGACGATGATGAAGATGATGATAATAGAATGTAATATCACCACAAAGAATGCTTTATAGACACACAGACATGGACTTAGAGATGACTTACCCATGATCCCACTGCTGGTAGAATTAAGATTTGCACCTAAGCCTGTCTACTCCAAGGTCCCCTGGGACCCCAGGAATGCTGAGGTGCCAGTGAGAAACTTCGGGAGTTCTCTTCGCCAAGATTTTCATTCAAGCAGGCCAACCAGTGTGAGGGCAACCCAGCTTTCCCATGTTTATTCTGGACAGGACTGAATACCTCCTCCCAGAGGTAGGGTGCTGCTCTGGGAAAGCGAACCTGCAGTGGGTCCGGGAGTGTCACCCAGCTCCTCTGCCTCCTCCCACTCTGGAATACACCACGCTTTGCTTTTAATTGGTGTGTATAAGGGCAGAAGTTCTCCAACAAGTTTTCTTTTCCAATCTGAAAATACTCTTGCTTGTTTTAAGAGTAAAAATCCATTGTAGGTCCTCATTTTAGAAAAATAACAACTGTAAGGAATGCAGCTGTGGATCATCGGTAGAGTGCTTGCCTAGCATATGGAAGACACTGGGTTCCGTCCCTAGTACTGACAGGGAAGAATGGAAGAAAGAGAGAGAGAGGGAGAGAGAAAAGAAAAAGAGAGGTAGAGGGAGGGAGGAAGGAAAGAGAGTATGAGGGAAAGCAAAGTGAAAATGAAAAAGAAAATGATAACATAAAGAAAAAATAAAAACAACTTCATTATCTTGTTGCCCATGGAAGAAAACTTACTAGTTGAATGTCCGTGTGTGTGTGTGTGTGTGTGTGTGTGTGTGTGTGTACTAATGGCACACACACACACACACAATGGGTTATACTTGCCTTTGCACCTAGAAAGAAAGGAAACAGGGTGTATGCTGGTTTCAATCTCTGCCACTCTGATCCTTGGATTTGAATCTATTAAAGAGGCCAAATAATGGTGCCTCCCAGACACAATTTTTGTGAGGATTAAATGAAGCAAGCTGGCGGAGGACTCATCGGATGGCTGCATGGAATAGTGCTCAGTGAATACTACCCGTACTTATCAGTGCCGTTATTAAGACTATCACATAAACATCCTTCAGGGCTATTAGGGATTCTTATAGCATGACCTTAACACGATTTTATTGGCTTCCATCCTGCAAGTGAATGCGCTTATTTATAAAACTAGAGATATACAAAATGATAAAACATAAAAGCTGCTGTAATCTCATTGACAAGAAGTCACTATGGGCTGGGGACATAGCTCATTGGGAGAGTGCTTGCTGAACATGGGCGAAGCCCTCAGTTCAATCCCCAGTACAGAAAAAACAAATAAGAAATAACAACTGTGAAAATTTAACATCCATATTTTAGCCTCACTTTATATGTAATCTATACGCACATAAATATAAAGTAACTCTAGCTCATGCAGTGCCATTACATTATGTATGTATGTATGTAAGTATGTATGTATGTATTGAAGATTAAATTAGGGCCTTTAACATACTAAACACATGTTCTAATCACTAAGCTACTCCCCAGGCCCTGTAACCAGTTTTGTCCCCCTTAAAAATGTGGGACTGGAGAGATGGCGCTGTGGATAAGATGCTTGTCATGCAACCCTGAGTACCTGAGTTCAGGTCCCCAGACCCAGGTGAAAGCAAAAAGCTGGGGCAGGCTCTGTACTCTCTGCCGACAGAAAGAGGGGAGGCAGAGGCCTGAAGGCTCTTGAACAATAATGAGAGACCCTATCTCAAACAAGGTAGAAGGCGAGGACTGGTCAGAAAGTTGTCCTCTGACATTGACATGTGTACACTGGCACGTACATGCCTGTACACACACACACACACACACACACACACACACTATCTATCTATCTATCTATCTATCTATCTATCTATCTATCTATCTATCTATTATCTATCTATCTATCTATAGAACATTGTCTCAACCCTTACAGTATTTGCCTTACAAGAAGCACTCCCAGAGTGGAGGGAGGACCAGTCCACAGACCTGATTTAGCATGATACACTGAGTCACTTCCCTTGTGCAGACTTTTAAGCTGTTTTTGTTTTTTTTTTTTCTTTCCATAAATAATGTCACAATGAACAGCTCCATAACCAAATCTCAGAGCCTTGTTAGACCTGGAATTTCTGGGTCAAGCGCATTGCGGGGAGTAGCCCCAGGTGCTACGGGGGGCTTCTGCGGCAGTGTGAGGTGATGCTGTGTGGGGACAGCAGCAGGCCCTCCTGTCTGAGCAAGGTTGAATCCCGGCCTGGTTTCTGTGTTCTGCGTTATACTTCTGGGGACCTTTCAGGTCAGCTGACGAATAACTGGCCCATCCGACTGGCATTTGTGAGGGGTTAGCTCAAGGACAGCAGAGGGTATTCTTGAAAGAGATGATTAGGATCTACTATGGAGAGGTAAATGAACATAGATCTTGAGGTTTTCCATTGTTCTTTCCTGACTATAATCATAAAGTAGATGCAATCATCTATTCAATTTAATAGACCCTTATTGAATTCCTACCTACTGTGTACAAGACTGGGAGATAGATGCAAAAAAAAAAAAATACTGACTATTTGTACAGTGTTCACACTTGGCAAAGTGTTTTCACATGGCTTCAGAAAGAAAAAAAAAAAAACCTGAACCAGAACTCAGGGGACTTGATTTCTAGAGTGGCCTATGCTCATTTAATGAAAGTGTGACCCCAGGCTGGTCTCTCTGCTACTGGCCATGGCTACCAGGCAAAGAGCCCCTGCCTTTCCCGCCAAAGAGGCCTATATACTCACACGAGGAGCTATTAGTACACAGCGGTATGAAACAATGCTTTATTAGACCTGATCTGAAAAGGACTTTGGAGATGATGAAGGCCAGGACCCACTTCTCTAGCTGTGTCTGGGATCTGGAAGGTGCTGCAAGGCCACTGTGGGGACAAAGAGGAGGAAGGTAGAACAGGCGAAGCTTGACCTGCCACACCACTGAACGTCAGGCTCTGGAATGACAAGGCTCACATGAGCTCTGGCCACATTTCTTAAATCCATTAACCTTCATGAGTTTGGTGGTGTGTAGTGGAAATGCAGACCATGTTACAGCTGAGATAATCAGGTACACAGCACTCAGGAACGAGGTGGGAACACAGCGAACATTGTGGTTCCTTTATGCTGCATCCTGTGGGTTTTCCGGGCTCAGAAATCCCATTACCAGCCTCTGGTGCCAACTGGCTTACCTGCTGGTGAAGGAGGAGGTCACTGGAGGCTGCTTCATCGGTCATTTCTGGAGTTCCTATTGCCCTGGGAGACCCCACCATCCACATATTGAGCAGTGAAACCCTTCTTCTTAGTGAGTAACTAGAATTCTTGTGGCAGTATCAGACTTTTCATGTTCCCAACACATCTTAATCTTCAGGATCAGGGAGTAGAAACTGAAATCCCCCATATCCTACGTCATTCTTAAAATGCTTCTAACTTTCTTTATCCTCTTTCCTGAGGACTTCTTATGAATGTCTGAACACATTGCTGGATAAATAAAATAAAAAGTAGCAAATCGGACGGAATTAATAGAACTTTAAAAAGATTGTATTTAAAAAAATACTTGCCTCTGGCAAATATTCAAATACTAGAAAGTGCCAGTGAACATTATTGGGTAATATCTGAATAATGTAACATTCAGGCCTCTCAGCAAGGTTGAAAGTACCACACAGTCAAGGAAACAAGCCCCGGGCCTTCCTTTTCTTCCAACCTTGTTATTTCTTGGAGCTCCACTCATAGAACTTGACTAAAGTATACTGTGCACATAAATGTATTTATATCTGTTTTATTTGCAACAACAGCTCACATTAGCAACATACAGAGTGAAAAACCCCTAACTGCAGGCTAGACTAAGGGAACAAAGACCAGTTTCCATCTTCCACGCTTGGTCCCGGCTCCTGGAAACATCCTTTACTTTGGACTCTACACTAAGCATTTCCTGCTCTTGCAAGGAGTGAAGTAGGTTCCTTGGAATGAGTATGGCTGTGTGTTGACGTCTTACAAGACATTCCACTCCACTTTCTCGGGCCCTTGACTACTTTTTCTCGGGAATTAGAAACAGAAATTTCCCCCAGGATGCCAGGGAAAAACTCCCTCATGCCTGTATCACACAACGCCACCTTCCCAGGTCCATATGGCAAGGCTGGAAAAATGCCATCCATGTGGTTATGTCCTGCCCTGCCCTGCCCTGGGGTTCAGGCAAAGAATGCAGGAAGGTGTGGAGGCAGGACCTGAGACCAGGGGGTCCTGCTAGCCACTCACCTGCAGTTCTTGGGACCGTTCTCACCAGTAGAGGCGTGTGCACGGCCAGCGGAGGGAGCACAAACACTTCAGGGATATCCAAATGTTCCAAGGTTGGGAAAACCAATTTTTTTTTAGTTTATTTATTAGGATGTATTAATCACTTGTTATGTCCCATAGGCAACAAAACAGATGAGGTCCCAAACCTTAAAGAACTTAAGAATCCAAAAATTTACAGAGGGTATGTAAACAAGACAAGCAGGAAACCATTACCATGCAGAAAATAAAAGAGTAAACAATAAGGAAGAGAGAGAGGCCGGTGTGTGTGTGTGTGTGTGTGTGTGTGTGTGAATTCTGGGTGGAGGAGGAAGGCAGATAGGGAAGAGCTCACTGGAGAGATGATAGTCAAAGATCTGAAGTCACGCCTTGGTGTGTACCTGCAGAGGTCAGTGACTGGTAGAGCCATTCCCAAAAGACAGAATCCAAGTTCCCGCAGGTGGGGGCAGGGTCACTGTGGTCAGGAAGGTGGTAGGTAAGAACAAGATAGCTAAGCGGGGCAGTGGGAACCTGTGAGCAGAAACCTCAGGAATGTGGGCCAGAATTCTGAATTCTGAATCCAGGGGAGCCCTGGAATCTTATTGATGTAGGCACTTGGGAATGTTATTTAACCAGCCTTTTAGGGACTCTGAATGGTCACTCAGAAGCCTAAGTATGGGCTGGAGAGATGGCCCATCCAGTAAGGCACTTGCCTGCAAAGCCTAAGGACCCAAGTTCATTTTCTCAGTACCCACATAACGCCAGATGTACAAGGTGGGACATGCGTTTGAAGTTCGTTTACAGTGGCTAGAGGCCCTGGCATGCCCTTCTCTCTCTCTTTCAAATAAATTAATAAAAAATTAAAAAGCCTCTGTATACCGTAAAGGTACTGAGTACAAACTGAGATCCCAACACAGAGAGGCTGCCCTGGTGCCTTGTGCACAGGGAGAGTGGAATGACTGTGACATTTGCAGCAGCCCATGCTGATTTCACATCCCTTGTTATCGCGCCCCTTGCCTGGCTCTAAGCCTAGTGTCCCCACTCCACTCTCCAGGCCTGTGGTCCCTACATCAGGCCCACTGCCCGACCCCAGCCCTGCTGTTAGCACTTGCTCGTCTTTGTCTTTAAGATGGTACTGGGGACTGCACTGTCCACACGGGCTCACTGGGGCCAGAGAGGCTGGGGGGCTGATGGCCACCCACCTCACAGTGGCCTCGGGCCGATGTCTGCTGGGAGCTGGGGCTCTGAGGCTCCCCTCATGCTCCCCCTCTCCCAATTGCTCAGTGACATTAAGTTCTAATGGTCCTGGAAACTCACACCCTGTCTTCCTTTCCTCTTCTTCTCACCCCACTCCTGACACTTCTTGGGCTTCCTCCCTAGTCAACTACTTACGCTTGGACACATCTCAGGGGCTACATCTCTAGGGGTTCCAGATGAGGGAAAAGTTAAAATGTTGTCAGTCTGTTAAAAAAAATTACAGTGTAATTTTCATCCCATTAATTATGAGTAAGCTTGGCTTCTTTTCCTACATCACTGACCAAGTGTGCTGTTCCCTCTGCTTTCTGTCTGGTCTTGCACTTTGCCCATTTATCTGTCGGGCTGTTTGTCTTTTCCTTATTGATTTGTAGGAGCTCTTTGTAAATAACAAAAACCGTCCTCTGTCTACTATGTCACACTGCTTCCCACATTGCTGCTTAACTTCTTTCTCTTTCTCGCAAGTTAAAAATTTTATTTTATTCATTGTGTTCTTTTATTTATTTATTTATTTATTTATTTGGTTTTTTAAGATAGGGTCTCACTCTAGCCCAGGCTAACCTGGAATCCACTATGTAGTCTTAGGGTGGCCTCAAACTCACAGTGATCCTCCTACACCTGCCTCCCGAGTGCTGGGATTAAAGGTGTGCGCCACCATACCTGGCTTTTTAAAAATATTTCCTTAAGTTTATTTATGTATGAGAGAGAGAAAATGGGCACACCAGGGCCTCCAGCCACTGTGAATGAACACCAGATGCATGGGCTACCTTATGCATCTGGTGAAAGAGGCAAAGAGAAATGTGGAGGGAGAGAGAGAATAGGCACACCAGGGATTTTAGCCACTTGCAAATGAACTCCAGATGCATGTACCACCTTGTACATCTGGCTTACATAGGTTCTGGGGAGTCGAACCTGGGTCCTTTGGCTTTGCAGGCAAGCACCTTAACCATTAAGCCATCTCTGCAGCCTATTTTTTGTTTTTGAGTCTTGCTATGCAGCCCAGGCTGGCTTTGAGCTCACCTTCCTTCTCTTCCATTTCCAGAGTGCTGGGATCCTAGGTGGTTCCCACCATGCCTGTCCCATAAGTCAAAGTTTTAATGTGATCAAAGAGAAGATTAGATTTCAGATCACCATTTCTGTCCATTCATTTACTGCTTTAGTTTAAGTTCTTCCCATGATATAAGTATGATACATGAATATTCCAGCAAGAAAACCAGAAAGAATCTTGGCCAGATTATATATATATGTATATTTATATGGCTATAAGCATAATACACAAACAATAGCATTACTTGTTAAATCTCTCATCCCTGGAAATCAGCCTCATGCACTTTTTGTTGCTTCATAAACCAAGTTTTAGAGCATCAGTGTGCATCTGTGTTTCAGCCTGGCTTGGTGGATGAAGTCACTTCTAGCACCCAGCACTGCTCCAGGTTTGGTAGTGTGAGTTCGCTCTACACAGCTACACTGGCCCTCCACAGCTCTGCTGTATAGATTAGGATTCCAGGATCTCTGGTTTACCTTCAGCCTCTATGCAGGCTGCAGGCTGTCTGAGTCTGGGCTGTTTAGTTAGTGCTGCAGCCCAGATGCCTGCTCCTCCTCGCTGCTATGCCTGAGAGCTGGGCAGAGCTGCGGGATGGAGGGGGGGGGGGGCGGAGGGAGACACCAAGAGCTTCGGGTGGATAGCAGGGTGTGGAGTTTAGGTCATAGGTTCTCTGCCGCACTCTCCAGTGTCCCCTTGGCTAGGCCCATTCCATGCCGATGTAGGGCACTACAGTGACACCAGCACACAGCTGATACATGTTTTATCATTTATCTAGGTCATCAAGTATGGCAGGGGAATAAGAGGATGTTTCTTGCTGTTGTGAGGAGCTTATTCCCTCTTTCTTCCTTCTTCTTTCTTTCTTTCTTTCTTTCTTTTTTTTTTTTTTTTTGAGAGAGAGAATTGGCACTCCAGGACCTCTAGTGACTACAATAGAACTCCACATGCATGCATTACCTTGTATGCATGTGTGACCTTATGTGTAAGCATGACCTTGTGCATCTGGCTTACATGAGTCTTGGGGAGTTGAACCTGGGTCCTTAGGCTTCTCAGGCAAGCACCTTAACCACTAAGCCATCTCTTCAGGCCCCAACTTTCTTAAATATGATTTGTTCCTCTTTGAGTTATTCTAGTATCTGCTCTATCACTCCACCTTGGAGAGGCTGTGCCCACCCATCCCCCTCAAAGAAACCACCTGTCCCACAAACCATGCTCTGTTACCTGTCTGCTCCTGTATTTTTTTCAAAGCATTTATTGCTATGTGGAATTGTCTGATTCATTTGCTTGCTTAAGGTAGCCTGCCTGCAAGAATGTTATCTTTGTGAAGTCTAACTTGTTCTGGTACCCTAGTACTTGACAGACACCCAGCAGGTGCTACAGTTCATTGTCAGTGTGGTTCTTTCTATAAAAGGGTGAGGGGACCCATCATAGCCTCTCAACTGGGCATCATCATAGATTACCCTTTGCTATCTGGACACTACACTGCTTGGATGTCTTTGTCTAGGGTGTCCCTGCGCCCAAAATTCCAAAAAGTGATCCAGGTGTGGTGGCCTGTACCATAATCTCATCACTCAGGACACTGAGGCCAATCAGGGAACTGACCTTTGTGGGTTTGAGTCCAGCCTTGGCTCCACAGGGAGACTTGTCTCATGCCTCTGATCCCAGAACTCGGGAGGCAGAGGTAGGAGGATCACTGTGAGTTCAAGGCTACCCTGAGACTACATAGTGAATTCCAGGTCAGCCTGGGCTAGAGCAAGAGCCTTCATCAAAAAACCCAAAAATATTAATAAATAGGGCTGGAGAGATGGCTTAGCAGTTAATGTGTTTGCCTGCAAAGCCAAAGGATCCTGGTTTGATTCTCCAGAATGCACAGTAAGCCAGATGCACAAGGGGGGGGCGCATGCATCTGGAGTTCGTTTGCCGTAGCTGGAGGCCCTGGCACACTCACTCTCTCTCTCTCTCTCTCTCTCTCTCTCTCTTTTTCTCTCGGCCTCTTTCTCTCTCTCAAATAAATAAATAAATAAATAAAATACATTAAAAATTAATAAATAAAAACAGGCCTAGGGAGATGGCCTAGTAAGTAACTCATCTTCCACAAAAGTGCAAGGCACTGAGTTCAGATCCCCAGCTGGGTATAGTGGTACACACCTGTCATCCCTGCACTGGGGAAGCAGAGAGAGAATCACTGGGTCTTACTGGTTACTTAGTTTATCCCAATTGGTGAGCTCTAGGTTTAGTGAGATAGCCTATCTCCAAGAATAAGATAAGGTAGAGAATCATAGAAGGCACTGACACTGCTGGCCCACACACACACACCACACACACACACACACACACACACACAAAACCACCAACATGCATGCACCCACACACATATGAGCATGCATCCACATCCACATGCACCTCATGCACACATATGCATCAATAAAACAAAATATTCCCCAAAGACACCCTGTCATCAAGTGTTGACAAAAAGATTCATACATTGAAGGCTTGGTTCCAGAGGCAAGCAGCGTGCAGAGGTGGGGCTTTTGGAGGCCACTGTATCAGCAAGGTCCTCCCTTCATCCAAGGTTTAACCACTCATGGATTCAGAATTTGAATAAGCTATTGAGAGGCAGTGGAGGGTGGGAAAAAGTAAGTCTCCCTATCTCTTGACTGCCACAAGGTGGGCAACTTGCCTCTACCACCTGCTCCTGCCTCACCACAGGTGCCCAGCCCTGAAGCAAGTTGACTGGACTAGAAGAACTCACTGAAGCAGCGAGCCAGGACTATCCCTTGTCCTCTTAAGTGGCTCTCTTGGGTATTTGTCACCGCGATGAAAAGTCTGACTGACACACTAACCCTGTGCTAACAAACCTATTTGGAGACCAGTTCTAGGAAATGAAGCAGGAAGAAAGACAGAAATATCAGAGAGAACAGACAGCCATGTGAAGAGGAGACCAGAGCCCAAGCAGGCATTGTTTGAAAGAGGAGAAGGGAGCCCCATGACCTTCCACACATCTGCAAACCTGTCCAATGAAAAGACACAGTGATACCGGGCAAGGAGAAGGAAGCTGCCTGGGTACTTCTTACCTTGCCAGATGAGTGCTTTGCTGAGCTATACCCCTAACAAATATGTTACCATCTCTTTAAAGTAGCAGGATTGCATTCCTCTCTCTCCCTCGGAATCTCCCCTTCTGCAGCCGTCTGTCTGTTTTTCTCTGTCTCTGTACCCATCTGTCTGTTCTGCTCTTGGCCGCTCCTATTTTTCTCTCCGTCAAGGCCCTTTAAGAATGGTTGAGCAGGGCTGGAGAGATGGCTTAGTGGTTAAGCACTTGCTGTGAAGCCTAAGGACCCCGGTTTGAGGCTCAGTTCCCCAGTACCCACGTTAGCCAGATGCACAAGGGGGCGCACGTGTCTGGAGTTCATTTCCAGTGGCTGGAGGCCCTGGTGCGCCCATTCTCTCTCTCTCTCTCTCTCTCTCCCTCTCTCTCTCTCCCTCTTTCTCTCTCTGTCACTCTCAAATAAATAAATAAACAAAAACATTTAAAAAAAAAAGAATGGTTGTGCAAATGGATGGCAATGCAGGCAAACTCATCAGCTGTTGCCTGAGTGGATTCCATAAAAAGTTGCAGAAACCAAATCAAATGAAAGGCAACTGGTAAACTGGGCGAAACAAAAGGGCTCTTTAGACTTGAAAAGGTTATGGAAGACTGCAGGGGCTACACATGCCGTTCGATCGTGTTCGAAGCTGGGGTTTTAATTTAGTTTTCCTATTTACCCCATAGAAGTTCCTCACTGCTCAACTGCTAATGCATTTCCGACTGAAATTTTGTAAATTATATTGGGAAACATTCTCAGCGAGAATAGATTGGGCAAGCTGTCAGAACGGCTTCCTGCTGCTGCCTCTGGCAATTCAGGGCTCTTGGGGAGCAGCGAGTGCGTGGACAAGTGTCTTAAGATCCTTCTCTGCTTAGTCCCTCTTGGCCAGAGGCTCTGCTCTTGGGGCCTGGCTGTGAGCAGACCCCCACCCTCTATTAGCCCTGGAAGCTGGGCCTCCATCCACTCCCCGGGTCATCTTGGCAGGGCATCCCTGCAACCCATGCTTGTCTAGGTTTCTTAAGGTCACTGCCCCCAAGATTCTACAGGCAGACATAACTGTCCTGAAAGATTGCTCTGCTCTGCCATGCGTCTGCTGCTGAACTCCCACTGTCCGGTCTTAGCCGTTGCATTTGCTCTGTTTTTTAAACTATTTTATTTTTATTTGTTTAGTTATTTGAGAGAGAGAGAGAAAGAGAGAGAGAGGGAAGCACATATGAGAGAGAATGGGCACACCAGGACCTCTATCCATTGCAAACGTACTCCAGACACATGGGCTACCATGTGCATCTGGCTTACATGGGTTCAGGGGAGTCAAACCTGGTTCCTTGGGCTTTGCAAGTGCCTGAATCACTTAAGCCATCTCTCCAGCCCTTGCTTTGGTTTTTAACAAGTCCTATAAGTTTGCCCACCAATATGACTCCAGGTCGACTTTACTGACAATAGACTACATGCTGCTGCTATTCTCCCTCGGCAGAATGCGTCTTGTCACTTCCTACCCCTCTGCTTTCTCCCTGGACTAAGGCCATCATCTCCCATGTGACAAATGCCCAGTCTCTAACCTGGCTTTTACCACTACCTTCAGAATAAAATTCTACCCCCTTCCTGTGATCTCTCAGGAATGCAGGTGATGTTCTTCTTCAATTTTTATTTTAAACTCACTTTTGTTTTTTCAGCGTAGGCATCTTGCTACGTATCCTTGGACCCGAACTTCTGGACTTTAGTGATCCTCTTGCTCCAACCTTCTGTGTAGTTACAACTGCAGGCATGCGCCACCATGCTTGGCCCTTGCTGATACTGTTTAAATGCTCCAGTCTCATTGTTCCCAACCACCCAGGGCCTCTTGTTTGTTGCTCCATCTACCAAGAACCCTCTTTCCTTTAGCACTATGTGGATGACTATCTTAATTCATTCCAGTCTCTTCATCCCATCATCTCAAAAGCTATTCTTGGGCTGAGGAGACTGCTTAGTGGTTAAGGCGCTTGCTTGCAAAGCCGAAAGGACCCAGGTTCGATTCCCAGTACACATGTAAGCCAGATGCAGAAGGTGGCACATGGGTCTGGAGTTCGTTTGCAGTGGCTGGAGGCCCTGGTGTGCCCATTCTCTCTCTTTCACATACATACTTTCTCTCTCTCTGCCTCCTCTCTGTCCCCCCCCTCTTTCTCACATAAATAAATTAAATATATATTTTTTTAAAAAGCCATTCTTGCCCTGATTTATGGCACTAAGGTATTTGTTGTTGCACTCTCTTTCCCTCTTTCTCTCTCTTTCTCACTGTGGCAAGATCCATTTTTCCCTCTTCTCTTTTAGTAATAAGACTCCCTGGTTGTATTGGGCAGAGGGCTACTTAGTGAGAGACTATATGTCCCAGCTTCATTTGCAAAAAAAGGTGACACTGGAAAGACAAAGGACCCAGCAAGCAAAAGTGATTAACTTGGGGAAACTTTCAGGTGAGGACCTTAAAGAGCAGCACCTGCTTTCTTTGTATTTCTTCATTTTCAGCTTTGATAATATGGGTCACAACTCACAGGAAGGGGGCAGAGCAGGGTGGAAATATCTGGGCCCCTGACAACTCATGGATCGGCCATTTATCCCCACATCACCTACCAGCAGGGACTGAGTGAGGAGCAACACACCTATCCTGTTCAAGCCAACATCGCTGGGCTTCTGTCAGAGCAGCTGAGCCAGCATATGAAGGAAATACAACAGTGGCCTCAGAGCATCGGGGCTGAGGATCCACAACACTTTGCCTGGTGAGTGGGTTGCCTTAAAGGAGGTATTTGTGAGCCTAAGCTGCAGCATCACAGAGGGAAGAGAAGGAAGGCCCTGGGGGCCCAGGGGTGCTGGAGCACACAGCAGCATCACAGAGGGAAGAGAAGGAAAGCCCTGGGGGCCCAGGGGTGCTGGAGCTCACAACAACAACTTGGTGAGCATTCTCTCTTCTGCTCATCCAGTTTCTGGGCTCAGATGTCCTGTGGTCAGAAGAGGGAAACCTTGGCTGCCTCAGTCTCTGCCTCCGTCCTGCCTGAGGAGCCTCAATCAGACGTCCCCAGCATCCTGGCAGGTTGACTGAGATGAAAAGTCAGTGAGGAAAGGGGTCATTCGGAAATCCGACCAGTGTCCTTTAGGGGAAGGGCTTTCCCTGTGTAGGAGGATGGCTTTTCCCGTGTGACCAGGATTCATGAACTTCACGCCCATGGACCCTCTCTGCACTGAGGTGCTCCCTGTGAATGCCTGGGAGGCTTCCTTCAGCTGCACTGGCTGCTGTGGGCTTGACTTCTGCTCAAAACTAGCCTTGGTTGGCCTGGGTGAAGAGATATCAGGATGGGAAGGAGACCTGGGGAAGAGAGGCCATTCACGCCCTGCTGTTCTTCCCAGGCCGACTAGGGAAACAGGAAGCTCACTGGCCCTGGCTGCGTGATCTCCCCGTGTCTAATGGCTAGGAGCAGCTGAGCTAGTGAGGTCGCCCATGTACTTCAAGGGCAAACCAGGCTGCAGTGGGATGAACATGAGAGTTGCCATCACTGCCAGGCAACACCGCCCATGTCTGAGGGAGAGGAAAGAGAGATTTCCTTGTTTGCTGGTTTGTCCATGTAGGGATTTAGAACCACCACGAGCAGCCAAGAAACTGTCAGGAAAGTTCACGCAGTCATTTATCAAGCAAGTATTGTGTGCCTACTGCATACCCTGCACTAGATCAGGAACTCTGGAAAGCAAAGAAGCGAGAGAGAGGTCCTTATTGAGTAGATGCCAAGGTGCCAAATGCAGCTTTCATATACTATAAAATTCTGTCTTCAGAGCATCCTTACATGGCGCATGGCCTTCTCACTGATAAGGCTGAGGCTCAGAAAAGTTAAGCAACATCCCCAAAGGGAACATGGCCACAAAGAGATGGAGCATGGCTAGGGTTCTGGACTAATAGTTTCCAAAGATACAGCAAGTTTCCACCCTTCCAGAACTTACTATTAGTCATGTGTTAATAGCAACAAGAATTCATGGACACCCAATTTAAGAATGTCATCGGAGTATAACATACATATAGCAAGTACATGAAGTATTAGCTTGATGGCTTCTCACAAGATTAGCACGCCCATGTACCCAGCATCAGACTGAGGAAACAGGTCATGAAGGGACCAGGAGGCCACCTCTGTCCCTTCACAGCCCCATTCCTACCGTGTAGGGGAGCTGATCTCTTGCTTCTCACAGCAGAGATTCGCCTTGACCTTGATATCCGTGGAATGGTGGTGGATGCATTCTTCCATGTCTGGCTTTTTTCCTTACCTGAAGTTTGTGATGAGACCCAGGAGGCTGCGTGTGGCTTCAGTCCTTCCATTTCCACGGCTGTGTGGCAGGTCCCTTTTGTGAACCCACCACAGACTTGGCATCTGTCTGGTGTCAGTGGGCACTCGGGGTGCTTTCCAGTTTGTTCTGCCACAGGTGGTGGGTGATCCTCTGAACACAAGCGTCCCAGTCGGCAGTGTTCAGTGGACACAGGTTGCATTCCATGATGTACACGCCTGAGAAGCCACCTGCATCTGAGTCCCCACAGCCACCCTGTGAGCTGCCGGTAAGAGTCAATGCTTACAGACCTTTGGTGACGTCCCCAAGGACTCCAGCTAGAAAGCAGCAGGCCTTTAATGTCAAAGGAGAAGCCCTCAGTGAGCAGGGTTCATTGATCCCAGCTTCATACTAATCAGCGAGTCACCTGTATAAGCTGAGTCCATCCTCTGTGCCTCAGTTTCCTCATTTGTAAATTAGTCAGAGATTGTTGTGAGGATTCACTGACTTCACGCATTTAAAATGCCCAAGCTTAGGCAAACTGATTATGAAGTTATGAAGATTAGGGGTGGGACACATTACTGAATAAAGTCATTGAATGATGATCTAGCTATTGAACAAAGCCAAACAACCCTGAAAATAGGTTTACCGTGGTATGGTTTGTACCAGCTTGGTGTTAGTATGAAGGAGTGCCATGGTCCCTGAACTCAAAGCCTTTACAGAGGGACAGCTGGGGCAAAGGGGGCAAAATGCTACCTCCAGGCCATCAAGCTGTCACAGCAGTGCTAGGACTCGCTGACCAATGACTCTTCCATGACATGACAGAGCCATGAGCATCCCAGATTTGGTCCCTCAGCACTTTAGGAAGCTTTTCAACCCACAGCAGAAATTTCCACCTCTCCATCCCCGTCTCAGCTGTTGATGTTGGAGTTCCTGAAAATTTATGTCAATAGAAGCCTTCCTGGTAAGAAACCAACTTGCCCTCTCCCCATGTGCCCTGGGTTTTCTAGGTTTTACACTCAAAGTCTCACTTCAGTCCTGGGAAAACGAGCATGGCTGGTCTGCACCCCAAGCCTGTGCTTGCCTCTTGTTTCCCCCTGAACTAATAATTCTGGAAGCCCATGTGGTTTATGTAGAGGCTGCCTTGCTGCTGGCAAGGACTCCACCAGCCAAGACTTCAATCAAAGCTGATATACCCTCCCAAAGAGACGTATTCTACACTTTCAGCGATGAGTGAACAGAAAGTATGAACAATTTCCAGACTTCTGCAGATGAATACACAATCTTTGAAATTTACATGATAGTCCACGGTTTCCTATCAGTTCAACTTGCCTCAGGTGATGGCCTCTTTAAGTCATGTGTTGGTGCACATGCCCACACCTATATTCAGGTACATATTTTGTTCACCTATACACACACCTGTTTTAGTCACTACTCCCCTCTCCAAGATACCCATAGTAAATGGTTAGTAAATATTTATCAAAGACCAAAAGATGTAAACTTTACATGTTCAGGCCTGTGTCATGTTCCTCTGAGCATTCCTCCTGTGATCCACATCCTCCAATCAGGTCCTACCTCTGTGGGCTTTTATCACTTCCCAATAATGCCATCAAATTACGAACCAATCAATAGACGAATTCATTGATGGTGTCAAAGCTCTCATGATCCAATCATTTCCCCCAACACCCCATCTCTGAGCCTGCTTTGTTAGGAACCAAGCTTTTGCCACCTGAGATGTTGGAGGGACACTTCATACCCAAACCCAAACACCAGATATCAAGACAACCAGATATCCAGCGCTGGCCACCACATTTTCAGTCTTGTCACTGAAATTAAAAAAAAAAAATCTTTTGGGCTGGAGAGATGGCTTAGTGGTTAAGATGCTTGCCTGCAAAACCTAAGGACCCATGTTTGTTGATCTCTCCCCAGATCCCACATAAGCCACATGCACAAAGGTAACACAAGTGCAAAGTCTCACATGCACACTAGGTGGCACAAGCATCTGGAGTTCAACTGCAGTGGCTGAGGCGCTGGCATGCTAATTTTCCCTCTCTCCTGGCTCTCTCTAAAAGGAAAACCTCTTTCTTGGGCTGGAGAGATGGCTCAGGAGTTAAGGTACTTTCTTGCAAAGCCTAAGCCCAAGGACCCAATTCAATTCCCCAGTACCCACGTATTTATCAAAGACCAAAAGATGTCAACTTTACATGTTCAGGGCTGGTCATGTTCCTCTGAGCATGCCAGGTGCACACGGGGGCGCATGCATCTGGAATTCGTTTGCAGTGGCTAAAGGTCCTGGTGTACCCATTCTCTCTCCTTCTGTCTCTCTCTCCCCCCATCTGTCTCTCTCTGCTTGCAAATAACTGAAAGCAAGTTAAAAAAAAATTCTTTCTTACCTATTATTATTATTGAATTCCACCTAGTCTGCTGTGGTGGCTTTGGGATGTGTTAATTTAACTGTGCTGGACTACCACCAGACTCCCCTTCCCTGTGGGTTTTAAGTTGCAGTGGGCTCTACAGTCTTCTTGGGGCAATGTAAAAGGGCAAAGGGAACAGTCTTAACTATTCATGATTCTCAGGGGTCTGCACAGATCTGCCGGCCAGCCTTGCTGATGTGAGACAACAGCAGGGCCTGCAAGGCTCCTCCTTCCCATGATCCTCCTTCAGCACCTTGGATTCCAGTGGCGACGGCCTCTGCCTCCTGCAGGACACCCACGCTGTGAGATCAGTGATCATCGGGCTGGACACAGATCCCTGTCCATCCTGGGCCTAGCTCACATTGCTCTTGCCTGCCCTCCCGTCTCACTTACATCCACATTCCCTTCCCTGCTGCTGCCCGGGGACTTCAAATCCCAGCATTGGGCTAGAGAGGAAGAGCTACAGAAAGCTTGAGTGGCAGCCCTGGGAAGCTCACAGCCCGTGTCCTGGTGGCTCCGCCCTGTCTGACTGACCCTGACTGATCACGCTCACACTATGTAGAACACCAGTGTGTGTGTGCCACGTCCTACAGGAGAAGACTGCCTTGGGTGTCTTCCGTGCAAGCACACCTCAGAGACCACAAGTTGAAACACGAAGTCTTGGCCCAGGAAGTCATGAAGTGAGGGGTGGACTCTTCACAAAAGACTGAAGAGGAGGTTTTGGACGTGAGTAGATGACGTCAAAAGGTTAGTACCACCGCAAGGTGTCTGTGGTGATAAACAATAAACAATAGACTATTTCCAAGATAGACATCAGTCGATTTTAAAAACTAGAATAAACAAACGAGTTAAAAGTAGCCTTTGTGTGTCACTTTAAAGCAACCCCCTCCTTTTCCGAAACCAAATGCAGGTCACCTCACCCCATCTGCAGCCTCCCTTAGTTTCTTCAGAAACACCTCAAGTTGGCCACCTGACAGAAAGGGTTGTCACCCATTGGATGAGGTGTTGAGCCAATCAGATTCCTTCTCCCTCCCTAGACCTTGAATTAGGAGACTCAGGACCTTGAGGAAGCTAGGCTGGTAATTAAGACTCCGGAGGCAGAAAGACTGTCAAATAGAAAGGGTAGGTGTTCCAAAAGGCATCCATCTTGGGCCACAAAGGAGCTGAGGGGCATTGACTCCTCAAAAGGGGAAACCCCTCCCAAGCTTTCCCTTCTTAACAGACACACCGGATTTAAGGCTTTTCAAGCCCCTATCACTTAGCTCTGACTTCCGGATGTCTTCAGGGCTCTGTAGCAGCACAATAATTCCCACCCACCACATTCCCTTTATTTATTTATTTATTTTTATCAAAACGATGAGAGTTTCTATAACTGAAGCAGAAGGAAGTTCCTTGGCTGATGAAGAGTATGCTCTGCCCCCACCTCATTCTCACAGCCCTGTGAGACCGATGGACTAAGAAAAAAAGTTGAATAATCAAGCCAATATTGGCCGATAAGAACCAGACCTCAAAGCCTGGTATTAGGGCTCTAAATCTTTTCTGGTGTTTTTTTTTTTTTGAACTCATGCCTTCAGGCTTTATAAACAAGCACCTTTAACCACTGAGCCATCTCTCCAGCCTGCTCTTTTTTTTTTTTTTTTTTTTTTTTTTTTGAGCTCTGTGTCCCCATTGTACTTGGAGAGTTTAGGCAGGTAGAAGGGTTTCTGTCCCCCTCTCGGGGATGAAGAGGAGAGGAGGGTGAGGTGTGAAGTGGGTGGCACAAGGCTCACTGAAGTCTCAGGAAGCTATACCCTTTTCTCAGCTTCTGCTTTGGAGGATGTGGTCTGGGGCACATGTGCCACCCATGCCCAGAGAGCTCTGGGAATGAGATGACAATTGTGAACTCTTGCTGGGACCCTCTTCAGGTCTGAGTTTCTGGTTCTCTTCCCTGGTTTCTACAGATAGGAAGCAAAGTGAGTCCTCACATCTGCTGAGGGGCTGTTTACTTAAACAAGAAAGTACAAAGTAGACAACCAAACTGGCTCTGAAAGATAGACAGTGTGAGGAAATGTAGAGGCCCTTGGGATCTTCCTCTTGGGACTTATTTTAAGGAATAAATTCATGAAGAAAAAAACACAAAATCTTACATGAAAACAGATATCCAGGAGTGCGTGCCGTCTCCTACCTGGGCCCTATTTCCTAGTTGAGGAAAATGAGGTCTGTGGAGCCCGTCAGCATTAATCAGTTTTGCATTACGATGACAAAACACCTCAAACACTGGCTACTTAGGATGTAAAGAAAAGTTTATTTTGGCTCACAGTTCTGGGGGGGGGGGTCAATGGTTCCATTGGTTGAGGCCTTTGGCAAGAGTGGCATAGACTGACATAAGTGTGGGGACATCAGCTACATTTTGAGCTAGGAAGCATAGATGGAGGACGGAGTAGTGCCCCACAATTGGCTTCAGAGGCATGTCTACAGTTATTAAAGACCCTCCCACTAGGTCTTATATCTTAAAGGTTCATAGTTCCCCAGTAGAACTAGCTTGGAGATCAAGGCTTTAGCACAGGGCCCTTTGGGGGACCCCTTGTCCAAGTCATAGCAGTGTCTGTATCTGCCTCACTCCCTGGGTCTTGATTAGGCTCCCCGGGCCTGGGGTGTCTGCCTGCCTCAGTCATGCCCAGGGCCAGCATTGTGACTCGCAGATACCCTTCGTGGGCCCACTGCCTTCTTTCCACCTCAGGTCGGCCTCTGCCTGGTTGGCTGGGACCCAGGCCCACCTGGCACATTTCTGGTCTGATGCTCTAGCTACTTCTTTTCCTCAGAGCCTTCCTGCCTGCAATTGCTTTGGCCTGAAATTTGTATGGCTCCTTGTAAAATACCACAGACTGGATTAAATTCTAGACATTTATCTCCTCACAGTTTTGGAGGTAAGAAGTCCAAGACCCAGTTGTTGGCAGGGCAGGCTTCTCTTCTCTTCTCTTCTCTTCTCTTCTCTTCTCTTCTCTTCTCTTCTCTTCTCTTCTCTTCTCTCTCTCCTCTCTCTCCTTTCTCTCTCTCTCTCTTCTCTCTCTCCTTTCTCTCTCTCTCTCCTCTCTCTCTCTCCTCTCCCTCCTCTCTCTTCTCTTTCTTCTCTCTCTCTCTCTCTGTATCTACCTCTATTTCAGTCAGATTGGATTAGGACCCACCCCTTTGGGTCTTCTTTAAGCCTCATCACTTCATGAAAGGTCCTGTCTCCAAATGAAATCGTGTTCTGAGATGCTAGGATTTAGGGCTTCACGTTGGGGTGGGGTGGGGTTCTGGGGACACAATTCATCCAACAGCACCACTCTTCAAGTCTTCTCAAACATCACTCCCCCCCCCCCGCACCAAGCATCTCTGAGTCTTCCATGCAGGGATGCACAGGCTTACTGTGAGGCGATTCTGCTTGGCTGAGAAGGTTCACATCTGTCCTGTTGCCCTGAGCAGGCAGTGGGAACAGAACTTGTGGTATGTGTGCATGGGGTGGGGAGGGGGGGCCACACACTCATGGGCTGCTTCTATCTTAGGGAACCCCTTTGTTACTCTAATGAAATAAATACATAGGCAGCCACCTTCACCTTCTCACCCTGTTTCTTTTCTTAAGTATACATAAAATACTTGTCATGGGGCTGGAGAGATGACTTAGCTGTTAAGGCATTTGCCTGCAAAGCCAGAGGATCCCGGTTCGACTCTCCAGGACCCACATAAGCCAGATGCACAAGGGGGCGCATGCATCTGGAGTTCGTTTGCAGTGGCTGGAGGCTCTGGAGTGCCCATTCTCTCTCTCTCTCTCTCTCTCAAATAAATAAATAAATCAAAGATTTAAAAAAAACTTGTCATGGTGATTTACTGATTTGTGTTGTGTTTGGCCATCTGAATCTTCTCCAAAGGACGTTGCCCTGCTTGGTGCCTCATCCACAATGCCAAACCGAGACTGGAAGGGAGTAAATACTTTCCCAACTCTTTGGAGGCATCCCTGGCAGACACGGGCTCTCCGTGGCTCACCTCTACTCAAGGCAGATGCACTCCCAGAGGACAGCCTTCTGGATGAGACAGTGGATACCCAGGGGGGCTCATCAGAGGTCGGGCGCTGCTGCTGCTGCTGCCTGAACCCAGGCTGGTGGAAATGCTGAGTGAGGCGGAAAAATGTCTGGAGCAGAGAGGAAGGAGCTGAGTGAGCCTTGGAGACATATAAGGTGAACTAGTGGGGAGCGCCTACAAGAAAGGACAACAGCGGAGTGAAAGAGCCCACAGTCTGCATAAAAATGCCACAAGCAGCAGAGCCAGCCACACATGGGTGGGGGGGGGGGTGCAAGGCGCAGGAGCGGGGCTCTGGCTCCGGGAGGGCAGCCTTTAATACCTGCGGGGCTAGCAGGTAAATCACTCGTGCGGCCGGCAGTCTGCAGAGGACATTACCCTCGAAGGAGCAATGTTTCCTGGCACATTGGCCCATCTATTTTGGGGTGTTGTTTTTGGAACCATCACAGGCATACAACGTACAAGAGCATCGTTTGGAGAGGCTTGTGCAAACCAGAACCTCTCCGTTGCCCTTTCCTGTGAATGATTGCCTGGCTGGGTCATTGCAAGCCCAGAAGGACTTTTTTTTTTTTTTTTTTTTTTTTTTTTTAAGATTTCCTCCTCATGGCTCAGTAGACCATTGTAAATCCAGGGTAATATTTTTCCTTGCAGGTGAACATATTCTTCTAATTTTTTTTTTTAGTTGTTTTTAGGCCACACAAAGTCCTAGGAAGTGGTCTATTGTTCAAGGTTGGAAGGCAAAGGCACCTAAGTAATGGCATTCTTATTAGAGGTCTGATGAATGAAATGCAATAATGAAGCTTCTTTTGTTCTTGCCTGTGGGGCCCACAATTGTTAATCTATAACTTGCTATATGGATTCAAACTTATTAATCATTTTAAAGCAAAATTCTACTTAATGACTGAAATGGAAAATGAGGCCTTGATGAAATGACGTGTCAATCTAGCTCCCATTTTCCTGCTCAGTGGACGCCAAGTGGCAGATTCATGAATGTCTTCCCAAGTCAGGGTGTGGGCAGCAGAGGTGGGCCGACGCTGCTCGGGGGTGAGGGTCTCATCTGCCCTGTGCTGCACACACAGGGGCGGCTCCGCTGGAGACCTCTGGTTTCCCAGTATTGGTATCAGTAGCTGCTTCCCGGGAGTGGGGGCAGGCCTCGCTCTATTTTCTGCCCTGGTTTGTTGTCAGGTCTAGAAAGCTGGCTGGGAAGACTGTAAGCCTTTCTGGTCAGAGTTCATCCAGGCAATTCTAACTTATGTCTGTGGAACACTTCAGGCTCCATGGACTATCTGTGCAGCCGTGCTCCAGTTAAACCTCAGAGCATTTTTGGGAGGTGTGGTGGTTTGAATGTAAAATGTCCCCCACAGCCTTAGGTGTTTTGAATACTTGGTCCCAAGCTGGTAGTAACTGGGGAAAGTTGGGAGATGGAGTCTCTCTGGAGGAGGTTTGTCACTGGGGGATCGGCACTGGGGTAACAGCATAGCACCAAGCCCAGCGCTCAGACCACTTCCTTCCTGCTGATGCGGAGATGTGACCCAGACTTCCTGCTCACGCCTGTCAGACTTTTCCCACCAGGTTGAAACTTGTCCTCAAAACTGCAAGCTGAAATAAACCCTTTTCTTCCGTAAGCTGCTTCTGGGCAGGGGGTTTTGTCCCAGCAATGAGAAGGTAACCGCTGCAAGGAGGTGAACTCACTCACCCCATTACCCTCCCTGCTGGAGAGATGAGCACAGAGGTAGAGAGACTTGGTCAGGTCACCTGGAGCACAAGGTTCCTGACCTGTAGTGCGGGGCTACTATGGCCCACTGGGTACTGTGTGAGTCTTTAGGAAGACCCTGAGGTAGAGTGTCAGGGCTATGGGCCCCAGGGGAAGAAAAATGAATCTGCCTTTCCTTATCACAAGCTTGTGTAACAGAGAAGGTTATGACCCCATTGTTTGTGGGATGAGGATATATAACTTATTTGGTTTACTGCCTGTCTCTGCCATTAGAATGTGAACAGTTGCTATGGTTTGACAGGGTTCCCCCAAAGTCCATGTTCTGGAAACACATAATATGAATTCCCAAATTCATATGTTGATGGTTATTTGAGGTGGGACCTTTGGTTGGCAGTCAAAGTTAGATGAGGCCATGAGGGTGACATTAGTGGTGTTTCAGTTATTTTTGTTGCTGTGGCAATAAAACCTGATTGGGAGGAGGAAAGAGTTTGTTTCAACTCACAGTTTTGAGGGGAAACTACATCATGGCAGGGAAAGGCATGGTAGAGCAGAGGCTGAGCATCATATCTCGACACAGGAGCTGGGAGCCCGCAGCAAGAGTGAGCAGTGGGGGGGCGGGCACTGGAGAGATGGCTTAGCAGTTAAGGCATTTGCCTGCAAAGCTGAAGGACCCAGGTTCAATTCCCCAGGACCCACGTTAGCCAGATGCACAAGGTGGAACATGCATCTGGAATTCGTCTGCAGTGGCTGGAGGCCCTGGCAGCCCAATCTCTCTCTCCCTTCTGTCAAAGAAATAAATAAATAAAAACAAAATATTGTTTTGAAAAAAAGAGTGAGCAAGGGGCTTGGGCTCTAATGCCCCAAGGTCTGCCTCCCAGAGACACACCTCCTTCAGCAAGGCTCCACATCCCAAATTGCCACTAGCTGGAGACTAAGCATGAGGCTTAATCATAAACACACGAGGCTATGGGGGACATTTCACATTCAAACCACCACAGCGGCTTGATAAGAAGAGCAAGAGAGACTTCTGCTGATCCGTTGGCTCTGTCTCCCATGTAATGTCCTCTTCCATCTTCTGTAGCACAAGGCATCCCAGCAATGCCAGAGCTATGATCTTGGGTTCCCCAGCCTCCAGATCAGTGGATTAAGTAAACCTATTTTTTTATAAGCTACTCAGTCTCAAGCATCCTGTTGTATAAATACAAGATGGACTAAGACAGGAGGTCCATGAAGAGAGAGAGATAGGTCTACTTTGCTCATGGTGGTCCCAGTATGTGGAAGAGTGCCTGGCACATAGCAAGAGCCCATAAATATGGGACATTAATTAGTGGAAGAAGAAATGAATAAGGCCACATATCTCATGACTATAGGTCTCCTTTCTCTAGGCACCACCTGGAATCCTTGGAGTGGAGTCCTTTCTGGCTTGTTCCTCTTGGGGAAGTTCTCTGTTCAAAGACCAAGTCGTCCTGTTAGAGAGCAGGTCACCATCGCCAGTTGCAGCCTGTTGTGGAAGTAGCAGACTCTGTTTTGGGCCGCATACCTTCTCACACATCCTTTTCTCCCACTCTTCAAAGTTAAATCCAGAGCCAGGCATAGTGGTGCACGCCTTTAATCCCAGCGTTCAGGAGGCAGAGGTAGGAGGATTTGCCGGGAGTTCAAGGCCACCCTGAGACTACATAGTGAATTCTAGGTTGGCATGGCCTAGAGTGAACTCTACCTCAAAAAATTAACAATAAGATTATGTCAATATAATATTTTGTTATTTTTTGGAATCAAGTTGATTAGTTTAATTATTTGGTAAAGATTTGAGTAGTATATCTGGAAGGCCCTGTACCAAACTCCAAGGATGCCAAAGTGAGCCAATTGGGCCACCCTCACGGGCAAAAAAAGTTCCAAAGGGACAGAGAAGAGAGCCAGGGTCACTGTTACAGTTTGAATATGAAACAACCCTTACTCTTATAGGCTTATATGGAATGTTGGAGGTACAGCTATGGTTGGTATTTTCAGAGTTTCTGGAAACTGAGGGGGGTGGGATTAGCTGGAGAAGTAGGTCACTGGGGGCCTGACTGAGAAAGTTATACCTAGTTAGGCTCGTCCGCCTCCCTTTCCTCCTCCTCCACTTATTTTCACTTTTCTTTTTCTCTTTTTCTTCCTCCTCCTCCTCTTCCTCTCTTTCTCTGTCTTTCTTCTTTATGTCTGCTACGAAGTGAGTAGCCTGGCTTTAGGCTCCTGCTGCCATGATGCTGTGATCACAGACCCAGAAGCAACAGAGCCAAAGACTACCTCTGTGTAGTGCTGGTATATTTGCTGGCAGGATGAGGGGTGGAGTTCCCTAGAAGGCATCTCACATGTGGAGAAAAATCTAGTAGCTGAGCAGAACACAAGAGACCTGGCTTTCTCTCAGCATGGCCGGTGGGTTCCACAAGAAAGTCAGCCAGGCGGTGGGCCACTGTCAATGTCAATGATCCAGGAAGTCACAGGCTCACCCTACCAGACTAAGCAATTGTAAAGGCCTATTCAAGCTCAGAGGGAGTGACAGAGAATCCACCTCTTGATGAGGGGGAGCAGGGAGGGGTGGGGCCAGAGGAGCAGTCAGGATGGAAGCAACTGTGTAGACATTTGGGACCAGTCACCTGCACACAAGAAGTCCTCCATGAAGAAGTCCCATGAAGGGACTGGGTGCCTTTTCTTGTCTCGTTGTGTATCATAGCACATAGCATAGTTGGTTCATGAGACAGCTGCTAGGCCACAAGGCAATCCAGTCAGGCCCCAGCCATGAACCATAGAGACCCTGGCTCCTCAGCCCCCAGATGACAGTGTGATTGTTGTACAAACCTGGGCTGTCAGAAAAGACAGAAGAATTGCATTCTGGGTGTGACTCTTGGCTCCTCCCCATCTAACTGGTGACCTCAAGACCACAGCAACAGCAGTATCATGCTTTCTACAACCAGACTCTGGCTACAGCTCGTCATGAGCCTCCATACAACCCGATTCCCAAGCCAGTACATGAGAAGAACTTGAAGCTCAGAGAGGCTAATTTCCTCATATGCATTCTCCAGCTAAGGGAGTGGCCATCCTGTCTGTCCTGAGATTGAGCCGGGCTCATCTGCCTCTCTGCTGACCTCACCACAGGGATGCCGACTTCTCACCCAGGGATCACTGACACCAGCAGTCTATTCATCCTGTAAGGGATGTCACCTAGTGACATGATGTGTGAAGGAGTCACAGCAGAGGTGGCTCAGGACAGTCCAGGTCTTTGCCAGATGTGAAGGAAAAGCTGAGACCTGTCTGTTAGAATGGAAATTCCCTGATGCCCGGCTTCCAGAGCCAGCAGTCTCCAGATACCACGCCTGCTCTTCTACCTGCCCCCTTCCCTTTCCGTCATCGCTTTGCAGCCTCTGTCCCTGTGTCCTCTGGGTTCCCATGCCCCCTTGCTGCCCACCAGTCTGGGAAGGGTGACAGTTACGTAGGGGAAGTACCATGTTGAGAGAGCTACGTGCCAAGTTCTGGATGCCAAATCTAAGTGACAAGATGTTTTTGATGTCCATTTAAGTTTTCTTAATTTTCTTTAAAAAAATACTTTTCAGTTTTTATTTATTTATTTGTGTGTGGGGGAGAAAGAGAAAGAGAGAGAGAGAGAGGCAGAGAGAGAAAGAATGGGAGCTCCAGGGCCTCTAACCACTGCAAAGGAACTCCAGATGCATGCCCCACTTTGTGCATCTGGGTTTACATGAGTACTTAGGAATTGAACCCGAGGCTGACAGACTTGGCAAGCAAGTGCCTTTAACCACTGAGCCATTTTCCCAGCCCAATCTACCTCATTTTGAAGCAGGGTCTCTCATTGGCCTGGAGCTCACATATTAGGCTGCACTGGGTAGCCAGCAAGCCTCCAGGGAACTGTCCAACTCGGCCTTCCCAGGACTAGGATTACAAGAGTGTCACCAGGCTGCATTTATGTGGGGACTGGGGAGCAAACTCAGGACTTCATGCTCGAGAGGTAAGCACTTTATTGACTGAGCTATCTCCCCAGCCCCCTCCTCCAACCTTTTCTATCCCTTTACCTCATTTTACTTCCCTTCATGGCATGTCATTATGCAGGGCAGGGTGGTGCACACCTTTAATCCCAGCACTTACTAGGCCAAGGCAGGAGGATCACATGCTCAAGGCCAGCCTAGACTGCATAATGAGATACTGTCTTAAAAACCTAAGGTCTCAGGGCTGGAGAGATTGCTCAGTGGTTAAGGCACTTGACTGCAAAGCCTGATGACCTGGGTTCGATTCCCCAGTACACAGTGATGCATGTGTCTAGAGTTCATTTGCAGTGGCTAGAGGCCCTGGTGCAATCATTCTCTCCCTATCCACCCTTTCACTCTCTCTTCTCTCTGTCTCCACTTGCAAATCAAATAAAATATATATTTAAAAAAAAAAATCTAAGGTCTAGGGTTATAGCTCAGTGGGAGAGCTGCTATATTGGTCAGGGTTCTCCAGAGGAACAGAATCAATACAATGAATTGTATTAAAAAGGGAATTTGGGATGGAGGGATGGCTGAGCAGTTAAGGTGTTTGCCTGCAAAGCCAAAGGACCCTGGTTCGATTCTCCAGGGACCACATTAGCCAGATGCACAAGGGGGCCCAAGCATCTGCAGTTTGTTTGCAATGGCTGGAAGCCCTGGTGCACCCATTCTCTCTCTCCCTCTTTCTTGGTCAAATAAATAAATAAAAATAAAATATTAAAAAACTTTAAAAAGGGAATTTATTGTGTTAGCTTACAGCAGTCCAATAATAGCAGTCTTTAGGCCTGAGAGTTAAGGGACTCAGTAGCTGCTCAGCCCACGTGGCGGGATGCCTCAGCAGTCCTAATCCATCACTGTAGGTCTGAAGGTTTCCTGGAGAGCTGCCGATTTTCAGTCCGTGCTAGAAGGCTGAGGAAACTTGGTTCCAAGGCCTAGGAAGGGCAGCCCAATAGGATAGATGCATGAGCAAGTGAAGACACTCACCAGCAAGCAGCTCTGGCAGCCTAGTGGGAGGAAGATGGCTCTTTCCTCTCAGGGCTTCCTTACATAAAGCCCACCACCAGGAGGATCACCACTCTGGGGGAAGGGCTCACTCTGTGGAAACGACTTCCTCCTTCAGTTAATCCTTCCTGGAAGCAACCTCAGAGACCCAGCCAAGAGGGATGTCTGTGGATTCCTAACATGATCAAGTTGACAACAGAACTTTACCATCATAGCTGCCTAGCATGTAAAAGGCCCCGAGTTTGAGGCCTAGCACTGAGAAAAAAGAAGTATGCTATTATGTCCAAGTAGGTTCATGTATTTTCATGTCTGCCATCATTAGATGTTGTAGGTTAGGGCCAGTGTCTACCTTGTTCACTTCTGTATGTCCATCATTATCAGGAGCATTGCTGGAACTCCTTAGGATCACAGTTGATATTGCTACAAATGTGAATGACTGACTGACTAAGTGAATGAATGAATGGCCAGCTCCCTCTGGAAACTAGGATTGTGCAAAGTAATCAATAGCCACTGTAGTCCATTGACCTTCCAGCTCAGTTGACCATTCAGCCGAGAGAAGCAGAAAACTCCTCAAGTCAACATGAAGAATTGTCAGACATGCCGACTCCTGTTGCACGAAGTGACTGTGTTTAGACCCTCCCTCAGCAGAGGTACCCAAGGGCACACCCAGCACTAACAGGTTGCACTTCAGAGCCCAGGGAAGAGCGTTCTGGAAACAGCATCGTTAGCTCTTCCCATTCGTACTGTGAAGTTCCAGTAACATTACAGCACAACCATTGTTGCTTGAAGTCTTCCTTTTAAATATTTTCATTTTTAATGAACACATAATTATCGTGTATATTAATGGGGAGGGGCTTGATCTTCCAACATTGTACTCTACATGCAGAGATCAGATCTGGGAAATTAACATATCCACCCTCTCAAGCATTCATCATCTCTTTGTGCTGGGAACATCCGTGACCCTTCCACCAAGCTGTCTTGAGACCTATGGTAAGTTCATGCTAACTCCCATTCCCCACAGCTGGGAATCCCACAGCTTGTACCTCTGAGAGAAGACCGTGGTGCTTGGACCAGGCTTGGAGCAGCGATCTTCTCCACACTCAAACGTTTCAAGCGCTCCCTGTGTTTCATGTCTGCAGTTGCTTCGCATCGCCTCCTTCGGCCACCTGGGATGGTGTCACAGATCCTATTAATATTGCCACATGTGGCAGTACTGCTCTCAAATGCCTCACTCCGGCTGCCTGTGTGGGGCACGGAGCCTATTTTTAGTGTTTTACATCTGTAATTATGTATGTTTCACTGCCTGGCAAATGCGTATTTGCTCTGGGGAGAGGTCATGCTTTTGCAATCTCAGTTATTTTTGATAGGGCAAGTGCACGAAGTCTCATTCAGGCCCAGAGAAGGGCAGCCATGTCTCCTGTGCTAACTCGCCTTAGCAGGAGTAATGGCGAAGTAGTTCAAGTCCTGAGAATTCAGGCTGACTGACAGTCAGATTGGAAGCAGCTAGTGTACCATCGTGGAGCCTGTGGGGCTGGTGAGAGAACATTAACTCTGCCCCTAGGGGTCAAATAAGTCTATAGATTGACTTGTGATTTCTGCAAATTAAAGTTCTCTTCAAGAAAACTGACCCATTGGGTAGTAGGGCCCAGTGTACAGCTGCTCTGGGCAGGATGCTATCAGCTTTCCTGACTGGCTCAATCTCTCAGAGGGTGTTGCCTGAGCCAGGAAGCTCCTCCAGGGGAATGTTCTTCTCCCAAGGAAGGCAGTTAAGCCCAACAGTGGCCACAGTTGAGACAAAGTTGGCTTAGGACTGAGATGGAGCAGGTAGCCTAGAGGCCCCACTGAGGCAGATCAGAAGAGGCCGGGCAGCATCTCTAGGCAGGAGGCAGCACCGGGTGAAGGCTACAGAGCAGCTGGCAGCAGGAGAAAGACAGATACTGGGCAGGGTTCCAGGCTGGAGCAACTGGGAGATGAGGAGATGCCCTAGAAAAGTGAGTCCGCCTAGGAAAAGCAGCCTTTTATTCATCCCACAGTCACTCATTCATCACTCAACAGACACGGACAACATATCTACCGTCCAGTTACTACGGAAACTCAAGAACTTCCCATGTATTTTACAAGGTCACTTCTGTTGGCCCACGGATTAAGAGTCCTGAAGGTGCCAGGTCCTGCGGAGTGAGGACTTGGCAAAACACTTGAGGTTCATGGCCAGCCTGTGACAGCACAGCAAGGGAATGTGGAAGGTGGATGCGGGACCCTGAGCAGAAGTCTCCCTGTGGATGGCTTTACTGAGGATGTTACATGAAAACAATACTATGAGAAGCTTCCTGTGGACCACATCTGGTGTGCCACACGGATATGGCCTGAAAGACCAACCTCTTCTTTTTTTTTTTTTCAATGCTTTTATTTATTTATTTGAGAGAGGGAAAGAGGCAGATACAGAATAGGTGTCCCAGGGCCTCCAGCCACTGCAAACGAACTCCAGATGCATGCGCCACCTTGTGTATCTGGCTTATGTGGGTCCTGGGGAATTGAACCTAGGTCCTTTGGTTTCACAGGCAAGTGCCTTAACCGCTAAGCCATCTCCCCAGCCCAAGACTATCCTCTTGATAGGAAAGAACCGGCCCGCATCCACTTGCTTCTTCAGTTCTTTCTTTTATATAACCCCATTCTGCATAAACTCACTTGGTCACAGGTATGCAAGAACAATGTCTAAGCAGAAAACTTGGGAAATATGGGAAAAAAAAGAAAGAAGTCCTCTGGATTCACATTAATTAGAGACCGTCCTTTGTTAATATCTGCTTTGCTCTGTCTCAAACTCCTGGGCTCAAACAATTCTTCAACCTCAGCTTCCACTGGGTCACAGGAGGGTGTCCCTACATCCACAGAAACCATTTCTCACTTGGTGTTATATTGTGAGAAGGCCCCAAGACTTCTAATACTTTGTAAATATGCATTTTATGAATCCAGGGATTCCCATCATGGGAACGTGATGTAGGAAATGACTGAACACCCCTCTATGTTTTGTCATAATGCTGTCTCCAAATAAAGCACTTCATGACCCTATTGTCAGTTATGTGCCGTGAAGACCTACCAACCTCTTACTTCATGAAAATGAAAATGGAAAAAGGAGCCTCCCCTTCATAAGAAACCTACCTGAGTATGTTGTGGAAGTTATATGGTAGTATGGCAAATCATCTTCAATTCACTTTAATGGGTGCCAAAAAGTTCATGCTATTTCTAACATACTTTTTAGACTATTACTGGCAAAATGATAATAACTAGTGTTGGCAAAAATAATCACCAGTATTGGCAAAAATGCAGAGAAATGAACACTTACATATTTCTGGTAGAAGTTCAAATTCCACTCTGTTAACAGGTTTTAAAATGCTCTTTCTGAGCAGTTCACCTTCTAGGAATGTGTGCTAGGGAATTAATATTGGAGATGTATACAAAGATTTATGAAAACATTATTTATATATCATTATTTTTGTGCTTAAAGCACAGTAAGTTCTAAAAATGGAAGCTGTAATTACCCAGTATTATCATCAATTCCTTTTCCAGCCCCATCTGGTTTTTAAAATAAGAATATTATAATTAATATATTTTTACATTGTGTCTCATTTCTTTCCAGAATTATTTTTTGACACTTGAATTGTATTATAATCATGCTAGCTGCAATTACTGAGAGATTAACTTTAAGTTTCTTGGTTTTCTGCTCAGCAATGTTTCTTTTCTGCACCCTCTCCTCGTATACAAATTCTTTATTTTGCTTCATTTTACAGCCACCTGGAGTATTTCTTTGATCATTTATCTCTAGACAGTAATAAGGATGGCATGTGTTCTAAAGCCTTCCATATAAGATTACCCATGTGTCAGAATGGAAGCTGGCTGCATTTTCAGTTCTTAGCTCCCAAGTCTCATTCTATCAGGGGGCTTTAGATTTTTGAAACATTTATCCTAGAATTTTCTGAGAAGTACAGCCTAATATGAGCTTCTGTTCTTCTTTGTAAACCTCTTGGGTTTTGTCTGTGCATGTTTTTCCACCTGCAAGAGACAACTGAGTTGACAGGATTTTCTAAAAGTTTTCCCTGGAATTCACATATGTTCCCATTTATATCCCAAAGACTTCTAACAGAGGTCTGCTCATCTTGTCCTCGAGGGCCACGGAGTCTTGCAGCTCATCACAGAGTCTCTGCCTTACTTACCCAGCTCCATTGATGGAAACCAAGAAAGCAGCTGCAGGCACTATGTTAGGAAAGGGGCATGGGTACCTTCTAATAAAACTTTATTTACAAAAGCAGCTGAACAGCCTCCAGGACGTAGTTTGCTTTTAGGTTCTTTCTTCAGTTCAATGGAATTTCCCATCACATCTTGGGCCGTGGTAGTGATGCTGATGCTGGTGAGTTAGTTATTCATTCCTTCTGTGGTCACCACTGAAAACCCCTCTCACAGATATTTGATCCTTAGCTCTCCATCCAGTCCTTTACTCTCTCCTGCCTTCCCTTCTTATCTCTCTCCCTTACACTCCCCTCCTTCCCTCCCTTCCTCTCTCTCTCCCTCCCTCCCTTTCTTCCTTCCTTCTTTTTCATTCTTTCTCTCTATATTGTTGTCATCATGACTTGTGCTTTTTTGGTTAACATCTAGAAAAATTCATGAGATCATTTCCCCCATCCAGTTATTAACCGAGCCCTACCTTGTTTGGCTTCTGAGACCAGACAAGATCAGGAGCATTCAGGGTGGTGTGAGTAGACTCAGAAAATACACAGACTTTGTTTTCTCTTCCATGAAGCCAGTACTGGTGTCCTGATACCATTAGCAAAATCCCACGATAGTTCTCATTGGGAAACTTTTGAATTTCAAGCATTTCTATTTAAAAAAAAAATGAAATCTCTAGTCTTATGGGAAATATCTAAATTAGAGTTCATGTTTTTCTTATTTCTTGGTATACTTTTATATCACAAGGGAGTATTTGTTGTGATTTCTCAAAGTAAGCTCATTTTTTTAAAATCACAAAAGTTCATCTGTCTGTTAAATGATCCTTTAGTGTATAAACTTGAAGAGGGAAAACTACTTATCTATTCCAGGGATTTGAGAAAGATTCGGCTAGAAATGTATTCAAATAGTTGACTTATAAGGAGGGATAACTTCCTTTTCCAGCGTTCTGTTCTTTTTCTGGTTTTGTAGGTTCAGTTGGCTGCCTTCTATGACGACGGTTGTATGAGCTTAGGTTCATCTCCTTGTCTTCTGGGAGGGGCTGTGCCTGCTTGAAGATTCAGCTAGTTATTTTCTGGGACCGTTTGTTCAGGTGACTGTCTTCTAGAAATGACTGTGTGGGTCTGGAGACTCGGGTGACTGGCTTCTGGGAGGTACCTGTGTGGCACAGAAGTGGACTGTTTTGCTGGCAATTTTTTCCACCTTGTGCTGGCACCCAGTTGTGGCACAGTTGCCTGCATGGCTGCTACACTTATTCCAGGACTTTCTGTCTCCTCCTGAGCCCCTCCTCCAGGTCTCAGGTGGGCTCCTCGTTTGCTGTAGAAACAGCCCAAGCCAGGACGCCAAACCCCTTCTCTCAGGAGCAAATTGACATGTGACACCAGTGTTTCTGCTACGTGAAGCCAGGGAGGGGACGGGATCAGGATGCTTCCCTGTACACCAGTGAGGCAATTCATCAAGCCCTTTGATTGAAAGGTCCTGAGCCAACTACTCTATGTGTCGCCTTCATAAACATCTGACCTGAACTTTGAAGGGGTTTGTAGCTCTTGGGGAGTCCTTACCTAGCCCTTTGTTCTTCTGACTGCACCCCCTTCCTGTGCCTATACTGGACCATTGCCTTCCTTCCTCTTCATTTCTACCACATTCCTGCTCCATCAATCTTTTAAAAAGTTCATCCAGTTTATACTTCAGCCATGGTCTGTTTTCTTACTCTGATAGGTCTTCCTTCCTTCCTTTCTTCCCTCCCTCTTTTATTTATGTTAATATTTTATTTATTTATATGAGAGAGAGAAAGAGAGAGAGAGAGAGAGGCAGAGAGAGAGATAGAATGGACACACCAGGGCCTCTAGCTACTACAGACAAATTCCAGACACATTCACCACCTAGTGCATCTGGTTATGTGGGTACTGGGGAATCTAACCTGGGTCCTTAGGCTTTGAAGTCAAGGGCCTTAAATGCTAAGCCATCTTTCCAGGCCTCCTTCTTCTTTTCTTCTTGTTTCTTTCTATGTGATCATACTGAGGCTTGGAGGAGAATAAGAATCAAATAATTAAAGCTAAGCTCTTCCAGTTGTGGTGGTGTATACTTTTAATCTCAGTACTTGGGAGGCTTAGGTAGGAGCATTTTCATGAGTTCAAGGCCAACATGATGATACAGAAGGAATTTCAGGTCTGCGTGGGCTACAGTAAGATTCTTTCTTGAGTCCCTCCCTCCCCCCCCACCCACCCCCAGAAAAAAACAGCTAGGCTCACATTTTTTTTCTGGAATTGGAAGCCACAGTCTCACCTCGATTCCTTTGACAACTTGAATTAACAACCTATGGGGATGCAGTCTTGATTCTTGCAGTATATCAGCTTTTTTGTTTGTTTGTTTTTATTTATTCAAGAGCAACAGACATAGAGAGAAAGAGGCAGATAGATAGAGAGATCATGGGCACACCAGGGCCTCCAGCCACTGCAAACGAACTCCAGACGTGTGCGCCCCCTTGTGCATCTGGCTAACGTGGGTCCTGGGGAATGGAGCCTCAAACCAGGGTCCTTAGGCTTCACAGGCAAGTGCTTAACCGCTAAGCCATCTCCCCAGCCCCAAGTATCTCAGTTTTGATGGGAAGCATCTGTGGTCAGCTCAGTTCTGGCTATTCCGTCTTGGGACCATTGCATGCATCTCTTGTTTATCCCAAGATGGGAGTTAAGTCGGGAACAGCATGGGTCCCTGAGAGAAACATCCAGGTTAGGATGACAGGAACAGGAAGTGGGTAAGACTGAGTGCAGTTTCATTTTGCTAGCACAGAGTCCAGAAGCTGACGGAGGACAGAGGTGAAGGCATGCAGGAAGAGGTGGCCAGAGCGGGAGGCAGCAGAAATGGAATCCGGCTCACAGAGTCCCTTTCTGTGCCTGGTGCTCCCCTCGTGGGTCTTCCTAGTGACAGTGGCATAAGTGAAGAAGGGACCCTGGCTTCTTTGCATCGCCTGGTTCTGCTTTCTGCTCTGTTTCTCCCATTCTCCACGTGACTTCATTCCTATAGTGGTTCCTAAACTCTGGGGTGGCAGTGTCAGCAACAGCTCTGTGCTCACTGCTCTCCAGCTCAGTCCCTGTCACATAGGACTGGCTTTTCCCTTGATTCCCACTAAATATGTAACAATAGCTTTATGGAAATATAGCTCACGTCCCACATAGAATCCACTCACTTCATATACAGAATTGAGTTTTGAGTATGTTCTGAGTGGCGCAACCCACTGACACAGTTAATCTGAAAACGTTTTCATCACCCTCTGTTGTAGTTTCCTTCTCGTTGCTGGGACAAAGCACCTGACCAGAAGCAGCTGGTGGGAGGAGAGCTCTTATTTTGGCTTACAGTCTTGAGAGGAGGCTTCATGATGGCAGGGGAAAGAAAGCATGGCATGAGCAGAGGCTGGACCTGACCTCTGCCACAGAGGTCGAAAACAGCAGCAGGAGAGAAAGCCAAGTTCTGGCAAGAGAGCACTGGCTATAACACCCCTAAGCCACCCCCAGAAACAGACCTCCTCCAGCAAGGCTCCACCTCCCAAATTACCCTGAGTTTTTAAGGGACATCTGATTCAAACCACCATACCCCTTCCAAACAAATACCCATTCTATTAATGTCTTCTTCCTAGTCCCTCTCATGTTCACAGCCCTGCAAAATCACCAATCTACTTTCTGTCTCTGTAGATTTGCCCATCTGGACATATCATATAGATGGAATTGAGCTATATATGGTCTGTTGTGTCTGGCTTCTTTCATTCAGTTCAAAGTTTGTGGTTTATTCATGTTGTAGTATATATCATGAATCCATGTTTTTACGTGTGTGTGCTTGTTCATATGCACGTGAGTGTGCATGTGTGTGTGTTGGTGTGTTCACTTGCATGTGGAAGCCAGATGTGCATGTCAAGTGTCTTCCTCAGTTGCTTCCCATTTTATTTTTTGAGACAGAGTCTCACACTGAACCCAGAGCTCTCTAATTCGGCTAGTCTAGCAACCCAGCAAATCCCCAGAGATCCTCCTATCTCTGCCTCCCCAGTGTTGGGATTACAGACACACACTGACATGCCCATTATTTTTTAAGTAGGCACTGGGGATCTGAACTCAGGTCCTTTTGCATACAAAATAAGCACTTTCCCAACTAAATCATCTACTCAGTCCTGAATCTATTTTTATGTCTGAATAGTATTCCACTGTGTGGATACATTATGTTTTGTCATGCATTAATCAATTGGCAGGCAGTTTGGTTTTTATTTGTGAATTATAATGCTGCTATGAACATTTGTGTGCATGGCTGGACAGTGGTTTCATTTCTTTGGGGTCTATACTGAGGATTGGAATTGCTAGCTTGTACAATAGCCCTATGTTTAACCTTGTCAGGAGCTGCTAGCCTGCTGTCCACAGAAGCCACACTATTTAACAATCCCATCAGTAGTGCACAAAGGTTCCAGTCCTTCCATGTCCTCATCAACATTGTGAATCTAACTTTTTGACTATATCCATCCAAGTGATATGAAGGGGTACCCCACTACATTTTGAGAGCCATTATGAATGAATGGGTTACCATGAAAAGCGTGAAGGTGCCTGAGCCTATCACTGAGCCCACTTCCATCTGGTTCTAAACTAAAGGCCTGGGTCATGAAGCCCCACCTGAACTGAAGATCTACCCAGGGCAAGTGGGCTCAGAACAAGGCGAAGATTGATGGCAAGTTAAACTCAGTCCTAGGCTGAGGGGAGTTAGTGGCAAGAACAAGAAAATTGATGCCCGTTGAAACACAGCAGGCTAGGATGCTGGCATGGCAATTTGCTTGGGGGTTAAATCCCTAGGTGCCAATGCACGTGTGTCCATTTGCTGTGCTCTTGGCTCTGGCCCGTTCTGTCTCGATCCTTCGGTTACTTGCTCTCCCCTGGCCCATTCTCACTCCAGGAGGGCTGTTGGTGAGATTCCACAGGGACCCTTCAGACATGCTGACCTGGCCAACTCCTCCTGTATTCTGGAAATTGCAGTTCTTTTATTTCAAAAAAAATTTTTTTTTAATTTATTTGAGAGAGGAAGAGGCAGATAGAGAGAGTGATTATGAGCACACTAAGGCCCTCTGCCATGGCAAATGAACTCCAGATGCATGTGCCACTTTGTGCATCTGGCTTTACGTGGATAATGGGGAATTTAATCCCGGGCCATCAGGCTTTGTAAGCAATCATCTTTAACCGTGGAGTCATCTCTCCAGCACTGGAAATCACCGTTCTAATTGGCCCCTCCTTCCATATGGCCTGCCTGTCATTTAACTTATATATTTCTCTAGCTCTCTGGTCTCTGAGCACTGTCCTTCTGTCACTCTCAGGATAGATACAAGGTGTCCCCCCACCCACCCTGCCATGTAACCTACAGTTATTTCCTTGGTGTCTTCGTATACCACAGAAGTAACTCCGGCTTGCTTCTTGGAAACCGTTTGCTCGTGCCCCAGACAAGATGGTGTTGAGAAACGTGCTACTTTAGCCTGGGCTGGAGAAATGGCTTAGCAGTTAAGGCACTTACCTGCAAAGCTAAAGACCAAGGTTCAACTCCCCATGATGCACGTGAGCCAGATGCACAAGGTGACACATGCATCTGGAGTTTGTTTGCAGCGGCCGGAGGTCCTGGCATGCCCATTCTCACTCTTTCTCTACCTGCTCCCCCCCCCCCCGTGAAATAATTAAATACATACATACACACACATACATATATACATAATAAAATATTTTTTAAAAGTGTACCCTATCTATAAAGGGCAATACCATAATACAAACAGCTACCACTTATTGGAGGGTAGAAAATACTACCTTCATATTATAAGTGAGGGCTAAAGTTCTAAAAGGTCAAGAGGCTTGCCAAAACCTACACAGGAAGTCTCATGTCATGCCAGTACTGTCAGGCACCACTGTCCTCCATCACAATTCTCCCCTCACTGTTCCCATCAGGCCCTTCAGAAATCCTGCAGAGGTGCCCTTATGAAAGTCTGACACGCAGCCCCGTCTCTTCATGGTTTGGACATCATCCTGGCCTGCCTGGTCTGCTGGGATCATTTACTCTCTAGCTCACTGGCCCTAGCCTTGCCTCCTCTAACCAACTTTGCCCACTGGCCAGCTAGAACTTTCTGCAGTACCACACAGACCCTGCCACTCTCCTGAGCCCATAGCCTACACAGCTCACTGGCTGGAGTCCCTCACTGCTGAGTCCCAGCCTACATGTGACACCACCTCCTGGTCACCTTGGTACCTCCTGCAGCCTCCTCACATCACCTGCAACTCCACAGTGCAGCGTGCTCCTCCTCGCTGTGGGTTTTGATGAATTCCCCTGCTCTGCCCCTCACCGTTCACCAAACCCGCTTCTCGCCACTCACTCTTCAAGGCCAGGTCTGTAGAGCATCAATGGAAGAAGGCACTCTGTAACCCCACCACCACCTACACAGGCACCGGGCAAACCCTGAGGACAGGGCACAATGGTTTCTAAGCCCTGGGTCACCGCACCTAGCCCACTGACCTGCTTACCAGGACAGCCTCAGGGCCAGAGTACAAACAGTGCCATAGCTAACGGGGGACAACTTCCTCATAGTGACCATATTCCAGATGGGCTAGTCATATCCCTGTGGCCACTTCAGCACCCCAGTGCACATGGAACCTTGGGCTGGTTATGACTGTTTAGTGGGAAATATTTGTCCAGACAATCTCCAAGGCCTTTTGTACTCTAAATTTCACCATTATATAACACTTATTATCTTAGAGTTCAAACCAAACATGACGTCCTGTTTCTCTATCTCAGTATTTGTCTGCCTCTCTCCTTACCTGCCTCCTTCCTTCCTTCTTGTCATGTGGTTACTTGCAGGTGTACCTACCTCAAAAACGTTATCTGTTCTATAAGGAATGGGCACCATGTTTGCCTCGTTCATGAGCCACAGGGCCTGCCATCCAGCAGTGGGTGCCCAGCAGGCTTTGTTTCCTACTTGAGGAGGAATAAAAGGCCAGGTTGGATGCTTGTTTAGAAAGCAAAATAATTCATTTGCTGAGGGAGAGAGAGGGGAGGGGAGAAGGAAAGAAAGAAGAGAAATATTGATTATGTGATGTCAAAGTGCCTGGGGCCTTAATAGACATTCAAAATTGGTCACATCACTTCAAATCAATAGCAGGTTTGATGCTTCTGACCTAAAACATAGCAGAGCCATGTGTTTAGGAAAATGTCTCCGAACACTTGGCCTGCTTCCTCAGGTGCCTGGGTCGCTGCTACTTGCTTCTCCACAGCCCGGAGATGACAGCAAGGAAACAAAGGGTTGTCAGGGACACAGCACCAACTCTCTCTGGTGTCACTGCCTGAAGCAATAACTTCATAGAGAGTCTTTCATGGCTGGGAGGGTGTGCAAGAGAAGGTGATGTGGGCTCTGAGGTTGGGAATGAAGCAGAGCTGAGCTGGGGACACAGGGCCCTCCCTGGTCTGAACAGGCCTGAGGGACCAGAAGGAAGCAGGTGAGGAAGTCAGTGAGGAAGAAACACTGCAACTGCCATGACTGGGGGGAGCGGGGGCAGGGAGCTGCAGCCAAGAGGACAGGGTGGGTCATTTCTAGAGGGATATTTGTCCCAGAACTTCCATCCATCCATGCACTGGTGTGCAGCAGTGCAGATGCATACATGTCTGCACACGTACACACACACACACGCATTCACATACATGGCTTGGTGGCCAAGCGTCAAACAGAAACAGGTCCCTGCCAAGGCTCTGAGCTCTGGCCGCACAGGTCTTGAGATTTTAAATTTTTTTTAATTTTTTAAAATTTTTTTATTTTTTTGGTTTTTCAAGGTAGGGTCTCACTCTAGCCCAGGCTGACCTGGAATTCACTATGGAGTCTCAGGGTGGCCTTGAACTCACGGTGATCCTCCTACCTCTGCCTCCTGAGTGCTGGGATTAAAGGCATGCGCCACCACGCCCGGCGGTCTTGAGCTTTTTGAATTGACTTGTTCCTCAGTTTCTGCATAGGTATAATGGAGATGTTCAGAATAACAACAAAACCATCTGCATCTTCATGCCTTGGCAAGATTAAAAGGTCCACTAGAGATAAATGTAGCACAGAGCTTGTAGCAAGCACTGCCCACAGGCTGGCTGGCTGTAGTAACCAGGAGGCTGGTAGGCCTCCACGAGAGAGCGGCTGTGTCTCCCGTTGCGCAGGGCAGCTGTCTGTTCATCTCTACAGAGGCTCCAGTTTGGCAGGCTGAGGCGTGCCAACGTCCACCCTAGCATCCGAGGCAACTCCATCAAGCTGACCCCAGGCCCCTGATGCTGCAGCTGCCTCTGCTCCACCCAGCCCCGTCGTGGCTCAGATACCCAGGCGCAATGAGACCTTGGAGTTCTGCCTCCATGTCTCCCCCAGGGGCAGTCCTGTGCCCACTGGCTTATAGGCACATGCACGTGGGTTGGGCCGAGTTGTGCAAAGTTCTTTTCCTCAGTTTTGTGGCTGTGTCAGCCCGCTAATCTGTTTTGACATGCTATCTAAATGGCTCTCCGATCAGCATACAGAAGAAGCCATCCATAAGTCATGTCTTTTATGCACATGTACTGGTGTGTACAAGAGAAAGAGTTATATTGGCCGTGAGAGGCTCAGTAAGAATGGCTGTTATTCTGGCGAACCCTGGGTCGCCATATTCACTCTACATATCAAATCCGCTCTCAATGCAGCCAGTTCCATCAGCTGTCAGGTTCTATTAAATATATCCTTCAGACCTACTGACCAGCTGACAGCAGAGGAACTCAAAACCATACACCCATCATTAGCATCATAAAATGTGAAATCAGCTGGAAGGGATGATAACAGAACTGAAAACAGAAGAGATGAAAATCTGCACCGCCCTTGTGTCCTTCTAAATAGAGCCCCCCACCCCAGTTACAAACACACCCATAAAACACTGAGTTGAGGCGGGAGGGGAAAGGCCAAAACAAAAACAAAACAAAGGTGGCCCTGTCGTATGCTTCATAACATGGGATGGGTCCTTCACCTTGTGTGAATGTGAGATTTGCATAAATGTTTCATGAGGTTAATACAATGCATAAACTGAAATGTTTATTAGGTAACATCTGTGCTGTTTTCCCAGATAATGTAGCGTTTCTTCCCAGTTGGTGAAATATACCCTATCATAGGGTTGGGTTGTTAAAATACTTGTGCAAAGGCTGTGATCATATTTTACACTTTTGCAAACGTTTGAATCCATCCAGAGAAAACTTATCCAGGCAAGAACTAGAGCTGGCTGCCACCTCAAAAGGTGTGAAAGCACCTTGGAGATGGGCCGATAAAGAGTCAGGCCCCAGAGACAAGAAAGATTCCAGTATGTGGACCACACTAGAGTAACCATCTCTTCAGTCTCTCTAAGTGTGGGTTTCTTTTAACACTCCAGGGGAATATGAGCTCTCTACCTCAGATGCATCAAGAAGCAGCAATGGGTCAGATGCCCATTGGCTTTGTACAGCTCCAATCTGATCATGATATTGGTTCCATATGAGACTCTTTAAAGCAAAAACAAAAAAAAAATTATGAGACCAATAATTTTTAATGAAACTTGGCTTAGCTCACAAGCAAGTCTTCTAGCAGATGAAACAGCAGCCCAAGTTGGAAACATGACTTTTCTTCTCTTCCGTGGGGATGAAAGAGAGCATCTTTTTAATTAGAGAAGACCCCAATAGATGGTTTGCATTATCTATTTTACGCAAATGGGGATGGAGGCCTTGTCTCTCTCACCACATGTCTCAGTGGGGCTTCCTCCTTCTCACATGGGTGTGGTACACTGTTCTGAGTCAGGAAGCTTTTCTGAGCCTCCTTTGTTTAGTTGGGTTTTGTGATGAAAGGTTTTATAGGAATTTGCTGCGAGTCCTTGTCCCCATAAACTCTGTAAGGATTTTGAGGGTAGAAAAAAATCACTAGAAAATGAGGATGGTTATCTATCTATCAGCTATCTATCTATCTACTTAGGTAGGTAGATGGATGAATAGATAGATATGTGTCTACATATCTATATATACAAATGCATGTTTATTCACTCACTCATTTGTTTATCTATCTATTATCTACCTGCCGATCTAATCATTCATCTATTGATCAGTCTGATTATGGATCCACCTAGCCCCTCTCCATCTCTCTTTTATGAGAAGTTTCCCTTGCAGGACCATAGTTCTTAGCTGCGAGGCTACCTCCCACATTGCAGGATATCCCTCAGCGTCCCTCACCTCTACCCAGTGAATGTCAGGAGCAAAACACCTCCAGTTAGAGCAGCTGTCCCTTGCGGGGAGGGAGCAAAGATTCCCCTGGTTGGATTGTATTAATACTGTCAAGGCTTTGAAAATTTGTTTGGTCCTGAATCTGGGTGTCCCCTGCAGGATTATTTGCTTCAGGACAAGGGTGACTTTTTATCTCCGTAGCATGTGACTCAATTCATATCCAGTGGTGCGGCTCTGCCTATGTTGGAAGTGTCATGTGTAGAGCGCAGAGGACGACACCACTGTGCATGGTGCTAAGTACTACCCCTGCGGAGGAAGGACCCTCTTTGTGTGCCATGTGACAACCAGAGCCCCAGGTAGGGAAGGAGAGCTTGCAGGACGCGTGCCCTGAGCCTGGCTCCTGGTGTTCTCCCAGGGCTCGCACTGCTCTTCCAAGCTGTTTATTTACACATCTCAACTTGCCTTTCTTCCCACGTGTTTATCTGCTCTACCAGAACACCAGCTGCACGAGAACAGACAACAGGGACCTTGGTGGCCTGAAGTGACAGTATGGCACTTTGGCCAGATTTAAGTGCCTTGAGATCAGATTCCTGCAGCTGAAACCCAAGGTCAGTTGCTTATGAGCTGAGCTGACGTTGGGCGCTCAGTAAGCCTCACTAAGCTGAACTTCCTAACTGTAAAATAATGAATCATCATCAAATAATGAATCAGGATCATCATCGTTGTTGTTGTCGTCATCAGACCAGCTCCCTTCTGAAGGGAATAAGATAGTGCTATCACGTAAGAGGCACTTGACAAACATCAGCTGTCACTGCTCACCCTCTGCAGTGTGACATTAGCCAGAGTCAGACGTGGCACAGGGAGAATCACCATATTGGTGAAATGCACCTTCTCTAATTTTAAATTTCTTCTCTTAGAGTTGACATCTGTTATGTAACAAATCCCCCCTTTTAGGGAGCAACAGTCTGATAAAATGTTTGGCTTGGGATGTTTTTTTTTTTTTTTTTTTGCTTTGGTTTAGTTTGGTTTTTGGATATTTTTGTTGTTGCTGTGGTGGTTTTGGGGTGGGGAGGTGTTTGTTTTTGAGACAGGGTTCCACTACATAGCCAGACTGGTTTCAAAACGGAGATGCTCCTGCCTCAGCCTCCCAAGCATTGAGATTACAGGCATGTAACCGGCATCCAGCTTCAAATGCTTGCTTCTAAGAAACGAATCATACTAACATATGTGCATGCAAGGTCTGGGCTTAGAAACAACCCGCCCCTATTAACATTGCTTGGTGACACCCCACTGGTGGCATGCCTTTATTCAGGAACTCCCACCCACAGAGACGTCACCAGTCTCTGAAACTCCTTGTTTCCTCAAAAAAAAAAAAAAAAAACTCTTTCCATCTGTGGGACTCTGTCACACCCCAAACCCGACACAAGCCAGAGAGGGAGGATGCAAGTGGAGAGCCTGGATGGGGAGAAGGTTCAGCTCTGGAAAGGAGAAATAGCCACACTAGCCGCCACCTCCCGCATCCGTGGCAGATCGCCATTTGTAAGAAACGTGCTCCCTCAGAGAAGAAAAGAGATGTAATTATGTTGTTCATAATGAATTCTGGAGGAAACAAAGAATTAAAGATGAAGAACTCTGGAGACCAGTAGGGCCGTTTGGATCATCCGAGCCGCCCTAGAGAAGATGCATAGCCGATCAAACATTTGTGGGGATCACAAGAGGCCCCCCCGGGCCCCAGGGGTGCTCAGGAGGCAGGGAGAGCACTGTGGAGCCCCGGCCAGCACAGTCTGACTTTTATTAAAGAAATTACACGCTCCTCGCAGCTTCCACTCACATCAATAATATCAACTTTTGGACAAACGGTTTTCTCCGGGGAGCAGGTTCTGAGTCGGCCTCCTAATCTTCTTTCTTTGAAGTATCCAAGGGCTTAAAGCATGGGTCAATATTGGGGCCTCTGGCCTTTGTGGGAGGGGGCTTGAAAGGGTCCTGCCTGGAGGGGGGTGAGACCACCGGCATGCAGAGCCCCTCACAGGCCACTGTTTTCATGCAGCCTATTTCCAGGGGCCTGGTGGCCATGGACCAGCTAGAACCTGACTGAAAATTCCCTGAGGTCTGCCATGTTCCCATGGAGCCATAGCTCCAACACAGGCTATGCTCATTGCTGTTGACTTTTAAGAATAATAATAATAATAACTAATCTGAAAATACAATTCTGGTATTTGTTGCACTGTAAACTATGGATCTAGAATCTTTAAAAATTACCATGAGAAATAAATGTATTAAGATCTTTCTATATTGTTTATATCAGCATTTCCCAAGTATTTGTTGACATACCAGGCATTAGGGTGCAGACCCTGAGCTGCTCATAACACGGGGTCCTTGTATGCTCATCGTAGGGACCCAGGGAGATTAGTATTGTTTTTATTTTGTTGGACTGAGACTCTGTGTTTAACCTATGGGCTATTAAGTTTTTGTGGCCAAGTGAGTGTGTAAATTCAGAGATAATCAAGATGAACAGGTTTTTGTTACTGTAGGAATTCTCAGTCTTTTAAGATGCAGATAACTTAGAAATCTCCAAGAGGAAGAATAGAATACGGACACTTCCCCAAAGTGACCATGGAACACGTTCATCCTGGTGTGTTTCTAAAAGCTAGTGTTCTATGGGAACCTTGCTAAGGAGGATCAGGTTCCCAGGGGGACACAGAAGCATCACTCTGTGCAGGGTCACAATGCCACCATACTGACCATCACCTGATTTTGTGTAAAATGAACTGTTATGTTTGCTTTTTGCATGTGTGTGCTTGTAGAATATGTGTGGTATGGTGCATGCGTGTGTGTGTGTGTGTGGCATGGAGTGTGTGTGTGTGTTGTATATGTATGTGGGATGGTGTGTATGTGTATATGTGTGGTATGGTGTGTATCTGTGGTATATGCACATGTATGTACAGATAAGCACAGCCAATCCGCATGTGCAGAGGCCAGCAAAGACCAATAGGTGCCCTCCTCTGTCACTCATCCATGTAGCTCCTTGAAACGGTCTCTTCCTCTCTCTCTCTCTCTCTCTCTCTTTCTCTCTCACAACCTGGAGCATGCTGCTTTGAATTGGTGACTCATAACAATTCTCCAATTTCTACCTCCCCACCCTCCCCCCACCACACGACTGTCCTTACAGACTTATGTCGCCATGCCCAACTGTTTGCGTGGGTACTGGGGCTCAAACTCCAGCAGTCTCAGGCCCTCTCAGGCCTTCATGTGTAAGCAGCAAGCTCTCTTGCCCACTGAACCAGCCCCTGAATTGTTATATTTCTAAAAACCACTTTTCAAAATTGCAAATATCAGAGCTGAAACCCTGACATAGATCCAGGCTCATAACATGTTGGGCACTAAAAATCATAGGAATATTTTGTCAGATCTTTTCACCACTTATGGAAAGTCACACCAATCTCATTTTGTTTTACCCTCTGGAAAATTTCCTACCCATGGCTCTTCTAGTAGAATGAACAGGTTTTTCTTGTTATAGGAATTCTCACCTCAGACAGATCAGCAAACTAGAACCCAAAGGCTAAATCTGGCTAGCCACTTGTGTTTGTAAATAAAATTTTACTGGAACACAGCCATAGTCACTCATTTTTTTCTAAATACTTTTATTTATTTATTTTCAAGCAGAGAGAGACAGAGAGAACAACATGCCAGGGCCTCTAGTCACTTCAAATGAACTCCAGATGCATGTGCCACTTATTGTACTTCTGGCTTTTTGAGGGTACTGGAGAATCGAACCCAGGTCATCAGGCTTTGTAGGCAAGTGCCTTAATCACTGAGCCATCTCTCCAGCCCATGGTAACTCATTTAAAAATTGTCTATAGCTGCCTTTATTCTGTGACAGCAGAGTTGGGTGATTGTGACAGAGACTTCAGGCCCACAAAGCCCAAAATATGCCCTTGAAAAAAAAGTCCCCAAATCCTTACCTTATCACAGCCTGTTTGCAATGATCACAGAGCCAGGCTTCAATTCAAAGATTCTCCAACAGGGGGCACTGCCTAATATAGCATAAATTCAACTGGAGCCATGGCCATGATAGAGCCACTTTCTACTTTCAGAAACCCATGTGTTATGGGTTGTTTTTTCCTCCAATAGGGAAAAGGAAGACACCAGCATTTCCTTAGGTGTCTATCTGACTACCATTTTTACATTCCTTCAGGTCATCCTCCTTTACATCTAAATAACTCCCGCTTGTCCGTCACATCTCACTTTAGGAGACACCTCCTCCAGGAAGCATTTCCTGCTTTCCCCTCGCTGGCCCAGTGCTCTCACTGCAGAGTGAGTGTACCTGCCCTGCTCTGCCCTGCCCATCTGATTGTTGCTTTTCTCCTTCTGAGATATTCCTGGCTGCTCCCTTACCACTCACCTTCATGAGGCAGACAGTTTCATGGCAGTGAGGGGACTGTCCTTGATTTTCTGTGATGCCTTTAATTGATGCTCCATCTGTGGCATCTCTTCACTGACTGTGTCCCGTGGCCTTGCTTCCAGGTGGCTGGAGAAATGACTTAGTAGTTAAGACACTTGCCTGCAAAGCCTAAAGATCCAGGTTCGATTCCCCAGTAACCACATAAACAAACTAGATACATAAGGTGATGCATGCGTCTGGAGTTGCAGTGCCCATTCTCTCCCCCTCCTCCCTCCTTCTCTCTCTCTCTCTCTCTTTCTATTTCTCTAGCAAATAAATAATAATATTTTAAAAAAAAAGAGTGGGGAAGTGGAAGAAGAAAGGCCAGGAGGAAGTCAATGGGCATGATCTTAGAGCCTAGGAAGAGAAGAATGCAGAGAAGCTAAGGCCACCATGGTAAGCATGGGGGGACCTTGCTAAGCCAGGAGTCCCAATACTAGTCACTCAGAGTTTGGCACCTTTAGTATCCTGATAGCTTCCCAAGAAGCAGCAAAGACTTAAATCCCCCAAATAATAAATGTTTAAAGTCATAACCAGGACTATATTGTGCTTTGGAGTCACTCAGAGACATTGAACTGAGAGGGGAGGGTCCCACTGAGAAGTTTGCAACTTTGGGCTCCCTGAAAATTGTTCTTCCAAAGCAAACCCACATGAGTGTGGGGTTTTCACTCAACAGCACACTTGGGTGGGATGGGAAGATGGCCCATCAACTAAAAGCACTTGCTTGCAAACCTGTTGGCCCCAGTTTGATTTCTCAGCACCAAAATAAAGCTGGAGGCAAAGTGGCACATGCATCTGTGATCCCAGCGCACCTATGGGAGGTGGGACCAGGAGAGAGTCAAAGCTCGAGGACCAGCCACACTGTCTCACACAGCAGCAAAAATATCAACAACAACAAAGAGCAACAAGGGAGACCCTGTCTCAATCAAAGTGGAAGGAGAGGACAAACCCCCTGAAGTTGTCCTCAGACCTCAATATGGTCCTCTCTCTCTCTCTCTCAAACACACACAACACACACACACACACACACCGTACACATCTACACATACATATGGATACACACACACATAATTAAGAAAAAACGAACAGTGGGAAGCAGTGGATGTGACAATACCCAGCCGCTGGCCTGAGCTTTCCCAGAGCTATCTGGGTCATAATGCTCCAGTCATGTTGGGTGATTGCTGGCCTCCAGGCTGATCTGGAGAGGCGACGGTGTCCCTCTGCTGTAACTGTCTTCTCAACTGCCTGATGGTGTGGGGCGGTGGTGAGACGGTGGACTGGCGTGTTGACGGAGCACAAGCAGTCCCTGGCTGGGCGGAGGCCTTCCAACATTATTCCGGGCCTCACAGGACAGCCCATGCTGTGTCCTCCTTGGGGCATTTTTCACAGCAGCGTCACGCAGCCCCTCTCTCTGCATTTTCTTTTTTTTTTAATTTTTTTTTCATTTTTATTTATTTATTTGAGAGTGACAGAGAGAGAAAGAGGCAGATAGAGAGAGAGAGAGAATGGGCACACCAGGGCTTCCAGCCACTGCAAACGAACTCCAGATGCATGCGCCCCCATGGCTAATGTGGGTCCTGGGGAATTGAGCCTCGAACCGGGGTCCTTAGGCTTCACAGGCAAGCGCTTAACTGCTAAGCCATCTCTCCAGCCCTCTCTCTGCATTTTCATCATGTGGATGTTCCTCCCTGTGTCCCACCTTCCGCCTGCCTGAGACTGTATCTGCAGCCCTCCCACCCCCCTAGTCTCACAGCAGAGGCAGCACATGTCTCTGGCTTCTGTAGACCTTAAAACAGAGCAGAGGGTGCAACTATCACTTTGGGGCAGAAAAAAGCCAAAGTAGAATGTCCTCCTCAGCTTCCTCAGGCACAGCACTCACACTCCAACATTTGTCACATGCAAATGATCGGGCTATTCCTCCTCATGATAAATTTCACATCAGCCCTGCTGATTCGGGTTTACTACGTGCCCGGCAGCACTTCCTTTGTTAAGCCGCACTGTGACCATCATGCTTTTTGGTGAACTCACAGTTGACATATTCTGCAGCCAATAACCCAAATGCCGCCCCGTGGTGTATGGCTATCCCATCCTTCCCCACGGGGGTCAGTACAGGTGCCATTATCCAGGCCCTGGGTAGCCCCCTGCCTTGATTCCCATGACATACAACTCCAGAAAGAAGCCATTGACATTGTACCTGTGCCCAATGCTCTCAGAAATTGTGCCTTGTCCACCATGTCCCTGGGAAACTGCACGGTGAATCCAGAGGATTTTCTGGGCCAGATGCCAGGGACTACTTGAAGTTGCTTATTAAAGGCTGTGGAAGCTGCAGCAGGACTTGAGGGGAGGTATACCCATGGCCTTAACCATTCTGTCCTCTGATACTGAAAACAAATCTATCTATCTATCATATATAAATTTGAGACAGAGTCTCACATGGTAGCCCAAGCTGGCCTGCAACTCACAGCAATCCTACTATCTCAGCCTCCTAAATGTTCTGTGTTGTGTTCCTTAGGTTCTATGCTGATCATCCCTACCCAAGGCCCTATGGCAGAAGCATCTTTAGTTTTAGCCAGCCGGGTCCAGCTGTCAGGTGATACTCGCAGAAAGGGGACAGCCTGGATCCCTTAGCCCCCCCCCCCGAGTTGAATTACATACACGCCAGTTTCAGTAAGGAAAGATGAGACCCTGTGGAAGATGGGGGTGTATGCTCTGGGGGGCAAGGACAGAGCGAATCAGAGGGAGGTCTCCTCTCTATAATTTGTCTGCTCCCCAGTAGCTGTGAGAGGAGCTCTCTTATCAGCTGGAGAACTCAGCCAGCCGGGCAGGGTCGCATACCACACGGTAGCTGCACCGGGATCGGCTGTCTAGCCAAGAACAGGCTGGTCATTGTTTCTGCAGGGCTGGGGGTGCTGCCTTGGGGCGGAGGATCCAGGGTGGATGCAATTATGGGATTTTTTAAAGGTATAGAAATTGTATCTCCTGCCATGGACCATGGGAAAACGACTGGAAGGAAATAGGTTGTTGAAAGAGGCAAGTGGGATCATTTTTATTGCTGGCAAGTCCTGTTCCCAAAAGTGGTCCTATGAGCTCACATGCCTCTTGCTATTGCAGGGACCACCCGGGATATTAAATTGTCTGTTTAATCTTCCAACCGAGAGTTCATCTTCTCCCTACATCTTCTCCCATAAGGACTCCTAGTCCTACTCTTGGAGTAGGCAGAATCCTTATATATCATCTACCTGTCTATCACCCACCCATCCACTCACCTGTTCTCCTACCTCCCATCTTCTCGTCTATACCCACATCCATCTTTCCCCCTATCCACTCTTCCATCTATCCATTCCCCCCTCCTTTCCACCCAACTCTCCATTTACCCACCCACCCGTCCATCTACCCACCCACCTATCTGCTCACCTATCTATCCATCCACCTACTCATTCACCCACCTACCCAGCGAGCATTTCTTCAGCACATACCACCTGCCACCCAGTAATGAGCAGGAGGAACAAGCTCCCCGCTCTCATGGTCGACGCGCGGCTGGGAAAGATGGACAACAAGTCCACAAAACAATGATGGGGTAAAAGTGAGCACCGAAAGAGAGAAAGCCCAATGCAACCTGGGAAAACAAGACAGGAGGCCTGGGCTGAACAGGAAAGATCTCTTGTAAGAGGTTAGAAAGCTAAATGACAAGGAGTCACCTATACAGAACTTGGTGGTGGTGGTGTGTGCGCATGCAAAGAGCACCATAAACAGAGAGAGCAGCACATGTTGGGTGGATTTTCAATAGTGGAAATAAGCCTGATGGATTGAAGGTGCAGAAAGGAGACCAGCGAGGCCGGCGCAGAGCAAGCGATGCAAAACCCCACTCCTTTGGATTAAAAACGACACAAAGGCTAATAGAAAATAACCCAGAGCAGAGAGACTCAGATAAAGACCCTCTCGACAACTCCACTGGCAACAGTTCAGGTCTTCCATGAAATGGTCAGCATCAGTCTAGATTCTTGCTGAGGCTAAATCACTGCCTCTAGAGTCAGCCAAGTTCACGGGCACCTCTGGGACTGTGTGTATCTCAAGGGCAAGGCTTGCTTGGGGTGACGTCTTCCTGAGGGGGTCCTGCCTAAGTGCTGAAGGGTTTGACACTCTGTCCGCCAAACAGCGTGGTGCTGCCGCTTTCCCCTGGGCGATGTGGCCGTCCCAGCCGGTTCTTGCCCAGCAGTCAGTACACAGGGCATATTTCAAACAGGGAGACTTTGAAGTATATGTTCTCTTAAGGCTTAACAATGTCAAGCTTCATAACCCAAGAACTGGCTTGCTGGCTTCCTACTTTAAATTGCTCATAATTTGAAACATGCAAACATTTCCACTTTATCAAGCAGGGCTACTAAACATATTATTGCTGGAACCTGCATGTTTTATGGTCTCCATACAGCCAGAGAGCTGACTTTTATTAAAATAGACTGTTAAGAGGCTCAACTCATTATGGAATCTTCCAGGCCTCAGAATGAAAGAGTTTTGTTTATTCTAAGGGCAGGAAAAAGGGGGGGGGGTGCTGGGAAGAGGAGGAAGATGATTCTGTGTGTTCTGTGTGTGTGAGTGAGTGTGTGTGTGTGTGTGTGTGTGTGTGTACTGGGGGAAAGGTGGGAAAACAGCAGGGACCACCAACAGTCTCAGGTCCTGGTCCCCACTGCTTTGCCCTAGTTTGCTGCCTGTCGTCTGTTCAAGGCCCAGAATTTGTGGGGCTGTTACAGCAGAGCCAGCTCTGGATTACAGATGAATGGAATTTAGAAAAAAGAAAAAATACTCTTACCTGGCAGGAGTCTCAAGGCCTAACAAGGATGTTAAAAATGAGACCTAATGAAGAAGCATACTTGTGTGACAAGATTTTTTTTTTTTTTTTTTTTTTTTTTTTTTTTTTTTTTTTTTTGGTTTTTCAAGATAGGGTCTTGCTATAGCCCAGGCTGACCTAGAATCTGGAACTTACTATGTAGTCCCAGGGTGGCCTTGAACTCATGGCGATCGTCTTACCTCTGTCTCTCCAGTTCTGGGATTAAAGACATGCAGCACCATGCCCGGCTACTTGCAAAGATTTTTGAAAGGAGCTTGAAGGTCAAGTACATTTCTGTTGCTTTTGTGTGTTCCTGGGTTGGGGAAAGGCAGTAGACAGGATATTAAGGTTGGAACAGCCGAGTGTCTGCAAAACCCTGGGGTTGATTCCTTAGAACAGAGAGAAAAGGAAGGAAGGAAGGAGGGAGAGAGGGAGGGAGGGAGGAAGGGAGGGAGGAAGGGAAGAGAAGGGCAGGGGAGAGAAGGGAAGGGAAGGGAGAAAGAAGGAAGGAAGAAAAAAAACCCACTATGTTAACAAAACAATTCCACTGCATTCAGTTAGCTTCGTCAAGACACTGCCTCAGCCTACTGGGAGGCTAGTTCCCTTAAACCTGCATTCTGTGAAAGCACTTTGGGTGGAAGAGAGGGTCCTAGCTCTCTTTGCATCCCAGTTGTGCCTGCACATAGGCCCTAACCCCAGGCACGACCAGCAAGTGCATGAGAGATACCAACTGAAACTAGCAGAACCTCCCAGCTGAGCACAATTAACTCGCAGAAGGATGATTGCTGTTTGAGGCCAAGAGGTGCAGTGATTGGGTGTGTAACAATTACTAACCAACATACCATTCCTGGCTCCCTTAATCCTTTCAGGGGTTTTGTGAAGAGAAGTTCTCGGGGGGAGTCATCCTGATCATGATGACGATGACAGCTGTCCTATGCGGAGCACAGAGAATGCAACAGGTATTGTATTTAAGTATTTGTGTTTGTACATGACCCCTAAGGCAGATTCTGTTGTAGCTCCCACTTTACAGATGAGGATGCCAAGGCTCAGAATCTGGGTCTGGAGTCCATATTTTACATTCCTACCTGATACCACTTCTACAGTCTGATTCACAGCCAGCCCTGTCTCTCTTCCTAGGCTTTGCATGTGTCCCCAGAAAAGCATATGTTAGCAATTTAATCCCCAGGTTGGGGATGTATTTTAGTTGGTAGAGTGCTTTCTAATATGCACAAAGTCTTGGGTTCTATCCCTAGCACTATATGGTCATACTTGGCTCCATTGTGAATCCAATGACAGCCTGAGCTACATTAAACCTGGCGATGAGAAAGAGGGGAGGAAGGGATGAAAGAAGGAAGGGAGGGAGGAAGAAGGAAAGGAAAGGAGGTAGGAAACTAATCTCAATGAAGTAGTGTTGGGAGGTGGATCCTAAAGAGAAGTGTTTGAATTTCATGGGCCCCATAGACATGAGTATAATAGTGCCACATAAAAATATTTTTATTTATTTATTTATTTGAGAGCAACAAAGAGAGAGAAAGTGGGAGGGGGGCATATGCTGCAAACAAACTCCAGACACATGCAACACCTTGTGCATCTGGCTTTTGTGGGTCCTGGAGAATCGAACCTGGGTCCTTTAGCTTAGCAGGCAAGTGCCTTAACAACTAAGCCATCTCTCCAGCCCAGTGCCACATAAAAAGGGCTTTATACTCCTGTATTGTTCTTGCATTCTCTCTTCTCCTCCTCCTCCCTCTTCCACTCTCTCCCAACATTCCTCACTCTCTTGTACCAGCTTAACTTCTGCCTTGCTCCACCAATGGCAGAGCACAAACCCCTTCACCTGATTCTAGCCCCGTGCATTTAGACTTTCTCCCCTCCAGAACTGTGAGTGAAGCAAGTTTCTGTTGTTACAAAATACCGGGTGTTGGGTGTTCTTTTGCAGCAGCACAAATGGACCAGAACATCTGTAAACCACTGCTGCGGACACGAAGTCTTGCACACAGGAAACGTTCGGTGTCACTTAGCACAGTCATCCGCGGCACCTTCTCTGCAGTCACTCTCCACCCTGCACGGACTAGGCCTCACCTGGGTGTCCAGGGCTGGGCCAGAGTCCAGCAATGTCTCCAGAGCCTGACGCGAGACCCTCTGCCCCTGCTTCCCTTGGAGAAGCCTTCAGTTGCCAGTGAGTTCCTTTCACCTCTGTAGCCAGGGTGCTTGATGCCACAGGCAAGCCCGTGTGACCAAAAGAAGTGATGAGATGGGTCTAAAGGGACACACGGATGGGCAGAGAAGCACACTACATTCAGATGCACATGCTCCCTGGAGTCTGTCTTTCATGTTATATCATGTACCATTCTCGTGTCTGTGATTTTGTGCTTGGCCTGGCTACCGGGCAACGAGAGGAGAGGAGTCAGGTCCGGCTGTGGAGGAGGTTGGAAAGGTGTTAACAAGCTATAAATGACCTTCCCAGCCTATTCAGGCATAAGTAATGTCCTCAAATTGCCTACAGTCAAAACTGCCAATTCCGAGCTGATTGCGATGAATCAGGCTCCCCCTATCCGCAATAATGTGATCAATTTCTCATTTCGCTGAATAAATAAGCTGGAAGATGGGGAGCTGTCTCTGACCCACCGTTAACCTTCTGCCTCATTATTCATATCAGACCTATGACATACATGTAAGAAATCCCTCGTTCAATTTTAGCTAATTATTTGTTAGGACTGAGGGCTCTGTGAAGTGTTACTGATGGTACAAGTGCCCAGGGACCTTCCGGCGCAGAAATCAGATGGAGCAAGCCTTTGTCTGCGAGAGGAAGACTGGCGCGGCCTCCTCTGCTTCCCCAGCACGAAGCTGACGGCGGCATGTTCGTGTGCTTGGCCGGGTTACTTGTCTCTGCATGTGACATGTGTGTTTTGTGACATTGTTGGTCATTGTCACCGTTTATCTTTTTATTACACTTTGTGAAGGTCGTCTTCACAACTCCGTGTCCTTGTCGGCAACAATTCGGCAGCTGTGTTTCCCTCCCCTTTCCCTCCCCTCCCTGCCCCACCAGCCCAGCATCTCCTGGTGTACACGTGGAGGGGCTAGAACTTCGGAAAACCTCAACAGTTCTCACATAAGGGACTGGGCAGATGATTTAATAGTTAAAGATGCTTGTTTGCAAAGCCTGCCAACCTGGGTTCAATTCCCTAGCACAGAAAGTGGCACATGCATCTGGCATTTGGTTGTAGTGGCAAGAGATCCTGGCATGAGTATGTGTGTGTACACACACACACACACACACACACACACACACACACACGTAAATAAATGAAATAATTTTTTTTTATTTTTGGGCAATCCCAACAGACTGGCCTTTTTTTTTTTTTTTTAAATAGGAGAGCAAGAGAGAGCACTGCTGTTGCAGGGCCTCCAGTCCACTGTAATCAAACGCCAGATGTGCGCACTACCTTGTGTGCATGTGCGACCTTGTGCATGCATCATCTTGTGCATCTGGCTTATGTGGGATCTGGGGAGTCAAAAGTGGGTCATTAGGTTTTGCAGACAAGCACCTTAACTGCTAAACCATCTTTCCAACCCTGAAACATTTTTTCAAGTGCTCACATAGAGTTGGAGAAATGGCTTAGCAGCTAAAGAGTTTCCCTGAGAAGCCTAAGGACCGAGGTTTTGGCACACCCATTCTCTCTCTGCCTCTTTCTTTCTCAAAATAAATAAATAAAATTAAATAAAAATAAGTGTTCACATAAGTTGGACATAGTGGCATACTCCTGAGCCCCAGCAATCAGGAGGCTGGTGCATAAAGATTGTCATGTGTTTGAGGCCAGTCTGGGCTACATAGCAAGATTCTGTTGCAATAAAATATAACAAATGAAACAAAAAAAAAAAAAGAATGGTTCCTTGAATTGCTTTGATCAGCTGGGTGAGGGAGGATAAACTCATGGAGCACAGGCCTAAAGGAAGTGATGAGCCTGAGGAGATCAAGGAGGCTTCTGGAGGTGACCCCAGAGGATGCAGGGCTGTGACTCAGGGCAAGAGTCAAAAGGGGGCACGATGGTAGGAGGAGGGAGCAGCAGCATGTTGGGTACCTAGGAGCTGATTGAACATGGCTGGCTAAGAGCAGCTTAGTTCCTGAGAGGTAAGGAAAAGGCCACAGAGATAAGTGGCACCCTACCACGGAGGGTGTCATCTGTCCCTTTAGAGACAGAATGTGGGTCACATTACTGCTGGAATGCAGGTCTGGGTTTCAGACATGAGTCAGGATGCCCCGAGCAATGACAGTGTGCAGGGTCACTGTATGTAAAAATCACCTCCAGGAGCTTTGGTTTGGGATCTTCAGCCGAAGGTCTCTTGAAAGCACATGAACACATTAGCCTGGCATCTTGGGACGATGTCGGTTGTCTGCGGTTGAGGGTTAGGAAGAGGGTACAGCAGGGATGGACACTCCTCCATGCAGAGGGTGGGCTGAGGACGGAGGTATGGAGTCATGTCTATCTTATAGACACAGAGATTGAACCAAGCAGTCAAGGGGCCCTTTACCAGGCATTAGCAGCCATTAGATGGTAGCCTTACCTGATGGGTTGGCAAAAGAGTTCTAGTGTGAACCTAGTGTTGCTGTTTTCCATACAGAAAATGTGTTTGCTGTTGGGGAGACAGGAGAGGCCCCAAAGTTCATGTCCAGAATAGAAAGCTCTAGAAAAGAGAGAAGTTGTTAATTTAGGATAGATGGTTTCCTGGGGTCTGGTGTGTCTGGATGATAGAGCTAAGAAATCTATTGCTGAAGTATGGTAACCCAGGGTGTTAAATGACCAAGAATCAAGATGTTCTTCCCCTGTATGATAATGCCTGGTGAAGGCTCCTCACAGGCATTACAAACCCCCTGCCCTAGCCACAGATGCCCACAGCATATGCCAAGCTTGTTTTGCTTCAGAGCTCTGCACCTGCTTTCCCCTCTGCCTAGAACATTCTTCCCTTGAAGAGTCACATGCTCCATCCCTTCCTTCACTCGTGTTTCTGCTCCAATGTAACCTCCTCCAGAGGTCCTCTCCCATGTAGCTTCTCCCCTCCACCTGCCATTGTCTTTTCCTATGGCTGTCACTTCGTAATCTCCTCCTGCCCTCTTGCATAGGAGCTTCTTGAGGAGAGGTTCTCCGTCTCTGGTGCCATTGGTACAGGTGATGTTGGACCCACTCTGTGGACTGAATCATTAGTGTTTGACTCCCACATGGACTGAGCCATCAACTTGGAAGTCCCTCTTCCTATGGAGGGTGCTCAGAGAGGCATCACCATGACAGAATAAGGACAGAACATGGCACTCATACCCTGTACCAGTGTCCCCTCCCTCCCCAGTTCCTCTGAATTCCTGAGAAGATCAAACCCAGCATGAATCTGGGTAAAGGCTATGAGCCCAGTAGAGGTTCATATGGGTGAGCAATGGCTGAGTGACTTGAATTAGCAGCCACATCAACGATGTCCGGTACCAGGGTCAGAAGTGGCCCTCAGCCAGAGGGCAGGAGCATAAGGGACACTGCCATTGTCATTATTGGAGCTACCATTAATTGAATATTTATAAAATTTATTATTTGTTTTTTCAGGCATGGTCTAATCATTTCACATGCATTCTATCACTTAGCTCCCCATTAATTGAGAGTATTATTTGCCATATTTTACATATAAGGGGAAAAAAGACCCAGAGGGACCCAGAGGTGGAACAAATGTCCAAAGATGATACACTCCAAAGCTATGGAGTGGTCAGGATTACAATCCAAGCCACTTATCTCCAGGGCTGCCCTGGGCTGTCCTGGGAGCAGGAAGTGGAACAGATCCTCCATCCGTTCATAGGTGGGCAACATCTGTTAAAGAGGGATGAGACTGTTGTAGAGAATTGCCTACAATAAGGGAGAAGAGTATAAAGAAGAGGAGGAGGAAAAGAAAGAGGAGGATGATGAGGAGGAGACAAAGGAAGAAAGACAGCAGCAGGAGGAGATGAAAGTCAAATTCTTGCCCTGGAGACGCCTGTCTGATGGGGGCAGCATAACCCATTTGCTTGCACAGTCATTAACTCCGTCACCTCTTGGGCCCCATCTTCCAGCAGGAGGGCCTTGTGCAGACAGCATCACTGTTCTGGAACATGCTGTCTCATGGACAAGGGTGAACCTGGTACCTGGCCCATCTCAGAGCTGAGGGCAAAGTGTAGCAGCTGAGAGTCCTCTGGATGTCAGCCTAGGTCTGAAGAGCCAAGAGCCTGAAGGTGAAGGAGTTGAAGGAGGGGAGGAGAATGCCACAGCACCATCTTAGGAATGCATATGCCAGGGAAGAGGGCACATAGGAGGGGACAAACTTTTAATTTCAAGGAAGAGTCTACAATGAGGCCCAGACAAGAAAGGAATCAGGGCTGGTGAGATGGCTTAGTGGTTAAGATGCTTGCCTGTGAAGCCTAAGGTCCCAGGTTTGATTCCCTAGTACTCATGTAAGCCAAATGCACATGGTGGTACATGCATCTGGAGTTCAGTTCATTTGCAATGGCTAGAGGCCCTGGCATGCCCATTCTCCATCTCTCTCTCTCTCTCTCCCTCCCTCCCAAATAAATATTTAAATAAATAAAGTAGCTAAAAACCGGAATCAGTTGCCCAATGATCCCCATCAGGACCCACAATGGGCTGAAACTACCCAGGAACACAGAGCACACGTCTCCTTCAAGTTCACAAGTCCACCGTGGGCCATCGGCAGTGCCTCGTCAGATCACATCATAAACATGGCCCCATTGTGTTCCTAGTATTTGGAAGTAGCTTAGTCTTTAGAGAGCCAAAGCAAATATTTTCTGAGTCTGGTATGGCTCCAGGGGGAGGGGACAATGTGTGGTCAGGTTGTTGACCTTGAGCTGTTGAGACTCAAGAGCCACATGGCAGCCTTCCATTCTCAAGCCAGGACAGGGTGGGAAAGTGGCCTCCCACCCTGGCTATGGAAGGAAGTGGCCCAGAGACCGTCCTTTTCTCCACTCCTGACGGTCCCTTTCATAAAGTCGCCTTCACATGTGGTTTGAATTCACCACAGACTCCATTTTGATGTTGATGTTACTTTTCACATGTCTTAGGATTCCTTCAAAAATCTGTGACAATTGGCCGGGGACCTAACATCGTTGCAAATCTGTCTTACCCCTGAGTGGTCCGGGGAGAGGGCTGAACCCTAACCAGGCAGGAAGTATGTGAGGATGATGTTCATGTAACCAGAGCTCCCTTTCTACCCGTCAGCTCGCACTGTCTGCACTGCTCTGGAGCCAGGGATTGGTGGACAGTACCTCAGCAGCTGATTTATATGACCACTTTCTTGTCTGAGTTCACCCATCAATTTCTATGCATCCAAATCAGTTTGTGGAAAAATTCACATGAATTCCTGAATCTGGGGGGCCAACAAGGTCCGCTGTGAGATGCAAGACAGACTTTTCCTGTGACACTAGAAAAATTCCCAGCTCTCCTCAGGCCTCCCTTCCGGTCTCCAGCCACAGCCTCACTTTTTCCATGGCCTTATCGATTCCTGATAGGCAGGGCTAACCCTGCATTGGAGGGAAGAAAACCTGGGAACACAAAGTGTCCCCCACCCCACTCAGGAAGAGACCCACCGAGGCTCCAAGCTGGACCCTGAAGTATGACATCAACACCAGACACTCTCCTCTTTCCCTGCACATGTGAACTGTGGGACAGGAGAAGCTGACATAGACCAAAGCCTCCAATACCCTGTCAAAGCCTGGTTTTAGCCCCTAAAATGGAAATTTCTGATATTCTAAAAAATGATTATACATTAATTTTGATAAAATAATAGATTTCATTTTGATCTTTTCATGCATTTACATAATATGCTCCCTTTATCACCTCTTCCTCTAGTCCCTTTCCTATTCCTTACTACATTTCCTTAAATCTACATTCCACATATGAGAGAAAACATAGATTTGGGTCTGGCTTATTTCACTTAACGTGATGATTTATTTTCCTACAGATAGCATGATTCCATTCTTCATAGTTGAATAAAATTCCATTGTGTATATGTATCCCATTTTTTTTCAATCTATTCATTTGTCGACAGGCATCTAGGCTGTTTCCATTTCTTCTCTATTGTGAATTGTGCAACAGGAAACATAGATGTACAGGTATGTCTATGCTGTGCTGAGCTGAATCCTTCAGGTAAAACTAGGACATGTGGCAGCTCTGTGTTTAGTTTTTTGAGGAGCCACCATACTGATTTCCATAGAGACTGCACTAATGTACACTCTTACCAGCAGTGTATAAGGGTCCCCTTTTCAACACACCATTGCTAGAGTTTGTTGTTTTCTTTTTTTAATTTTTTTTTTGTTTATTAATTTATTTGAAAGTGACAGACAGAGAAAGAGGGAGAGAGAGAGAGAATGGGCACACCAGGGCTTCCAGCCACTGCAAACGAACTCCAGATGTGTGCGCCCCCTTGTGCATCTGGCTAACGTGGGTCCTGGGGAATCAAGTCTTGAACCAGGGCCCTTAGGCTTCACAGGCAAGCGCTTAACCACTAAGCCATCTCTCCAGCCCAAGTTTGTTGTTTTCTTGATGATCGTCATTCTGATCAGGATGAGATGGAATCTCAGTGTTGTTCTAATTTGTATTTTGTATTTCCTTGATGGCCAATGAACATCTTTGCATATATTTTATGGTGTTTGTTTCTCTTTTGAATGGCATCTGTTCAGTTCATTCGGCCATGTAAACTTTTTTTTTTCATTTTTCAATATAGTCCAGGCTGACTTGGAATTCACTATGTCATTTCAGGGTGGCCTCAAACTCACAGTGATCCTCCTACCTCTGCCTCCCGAGTGCTGGGATTAAAGGTGTGCACTACCAAGCCCGGCTGCCCATGTAAACTTCTGAGATATTCTACTCCCAGATTTTGGGTATATTTGTCCTTATTAGGGTTCATCACCAAAAATTTCTGGTTTTCACTTCCACTGAGCTTCAGATAGGATTGTATCCATATGGTCACTCGTAACCAGTGAGTTATCGGAGGAAGTTATAGACATCATTTTCTGACTCATCATTTAATTGCTATGGACAGAGGGAGTCCTTCTAGGACTATCTCTTATTCTTCTGAAATTGTAACCAGTGGCATGGTACTGACGGCTCTGATTATTTGGATGTCTAGCTGATTAGAATGAAATCACTGGACATGCACTATGAGCACAAAATGGATGTGGGCTGGAGCAATGGCTCAGCAGTGAAGGCACTTGCCTGCAAAGCCTAATGACCCAGGTTTGGCTCCCTAGTACCCATGAAAAGCTGAATGTGCAAAGTGATGCATGCATCTGGAATTTGTTTGCAGCAGCTAGAGGCCCTGGTATGCCCATTCTCTCTCTCTCTCTCTCTCTCTCTCTCTCTCTCTCTCTGTGTGTGTGTGTGTGTGTTTCTGCTTGCAAATAAATAAATAAAATATTTTTTAAAATGAATGTGTACTTTTTCATGTTTTTGGAACTTGGTGCTCTTTGTTGCTGCAGCATAACCCAGCCTATACTGACTGAAATATGATCTGGAACCACATGGGCTCAGTGGAGGAAAGGAAACTCTGGTCTCAAGCCTCGGGGATCCATAATGTTCTTTCCTTCTTATCTTCTCTTAGAAAAAAAAAAAAAAGGAGAAACTTTATGACCTGGAACAACTTACAGTTCCCTGAGTCCTATTATTGTGTGTCAAATGAAGGCAGCATTCCATGAGGGGTCCATGAGATGATACCCATACAGTGTCTGGCCTTTTGTCTGTGTTACCCTTATTATACTTCACTGATTCTGAAATAACTGCTCTTTTATATCCAACACTTCTCCCACACAATCAATGCCATTTTCCAATTAAGTGACAGTGCTTTGCTTTCTCAGAAGCACAGGACACAGTGCTGTGTCTTCCTTCCCAATGGTGTCAAAATCTCTGAGATGTGGTAGGTGGCAGTCGGTGAATGATGGAAATGATTCTTATCTTTCATGTCCTCACTGAACTTTTCTGGGTTTGTTTTACATCCAGAAAAATGGCGATTACTATTTCAAAGGAGCAGACAACGTGGAGTTTTAAGGGCTTTGGCAGCCCAGTGGGTGTCACCCTCTAGGGCTCCCCCTGCAGGAAGCCTACCTGATCGCAGCCTCTCAGAATGTAAGGACCTTTAGTTCACAAATAGCTCTTGAGGACGTCACTTCAAGTGTTATGAGGAATGGCATAACCAGATGGACACAGCAGTGCCCAGATGATGCCCAGTAAGAAAAGCAGAGCTATGGTGCCATTTTTTCAGCCAGACTCAGGTTAAAATGCTAGTTGTGTCTTTCAGAAGCCATGAGCCTTTAGGCAACCTTTCTCCTTTCTTGGGTTTATCATCTGCAACATGGCCCACTGATGGGGTCATCATAGGATTACTGTAAGATGAAAAGAGAGCACTATGGAAAACATACAGAGTTGCATTACCCTGTATACTAGCACATGGGTCGCACGTGACTACTCAGCTCTCAGAATGCTGTCAGTCCAAATTAAAATGTTCTGTAAACGCACAACACACAGTAGATTTCAGATGAAACAGAAGTGTGAAGTATCTCATTAAAGCTACACATGGTGGCACACCCTTTCAATCTCAGTGCTTGGGAAGCTGAAATAGAAGGACTATAAGTTTGAGGCCAGCCTGGACTATATAGAAAAACCCTGTCACCATAAAAAAGAAATTGTTAATAATTTTGATACTGATAATAAATAGTATTATTGAAGTGATAATATTTTGGATATACTATGTTAAGTAAAATATGCTATTAAAATTATTTTCAACTTGTTTCTTTCACTGTTCTCATGTGTCTACTAGAAATTTTTTTTGCATCTAAAAATTATTTATTCGTGTGTGTATGTATTTGTATGATGTGCGCATGTAAGCATGTGCATGCATGGCTTGCACACATGTGGTAGTCAGAGGACAACCCTAGGTTTCTCCTCTTTTCACCCTTTTTGTTTTTGCTGCTGATGACTATAAGCTTCTGGATTCTCCTGGCTCTGCCTCCCATTGCCACAGGTGCATTGGGATTACAGATGCATGTGGCATGTTGTGTCCAGCTTGACATGGGTGCTGAGGAGGATCAAACACAATCAGCAGGCTTGCAAGCGTTGCCTTTACTATTTATTTTATTTATTTATTTACTTATCTTAAGAGAGAGAGAGAGAGAGAGAGAGAAGCAGATATATAGAGAGAATGGGTGCACCAGGGCCTTCAGCCACTGCAAATGAATTCCAGACGCATGCACCACCTTGTACATCTGGCTTATGTGACCACTGGGGAAATGAACCTGGGTCCTTAGACTTCTCAGTCAAGTGCCTTAACCACTAAGTCATCTCTCCAGGCCCAAGCGTTACTTTTAAACACTGACCATTTCTTTAGTCCCACAGAAAAATAGAAAGTACCTTTATGGCTTGCATTATGTTACTGTGGAATACTGCTTAGCCCACATGAAGTACTCAGTGAACATGGGGCAGGCCAATGTCCAGGCTGGAAGGAAGGAGTGCTCGGGATCCTATTGACAACTTCTCTAAGGCAAAGACAACTTTTTGTTTGTTTGTTTTTTCAAGGTAGGGTTTCACTCTAGCCCAGGCTGACCTGGAATTCACTATGCAGTCTCAGGTTGGCCTTGAACTCATAGTGATCCTCCTACCTCTGCCTCCCAAGTGCTAGGATTAAAGTCATATGCAAAAAAATAAAAATAAAAAAGTGTATGCCACCACACCTAGCAGAGAGAGAGAGAGAGAATGGGCACACCAGAGCCTCTAGCTACTGCAAACAAACTCTAGGTACATGTGCCACTTTGTGCATCTGGCTTTCTGTGGATATTGGAGAACTGAACTTGGGTCATTAGTCTTCACAGGCAAGTGCCTTAACTACCGAGCCATCTTTCCAGCCCAAGACAACATTTTAGTGTGGGAAAACTGGCAAATGATTTCAATATAAAAGAGGACATGTATCCCATTTTGACTGTGCACCGAGGTGAGAGACAACACTACCTGGCCCTCATGCCTCCTCTAACTGCACCAGGGGTGATGGTCCTCAGGCCTCAGGGGTGATGTCAGCTGTGACTTGATTTGTCCCCCTTCACTAAAATCTCAGCAGGCCTTGAACTTGTTGTGGTCATATACTTTTATACCTGGCAACTTTTGTAGTGCCAACCTCAATCTAAGTACTTGACAAATGGTTGGACAAAGAATAAATTAACTCTCCAGAGAGTCTCAAGGCACTTGACTTGTATTGTCCCTTGGGTGGCTCAAGTTCTAATGTGTGTGCAGTGTTTCATAAGGGCAGGAATATGAGTTACGAACTGTGTAAACTGAGCAAGAACAAACCTCAGTATTCTCATCTGGTAAATGGGTTTGAATTATCTCTTTGTTTTGTTTTGTTTCTCAAGGTTGGGTCTTACTCTAGCCCAGACTGGCCTGGAATTCACTATGTAGTCTCAGGATGGCCTCGAACTCTCAGTGATCCTCCTACCTCTGTCTCCTGAATGCTGGGGTTCAAGATGTGTGCCACCACATCCAGCATATCATCTGGTAAATGGGAATAATTCTATTTCTCTCTCTTTTTACATGTACATTTGCAGTATGTGTGGTGGCGTGTATGTGTGTGTGTGTGTGGTGTGTGCTTGTGTGTTCAGATGCAGGTACCCTTTGCACCCATACGTGTGCACAGAAGTCAAGAGAAAGATGTTGGGGGTCGTCCTTTATTATTCTCCCAAGTTGTATCCTTAGGACAGCTTCCCGCTGAGCCTGGAGCTTCCATTTCCTCCCATCCTCGTCAGGCTGACTGACCAGTGAGCCCCAGTGATTCTCCAGTCTCCACTCCCCACAGGACTTGGGTTCTAGACATGCGTGGCCATGCCCAGCTATTTATTTACATGGGAGAATTGAACTCGGGGTTAAATCAGACCCTCTCAGGTCCTTATGCTTGCACAGCAAGTGCTCTTACCCACTGCGCCATCTCCCCAGCCCACTTCAGTCTCTATTACTATTTACTTCACAGGGCTATTGGGGCGGGCAGGTAAGGACAGTGGATGCAGATGGTCAGAGATGAGGACATGATAACTGAGCTCCCTGTGGCAAAGGGTCCCTTTGGAACAATGCTGTGTGCACACTCTGGCACACTCTCTGCATGACACCATCAAGTGCACATTTGCATACATGAAGGTGCACATACACACACCTGGATCCACAGCCTGGGGAGAGAGGAAGGATATTTCTACTTACCCTTGTTTCATCCTGTGGCTGCAGTCTCTGTGACATGAATGAGGTGACAGTGGGACCATTATTTATTATTATTATTATTATTATTATTAAGGAGCAGAGAAATGAGTTAGTAGATGGAGGTGAAGAAAGGTGGACTTGTTGTTGCGGGAGATCGGACTTGAATTGTAGTCTTGGTTCCATTCTTCTGGGCCTCAGTTTCTCATCTGCAAAACGAGCGTGGGCTGGCACCTGTCCTGCCCATCTTGAAGAGCCACTGAAAGAAGAGAGGCGAGGATGGATGTGAAATTACTTTTGGAGCTGTGACATCCTTTGCAAATGCAAATGACTAGTGACTATCGTTGGGGTAGCTATCAGCCATTCTGCCTTTGTGAAGCTGTGTCAACTGGGTAGAGATAGTTTGGGATGAGTGCGAATCTCCAACTCCAGGTCAGAGACTGGACCGGAGGTGATTCTCAAAGGATGTTGGATCCACCGGTGTGAACTGCGCTCCTGAGCAAGCCACAGGCTGGGTCCACTGCTACCAGCTTCTTCCTGAAGACACTTCCGTGTCCTTTAAAGACTAGGTTTCAACCTCTTTGACACCCAAATTCCCATACTTTACACTGGAAACCCTGCCCTGTAGATGTGGGCATCTTGGGGCCAGAGTGGTCCAGTTTGTGGGTCAATGTGCTGAGGGATTCTGACACCAACCAGGTCTTACAAGTAGTACCTGGAGCAGTTGAGCATATGTGAATGGAATACACATGCATGAGCCACTCAGACACAGCCAGCAGCTGATCCCTGGCCCGTTCTGCTCCGCCCACGAGCTGCGGAGCAGATCATGCGATGCATCAGAAGAAATGCAAGATAAATACTGTTTAATTGACACAGCAGATTGTTTACTTTCAAATAATTGCACTAAATTGCAGTGCTTAAAAAGTACTCCGACTTTGCAACTTGGCTCTGTGGGCTGGCTGGGGGAGGGAGCCTGGGGTGGGCAGAAAGGCCGTTAGGATGGGCAGAGCAGGGTCAGCTGCACGAGGGGTCTGCCAGTGGGCTCCCCAGTGAGACTCATGCCTCTCCGCCCACTGAGCACTTTGTCCCCAGTGAATGCCTCCCAGGCCCCACGGGGTGTCCACACCCACTCCTCCTGTGGTGCAACTTTGAGCAGAAGCAGTGTTCCCCGTAAGGACTGGGGAGCCAAGTGGCTGAGCACCAATCTGGGGCCCTCAGAGGGCAACAGGATGCACACAGCCAGAAGTGTGTCATGAGTGGCTGCCGAGTGTCCCTTGCCTTCCTGCCTGCCTGTCTCAATCCCTTCTCTGGATCCCCAAAATGCTTCCATCTCCAGGCACTGGGGGCCTTCATATTCATCCTCTAACAGACTGGCAGTGTCCATTCTGACTCTCCGATACTCTCCCCAGCAATTCATCTCCAGACACCAGTGAGCCTTCATAACCGAGCTCTAACTGGCGGGCAGTGTCAACCTTGATTCCATGATCCGCCCACCCCCACCACCGCCATTCAGAACTGAGACCTTACATCTGATGGCCACCCACAGCCAGGCAGGTGGCTCCATCACACATAAGACATCTCACAGAGGGAAATGCCCCACATTATAGGATGGTCCTTGTCAGATCCATGCCCACTCCCCACCTTCCTTCGTCTTGGCATTTGAGCCCAGGCTGGGCTGTTTAAAATGTTTAACACTGCAGGCAAAAGATCTCAGCTCTGGATTATGCTTCTCAAGGGCCTGTGAAAATATCTGAGAGCTGGAAAAAATTTTGGCTCTAACATATAAACAGGAACCCACTAAACTAAAATTAATATAGGTTTAAATGTCTACATTACATCAACTGCTTAACTGTAAGCCAAATCAATTTGTATATGGGTACATAAAAATTACGTTTAATGTGGACTACAAGTGTTTTCATTTATTTGATATAATAGGGGTGGGGCTTTCTGAAATCAAAGTCTCAGGGTTCACAGGTCACAGGTGGCCCAGTATTAGAGCCATCTCCAGTCCTCACTCCCTTGTAGATGAAACTGGCCACACCCCTTCTTCCTCAAGTGTCTCTGGTCCCTGGATCTCTGGTATGGGGGACATCCTGTTCACCTCTTGTACTGTTTGTTCCCCACGCCCCTGCTGGGCTACTTTTTGATATGTGATATTTACCCACAAGTGTTTACTCAAGCCCAGCTTTGGCCCTGCTCCTGGGCCTTCAGCTCTCTCTCCTCAAGATCATCTGTGCAATAGTGTCAAGTGTTACCTCCCTGTGGCCAGCTTCCAAATCCCTGTCCCCAGTTCCAGCTTCCGCCCCAGCACCAGACACATATCTCCAAGTGTGGATTGAATGTTCCCTGTCTGATATCCCGCACGTGCCCCTATTCAGCACGTTCCAAGGAAGGCCTCCTGGCCTCACCCAAATGCACCCTTGCCACACCCTGTCCTTCCTGTTTCTAGTTTCCAGCATCTTTCTTACATCCCACACCCACCAGCCCAGCCCAGGTCCAGGGAGCTAGCAGGTTGCCTCTCCTGTTCCAACTCTGACCTGCTAATGCAAGTCACCTGGAGTACAGGGTAGAGAATGATTTTCTGAATACAATGTTTGGCCTCAGAGGGAATGATGGCCAAGATTGATTAGTGATGTCTGCCACAGACACAGAAATAGAAATTGATGGCACAAATGTTACCATCTCCAGTACGCCTTTTCAAACTAGCCCTGAGGCTGTTGCTACCTGCCCAGCCTCTTCTCTTATGTTAAGGTAAGATCAGCTGGGACCAACTCTTGCATTCAACAAGTTTCCTGTTCAGAAACCATCTCCAGCTTTTTACCCAGCTGAGACCAACCCTGGCTACTGGCTTGCCATTCAGAGCCCATTTGGTCTGAACGCAGTTTCCCTTTGTCCTGAATCTCCCCCTAGTACCAGTGCCTTTTCTCCAACTAACTTGACCTAGTTCTCACTACGGCTTTCAGTCTTCCTACTGCCACAGTTTACCAGCCTGAAAGCCCTTCCTCTCCCCCTTCACGTGCCACACCTTCCACTTCAGAGTCAAGAATAGCTCACTTCCCGAGTCTTCACCCTGTGGCAGGTCTGACTTTGTGTGATCCTCACAGATGAACTCATTTAATCCCTGCAACAGTGTTGTGAAGGAAGTGTCTGAGTAGCCCCATTTTACAGATGAGGGCAGTGAAACAGTGAGAGATTAAATAGCCAGCCTAAGGTCAGACCACTCACAAGGAACCGAGCTGAAACAGCCTGGGCCCCTCCCCGCTCTCCCTCCTCCAACAGTACTGTTCTGTTTACGCCCCTTAGCTTTTGACACGGACTGCCTGCATTTCATTCCTTCAGCCTCTGCCACATTGCTGTCCTGTCGGGTATGGGAGGAAGCCGGACCAAGTCAAGCCCATAGGATGGTACTTAATAACATTAAGAACATAGCATTCAGCCAGCAAGTCCTTTCCAAGGTGCCTTGTGCACGTGTCATTTGACCTGGCTCTCATGAAGGGACGTGTTGGTATCCATGCTTGATGCACAAGGAAACAGAACCAGGGAAGTCAAGCAGCTTGCCCTCCATCACACAGCAATGAGACAGCCTTTGCTCACTGCCCAATGATTTCCCTTGTCTTGGTTTACAACGTAGAAAAAGAAGGTGGCGGGGAGAGTGTGAATGGTGGGCTTCCCTCTCCTCCTCCACGGCACCTGGATGTACAGAGGATGCGCCCCTGCGAGGTAGAGTGAGGGCACTGACGTCCAGGAGGCGGAGGAAGGAAGAATCCAGGGCCTTGGAGCAGGCTGGGAACCACTGTGAGAGCAGGGTCACTACTGGCTAGGGGTCTGGCTTTGAGCTCCATTTCTTTTCGTTTTCTTTTACCTTTCTTTTCTTTTTGTTTTTAGAGCTCTGTTTCTTTTTTCTTCTTACTTTGCTGCTCTCTCCACATCCCTCTCTTCCCTCCCCAGTCTGCACTCTCCATAAAATAAGACTTGGGGTCTCTCTGGGACCATACCCACAAAGCCCTCTCCTGGACAAACAGCTCCAGCAGCCAGCCCGGGCCTGGGCCATGGCACAAGGTACTTTGGACAGGCGCCTGGTGCACTCAGGTAACCCAGAGAGGGGATGTCTCAAAATAGACTCGGGTTCCAGGACGGACATTGCACGTGCCTTTAAGAAGACAGTGAAGCAAACCAGGAGCTTCCACCAGCAGCAGCAGCGAGCCCCGCGAGGGAAGTGGAGGCATCTGCCTTCCTGACCCGAGACTCGCATTACCTGAGTTCCTCCGAAAATCCCAACGAGGCACAATTGCCAGCTTCTAAATATGGGTGTTTGTGGGCGCCCGCTGGCAGGATGAAAAAAGGCTCACTGTGGCTCTGTGGTTTGCCTGAAACCCAGTCAAGACCCAAATTTTAAACACAAAGCAGCTGCTTGCCCAGAATCTGAGCCGAGTTCCTATCGATGGATGGCTCTTCCCTCCCTCTCCCCTGCCGCCTTTTCTCCCTCTCTCTTTTCATTACTAAAGTGCCAGGAAGGCTCGGTGTGAATGAAAATTGGGATAGGCGCGCACTCAAGCCGCGTTATCTGCCACAGACAATCAGGGGTTCGAGGCGGGCCAGCGGGCCATCCGGCAGCCCTGCCCCAGCGCCACTCTTCACAGAAGAAAAGGAAACGCGAAACGAATCCATCCTCGGCGAGGGCTGGGTCAGGCAGCCGCTGGGTTCGGTTGCCACTCTTGTCAGGCCCCGCGAAATGCCAGCCGATCTGTATCTGGCCAAACTGGGGTATCTCTCAGGTAAATCTCCTGTTCCACACTTGAAGCCAGGGCTCTACTTTCCGATGCCCGGCGGAGAGGTTCAGCACAGAATCCGCTGGATCCGGTGACAGCTCCGGTGCTGGGGCAAGCGGGCATCCTGACTCACCTTCCCATCGCTGCTCTTCAAGCCCTCTCTGGAGGAGGGATCGCCCCCACCCAGAGGGCTCGGTCCCACCTGTCCCCCACACAGCTGTCATGTTCTTGGTGACAAACAGGACTTATCCATTAAAATGCCAGATTCTCAAATGTATTCAAAAATCGCTAGCCCTGACCCGGGAGCATCTGATACCCAGGCAGAAGTCCTGTTTGTGCAGCACCTGCTCTCACCAGGGACCATGGATGGGGTCTCACTTCTGCCCTTAGCAGTGGATGAACAGGCATTTTCCTACTCCACTAATGCAACGGCTGAGGTGCATAGAGGCTCCACAGCTGTCCTGAGGAAATGACACTCAGAGGCCTGAACCAAAGTCCTCCTGATTCCAAAAAGCCTGTTTCTTTTCGCACAGTCGACCACCCCCACTGATGCAAGTCGGCCTTTTGATGAGCCCATGGTTCGCTTCTGGCTGTTTAAACTTATCAGTGGCACCACCTGGAGCCTTCTTGGGGACAAGGAGGCCGGTGGTAAAAGGCAGTCCTGGCATGTTCTTTCCCAGCTCTGGTATTTCTGAAACTCTGTGTGAGTGGATCCAGTCAGAGGCTTTCAGGCAATAATTCAGGTTGTCTTAAAATTAAAAATAAGCAGGGAAGAGAGGGAGTCACAGTGGCTGGGCCTTTAAGCCGTGGTCTATAAAAATAAAGACTGGCCTAGTGTTGGCAGGGGAGGTGCCAGCTTGCCTCAGCTCTCACACTCGCATCCTTGGAGCCTGCTCCCTGACGTGGCTGTAGGCAGGACCCTGCTCTGCACGTTAGGCCCCCGTGCTAGGTGCGCCCTCACTGGGCCATGGGCCAAGCTGAAGTGTGACTTTCTAAGGGATGACAAGGAGGAGGTTGGGTGGCGGGCCGGGGGGGGGGGGGCGGTGGCATGGGGGTGACAAGCAGAACTGAGGTTGGATTTGGAAGGCCCTCAGTGTTTTCCTTGCTCAGAGAGCCTGTAGAAGCCAGTTTTCCAATCCTTTGCTCCTGCCCATGACCTTAACCTTCTTCTCCTGCCCCCCTCTTCCCGCTCTCCGCAAGTGTGGTGGGAACCTGGCCAGCCAACGCCTGAGAGAAAATGAAGACATTTCTCAAATGGCATGTTCCAGTGGCTAAGCGTTGGCAGCCAGAGCCTGCAGGGAGCAGAGCCACTTCTCTGTGCATCCCCTAAATATCCTAAGTATGTCCCCTCCTTGGCCGCAAAACCACAGCAATGTCTCCCTGCTTACCCCCCCTCCCTCGGACCCGGGGTCTGCAAGGAGATCAGCCCACTGCTGAACCCAGTGGCGCCAGCGCTGCCAAGGGAGGGGCCACGGCCAGCCTGGCGCTTGGCGGGGACCTCCAGGCTGGCGCTGGCCATCGATAGCATGTCCTGCCCAGCTCTGGCCGCTACGGCCAGAGCTGCTATTCAGGAGTCAGCATTCTGCATCATGGGGAAGGCCTTCTAGCCCTCATGTGAGTCCATTTGGAACATGGTCTGGCATCTCTCTTCCCAGTGTTCCTTGGCCAGCCCCTAGGCATTGCTGGGCACAGAGCTGTGCACCTCAGCACTTGTTCCCGGGTCCAGTCTGTTTCTAAGGCTTTCTGTGGGATGCCTAGAGAGCCACCTTTGTCCCTGGGCCTCTGTTGTACCATGAGTACTTGGAAGAGGGGAGGGGAGAGGTGTTGGAAGTTTCTTGAGGGATTTGGTTGAAAGGTTCAACATAAGGTCCCCGCCCACCAGAGGAGCCATCCTACCACTGCCAGCAGCCCGTGTCACGATCCACAACTGCACAGACGACGACATACTTGGCCTCACTGATCTGCATCCACACCGAATGACAGCACAGTCAGGGACAGAGCTGACCCCAACAGGCATGGTCTGCAATCGGATCAGTGAGGAAAGTGCTCATGGGATGTCAGCAGACCAGAAGAGACAGGGCTGGGCCAGAGTGTCCACCTTCATCTCCCAATGTGGAACTTCCTCATTTGGGATCCAGAAGGTTTTCCCCGTGGATTGGTATCTCTTCCTCTTTCTCCAGAGAACCCTCCAAATACCAACATTCTCAGACTCCTGGACTTTTCTAGATGCTTTACTTGCTACGATTCAGTAGGTGCAGTTCCTCTTACAGCTTCCCACCCTACATAGAGTTGAGTCTCTGCAAACCACATGTTCAGCTTGCCAATGTGACTCTCACTCCTCTCACTGAACACAACGCCATCACGATCTGTTGTCTTGCTCTCAAATTGGCTCTTCCTTTAAGGCCGCCATTTTGGTTCTTGTACCCTACATCCCAGGGTCACCCTTGCACATACCCTTTCACTTGACTTTGCATGTACGTGACTCTCCTACACTCTTGTCTGGCACTAACTTGGCATCTCTGTACACTCTCGCCTGGGGCTAACTTGGCATCTCTGTACACTCTTGTTTGGCACTAACTTGGCATCGCTATACACTCTTGCCTGGCACTAACTTGGCATCTCTTGGCTGAGTTGCTTCCTTCTCATCCTTCCCCCAACCATCTAGCTCAGAACCCAGGCCACTGCTTGTACCCTTCCATTACCCACCCACGAGGTCCTCCTCAGTTCCTTAAGGGAAACTTCCCAGTTCTGCCAAGCTGTGGTCTGCCTCCAATTCCAAGGTCAGATACCACTTTCTCCACTCTCCTACTTCTAGATCTTGACTCATAGGCAATGGAGGCAGATGCAATGGATAAAAGACTTCCCACTCCACATACTCTCCTAGTGCCTTGCACTCCCACATACATCCTCTCCCCTCCAGCCTACAAGGATTACTTCATGATGGTCTTGAGGGAGGGGGTACAGTTAGGATGACTGGACCCCTGTAGGTGAAAAAGACAGGAAAGTCTGTGCTTACTAGAAATCAAGGATGATCTGACTTCTTATCTCTTGCCTAGTTCCCTAGACCTGTTTTTCCACAAACAACCTGGACACCTCCTGGGAAGGAGGTCTTTCATAGGAATTAAACATTGTGGTTGATCAAGTTTAGCCCTCAGAACTTGGTGTCAGGCTAGCCTCTTCCTGAGACAGCTCCTAGCCCTAACCAACCAGCTGTCCCTCTTGTTCACCGGAGTGGAAGACCACTATAAGGTTATAAGTACATTTGCAAGGGGAGGGCAGGCTCTCTGACCACTTGGGAATGTCCAGCTGTGGGTGAGTTTTTCCCTCAACTGGTCCAACCATTTGAGCCAAGGCAGGACCCCCTAGCCCTTACTCTCCACATAGGTTTTTTTTATCCCCTCCAGCTTCTCACATGATAGGAGCTCCTTGAACTTTCTTTTCTCTTTTCTTTCCACATTTTTTTCCATGCCCTCCACGTGGGATCTCTAGCCACATGGGTGCCTTTCCTGGGCTCTGTACTTCCCTCAATAAATATAATAATTTAATAATTATCCTTCTCAGTCTTTTAAAAATTTAATTCCTTGATTAAAGTTAGAAATAACCTAGGGTTTGGGGTTGAAAGACTTTCCTGGATCCCTACAGTCTCAACAGATACAGCACAGTAGAAATGACACTAAGGGACTCCCGAGGCCAGGTGATAAAAGGCAGAGCCATGACCACCTGACTTACATTCTTGGCACATGAGTTTTTGTGGCCTAGAGTTGACATAAGGCAGTTTCAAAATGAAGCCTACCATGCTGGAGATATACTTTGGGGAGAGAAGAGGGAAGGAAATGAAAGAGAGGAGGGGAAAGAGAAGAATTCCTACTGTTCCTAGCCCAAGAGACAGTCACCATCTTGTGTGGCTAAGGATCTCAGATGACTCTAGCTCCACCATCATCTCATGGCAATTGCCAAAGAGACACAAAGCAGAGCTACTTAGTCAACTGGAGCCCAGTCAGCTCCAGTTCATGAAACCATCAGTAGTGAAAGATCTTTGATTAAGCTCCTGATGTTAGGGCATCCGTCACCCACGGGCAGGTCACTGAATCATCAGGCTATAGGATGGGGAGAGCCTGGTTTCATAGCCTCAGAGTCACCTTGGCCAGGAAACTTTCTTGTTGAACATCTTTAGTTTCCCTGACTATCAAATGGGATCCCTAACACCTGCATAGCAGCCTTGCTCTGAGGTTTCCAGACAGCATGGCAACTGCCTTCCACTCTGCTGGGTCCTGATCATCCTCTTTAACCATTCCCCTTAAAGAGGCCCAGCATCAGACTCAGTGTGGCCAAATTCTACACACTTAATCCCTCTGGCCTCCAGTGGTAAGACAGGGGGCGCAGGTCTGAGATGAATCTTCCCTGCTCAAGGCTCCGTACCCACTCCTCAAGTGGATAATTTCGTGTATTGGTAGAAGCTTTAAACTTGCCTTACTATCTGGGGAATGGCTGTGAGAGGTTCTTGATGTCGTACACTGCTCTTCCTGCTCAGGCCCAGTGGGCCACAGTGGTAATTTCTTTGCCAGAGCTAATTGTCATGCTTTTGTCTGACTTGCTACCTCAGATACATGACACGAATGCCAAGAGATGTGCAGGCATTCCCTGAAAGGAGACTGGTGCATAGGTGACTTGGAGGCACAGACCAGGCATGTGTAGGGAAGCTGCCCCTGTGGTGTGGTCAGCAGATTTTGAGGGTGAGAGGACCGTAGCCAATATGGAGATACAGCTCGGAGGATGAGGACTCTGGGCCCCGAGGCTCCTCCACAAGCAATGTCCTTCCACTAGGGGACAGGAATGGGACATCATCTACAACATCAGCACTATGCTGGGCCGAGACAGTCACATCACCAACTTCTCCCTTCCGAGTTTGCTCCATCCAGCCATCCAGCATTTATTCAATGTTCAGCCAACATTTTCTCCAAGCCCCAGCATGTGTCAAGCATATGCTCAGGAGAGATGATGAGCAGGGACACTGACCTTACCAGCACAGTGTCCCTGTTCCTGTGTATGGGGGGTGCAGGTGTTTGTAACACATTTAAGTACCAGGGCATAGCAGCTACTGACCCACCTTGGAGCCGGTGAAGGCTTCAGAGGAGAGCCAGTGGAACTGGACCATGAACAGATGAAATAGCATCTGGGGTGGACAGAGGGCATCTGGGAGGAGCATCCCAGAGGCGGCAGGTGCCCAGGCCAATGTGAACCAGAGGAAGGTATACACACGACCCTTACAGTTGCTGCTAATGATCTAGAGCAGTTTGTAGAGATGGGTAGGGAAGACAAGACAGGGAGGAGCTGTGAGTTCCGGACACCCAGGGCCTTGTGGGACACAGTAACCAGCTTGGCTTCATCCTTGGCTCACGGGTGGCCTTTCTCCCAGTCGTGCATCATGGAAAGATCCCATCCATGGGGTAGAGAGTGGATTAGAGGGCCACAGTACAAAGATTTTGAACTGTCCAGATGAGAAGGAATGGCTGACAGCCATAGAGAGACAAGTGGACAGTCCCTTGGGAAATAGAAAAGACAGAAGCCACACAGACAGAAACAGTATGGGGATGTTGACGAGAAAACTCAAAGCAGAGCATTCTGAGGAGGAGACGCACCGCGGGGAGCTGGTGACAGGGAGCGCCTGTCTGCCATGGCTCCCTGATCCTGCCAGAGAGGCAGCTGTGAGAGGCGAGAGGCCTGAGCTCTGCCCCCCTCCCCAGTGTTCGTGCCCACCCAGTGGCAGGGACTCAGCCACCCACTGTGCCTCAAGGGAGAAGAGCCTACTAGAGCTTGCTAGGTAGAGGGCATCTGGGTCAGGAACAAGGGGTGTGGTATGGGAGGAAATGACCTTCCAGTACAATCTCAAGCGAATGTGCCCCAGGCTTCACTTGTGGAACTAAGGGAAGAGCAGAATGGCTGCTCAGGGGCTCACTGAGGAGGACAGGGGCTGGCATCTTAGGGTGCCTGCAAACCCAAGAGTGCTCTCATTCCTTACTTAGTAATGGGGCCACAACAGGTCAATAGACTGGGTAGCAACTGTTCCTAGGACCTTCCCCTGAGTGATGGATGCCCTAACATCTGGAGATTAATCAAAGGTCTTTCACTACTGATGGTTTCACAGGCTGGTGCTGACTGGACTCAACTGAGTGGCTCTACCTTGTATCTTTTTGGCAATTGCCACCAGATGATGATGGACCTAGAGTCATCTGAGGTCCTCAGCCACACAGGATGGCGACTGTCTCTGCTGATTGGGACCTAAGGAATTGGGGGTGTTCCGCTCATGGCCGCTTACTTGTTCAAGTCCATCAGAGTCCTGACCCGGGGAGGTATTCTGTCTATGTGTACAAGCATGAGTGTTTGTGTATGTATGTGTGCATGTTTTGCAGCTAAGCCTGTCTCCGGGAGGTATTGTGGGTGTATATCTGGGTGTGCTCTTTATGCATGGACATGGGTGTGCCTGCAAGTGTGATTACCAAGGCATGGGAGAGTTTATTCTTCTGTGCTTTTATGCACAAATAAGTACAGCCAACGTGTGAGTGTGTACACGGTGTGCACCAATGTTGTATCAGTTAGCTTAAACCTGTAGCTTAAAGCATTCTACCTTTATAATTTCCCACAGTTCCATGGGCTGACTGAGAGGTTCTTTGAGTCCAGGCCAGCCCAACTGAAGACTGTTGAGCCTACTCATGTGTCTGTGGCAGTGAGGACTCTGCTGTGAGGCTGGTTGGCAGTGGCATCACTCATATGTCTGATAGTGGCAGTTGACATGATGTCAAGGAATGACAACTATATGGTCACTCTCCAGCAAGCCAGCCAAGGCTGCTTCTCATGATGGCATTAGGGTACAATCCACGGCAAGACAAGTCTCAGGGTACAAACAGCAGAGTCTCTGCTTATATAACACTTGCTGCTGTCCCACTGGCCAAGTTAGATCACATGGTCAAGCCCCAAGTAGGAAGAGGGAAGAGATTATCATGGGCACAGATATAAGGAAGGGCCTATCATTCCTACTGTTGTAAAGACAAACAAACAAGAATGCATGTGTGGGTACCTTCAGGGCTATACCAAATGCATGCCCACTTGTGTATATGTGTGAGCGTGTGTGTGTGTGTGTGTGTGTGTGTAAATGTGTATGGCTGCACCAAAGAGAAGTTGTGAAAGCTATGTGTGAGCATGCCTAGTATGCTTTGAGTGTGCATGCATAGATGTGCAAATAGATGTCCCTAGTTATGACTTCATGCATGGGATGTGCACACAGCTCTCTAGGTATGATGTCATGCAAGGGATGTGCACATAGCACGTATGTGCCATGAGTGTGAACATTCCAGAATGCATCTTGGCACAAACATACTTTCCTGTGTGTGTTTAGGGTTATGCATCGTGTATGTGAGTGCCTAGCTGAACAGGTGTAAGAGCTTCTTGTGTGTTCTTGTGCACACGTGTACACACATATGCATAAGTGAGCGTGTGTCTTACTCCATTTGTGGTATTATAGTAGAAAAGTGGAGGCTGGATAACAAATGGATATTTGCTTGGCTATTTTTTCTGGAAGCTGGGAAGTCCATCAAGGGTCACAGGGGCATCAGAATGTGAAGAGAGTGAGAGGGGAAGGGGAGGAGAGGAGGAGAACTCCCTTTTGTAACAAAAGCTCTGGCAGTAATGATCTCACTTTGATAATCACAACATCTAACTATTCCATCCCTAGCTAGAAACTACTCCTCTCTGACTACCCCAAGTCCCATCGCCATTCATGCTAATACTCACCCAGGCCTATTTCCTGCCCCCCCAAGCCACATCATGTGATACATGCTCCCACATGTTAGTAACCACAATAAAAATGTCCCAAATGAGATTCTGCCAGGAACAGTTACCACCACATTTCATCGTGTCTATGATGACTTTTCCATTCTGGCACGGGGCTCGGTCTCACAACTACCATGTCTCCAACCATCACCCAAGAAGCTCTCAAGATGCAGTTGTCATGGCCTGCATGAGCTGGGACATCGCTGTTCTCACAGATGCCACCACACGGCCACTCTGGGTCACTGTGCCTGTGCTGAGGGTGATGGCCAACTCACACTTCTTTCCAAGGGTCAGACAATGACTTGACAAAGAGAAGAACAGAAAGCGCACACACAGGCCAGAGGTTCCAGGGCAAGTGCCCCATGGGAGTCACCCTTGGACATGACTGATGAGACTTGGCACGCCTTTCCCCAGCTACCTGAGTATCAGTGGGACATCTAGAGCAGAACTTTGCCTTGAATTCTGAAACTCCCAGAGGAACAAGCTTCTGTCATCTACAAGCTGCCCACCCTGCCTCACAACTCCCCTCTGCAAGGCCTAGGCCATGTGGGCTCACACCCATCACAGTGTTCCCTGCTAGAGAGACAGCTGTAGAAGCGGGCTGTGGAATTCATGGAAGGGGTGACCCAGGCCTCCAGACCCACACGTGATGCTCCTGCCCCCATCCCTGCTACGCGCTGTGCATGTGAGATGTTCCTCTGTGTTCGCACCAAAATCCACTGTAGACTGACCCTGGGTCTGCTGGCAACGGGGCTCCACGGCGACCTTACAAAGACCTGACTTTGAAAGGTCTTACAGCCCCACCAACTCCAGGCTGAAGAGAAGGACTTCAAGGGCGAGGGGAGGTTGTGCACAATGGTGTCCACTGGACTCGAGTTCATAGATGGATTTGGTTGAAACAATTCCTGAAGCCCTTGTCCTTCTTCCAGGTTTAGGATGTGATTGACAGGGGGAAGGAAGCCCCTTGCCCAGCATTGGGCCTGTGCTGAGCATTTTAGGAGCCTCCTCCACTGCCCTTCTGGCCTTCCACAGGCCAGCCTCCGATTACAATCGGCTTCTTGCCTTGCTCCTCTCAGCCTCTCAGTCTGTGTGTCAGAGTCTGTGCTCATACCAGTTCCCTTAGCGCCGCTGCCTGCTTTATGCCAGCTCTGTGAGCCCCAACGCACCTCATCACCGCTTCTTTGCCCCACTTTGACTTGTCAGCCCCGATCTATCTGCCAATGTCTCAGCTCATGCTCCTTCCTCCAAGAGGCCTCCCTGGCTTGCCCCTCACCACTCCCAGCATTTCCTCCTTGGCATCTCTTGCTGCCCACGTGACCAGTGTCTGCCAGCTGATGGACTCTACCTGCAGGTTGTGCAGCTGTTCCAGTGCCTAGTACCATGCCTGGCATGCATGGGCACCCATAGGCTGCAGAGTGAATGAGTGTGTGCCAGGCCAAGCAGCCCCACAGAGCAAGGGACAGTGAGAGAAAACAAGATCTCCTGTGATTGAGCCAATGAAGTCACTGGAGAGAGAGCAAACCCAAAGAGCTATAAATAGCCTTGGAAGTCATGCATATTACATTAGGGGTGTTGGTGACAGCTTAAGTATATTTCCATAAGGTTCCATTATATTTACGTATTAGTTAATGGATACTTAAAATATTATGTTACCGTAATGCTCATGTTTTATTAGCAAACTATCACATCAAATGGAGTTGCTAAGTGTGATGGAAAATTGGCTCTGCAGTTAGATTTCTGTATTTTCACACTGAATTTTTGATTTCTCATTCCCCACCCACCGACTTCTGATGAGGAGGCAATTTTTTTTTCCAGAATGTGTGTGATCTCTGCCTTCCGCCTGACCCAGATGTGTGGGAGTGCGAAGGACCCCAGCCCCTCTTCGCAGGCCGAGAGCTAGCCCAGGGGTTGTTGACTCTTTCTAAAGTTATCCATCTGCTGGGTGACTATAATATTTGTCCTCTCTGTGCTCTGGTTACTCTCTCTATTACGTGATGAATTGGACTAGATGGTTTCTATGTTAGGGATCATCAGAGACCCAAAACTAATAGTGTAAGTGTTTGTGTGTATGCACGCATGTGTGTGTGTGTCTGCCTGTCTGTCTGTCTGTGTGTCTGTGTGTCTGTGTGTCTGTGTGTTGGAATAGCAAAGGGAGAGAGAGACAGGGACAGAAAGAGAGAGAGAAAAGAGAGAGAGAGAGAAAGAGTCTGGAGGTCCAGGGTGAGTTCCTATGTGTAGCTTGAGTCCAAAGACTGACCAGAAGGGCTGGTGAAGGCATTCTGAATGAGAGAACAGCGTGACAGGAGCCAGCAGTGGTTGACAGCTGGTGTGGGAGCCGAGTGAGGAAGCTGATCCTGGGTGCAGGTTGGGAAAAGTTCTCCTGAACCTCTCTTCTTCCTCTGGCAGCCAGCCTGGGGCTCCTGGAGTCCCTCGGCTGTGAGAAGGGAGACAGACACTGGTGTGAGGCAATTGTAGAGTCCCCTCCCACCCAGGTGGCTCCAGCTCCCAGCCTCTCAGCTGTACCCACAGAGGCTGGAGTTACAAAAATGCCAGGCTGGAGAGTAAGTGAACTTGATGGATAGAGTTCAAGGTCAGATCGTGTGTGCCAGCTGCTTGTTGTCTCTGCCAGCTTCCTCACCTATGCAGGGCATCACTGCAGGACAAAACTGTCTTCCTGGGTGGGGACAAGGATTCATCAACTGCTACATGGAAACAGATATATGAATGAATGAATGAATGAATGCACGGCAGGGAGCCAGAGGGCACTCAGAAACATTTTCCTGCTGGCCGACCTCCGATGATTCGTGGTTCTGACACTCTGTTTTCTTATTTTAAAAATGGGGATTTAAAAAAAAGCGAATGCTTTTATTTGTTTATTTCTTTTGAAACAAGGTCTCATGTGTCCCAGATTGGCCTCATCTGGCTATATAGACAAGGAGACCTTGATCTTCTGATCCTCCTGCCTCCACATCCTGAGTCATGTGGTTACAGGCCTGCACTGGCTTTATGCGGTGCAGGACTACATGCATGGCAGTCAAGCACGCTGACAACTGAGCTAACTCCTCAGCCCCAAACTGGGGGTTTTTGACAGTGTTTGGCTGGAAACAGCCCATTCGTCAGATCAGGAGGGAGCCACTCCTGTGAGCTAGACATAGGCGTGTAAGGGACATATGTGGACCACAGCCCTATCCTCACAGAGCTGAAATTTGAGCGACAAGTCTGTGTGGTATGGGTTAGCTCACAAACAAGATCATGAAGTAAAAGCACACTTAAAGATATGTGATAAGGGGCTGGAGAGATGGCCTAGCAGCAAAGCTTAAGGACACAGGTTCGATTCCTCAGTACCCACATAAGCCAGATGCACAAAGTGGCAGATGTATCTGGAATTAGTTTGCAATGGCTAGAGGGTCTGGTGCACCCATTCTCTCTCTCTCTCTCTCCATACACACACACATATATAGCTGCTTCTTTCTCTTTTTCTCAAATAAATAATAAAATGAATAAAAATGTTAAAAGAGCCGGGCGTGGTGGCGCACGCCTTTAATCCCAGCACTCGGGAGGCAGAGGTAGGAGGATCGCTGTGAGTTCGAGGCCACCCTGAGACTCCATAGTGAATTCCAGGTCAGCTTGGGCTAGAGTGAGACCTTGCCTCAAAAAAACAAAAAAAAAAAAGTGTTAAAAGATATGTGATAAGAATTATGAAGAAACATAAAGCCAGACTGTGGCTGAGGTATGCCTAAGGCGGGTTTAATTTCAAGTAGTCAGGAGAGGCCCCGTTGAGAAGTTGGCTTTAGAACTCCTGCAAAGAGCAGGGACAGCAGACTGCGGGTAGGTTAGATCCAGCCCAGAGTCCCTTCCCTCACTGTCCAGGCTGCATTGCCCTCAGAACAGACAGGCATGACAACAGAGACTCCACAGGCTTCTTATCCTTACCATCTTGCCCGTTCCAAAAAAAAGCTTGCCAGTCCCTACCATGGAGTCTGCACAAGTTAAGTTTCCTGGACCCCGGGAGGTTACATAAAGGCAGTCAGTCCTGTGGCTACTGTTACTGGATGACAGGTGCTACTGGCTGAGATGGAAGCAGGAATCAGAGGCGGCCCTACCCTGCACCGGGCCACGTGTATGTGTCCTCGGTTGTGTTCTCTGACGGGTTGCACGGGGCACAGCCAGCCATGGAGCAGGGTTTCCAGGCCCGGGAAGCCGCACGCTCCGACGCTCAGGAGTGAGAGGTGACAAATGGTGTTTGGAGAATAGTAAGTGGCACGCAGAAACAGGCTTCCCATTTCCACCTCCGAAAATACCTCTGCCCTGCATGTAGCCTGTGGAGATCTGGCTGGGGCCCCAGGTTGTCAGCAGGCTGCTTGACCAGCAGCGGGGCCTGCAGTGTTGCGAGCCTGCATTAGCCGCCTGATTGAGTTATGACAGCTTCTTGCGCCCAACGGGAAGCCGGGGAGGCGGGCCTAGCGGGGGCCGCAGACAAATGATGATAAAGTGCTCACTTTAAGGAACCATCTCAGCAATATTTCATGCTGGTGGCGGGGAGGGGTGGCAGGCTGCCCCCGTGGCAGAGCTAACTACTCCATCAATGGAGTTGATTCACGGTGCAGCTACTCCCAGTCATAATATTTCAAACAAATGGGACCGTGGATAGAAATAATATCTGCATCAATATTAACCCTGAAAGAACTAACGGACATAAGCCATAATTTCCTGGACACCCTAATAACGCATTCTGACCGTCCTTGGCACGGGACAATTTTTCTTTCTCTCTTTTCTCTCCTCTGCTCGTCTGTCTGTCTCTCTCCTCCTGAAGCTCTAACGGATCTGCTCTGCTCACCCCAGCCTATATTTGGGGCACCAGGAGCCCCTGCTCCCACCTCCTGCCAGCCCTACCACCCTGCCAAGAGGAGAGGGAGGGAAACCAGGAGTTGTATGCACTTACTCTGCAGCAGAGGGCGAGGAGAACTGTTTGACAGGGCAGAAAAGAGGCCCTACTGGGCCTGTCCTACTATTCATTCATTCAGCAGATGATTACTGCGCACCTACTGTGTGCTGGTCCTTTCAGCAAATACTTGGAATGCATTAGTGAGCAAAAAGGAAAACCCCTGTGTCTGGTGCCATTTTCATGACAGTGGACAAACACACACACACACACTGGCATGCACACGTGATGAATGACACAGGGGGGGCCGCAAGGGCAAGTTGCCCCACAGTCCCAGAACGGCCCCAGTTGCAGAGCCTGATCCCTGGGGTGTTTGGACAATTGAGGTGTGCAACTAAGGTAGAGTCTTCTTGTACATCTTTTTGTCCACAGAGAACTGACTGGGCTCCGGGGTTGAGGGGAAGGTATTAAGCCTGTATAATATTTTCTACAGTTTCATAGATAACACCTAATAACTCTAGCACCCAACATGAGAAACATGAGTTTGAGGCCAGCCTCAAGGGTAGCAAGACTATATCTCCAAACAACAACAGAACATGGCTAAAATTTGAAAAATGAGGAGATTTCACTAGAAAATCCAGTTCCCGTTTGGTCTTCAAAAGTGGGGGCAACAACATGGGCCACACTGGCTCCCGCGGCAGGTGCAGCTATAAGCATCTGCCCACCAGGTGGGTTCTTCTGCGTTGGGCACCAGTTCATTGCCCCCTCTGGTCTAAGCTCAACCTTCCAGGCAGAATATCACCATGGAGTACCAGGGGTGTGCCTTTGTGGGTGCTGGCTGTCTCCTTGGAGTTAGTGCCTACACGTTCCTTGCGCCCAAAGCCCCTCTCCCTTTCTCTGTTGTCCAGGCCTACTCTTATGTGCTTAATTATAAAATAATATTGTGGAAGTGGAGATGTTGCTTAGTTGTAGAGTTGTACAAGGCCCTGAGCTCTCAGACACAACAGAGAGAAAGAGAGAGAGAGAGAGAGAGAGACCAAAAGAGAGATAAAAATAAAATTGTGAGCTGGAGAAAAGGCATAGTGGTTAAGGTGCTTGCCGGCAAAGCCAAAAGACCCAGGTTAGATTTTCCAGGACCCACGTAAGCCAGATGCACAAGGTGGTGCATGGGTCTAGAGTTCGTTTGCAGAGGGCGGAGGCTGGTGTGCCCATCCTCTATCTGCCTCTCTGTCTGCTTCTCTCTCTCTCTCAAATAAATAAATAAAAATATTTAAAAAATAAAAGTGTGTATATCTATATATATATGTGTCCATGTCCACTCTTCACATGTGAGCAGCTATGTGCAGTGTGCACAGAGTGGGAGAAAACAGAGGTTGAAGTAGGTGGGCCTGGGTGAGCCTCACTTGTGGCCCATGGGACTTGTGCCTAACCTTCCCCGTTCTTAAGAAGAGGATGACAACAGGGCTTCCATTATGTTGTTGTTGTTGTTTGGTAGAAATAAAATGAGATCAAATTATTAAAAGATGCTGGATGTTCAATAGAAATGAACAATAACATCTCCAGGGCACTGCTGCCACCCCCCAAGTCTCTCCACTTGCTCAGCTCGGAGATGAGTGGGGTGGAGTGTGCCCTCCCAAGGTTGCCCTCTCAGCAGAGCTCGCCCTAGTGGGTTTCAAAGTGTTTTCAGAGCTGAGCTCACCCTTTCTCTCACATCCGCCCACACTTCTGCAGGAGAGGTTTTCCACAGCAGGGGGCAGACCCAGGACTCCAGAGGCTTCTGTGTCCATCCTCACTGAGCATTCACCACTCTCCTGACATAGATTCTCACGCTGCAGTGCGCATCGGGAGCCAGGGCCAGGGGACGGTGGAGGCTGTCTTGACAAGGCCACATTGTTTGAAGCCATTGCCAAAGGCCAAGAATTTGTGCTACTAATGTGCCCAGGGGATGTCCCTGCTGCTGCTTCAGGGCATACTTTGAGAACCTTTCATTTAGACTAATGTGACCAGCTATTGTTCTGAGAAGGGGGTTAGAATGATGGGCCTGCAGGAATGTGGGTTTTTCTCTCCACTGTCTGTGCCCAAGGGTCACGTAGACACATGACTGCATGTCCCACTGTTCTGGCTGCTGAGCTCCTACACTTTGAAGGTGATTTACCCAAGTGGGGCTGGCTCAGGCCACAGGCTCTTGATAAGATCTCAGGGCTGAGGACAGTATTGGGTAGATCCTAAGTGGGTAAGGGACATGGGAAAGCTGTGTGCTTCTGAAATGAGGGTGATGGAACCTGCTGGGTGCCATCTGTCATTTGTACATGAAGTGTGTGACATTGGCACCCAGCCTGCGTTAGTGGTGTAACCCGCAGCAGGGACCTGTTGATGGGTGTTCTCACCCTCTTTTCTGAGCCTAGGGGTGCCTCCACCTCTTACAGAAGCGAGAGATCTGTGTCACAGGCTGCTGTGTGCCACTTGGAGCCTCTTGGCCTCACCTTCCACCCTCTCCATACTACGAAGTATGGCTGCAGTAGCTGGGCACAGGTGCCACCTGACTGAACTTTACCTGGTTTTGTTCCTCTCACCTCCTCATGGAATGCTTGGCACTCACATGCGCAAAGCCTGGAAGGCAATGCCCTTGACCAAGGGGACAGAAACCAACGAACCCTCGCTTCCTTCTTTCATCCTCTGCTGACAGCTCAGGCGCCAGTGCCACAAGGCTGGCCTTAGGGTCCCAGGGGGCAACATGGAAAGGCAGCCTTGCACTGGCCTTCCTCCTTCCATCTCCCACCTCTTGCTTTGCACACCCACATTGCACAACTGCCCAGTCCATGGCATCACGTCCTTAGTATAAGCCTCAGTCTCAGGCTTTACTTTTGCGAGAGCCTCCCTTCACTTGCTGAGTGCACCTCCTAAAGAGAGTCCCCAGCTTCTCGGCTTGGTAGAGATTATTCACTACCGGACCACTGACTGACGCCTACTAAGCTCTGACTTCAGACCAACGCATTCTGGCCCTAGAGATACCCCAATAGACCCGGCAATGAGCAGGTTACAGACGCTGGCCTGGAGGTGTTGCCATGCATGGAGGAGCCAATGGCAGCTTGGAAAGTGCCAGCATCAGAAGAAACAGAACGGGCACAATACCCACCTTGCCAAGGCCAGGAGACACCTGAGCTGAGATGTGTCACTAGACCAGAACAAAATCCAAATCAGCTCTTCAGTTTTCAAAGTCTACTGGGGGGTGGGGGCAGGAATTAGATACAAGCAATGGGTATAACTTACCATTATCATCCTTCTAGAATATACCATAATCTACTGATCTGCCTTCTAAGACACCCTCCGTGCAGTCTTACCTGGATGCCCTAGGTGGTCCACTTTCTTCCCTTGACTTTTGATGGGTAGAGAGAGCAGGTTCCCAACCTAAGGGAATAAGATGTGAGCCCAAGGTAGCAGACTGGCCCGGAGCCTTGCCATCTTTGCCATTTGCTGCCTTTCTTGCTTTCCCTTCAGTCTGCTCCCCAGCCTGTCCAGATCTGACACCAAACTGGGGGAATGCTTGTAATTGAGGGTGTTGGGATTGCAGGAAACAAGACTCTTAGGGGAAGACCCCCTTTTTTCTTAAATAGACCATCTCCCTCAGGAAGACCCCCTCCTCTGAAAATGAGACCAACTCTGTCTAGTTGGATGGCCCTCCAGAGGGGCTCCAGGCAGGTTTGGATGCCTGTCAGAATCCTCCCTGGAATTTTTAAAGTGTGATTACTTTTATTTGGCCTTACCTTCTGAACAGAGCCAGGAGCATAACTCAAAGAGGGTGCTGTGGATGGAGAACTAGGGGCAGCCATGAGACACCTTGGGACAGCCAGCTTAGACTCCCGTTGGAGCTGGGGCGGAAGCCAGGCGCACACCTCCAAAGTGTTTTCTCTCAGCCCCATAAGCAGCTAAGTCTCTCTCAGTGCTCTGGCTTTTCCTGCCTTCCCATGGTGCCACAAATCCAAGACCTGCTGTGGAAGGGGCCTCTGTTTTCTTTCTGGAACTTTCACTCCTGCTCATCCTAGGAAACGTTAGCACCAGCTCCTCAGGGATATGGCATTTAGCTCAGGGTTTCTGCTGAGAGCCTGCATTTCCTGGCGCTAAAGTTGGATGAGATCTCTTCAAGGCGCAACTGGCTGGCCTTGGTCAGCTCTTGGGCCCCCTAGATAGTGGAATCAGCAGTGCTACCACACTCCCTCCCCTGGCATCAAGAGATCTTGGCTGAGAACATGTCAAGGTCCGGACACAGCCAGCGCAGTCAGTTAATGCGACAGGCTCCTCGGTGCAAACACTCGGAGCAAGGAAGTTACTTTGCCAAGACCGTGTAGTTTGGTCACTGGCCCACCATCTCAGAGACATGTATTTCAGTCCATTTTCTGCTCTCATCTTGCTGTGTGACCTCAGGTAACTCACTTTCTCTCTTTGGGTCTCAATGTCTCTATCTGTAAAATGAGCATGGTAAGACATCAGTCACATTCTGAGGGGGCGGAGAGAGCAAGCGAGATCTCAGTTTTGAGGAGGTACCCTTTGTAGACCGGCTGCCTGCAGCATCCTTCTGAGCAAAGTAATGGATTTGGAATTCAAAGATCCCGAAGGTTCTTTATTGCTGAAGGGGGAAAGGTCCGAATATTGCTTAGCAAATTACCATCTGCTAGGGGCGCCATTATGCCTTGACACAACCATTGGTCAGCAAATTGGTCACATTATTGGTTAGTAAATTTGAAGCTGCAGAATTATTTATTGGCAAATTAGAGATGGCAGAATTATTGGTTGGTGAGGCCAGAATTGCAGTGATTGGTTAGCAAATTAGAGATGCCTGTTTTGGACTGTGAATAAATCACGGCTGGTCAGGGTATTGGAGGCCAAATTAGAGGTGGCCGGGTTATTTATGGCCAAGCCAGGAAAGCAGAAAGCTCCTTTGCCAGGCAGAGTGGGGGTCAGCCCTCCATGTAGGGGGCTCCTCTGTGAGCATGCCTTCAGGTTGGCACTTTGCAAAGGAGTAGCTGTTACATCGCAGGCACAAGTGATGAGATGGTGCGAGCTGGATCCTTGCTCTGCACCTCCCAGTCGCCATCTCTACTCACATTTCCAAAGAGAGCTTCCAGCATGCTCATGGGTGCTGGCTCTGCGAGCAGAGCAGATGTGTAAAGTTCACCCTAGAAAAGATACTTGCAGAGGCGCTGACTGTAGAGAAAGCCGAGTCCGACTCAGGCACCGCTCCTGCAGATACGACTTCTCACCACCCCCTGGCCCAGTATACAACGTGGGGCACAAGAAGTCCTCGATCTCAGTCAAGGATCTAGTAGAAACCTCTCTTCTTTAAGGTCCTGGCTGGACCTCAGCTCTTCAGAAAAGCCGCCTCTTCCCTGGCAGTATCAAGTGACTCAGTACCTCTTCTACCTTCCCTGCCGGAACCACTCATTACTCACATTGGCCTTGCCTTTGAGGACTCTTGTGAAACCTGTCATAGTTCCTCTACTAGAGAAAAAGTTCCTGAGGGTGTAACTCCTGTCCTTGCTCTGCTCCTACAGCCTGGCACAAAAGTCAGCTTCTGAATGTACACAGGATGGATGGATGTACGGATGGATAAATGGATGAATGATGAATCGTGGATGGATGATAAATGGAGGATGGATGGATACTAGGTGAATGGATGAGTGATGAATAAATGAACAATAAGTGAATGAGAAATGGATGGATGAATGGATAGATCAACAGTGGTCAGATACTGAATAAAAGAATAGGTCATCGTTGCTGATACTATTTGAAGGGAAGTTAAGAATTCCAATGTGGAAGAAATAGGAGTTTCTGAATTAGAAAGGATTTATATCTATGCAACCTATCTCCCCGCTCTTCCTTGGGTCAAACTTTCAAAGTAAAACATCACAGGATGTTCCTGTCACTATCCACATGCTGAGACAAGAAGAGAAAGCCAAGGGCTTCTGGGTACCCCCACAGTGGCAAACTCCCCACAGCCTCAGTCTTCCATAGTGAGCAAGCTCCAGGGACAGGCTAGGAAGAAGCTCAGAGCTGAAGGAGGACAATGGTGTCATGGAGCACAGCACTGAACGTCATCATCAAGTCCCGGACAGATGGTGTGACTCAACACAATTGTGAAGATGGACTGAGTGTGAGCGCTCCCTTATGTTTGCAGCCTGGCTTAGCTCGTTGGGGGGGGGGGAACTTGGTGAGCACCCTCTTCAGAAGAAGGAATGCTTTTCTCAGTGCAAACAGTAAGTCAGGGTTAGACCCCCAGGGCTCCAGCTCATCTCCTCAAGCCAGCCAATAGACATGCCTACTCGTTCCCTCTCCCAGATATTTATTGCTGTTGTTAATTTATAAAGAATAGAAGCTTATTTAGCTCATGGTTGTGGAGCTCATGGTTATAGGACATCTAAGAGCAGGGGAACAGCTTCTGCTTGGGATCTAGTGAGTATCTCATTGCTGTAAAAGATGACAACGGAGAGCATAAGACAAGAGAGACAGACAGACATGCTTCCCTTTCCCAGGTCTTGTTGCACATGCACGCATGCACACACTGCCATCAGCGGCCACCTCATTATTCTATCTCTCCAACAGTGCTATGCACATTTAATGTTAGGGACCACATTATCTGTCCCCACCCAGCAGCCCCCATACCAGCACAGGCTCCACTGGATAAAGGAGAGAATAGAAAGATGCTGTAATGCCATGCTGTAAGCCCAGCACAGAGCCCCGGAGTTCAGGTTTTTGCACTACAGTGACCTGGCTGTGTGTGCCCACCCAGAAGTCCTTGGGTATCGTCCCATGCTGACACTCCCCTTCATCCTCCTCCCTCTCAGCTGGGAGGCCGACCTTCAAGGGCTTCCCTGTCCAAATTCCTCGCCCTCAGGCTGCAGTTCCACCTTGCCTTACAGGAGGCACCAGCCCGAGAAGAGAAGGTAGGAAGAGAGAGAAGTTGGGTGTGGGGCTCTTCTCTGATCCCTCCACACTTTTTGACTGTGTTTCTGCTGGAGCTGCATGTCTTCATGATCATCATCCCAACCGATGGTTCTACAAACATTGTTTCCTCTCCTTTTCCCTTCAAACCATGGGATAACAAGGTGAATCTATAGGTAGTGCGTTAGCAGGGGGGGGGCGGGGGAGGCTGAGCACACCCCTTGCTCACTCTTTTAACCCTCTGGACAACTAATATTGTCTTAATTGCAGACAGCTCATTTGACCCATCTGAGAGTCTTCTTAGGGCACACGGCCCAACTCGCCCCAACGACCCAACCACCCCCCTCCAGGCCCTACCTCTTAAAGATCCTACTATAGCTTAACATTGGATAACAGCCTTCCAGCCCGTGAAGTGTTAGGGGATAAACCACACAGAAATCATGGCTGAGAGGAAGCACATAAACCCGTGTTTTCTTCCCCTCAACCTCAGCACTGACCACAAGGTGCTGACTGCGTCCTGTCCCCTGCTTTCCTTCATCCTGGCAGACATCAGGAGGGATGTCCTGTGGGGTGGGGGGAATGGGCTTCTCTGCTTTGCACCAGTCAGCACCAGTGTTATACCTGGGCCTTGGGATTGGATCACAGTAACCTCATCCACGACCTCCAGCTGCAGCCTTCTCTCCGGGGAGGGCTTGAATATGAAGTGTCCCCACGGGTTTGCGTGTTGGGATGCTTGGTCCTCAGCGAGCGGTGCTGTTTTGGGAAGTTATGGAAACTTTGGCATAAAAGGCCTAGTTGATGACATGGGCCACTAGGGATGGGCCTTGGGAGTTATAGCCTGACCCTCATTACACTCAAACTCTCTGCTTCCCACCGGCCTCTGCGATGTGACCTGTCTCAGCTCCCTACCACCACAACCAACCCACAGCAACCATTATCCATTCTCTTCCATGGTAGACTACGTCCTTTGGACCAAGAGGCAAAATACACAGTTCCCTGTTTAACTGCTTCATTCAAGTATTTGGTCATAGCAATGTGGGATGTAATTAACACACACCTTTCCTGCCCTTCACTTCCTCCAGGATCAGACAAGGTAGCTGTGCATGGTGTCTGTCACCTAGAAGGCCTCAGTAAGCGGGAGACAGATGTCCCTCTTAATGACAATTATCTCTTGATTGCTGGACATTCTGCTTATTTCAGTTTTTCCCTGCTGTGGTGGTTTGATTCAGGTGTCCCCCATAAACGTAGGTGTTCTGACGTAGGTTCCCAGCTGTGGAGACTTGGGAATTAACGTCTCTTGGAGGCAGTGTATTGTTGGGGGCGGGCGTATGGGTGTTATAGCCAGTGTCCCCATGCCAGTGCTTGGCACAGCTCTCCTGTTCCTATTGTCCACCTTATGTGGGCCAGGGGGTGATGTCCACCCTCTGCTCATGCCATCGTTTTCCCTGCCATCATGGAGCTTCCCCTTGAGTCTATATGCCAAAATAAACCTCTTTTTCCCACAAGCTGCTCTTGGTTGTGTGGTTTCTACCAGCAGTGCAGACCTGACAGCACCAGCTGCCATGAAGGACGCTGTGGTGAGCTCCTGTGACGTTACACAGTGAACTTCGTCAGTGTAACAGCATCTGGCCATGCTGAGTGGGGTTAACAGCAGCCATCACAGCCACCACTCTGGAGTGCTGACCATGTGCCTGGGGCCATGCTAAGCTCTGTATGTGTACTGAGCAACACTTCAGTGAGGGTCCTTCATGCCCACTCAGTGACAGGACAGAGAGCGGAAGCAAAAAGATCCCGATGGTTTGACCGAGGTCACGTGACCACTGCACCACTGAGATGTAAGGCTGGGTCCTCCTTTCAGATGCTTACTGCCTTGTGGCTGGAATAGCCTGGCCCTCTCTCCTTGGCATCTCTGCCCCTAGCACTCATGCCCAAGAAAAGTGTTCTGTCTGCTTCTGTTGGTAGACACTAGGCTGTTCTGGCTTCCAGCAGGAGTGAGGAGACAGGAAGTCTCTCACCCCACCTTCCCCAACCTGGCCACTCCATCTTTTTACGGCATGAGGGACACCACACCATAGACTCTTAGAGATTTAGAACTAGCAGGGCGCTGCTGAACCTTGAAGATAAGCCTTAGCATGCATGGGAACCCCAGGAGCATTTTACACTGGTGGGGGGGGGAGTCTTTTCAAGCCATATTTCAGCTTTTCTGAGGTTGGTCAGGCCAGGCCTGGGGAAGCCCTGTTGTGTAAAGGAGCCCTTCTCCGGGAGGCCTGAGGACACGGAGCAAGCAGGGCTGACCCTCTGGCCCGGTGTGCCTTACTTCACCTCATCAGGTTGGCGATGCTTTGCTAAAAGGCTCCCTCAATAGATATGGCCTCCAATCCACGCAAACACACTGTCCATGGGAACCCACATCTTTAATGTCCAGTGCCTGGACCTCTAAGAAAGGATGCCAGGGAGGCTGTGAGCCATTATGAGGAAGATGAAGAAGAGGAGGAGGGAGAAGAAGGAGGGGGAGGAGTGTGGATTGGCCCAATTGAAAGTGTTGTTGTGCCTGCCCCTGCAGCCTGGCAGCCTCCATGCTAGTACCCGCTGGGGTCTCCCTCAGACTCCTAAGGCCTTCAGGAGACCCTTGGCTTCCTTCTTCCCTGACTCCGAGGACAGAACTGCAAGGAAAATCCAGATCGCAAGCTGACGGCAGGTCACAATCAGGCTGGGGTAGGGAGCTCAATCCACAGCTCCGTCTCTTCGTGAGCCTGGCCAAGGAGAAAGGAAGATCAGGGTGAATTTCCCCAGCACGGCCAGGGCCCAGCCACTGTGTGCTCGCTATACCTCTGTCACCACCTCCACAGATGCCCGGGGTGCTGAGAACTAACACAGGGCATTACCTCAGGGCCACTCGCCGGCCTGAGTCTATGGCCCTCTGTCACATAAGCCCAGATGTCTTTTCTGATCTATGCAGGGTTTTAAAAAGTATGCAACTGTGCCCAGCCTTAAAACATTCAAAACACATGTATTTGGGTTTCTGACAGATCTTGAAAGTATCAGGAGGTCTGGCCACCTGGGCACATACCCTCCTGACAATAGATAGTCACACCTGAGTAGCAGACATGTTCTGCTCACCTGACTTGAACTTGCAAGTCCATGCAAGTCCCCCACTTCACATATACTTCTCTACCTTGTGCTCAGGTTCTCCTATGGATGAACCTTGACCCTTATCACCTGACCTTGGCTCTACTAGGGCAGCTGAGAGCTGCCTTTCCTTCAGTTTCAGATGACTGATGGATGGCAAGTGCCTTCGGATCAGGCCAGAGGCATAGACAACACCATAAAGCTCTGATGCAGATCTGTGGACTAAGCAGTCCTTTGAGGAGATCAAAGCAGATGTCTTGGAGGAAGTGGCATCTAAGCAAGGCTCTCAGCAACAGTCACAGGGGCAATGGCCAAAAGAGGGAGTCGACTCTCCAGAAACCAACAAATGCTGGAGATGGCAAGGGACCTTTCAGAATAATGAGCCCGTGAGGAGGGAGGTGGCATGGAGGGAGAAGAAGACAAGCCCCAGGTCAGCAGTGGGAAGCTGTGCTGCCTCAAAGGGGTTCTGCCCTTCAGAAGGCATCTTGGTTTGAGTGGGAAAACCTTGCTCTAACCCCAGGTCTGCGCTACTTCTTAGTTATATGATTTTTCTCAGCTTCTTTACTTCCATTTTCTTGTCTAACGTTACTGTAACATGCCTATCTGTGTTAGCTCAAGCAGCCATAGGCTGGGGGTTTCTCATGGTTTTGGAGTTCCACGTCCAAGGTACTGGCAAGGTCAGCTTCATCCTGAAGGCTCTTCTCTTCACTTGTAGGCATCCGTTATCTCATTGTGCACTCATGTGATCTTTTCTTCATGTGACTCTCTTTCTCTCCCTCTTCGTACAAAGCTCCCAATCCCACTAGCTTAGGATCCAGCCCATATGAGTTTATTTTTTTAGGTTTTTTTTTTTTTCATTAGTTGTGTACCCAGTGTGTACACAAACATGTCGGTACCATCATTAGCCTCCTCCCTGTCCTCCCCTCTCCGCAAGGGACCCTCCTCGTTGGGGAATGTGAGTCGTGCATTGTGGAGTTATCCATCAGTTATGGGTAAGAGGAAATGCCTCTGTGCATAATGTCCCACATGTGGCTCTAACAATCTTTCTGCCTCTTCCGTGAATTTCCCTGAGCCATGTTGGGTTCATTTTAGGTCCACTTCAGTGATGAGGTCTTGGGAGCCTCTATGACTGGATATCTGGTTTGGTAGGAGTTGAGTGCTCTCTGTATCTATCTCTTCACCCTTGTGCTGGTACCAGGTTCACCAAGAAAGCAGCACTCTTACTCATTTCCTCAATTACTCTTGGTTTCAGCTGGGACCCTGGTGAGGTGCAATGGGCTGATTCTCTCGTCAGGATCTGTGACCATCTGAAAAAGAGAAGCAAATTCTTCATTGGAGAGTGAAGTCAGCACCAGATAAATGGGATAGCCATTATTATTTTATAGAGAATTTAATAGGTGTAGGCCCTCTCGTAGCCCATGATTGGTGGGAGCTTGATGATGGAGAGCGGGCTCATTTCTGGATATGGTTCTGACTTGTTTCCCAGCTCCAGCTATGGGTTCTGTCCCACTGAGTGAATCAGTTAGGCAAATCAAGAGTGGTTGGTTTATTAACCTTATTGCCTCCATATAGGTTCTGTCTCCAACTATTATGTCACTGGTCACTGGGGTTGGGGCCTCCACATATGGATTTGGGAGAGATGTGATACATCCCACACATCATCTGATAAGAGACAAAGACTCCACTAGACATTGTCGACAGTACTCACAGAGCACAGAGGTGGAGTTCCAGCAGCATATGCGTTATACTTTGAATCTGAAATGCCTACCACAGGCTCATGCACAGAGACCATGTTATCCAACTGATAGTCTGCTTTTTAGGGTGAGGGCTATGGGACTTGACTGATGGAAGTAGGGCACTGGGACTTCGAAGGTTATAGCCCAGATCCTGGTTCCAGGCTGCTGTTTGCCTCCTGGTCCACCATGATGTGAGAGCTGCTGCCATGGGCTCCCACTGCTTTAGACAGAGCCACTCTACATGCTATGGTGGACTGTGACCCTCTGAAACCACGAGTCAAAACAAACTTTCCTCCCATAAGTTGTCTCTGTCAGAGATTTTTGTCACAGTGGCACAAAAGTAGTCAATACCAGCACAGCGTTAGAAACTTAAGCAGGGAAAGGTTGGGTGGCCTTGGGAATAACCACAAACACCTATGAACAGGGATGCACAACACCAGCATAATGGCAGGTCCTGGCCCACAATGGCTGAGCAGAGCAAATAAATGAATATGTGATAAGTACTGAGAACTCTGCAGGTCCATAAAAGGCACTATGCAGAAGTACCCCTCTGCTTACGAGAAAACATAAACAAAAATGAAAGGGGTTCTCATCTCTCAGAATACAGCAGCCATGGAAACTATTTCCCAGCAAGGATACTTAGGTACAGAAAACTCACAGGAGCCAGAAAGCTTAGAAATCCAGACTCCAGAAATAGGCAGAATGGTGTGTGTGTGGTGGTGGGGGGGGGAGGGGTTTTGCTCATGGGTAGAGTCCAAGCAATCTCAAAGTCATACATTAGCATGTAAGTATTAACCTTGACATTGAGCATATTCAATGGGCATTTGGAAATAAGTTCCTCAGCTAAGATCTAGAGTAGCCACCGGGAGCTTGCCTGCTGGACTGTTTGGTCACCAGAAGTAGACCACTACCCCAGAAGTCCAGTGACTTTGGTTCCAATGAGTCTGTTGCAGAAACTTCTAAGACTCTGTGTGTGTGTGTGTGTGTGTGTGTGTGTGTGTGTGTGTGTGTGTGTGTGTGTTTTAAGGTAGAGGAATACTGAAGTTATTTGAGACCTCCTGGGGTTGAGAAGCAGCACAGGCTCACAGCTTAAAAGTCTATGTGATTCCTTAGCTGCCAGTAACCATCACCCATGCTGCTGGCTTCAGCCTTTGAGTATCCACTGGTCTAAGGGTCCCCCAAGATCTTTATCAAACTGCTTCCCCCAGTAGTGTAGACCCCAACAGGTGGCTCAGGATCCCCAACCTTTTTTTTCTTCTTCCTTTCTTCTTCTTTTTTTTTTTTTTTTTAATAAAAACTTTGTCTCTGGGAGGGTTTCTCTGCTTGCCTTCTCTCAGCCTAATTATTATTACATGAAAAAATAGCTTCTTGCACCTAAGAAAGACACTCTCTTACTCCAGTAACTAGGAATTTTCAATGGCAGTCACTGAGCAATTATACGCTACAATTTACACTATATCCTCCTGTCTGTTCTTTGACAAAATGAGTCCTATTATTAGTCAGGCAATAATCAAATTCCTAAAATAGTCTTATAAAAGATCTCCAAACCACAGGAACGGTTGTTGCTGGGAGTTATGACACAGTTCAGAGCAGGTCTCCAGCAAAATATGCAACTACACACAAATGGTCCTTTTGCTCGAAGCTTCACTGTGCAGAAAAGGAAAGGGTGTAGAAGCTAGGAGTAGGAAACCTCAGGGCCATCAAGTCATAGTCCTTCTCAAGGCAAAGCTTCCGGGGTCTAATGCATTCAGCAGGATTTCTGATGCAAAACTAAACAGTTTCTTGGGCATTCATTGAACTTCGTTGTCCAGGAAACCACTTGGACCAAGTCACCTTTCTTCCTTTCTTCCTTGCTCGTTTGTAACCCAAACTGGTATGTGTGCATACAAGTATGTGTGTGATTTTCCACAGTTTTCTCATATCCATGTACATTCTAGGCTATATTATTGGATGGTTATTTCTCCTCAGAGAGACTTATCCACAGTAAATGGAACTTCAAATTCATTTGTGGGAGTAGACAACTTTATAGCATAACAATATATGGGAAATCAGTCTCCTTCCTTCCAAGATGAAAACATAGTTTACTTCTGCCCCAGCCTGTGTATTCAGGGGACTCTCAGAGTGTCCACCATGAACTCCCAGCATGCTCCAGGGTTATGCAGTGGGCAGAGAGGCAGCACCTCAGTTAGGCAGCAGTAAGAGCTGATGGGAGTGTCTGTGTGCTCCTGGGGTTTCTGTTCATTGATACACTTGGTCATTAAGCCTGAAGAAGCCCGTATCTTGTAAAAACTACCCAGCTTTCTTCCAGGCTTCTCTTTCCTAGTATTTTATATAACAAAAATGTAGCTCCCCTTCCCGTCACCCGGTCGAGTAGAACAAGGGGTTCATCTCCTTGTATCTTTCATTCTATCCTGATCTAGAATACTCCAAGGAGGCATTTAACTCACTTAGAGTCAGCTTGTCGAAATGACAGCCCCCCCCCCAAGTAGAACTTTTTCAGTTTCTATGGGGTGACAGAGTGGCAGCATTTTCCCTAAGGATGAGGAGACAGGGCCATGAGGAGCTGCCACCTTCTTCCAGCCTTTGACACACATTGCAGAATCCTCATTTCCTGCACAGTATTAAACTGTATTGGCACCCTACACCGTTCCAGCCTCAGTGACAGAGGTCCAATTCCAGCACCACCTTGATGTGAAGTGTTTGCTCAAAGGCTTAATGTTCCCACGGTGAACTGGGAAAGCTAAGTGCAGTACCCCTAGCCCCTAGCCCAGGGTTCATGACATCCAAGGGAGGAGGGCACACCAAGCACCAGCCTGCTCCTGGCATATAAGGTTGGCTTCCCCATCCCAACAGCATATCCTGTGCCACCATCCTCCATTGCCACTAGGCCAGCCTGGAGCATCTTGGAAGGATATGTCAGCCTCCAACTTTGCTCATCAGAGAACAGGCATGCCCTTAGCACAATCCCTTCCCAGGAAGCAGGACTGCTCTTCTTCCCAAAGGCTGACCCAGGTCAGCCTGACCGTGGTGGCTTCCCCAGGGTCCCAGACTTCTAGAGTTGACTGGCCACAGGCTGTGTCCTCTGTCCACAGTGAACCCTCAGTTCTCTCCCAGCCTGTCCTGCCAGAAGGCCTTTTCATTTCAACCCTTATCAGAGCTGAGCTGTAGGGAAGTGGGTCTTGGTGTCCACCAGCCCCTGGGAGCCTGCTGGCATCCAAAGTCTTTCAGACATGAGATCAATAGTTGTGGGATAATGCTAATATGAAGCTTTGAAAAAAGCATTAGATGGGGGAGAGTCCAAAGACTCTGTTCTGGTAGTTTCTTTGCCATAGGTCTGGGCAAGTAAATTTGCCTTTTGTCTAAATTTTTTATAAGCTTTGTTACTTATATATTATTATTACGTTTCCATCTTTTATTCAACATAGGAGTGGTCTTTCTTTTAATTTTATTTTTGAATCAGAACATATTACATACACAGAAATGGGTGAGTATCATAGAGTTGTAACCTAGGGGATAGATAGCATCCTTTCTTAAAAGATCCAGATAGGGAAGACTTTACACTCTGCAGCTTGTACCACCACTCTGTTGTAGTCAGTCAGCTCGGCCTTCCCAGCACAAAGGCAGCAGCAAAGGTGTATGTGGGTCAGCATGGCTGTGTCCCAGAAACGTTTCCTTTGCACACATGGACAGCTGTCTGTATTGGGCTCCCCAGCTATAGTCTGTTGTGGACGGATGTGGAGATCCTAGTTCTTACATGACAAGGTTTGGAGGAAATAATGAGGGTCAGAGTAGGAGACTGAACAGTCATGATGGGATAACATCCTTATAAGAAGAGGAAGCAACAGGGACACTCTTTCTCTCTTTGGTATAAACATCCAGGAGGCTTCCTGGGTCCACTGGGGTTGCTATAACCAAATACCTTACAACGGGTACTTTATGGACAGCAGAAAATGATTGTTCACAGGTATGCAGGCTGAAACATCTAAGATGCAGGAGCCACAATAGCCACAGAAGCCAGACTTTGACCTTGCCCTTCTGTACCTCAGACTGTGCAAGCACTAAATGTTGGTTGTTTGATGCACTCAGTATGAAATGCTCTCAGAGCAACCTCTGGCATGGCCCAAGGAATCGTGGTGAAGTGAGCCCATCCATGTGACAGCACATAGCTCAAGAAAACGCTCCCCTCATCCCAAGAGCCTGGGGCATCACTTCTTCCACTGAATTCACATTATCTTCTCCAAGAGTTTGATTGTCACTTACATATCTGCTTGCATCTCATCATTATTCCCTTAATTCAAGCTTTTCTTTTCTACAACACTCCTAACACGCTACCCCTTACAATATTGGCTTGCAAACTTCCTTGAAGCAGCAGAGCTCTGACTGCCAGCGAAGTGTGCTGTGACACTCCAGTATGCCTGTGGACAAAGAGCAGAGCTTTGGGGGCCCTAGAGGAAGACCAAGCTCAGATGTTCCCACCCTCTCTGCCCTCTGCCCAGTGGACACCACTAAGGGTACCACTGAGCCCAGCTTGGAAGCCTCTTCTTGGAACACCCATTGATCCTCCAACTTCTGATTCATAATACACAACACATGTCCTCCTCTAAGGTTTTGGGGTGATGACACAAACACAGCCAGGGTCTGCAATGGCAGTGGAAGACATGTTAGAGACACAAGGTGGGGACATGGACCCATTGTAAACACAACTAAAGTCCCCTCTTGAACCCCCAGGAACATCTGGGCAAGTGAGACTTGGAGGGGGCTGGGACCCTGCACCATCAGTAGGAAGCTAGAGGGAACAGAGGTTGGGTGATGGCCACACATAGGATCTCATCTGTGCCCTCCCTCGGGGGACCTGGGCAGTTCCAGTCACTGGAACATTCTTGGTTACAGTGAGCATTTCTAGGGGTAGAGACTTCTTAATTGGCAACGTGTGTCCTCCAGGTTCCAAGCACTATGTGGCCCCTTCACTCCTATGGATTTAGTTCTCTCTCTCTCTCTCTCTCTCTCTCTCTCTCTTTTGGAGGAACAGTAAGAACCATGGATAGGGCTGTGGAGCAGGAAACTAGGGCCTCTCATCACCTGAAACCAGACAGAAGTCTCTAGAAAGTGCCTTGGGTTGGAATCTCCCCTTGCTTCCTACCATGATGGTCCTTGTGTTGAAGGGGTGAGTTAGCCAGGTGGAACTATGGGAGAGCTGGAGAGAGGCAGGGGCCTGAAATCTACAGCACAGTTGGGCTGGAGTTCCCTGCTTAACTCCCGTGTGGTCGAGTGAAGCTTACTTAACCTCTTCTGAACCTCAGGACAAACTGTTCAAAGAGAGGAAACAGGCCTTAATCTGAATTTTTGTGTTGTTCAGATCGAAGAGGAAAAATGAAGATGATTTCTTGCTACAGCAGTGGCATGTCCCATCAAATGAACTCTGTCTACTACAGCCTCTCCCAGGGGACATTTTGTAACATGGAAGCACTTTTGGTTGTCACAACTTGGGGCAGTGGGAAGGAGCCACTGGCATCTAGTGAGCAGAGGTCACGGCGGATATTTAGATGCCCCACAACACACAGGACGGCCCCGCAATAAAGAACCATCCAGTGGAAGGTCAATAGTGCTTAGCTTGAAATACTGCACAGACAGTGGGATTTATACATGGCCGACAGTCAGCAAATACCTGAGACATTCGTTGTAGCTTAGAGCAAGGTGACAAGAACAGGTGACTGCCCAGAGTTTTTGTTCACTGTGGCCAAGAGAGGTACAGACTTTGGCATTCAAAGTTTTGTCCCCAACCAGCAGTAGTAACAAACAGCCTTCTAAAGAAATCCAGTAACCTTTGATCTCCTAACCCACTCAGACACCCTATCTCTGGGTCCCCGCCCCATACTACTCAGCATCCTGGTTTCCACTTTGAGTTCTGAATTCTTACCAATTTTGGGGGTGAGGGGGAGCAATCCATGACAAATCACTAGAAGATCAAGCCCCCAGAACCTCATATGTCTTGTCCCTAGCCACCCCTATTGCTGGCTGCAAGCAGCGCAGACCTGGCTTGGGGTGATATCATTCCATGTCCTCAACCAGAGACATTGAGATAATAACTTTCCAAATATTGTCTTACGAGATGCTTATCACTGTAAAACAATATTTTGTCACCAAGCAGAGAGCAAGTGGTGGTATCGTCTTGCAGATACACGAGGGTGATGAGGGAGGTGAGGTCATCACGTGGGCTGGGAGGTTGGCAAGAAACAGCAGTAGGACAGTGGGCTTCACACACAGGCAGAGGCCTTTGAGAGCGAGGTGGGGGCTTTAATGGACAGCTGGATTTCAGGCAGTAAACAATAATGCTAAATCAGAAGAAAAAAAAAAAAAACTTACTCTTTTTTTTCAGACAAGGGCTTACCAATATCCCAGACTAGCCTCAAATTTGAACTTGAATTCTTCTTGCCTCATCCTCCCAAATACAGGGATTATAGACCGCTGCCACCAGGCTTGGCATGGAGTCTTGATCCTAACGTGAGTGGGGAGTGGCTGTAAGACTCCGCCCTGCTCTCAGGAATTTGAGACAAAGAAAGAGAAGAACTAGGAAGGTCAGCGCAGAGCAAGGCCGGCGTGGACTGGCAGTTGGTCTTGCCCCATCACAAGGGGACTTTGGCTTTAGTAACAGTTCTGCAGCAAAAACAAACAAGCAAACACAAAACCTTGGTACTCAGCCATCTCCAGTATGCGCTGGTTAGAGGGTATGTGTTCCTTTACCCTCCAATTTCCTGTCAGCAACAGAGAGATCTTGACTGTGGTGGGCTCCAGTTCTGTATGTCCAGGATCCTGAGCCTGGGGACAGGGAGAAGAGGAAAATTCACCCCTGAACCTGCCTTTAGGGCTTTTGTGGTTTGTGCGATTGTGTCTCCTATGGATGGTCATCATGCCAGGTCAAAGGCCACCCTACTCTAGCATGACCTCACCTTAACTACTTACACCTGCAATGACCATCATCCACCAAAAAGGTCTTGCTGTGAGGGACTGGAGATTAGGACTTCCCCATATTTATTTTGATTTTTATTTATTTGAGAGAGAATGGGGCCGATGCAGTGACCACTGGTATGACCCAAAAGGCAACATAATGCTGAGAAGAAAGACAGAGAAGTGTCCAGCACTGGAACATCTCTATCACACCCTCCAAGGCTCAGGGTCCATGGCGGAAGAGGTGACAGAAAGAATGTAAGAGCCAAAGGAAGGGTACCACTCCTTACATACAACTGGCTAGACAGAAAGTGGCCTCGGTATCCAAGACCTCGCAATGCCTAGCAATACCTTCACAAGATCCTCATAATAGGAGAAAAAGACGACATCAAAATAAAAAACAGACTAATGGAGAGAGGGAGGGGATATGATGGAGAGTGGAGCTGTGAAGGGGAAAGTGGGGGAGGGGAGAGAATTATCATGATTTATTGTCTGTATATATAGATGTCCATATTTTTTTTAAAAAAAGAGACAGAGAGAGAGAGAGAGAGAGAGAGGTGGTGGCCGGGGGGGGGGGGGGGTAGAAAATGGGCATGCCAGGGCATTCAGCTGCTGCAAACAAACTCCAGACACATGCACCACCTTGTGCGTCTGGCTTATGAGGGTCCTGGGGAATCAAACCTGGATCCCTTGGCCTTGCAGGCAAGTGCTTTAACCACTAAGCCATCTCCCCAGCCCTCACATATCTTTTTGAAGGACACAATTTTGACTATTAAGGTGGATGCCATAGGAACCTACGGAAGGATTTTGAACAGAGTCATGATATAATCTGATTTAGAGTTTAGAAACATTGCTTCATCTGCTGTGTGCAGAATACTCCAGAAGGCTGCAGTGGAAGCTGGATGATACCATGGAACTGTCACAGTAGCGGGTGTGCCACAGTCACTGCTTGGACCAGAGGAAACAGCATAGGGGGTGGGGGTGCTGATATCCTATCACAATGTGAAGAAACAACAGGTTGAACATGCTGGTGGATTGAATGACATGGACCCAAGCAAGAAAAAATTGTTAGCATGACTCTTTGTTTTAAAATATTTATTTATTTATTTATTTAGGAGGAGAGAGAAAGTGAATATGGCCATGTCAGGGCCTCTAGCCACTGCAAATGAACAAACTCCAGATGCATGTGTCATTTTGTGCATCTGACTTTATGTGGGCATTGGGGGATCAAACCCAGCCTATCAGCCTTTGCAAGTAAGTGCCTTTAACCACAGAGCCATCTCCCCAGCCCCTCCTTGCTTTTTTACTTAAGTAATTGGTAGAATCATGAGTCCATTTCCTGAGATATTAGCAATGAGACAAAGACATGCTCCAGGTGGGCTGGGAGCAGTAACTCCTGAGTCCTATGGTGAAGCTGGGTGTGGTGGCACACACTCATAACCCCAGCACTCAGGATACCAAGGCAAGAGTATTGTTGGAAGCCACATGGTAACTTAGTAAGTACCAGGCTAGCCAGGGCAAACTAGTACAACCCTGACTCAAATCCAAAACCAAACCAAAGTCCTATTAGGCATACATTCAAGCTGATTTTTAGCCCACTAAGTGGAGGCTCTGCATAGATTTGGATACTCAAATTCAACACATCCCAAACAGAGCCTGTGGCTTCCAGTTGTACATCTCATCCACCCAGATGGCCAAGCTGGCTTTCTGACAACAAGCCCAACCTCCAAATTGTGGCCAAGCCATGGGAATTCCGGCTGTGCAGGGAACCTCACACCCACTCATAGACCTGCATCTCCACCATTCTCATCCTGGTCCCTTCATCTTTTCCTACATGACCATCACAATCTTCTCATCACCCTTCCTGCTCCCCACCTGCTTCTGCTCTCTGATCCTCAGCATGCTGCAAACTGCTTACAGGTGGCAGAAGGGGCGTTGTCCTTCCACGCACAGTGTGGAATAGTACCACTTGCCCAAGAAGCTCAGGTCGTACTGTAAACCAGCACGGGGTGGAGGGCAGTCTCCGGTGACCATGCCTGTAGCCCAAAATGCTACCTCCCAGTCTTCTTGGCTGAGACAGATTGCATGTGTACAGAATGTTCCATCTCTGTAAATCAGCTCTCTGTGACTATAACAAATAATGGTGCTAATAAACGTATAAAGGAAAAAAGACTTGTTTCTGTTCAGTTTTAGAGCTTCTGGTCTATGACTGATTGCTTTGGATGAGGATGGGCAATAGGTATGTCCAGCTCCATTGCAGCCTGGCCACAACGTACAGCTACCCTGGACATCAAGCCGTAAGGTCTCTCTGAACCCTAGCTTCCTCAAGGCCAAAGGATAGCCGTGCCAAGTCAGCAGTGTTGCTCAAGGATGAAATTAAAGCCATGGTCTATCAGGACCCTGATATAGAGAGGTCCACCATTAGCCACAGTCACCAACTGCTTGTATGCCAATCTCCCCTATGGCTATGCCAAGCACACCCTGCACGTTCTTCCCTTGGAAGAAGAAGGGTTTTGGGCCACTACAGTCATTTCAAGTCCTCCATTATTAATTTTATACAGAATTATTTTGCCACTCTTTTTTTTTTTTTGGTAATTAGATGCTGTAAAAATTTTTAGTGTTTTTTTCTTCTTTGTAATTAGAAATAGCGATTAGAGTATCTTTTATATTACATGGCATTTTTCCTTTAAACAATTGTATACATTTTGTATTCTTTGCTTTTCTCCACACAGACTTTAGTGAGAATGGGTTCATTGTGTACCATAATTTGCTATTATTATAGTGTGTCATGAAAATGAGTTATTTCCGTCACAGAAATATAATGCCCAGTGTAATGTATTTTTTGCTGGTGGGGTTTTATTTTTTTTTCCCTCTAGGGACAGGGGAATGCATTTGCCAAGTTTGGAACCCACTTGAACCTGGAAGGCTAGACTTCTCAGACTTCCAAAGTCTGGCATGGCTCTCTGCTTCTTTGAGCTGCACGAGGTGAACATGAGACAGTGGAGAGGTGAGTTTCCATGTGTCATTAAAGACACCCACAAGATTCTAAAAAGTAGATTCTCAACAAATGGCATATGCTCAAGCCAGGCAGAATAAGCCAAGAAGAGTTGCCTCTTAAGATGTGGAAAGGAGGCCTGGGCATGGTGGTGCACACCTTTAATCCCAGCCTTGGGAGGCAGAGGTAGGAGGATCGCTGTTTGTTTGAAACCACCCTGAGACTGCAGAGTGAATTCCCACATCAGCCTGAGCTAGAGCGAGACCCTCCCTTAAAAAACCATGAAAAAAAAAGAAAAAGATATGGAAAGGAGCATGTGGTGTGGCGTAGTGTTAAAGCTCTTGCCTGGCATACACCAGACTATGGTTCCCATCTCTAGCACTGCAAAAGTCACAAATAAATAAATAAAATGTGAAGAGGTTGCACCAGGGATGAAGTTTAGTTGGAAAACACGTCCACATGTAGAAGACGCCCACACTCAGTGGTATGTGGTGTAGCCTAGCCTGCCCACACAATGTGCCAATGAGCTGCAGGCCATGTGTGACCTGTCTGTTCCAGCCTCCCAGTTCATGTGGCAGGTGAGGCAAGGGAGGGGATAGATAGTATTCCCTCAATGCACAGAAACGTGAGTGTCCTGTCTAGAAATCAACGACGAGGATTAAGCAAGCTCCTTAGGACAGACTCCTTCTTGCATGCTCTATTGTGTAGCGTACCCAGAAAACCCAATTCTCAGGTGAGGACAGTGGGACCCCAGCTCTCTCTTTCCTCTCTTTTATTCCCAGGCCACGAGGTGAGGAGTGGCTTTACCTCACTGTGTGTTCCCTCACCCAAAGCAATGAGCCAACCAGTCCCAGACCAGAACCTCTAAGACTGAGAATAGAAACAAATCTTTTTTTTTTTCTTTACAACTTTACTAGCTCCATTATTCGTTATAGTCCCAGAAAGCTGATTCGCATAGAATCCTTTTTTGTCTAATTCCTATCAAGGCTGTCATGGCAGCCGTGGCTGGTTCCAGGCCCACCGCTGTCAAGGTGTCTAGAGCCGCTGTCTTGCAGTCCTCATATTCCCTCCTCCCCATGCTCACCCCAAAGTGACACCTCATCATTCATAACTAATGCAGCAATGTTGAGTCGTGTTAACATGAGTTACAGCACAGGGCCACGTGTCCCCTCTCCTGGAGACCCCTCTCTGTTATAACTGTTCTCACTCCCCTAAATTCAGATATAATTCAAGTCGGGGAGATCGTGGCTGGATTCCATCTACAAGGCAGGGAATTATTAGTATGACTTTTTGGCGGCGTGACAGTGATGTTTCGACAATCTATACATATTGATTTAGGTCGATAATAAACAATTTGATTAGCCTCCCCAGCCGTGGACTGTCATTTCAATCACTGACAGGGCCCAGCAGAGTGGAAGGGGCGCAGCACGTACAAGTGGCAAGAATTCTCAAAATAAGAAACTCCGTGCTGATTAGAGGCCTGGCTTCAGTGAATTGGACAAGACAGCTCAGCTGCCACGTTATTAACTCCCTGAGAAAATCCCGGGCCGTCCCCAGGGCCAGCCGCATATTCTGATGGGGATCGATAAGCAATCTCCGGTGTATATGGAATCCAGGCTGGAATCATTTGTCTCCAGCTCTTTCTCCAAAGGGAGCGCTGTGCTCCAGACCTGGCCCACCACAAGGTTCCCTGCCCTCCCCCACCCCCCTTTTAACTAATGATCTGCCTCGGAGCAGGCTGGCGGGTGGTGAGGACCTCTTCCATCATCCCGAGCGCTCTCTCAGGTGGGCTAATGATGGTAATGGCCTCCTCGCAATTTTTTTAAAACGCTGCCCGCCCTGACGTCTTGGGGGGTGAGTTTGTATAAGTGATGGGCACGCCCCTCGATGACAGAAAGACACATGTTCCAGTAATGGACACCCTCTGCTTCACAGGGTCCACACTTGATGGTGACACTGTCAGGGCAGGAGAACGTCCTCGGCTGGGCCTCTATCCCGGGTGGCAGAGGCTGGAACAGTGGCTGAATAAAGAACCAGAAAAGCTTCAAACCTCTCTGTGAGCAGGTGTCTTGGGCCTCTGGTCACTAATTAGAGGAGGCCTCTTAGACACTGCCAGACGCCTGACTCTTTGGATATGGAAGACTCCAGAAAGTCCTGAGGGGAATTACAGGGAGTGTTAGCTCCTGACAGAGGCTTTGGTTTCCTACCTGCCCACCACAAAGAGAGCAGTGTTGTCCAGTGGTTAGGACAGGCAACCCTGGACTTGAACTTAACTCTCTTCACGTGTAACACGAGGTCATGCCTGCCTTGTCTAGTTATGGTGCATATTTAATAAAACAGTGCAGGCAGAGGGCCTAGCCCAGGGTTTCTGGCATGACAGACACTAAATAAGTGCTTCCACATGAGTCAGTGAGCTGAAAATATTAATGCTTACACAGTGGTACTTTTATTTCATTACCATAGCCTCCTCTTTAGAAACAAAATCTTGGGGTGGAGAGATGGCTTAGCAGTTAAGATACTTGCCTGTGAAGCTTAATATCCAGGTTCAGTTCCCCAGTACCCACCTAAGCCAGATGCACAAGCTGGCTCATGCGTCTGGAGTTTGTTTGCAGTGGCTAGAGGCCCTGATGCACCATTCTCTGTCTCAATAAATAAATAAAAATAAAATATTGAATAAAAAATAAATTAAATAAAGTCTCAGCAAGACTAGAGTATAGCTCAGTGGCAGAGCACCTGCCTAGATTCAAACAAATAAATAAATAAAATCCAGTATGTGGCATAGACAAACACAGCTGCTCTGCTTTGGTGTGACACTGGCCACCTGGTCACACTCGCTTCTATTGTTCCTCATCTCCATGGAGCCCCTCAGGCTGCCTGGGCGAGTCCAGAAACTGCTGGTACGGTGAGAAAGTGGCCATGTATGTCAAGCGGCAAGGACTCCTGCCCCAGCTCTAACATGACTCTTAGGCCTGCTTCTTTCTTGAGGTTTCCGTTTCCCCTGCTGAAGCCACCTTAGCTCTCAGAGCGCACATGTATGCAGGGGGACGTCTCAAGCTCTCTGGAGTCCCACATATCGGAGTGTTCATGTCACCAGTTACCACAGAGCGGCAGTCTCCACACTACTTCATGCAGTAGGGCCCCAGTGTATGCTCAGATGGGAGAGATGAGGGGCTGAGCCCCTTTCCCACAGAGCAGCTTGCATCTCACCCAGAGAACATGCATCCTGAGGAAAAACAAGCAAAGAATGGGGTCTGTGAGGACTGCATTTGTCTGTGAAAAGCAAAGTCCTAAAATAACAAGATTTCAACAAGATCAGACTTTATCTCTCTTCTACATAAAAGCCGGGAAGTTGGCCAGCCGGGCCTGGTGTGGCCTCTCGGAGGCACGAAGTCCTTGGGGACCCAGTCTCTTCCCAGCTCTCTGCTCCTCCAGCCTTAGGGTCATAGGGGTCCCAAGATGGCAGCCAATGGACCCACAGTCTTGGAGGTGACGCAAGAGGAAGCCATAAGGGTACAAGACAACACTTTCATCTTCTTAAGACACCTTTTATTTTAACAAAGCTTTACCTGTGCAGAAAACTGTAACGAAAGCACAGAGAGTTTTCATAGTACCCACAACCTAGTTTCTCCTATTATTAACACCTTGTGCTATAATTACTGTCCACTGAAGTCTGTATTCTACTACATTTCTCAGTGTTTATTTAGCAGTACTCTTCTGTTCTAGGATCTCATCAGATGTCATATGACAGGCATGCTGATCAGGTGTTTAGGAGAATGTCCCTCCATTGGAATACGTCTGCTGGTTTGTTTGTTTTTCTCATGAGTAGACTGGATCATGTGCTTAGAGGAAAAATACTAGCTAAACTGTCATTCTCGTTCTGTCATAAGAAGATTTTGGTGGCTTCTAGTTTTGATAATTGCGAATAAAGCTGCTATAGCATTTGTATGCATATTTTTAGGGGTCATCTCAAATCGTTGTACCAGAAGGTTCTCAGACACCACTTGCACACCTCTGTCCCATGTGCTGAATGTAGCTGGCCACACTTAGTTGCAAAGAAGCCTGGGAAACATAGGCTTCATCCTGTATCTTAAGATGTACGGGCTTTCTTACAATGGAAGAAGAGATACTGTGACCATCAGAAGTTTCAGCCAAGAGGACACACAGGGCAGGAAGGAGCCAGAATGTGGAAAGTATGAAGTAAAGAGTGAACTTTGTGGGCTGGAGAGATGGCTTAGTGGTTAAGGTGTCTGCCTGTGAAGCCTAAGAACCCAGGTTCGATTCCCCAATATCCACGTGAGCCAGATGCACAAAGTGGCACATGCGTTTGAAGTTTGTTTGCAGTGGCTGAAGGCCCTGGCATGCCTATTCTCTCTCTTTCCCTCTCTAATAAGTAGTTTTTTAAAGACTGAACTTAAAATATCTAGCCTCTATCACCAAGAGGCTGGGGAAATGGTTGGCTATCTATCCCTGAGTTTATAAAATAGACCCGTCAGAAAAGCTGCTTTTTACAGTTGGCACTGACTACCGGGGAGAGTCAAAAGTCATCTATGTGCCTTCAGAAGTGACACTGGAGTGTTTAGTGCTACGTAAGACACCTCTGTTATGCCCTCTAAGATTCAGGGAGCATTGTGGAAGATGGGGCAGAATGAATGTAAGAGCCAGAGGATAGGAGGAATGCAGTCTTCCAGACACGGAGCAGCTGAGGAGCTCATGACCTTACAGCAACTCCTCTTACCTGCACACAACCCATTCACCATGGAGAGTGGAGAGGAGGAAAAAAGAAAAGAAGAAAACATCCAGGTAGAAGAGTAACCAGTTGGAAGGAAGGAGGAACAAGAGAAAGTCATGGAAGAGGATTATGACCAAAATACATTATGTTCATGGATGAAAATTAGAAACATAGTACGAAAGCAGAAAGAAGGCTCGCTGTGGTGGTAGAGGGAGCATGGGGCAAGAGGGGAAAGGGGAAAGGCAAACAAAAAGTTTGGCTACAGACACAATAATGAAGCTTAATTCATTATATACTAATAAAAAGATTTTAAAAAAAATACAAAACTGAGGCCAGGCGTGGTGGCGCACGCCTTTAATCCCAGCACTCGGGAGGCAGAGGTAGGAGGATCGCCGTGAGTTCGAGGCCACCCTGAGACTCCATAGTGAATTCCAGGTCAGCCTCACCTAGAGTGAAACCCTACCTTGAAAAACCAAAAAAAAAAAAAAAAAAAAATACAAAACTGAAAAAATAAAATAAGGTCTGGGAACATGGCTCAGTAGTTAAAGCCTTCCAGCCCAGGTTCAATTCCCCAGTACCCACATAAAGCCAGATGTACAAAGTAGCTCACAAGTCTGGAGCTATTTTGCAGCAAGGGGCCCTGGCATGCACACACACACACACACACACACACACACACACACACACACAAACTCTCTCTCTCTCTTCAAATAAATAAAAATTTAAAACTATTTAAAATAACATAAAACAGACACTGTGGTAAGGACATGCCTAGTAAATTAACTCATTCACAAAGATAGACTGGGCCTATGAGAGAGAACATAGGATGGCCCATGGACCTGCTGAGGTTGCAACCTGATCTCGGGTCATTTCAGACCAGGTTGTGGGGCTCAGTGAAGGGGAGAGTCTTCCTAGACCCGCATCATAAGAGGTGCTGTAAGAGTGACTGTGCATGGGAGGAGCTTCCTTCAGAGCCAGCGTGCTCACGGTACACAGAACAGACTGAGCACACCAGCCTCTCTGTTGTTCCTCAGCACTGAGGAGTCTTGCAAGCAAGGCAAAAATAAATTACCAGACCTGGGATCCAAAAGGAATTGGGGGCTCAACCGTGTCGCCTGTCAATACAAATAAACATGTCTGGAGGTTTACTTCATCTGCCTTTGTTGGGAAGTCTGGAACAACTGTTTTTACTGGCGCCCCGTCATCTCTGTAGAGTTTAAAGATTCTAACATGATTCCCACATAGTGATACACACCAGCCATCGTTGCCCTTGGGAGGCTAAGGCAGGAGGTTTGAAAGATCAAGGTCAGTCCAGGCTACATAGTACGACTGTCTTAAAACAAATAACAGCACGAGTCCCCCTTAATGAAATCTTAACGCAGTCTTTCCAATTCTTCGTGACTAATGACAATGTATCTATCCTCTTTGCCTGCTTGTTGTCCGTGCTCTGTGCTCAGGGGACAGAGGCAACATTGTTCTGCCCTGCTTTGTCTTCTTGTGAATTATGTGCAGGTTCAGGTACCAACCAGATGGGAGCTCCTCCAGGGACTGGGCTTGGTTTCCTTTGCTTTCTTCCTGATGCCCTGATTCAGAGCGGGACTGGGCTGGGTAGCCCGAAGGGCCTGCTTTCCCTCTTCACCAGCCAGAAGCTTCGCTCAGAGCCTTGGTTCTCATCTGTGCAATGGAGCCACCGCCTCCCCAGATATGCGTAAGTCCTGACTACAACACACCCAAACGTCTGCACCAGCCTACAACACACGCTCAGAAACCATGGGGGCAAAAATAAAAACAGATGCCTCTGAGTGCGTGTGAGTGTGTGAGTGTTTCTGGGATGAGGCAGACAGTTAACAAGAAAAGGCTGGAGTTATGTTAATTCCCATTAATATCCTCAGAGGGTGTGGGGGGAGGAGATGGACTGGCGAGCCTCGAAATGCAATCAGATCCCGTTTTTATCTCCTTTGCTACAGCTTTATTGTGGTGAAATACGTTCGCGTTAGCAGAGGGCAATCACCCTAAATAGACGATGCGAGAGGCGTGAGATGGCAGCGGGAATTTTCAGAGCATCTGCCCAGCCGCCCAGCTCCAGGCCGTTTGGGTTTATGTATTAAAGCCTCCCACAGATGGGATTGTGCGTAGCCCGCTGATGGATATTTGCCGTGGTTAGTCTGCATTAGACTCAATTTATCCCCCAGCACTCATTGTTGCTATTGATTGATTTTTAAATTAGATGAAGGCAATCAGTAAATACCACCCAATCAAGTTCTAAAAACATACAGGAGATTAGACAATTTAGGGTAATCAATGGAAATATTCCTTGATTTGCTACCACTCAATTCTGACCATAAATTACAACTATAACTTGCAAGTTAGTAAGCTATAAAGCAAGTGGATGTGACAAGAAAAACTATAAGAAATGAATTAAGGGGCCGGAGAAGCACCGCTGTGTTGTCCTGTAATGAGGTTAGATGGCTTCATAGTTTGCATTTTCTGTTGGGTCTCGTCACCAGCAATGGGTCAAGGCAAGGCGAGCTGAAGATATGCCTGTCCTTGAAACAACATCGAGGAGGGTGGCAGATCCAAGAGGCGACATACAAGAGCCATTCTCTCCAACTGAGAGGTCTGAACAATAACTGATTAACCTAGTTTTGTGGTTGCAAATAAATGTCATATAATTTTAGGCTCAAAACCCCAAGGTTTGTTAAAACCCTCACCTACCTCACAGACACTTTCAAATGCTAATTTGAAAGTCACACTTCTGTACTGTTATTTCCTACAAAGTCTAAAATGTAACAATAATTAAATGTAATTTTAGACTAGGACTTCATACTGTTCAAAAGCTATATTTATCTGATTGTACAATCTGCCCATCTTCCATATTTTTAAGGAAAGCATTTTAGGCACTGTTGAGTTTCTGTCTTTCTCTGCCCATCCCACAGGCATGGGATTCAGAGGAAACCAATTTGGTCAGGAGCTCATGGAGTCTCAACACAGGCAGACATCCTTCCTTCCTTCCTCCCTCCCTCCTTCCCTTCCTTCCTTCCTCTCCTCTTTCCTTCCTCTTTTCCTTCCCTTATTTATTCACTCATTCATTCCTCAGGGCACACAAATATTGAAAGAGATATGGGTTGTGCTGGCTTCCTCTCTTCGGGCACTCTGAGAAGCTTTGTGAAACGGGAAATGACTCATCAGACAATAGTATCCTATTCAGCCAATGCCTGTCTTCAATCACATTGACTGAAGGGACAGCTAATAGCCTTCTTCCTCCCAGACTCTCGTGAACACCAGATGAATCTTCCCGGGGAATGCGTTACACACAATGCAGAGGGCTAAACCCCAGCACAGGACCCGGGCAGCCAGCAATGACAGTGGACAGAAATACTCTACACAGAGATGGCTGATTGCTGGGCTGCCGTGCAGATTTGGCTAGTAGATGGAGTTCATCTTACCTACATAATGTTAAAGCTTTACAAAAATAGTCACTAATATCTATAAACCAGGAAATTTCACAATCAAAGTCTAAATTTCCACATTTTCTATGAAAAGCCAAAAAAGATGTGACCATGGGACCTCTATGGCTGTCACTGGCTGGGGCTGAGTAGTAGCCACCTCCTATGACAGGGACCCATTTTCTGGGGCACCACGGTCCTCACTATTCCCTACATCTTCCCTTGACGCTACTTGCTCTACCCTGGCAGAAGCATGATCTTAGCAGCCTTGCCCTGAGCATTTACAGGACCCGGAAGTCGGTTCCCATCTTCCCTCCATAGGCCAGAAGTGAATAGCCAACAGACTCTGGTCTCTGTTGATGGCCGCTCAACCAGGCACTGCCCTATTGTGTTCTTGCCGCATCCCAGCTGGCCCAGGCAGGCACGGACACCCAAGGAGTATGGAACTGATGAATGAAGAAGGAGGCTGAAGAGTTCTATCTAATGCAAGTGTTCCCAGAGCCGCACAAGAAGTCTGAAGAGTCCCCTGGTGTTGGGTGATGTGACCTGTGGTATATCAGAGATGCTGAGAGCCTGAGAAGGTGGAATTGGCCAGATCCCACCACTGCCCATAGCCTCCACAGCCCAGGAATGAGCTTCCCCCACCCTCCTGGAGCAGAGAGGGGTGAAGGACGGGCGAGTAAGTGGCCCCCTGCCGTCTTCTTTCCTTTGCAAGCTCAAAGCATGTTCTTGCTTCATCTTTCCCCTGTCTCCTTGCTCCTAGGGAAGAGGAGACAAGGGCAGCACGTCTGCATGTCTGGCTCAGCATGAATAAGGGAGGGGCTGGGCCTTGACCCTAGAACTGATGACATTGTCTTATTGCCTTAGCCATGACACTGCAACTGCCTCCAGGTTGGGGATCTGTGACGGCCAAAAGCTGGCTTTCTCAAAGCTTTGCAAGAACATAAGCAGCAAGGGGGAATGTCTGAAGGTAGGCTCTGGGGCTCTACCTGCTTCTAGTCTACAGCGACTGACCGCCTCTGAACAGAACCAAAGCAACATTTCTTCTGAAGGGCTGGAGCAGGGCAAGAGGAGAGGAGAGGAGCTAGGAGGTCAGTCTGTCTGTATCTAATGCTAGCCCACCTTTAAACAGGAGCTTCAGCAATGTACTCACCACTCTGTGCCTCAGCGTAGATTCACAGTGGCTGGCCTGCTGGGGCTGCTGAGCAACATTGATGCAGCCAGCACCTTGGGAGCTAATCTTCACCAAGATTGACTATGCGACAGGTGCTGGGCTAAGCCCTGGGTGTGAGCTTACAGTGCCCAGCCCCAGGAAGAAGCCCTCTGAGCACTTGCTAAGTAAGCCTACTCCCTCACATGGGAGATTTCTCATTGTCCCCCACTTTATAGGTAGGGAACCTGAGGCAGAAAGAGACTCTATAACTTGTCTAAGATTGAGTAGTTGGTAAGTAGACGGGCTGAAATGCCCAGGGGAGCACATGAGGGGAGTATGTATCCCTCCATCCTGTCTGACCCGTGCTTTCCAAGGGCCTCGTCTATCGCTACATATCACTTGGACCGTATGATGCTGTGATGTGCACGGCATCTCATATTGTGGGACATCAGCAGTTTCATAAGGGTGTATGTTTGGTAAGCTCTCTTGAGGAAGATGATGACTAGAATCTCACGAGGACATGTAAGGTTAGAGCCCAGGCTGCAGGTTTGGACTCTGGCCCCAGGCTAGCCTCCCTGGGGGTCGTGGTAGGACCAGGAGCTTTAGAGGGATTGCCTGGGAGGTTACCAGGAGAAGTGAGCTTTACTTTATCATGATACAGAACTAAAAGGGCAGACCAATTAATCATGGAAGTTTCTAAAAGTGCTTTTATTTTGCCATTTAGTATGCCAGCGAGATCATTTCCCTTAATGTATACTCCTGGTATTAACATGCCTTAATCCATCACATGCTATATTATGAAATTACTGGGGTTTACTCCTGGGTCCTGCTGAAGATCATTAACCCAACTCTTCTTAGGCCATACATCATCAGCGGGATTACCTCACAGGTCCAGGGACCCCTCTCTCCCTGGCCCGTATAGTAGGGTGGCCACAGTCATTTTTCCTTGCTCACTTGACAGCCACGGTTGTTTGCATTACAGAGCAGATGGCTCCTGAGTGAGAAGTGGACCTCACCTCCCACTGGCCACCTCTTCTTCCCCTGACCCAAGAGCAGCTGAGAAGGAAGCAACAGCCACCAGGATTCTCCCTTCCCCCTCTGGTGCCTCGGGCTAGCCAGGAGCCAGGTTCCTTGTGGGCTTAAGCCTGTCAGAGACTTGTGCTGGATCCCATCTGCCAGGAACTCTTCTCTGAGGCTAAGGGACATGGGGCAGCAGTGGGAGGGGGGGAGGGGAGGGGACCATGTGCATCTTGGCATTAACTGGCTCCAGGATTCATCTTGTGTTCGCTCTGGTCTCACCCTGCCCCCAACACAGACATGCCTTGCCTTTTTGCCCTGTTGCCCCACAATCCACCTCGGGTTTTTCTTTTTCTTTCTTTCTTTCTTTTTTTTTTTTTTTTGTTTTATTTTTTGTTTTTTTTTTTTTTTACATTTTTGGGAGGGAACAGTTCATTTTCTATACTTTGATGCACCATTTTGTTTTATTAATAGTAGTCTATCATCGAGAAGTAAAAATTGCTCATATTCATGGTATATATGTTGGTTAGATGCATATACTCTGGAAAGGCTAAATGAAGCTTTCTAACGTAGGCATTACTTCACTGTGTGTGTTCTCAGAAAAGAACATCATGTCACCCTTTCTATCACTCACTAGCCTGTTTTTCCTGTCCAGACTTGCCATTTTTCACAAACCACAGCCAGTTTCTAGTCTCTGCTCCCCATAGGACTGGGGGTTACAGACATGCATGACCAGCTGTTAACAGAGGTGCTGAGGGAATTGATCTCATGTGGGCACTTATCTATTGACTTATCTCTCCAGCCCCAATTGGGTAGTCTTTCATGGACGTTTAGGTTGATTTTGTGTCCTGGCTGTTGTGAATAGTGCTGCAAAGCTCACCAAAGCACTGATATCTTTTTTGGCATAGTGAGTTCATTTCCTTCAGGTATAAGCCCAGGAATGGCATTGTTGGGTCATAGCTCTGCCCACCTCCCTGCCCTAGGTCCTCCATACCTTTTCCCCTAATGGCTGTGCTAATACATTGTCCCAACAGCGTACAACACACCCAGTTTTGAAGCCAAGACCATACAGCTGTCTGCTCTGGTCTATTGCTTTGACCCATCCTGGCCTTTCCATTGGCAGCTCTGACTGGCTCTACTGACAGAAAGCATCTCAAACCATTCCTTTCCCCCTGACTATCCAACTCCAACCATAGGTCTACAACTCGTCCCCCCTTGTGGGCCTCGTACCCTACAATGCTTTTCTTCAGCATAGCCACAGGGAGTTTTAGAAACAGGCCACTTCAGTTTTGTAATGTGCTAGATTTTGACCTGGGTTTTACACAGGCACACACATATCTGATAATTCACTGAGATTTCTACTAAGATATGCACAGTAACACATGTCCTGAATGTATTTTAAAATATTTTATTTACCTATTTGAGAGAGAGAGAGAATGGGCAAACCAGAGCCTCTAAGCCACTGCAAACAAACTCCGGACGCCAGCACCACCTTGTGCATCTGGCTGTACATGGTTACTGGGGAATCGAACCCTGGTTGTTAAGCTCTGTAGGAAAGTGCCTTATCCATCTCTTTAGCCCTGAATGTATTTTATATCTTTTTTTTCCTTGCAGTGCTGGGGGTAGAGGCCAGGGCCTTGCATTTGCTGAGCAACTGCTCTACCACTGAGCTACAGTCCCAGCCTTTTTAAAAATTTAAAAAGAGAAACCGATTGAGAGGGGGAAGGGATATGATGGAGAGTGGAGTTTCAAAGGGGAAAGTGGGGGAAGGGAGGGAATTACCATGGGATATTTTTTGCAATCATGGAAGTTGTCAATAATAAAATAAATAAATAAATGATATTTATTTATTTAAAAATAAAAAATTCACTTAAAAACTTTTTTGAGACAGCGTCTTACCAAGTCACTCAAGACATGTGTCCTTGAACTTTCTCTATAGCCACAGGTCTTAAACTTATGACCCTCCTGTCTCAGCCTCCTGAGCAGCTAGGATTGCAGGCCTGTGTCACCAGGCTTAGCCGTACCTTGAATTTATTTTATTTCATTTATTTATTAGAGAGTATGAGCGTGCCAGGGCTTCTCACCATGGCAACCAAACTCCAGATGCATGTTCCACTTAGGTTACCTGGCCTTATGTAGGTACTGGGGAATTTAACCTGGGCCATCAGGCTTTACATGAAAGCACCTTTAACCACCTAGCCATGTCTCCAGCCCCTCAGTTTTTCAATAAAGTAAGAAAACAATACAAATCAGGGTCAATCATTCTCTCTATAAACATCCTCCAGGGACAGATGTCTTATCCTTAGATGAAACTCTGGAGTCCCTACATGGCTAGCTATCTGCCCTGACACCACTTCTTGCCATGAGCTGCATCTTGTTTCCATACTCCAGACCCCTGTCCTGCTATGCAGATCTGGAAGTCACCATGCCCAGTCTAGCCTCCAGACCTTTACCTTCATTGTGATGTCCCAGAACCCTGCTCAAGAGGACAATCTGGTCCCAACCCAAAGACACCTTCTCCTAGTATCCTCCCCTGGCCTGGGTATTCAAGTACCCTTCTTCCCCCATCATGTTCTCTCACATTATTTTCTTCATGTGTGTTTGTTTCTGTCTCCTCTCCTTGGTCTGAAAACTCCACCAGGGCAGGAATTGTCTAGTTCACATCTGTCTCCCCAAGGCCCACCTCTTCCTGCCCTTGCCCACCCATCTTTGGTCCATGGAGATAATTACTGTACACAGACATGTTAATTTGCTTTGTCCTTGTTGTGACCAAATACATCACACAAAAAGAGATTAAGAAAGGAAGGGTTTATTTGCTCATAGTTTAAGAGAATTCATCTATGGTAGGCAAGGTGTGGAATATCAGAGCTGCTCAACTCATAGCAACCAGAGGAGAGAGTGGTATGGGAACAGCAAACAGGAAGGAGTCAAGGCAAGATACAGCCCCCAAGAACATGCCCCACCATGTGACCCATTTCACTCATCTAGTCCCCATCTGCTCCAGTTCTACCATCTCCCAATAATCTGTTTGTATGTTGAATCCACTGAAGGATTCAACCACTGACTAGGTCTCAGCCCTGCAGATCTAGTTGTGTCTGGAAACACTCCTGTGGACACACCCAGAGGTGTGTTTTACTAATCTCCTGGGTGCCTGTCAATATAAACAATCAATTGACAATGATGATTAACCATCACAGAGACCCAGAGAGGAAAGGAGTCATCAACCAGTCCTGATGGTCATGACAGTGAACTTGGTGAGCAGCAGCAGAGCCGCACACATGGCTATCTCCACAAATGTCAAGCCCTTATGAAGTGGGCGTGAGGAAGAGAGGCCAGGCTGAGGGCAGCCTGTGTGCCCTGCAAAGCTTCATGTCATCAAGGCAGTCACTGAGAACTCCAGAAGCCAGCATCATGAAGCTCTCCAGTGAGATTCAGGTGGCTTGGGAGGAAGGTGATCCCAAAATACCCAAGTGAAATAGAAAGAAACGGAGGCAAAGGAGGTGGGGGAGCCAATGCAGGGCTTGATAGCGAACTGGGAAGACCAGATCAGCTTAGCTCAACCCTCTGAGGCACTCTGAGGCTGAGTATAAGACACTCAGGAGTCGTCCCTGTACAGCATGAGGCCGGGCTGCCAAAGCTGGCCACCGTGCACACACGCCCTCGCCATCTGGCTATATCCTCAAGCAAGCTCCCGTGATGGTTGAGGTGAAGAGAAAAAGAAAGCGGCAGATGGTTGGGGTGGGATGCTGCATACCTTAAAGAAATTATCTGAAGTTGTAGTTCAACGCAGAGGCCATGGGGACATAGGATGGGCTTCAAAAGACTTCACTATGAGGGCTGGGGAGATGCCCTAGCAGTTAAGGCTCCTGCCTGTGAAGCCTAAGGACCCATTTCGATTCTCCAGGTCCCATGTAAGCGTGATGCACATGGTGGCACATGCATCTGGAGTTCGTTTGCAGTGGCTAGAGGCCCTGGCACGCCCATTCTCTCTCTCTCTCTCTCTCTTTCTCTCTCTCTGTCTCTAATAAATAAATAAATAAAAATAAATCTTAGGCCAGGCATGGAGGCACATGCCTTAAAAAAAAAAAAAAAAGAATTCACTATGGAGTCACCATGGTCACAGGTTTGGGGATGTCATGTGACACTTCATACTGTGGGTCACCAGCCATAGCTATGGACTTGGCCTGTGTGTGGCCTTCAGATGGCTTCATGTCACAAGGACCATGAGCTGCTAGACAGCCACAAGGCTAACAGTTTCCTACAAGGGCCCAGGTGTTGTGGTTTGAATGTGAAGTGTCTCTCATAGGCATATGTGTTTGAAAACTTGGCCCCTGATGGGTGGAAGGCTGTGGAACCTTTTGGACATGAAGCCTCTTTGGAGGTCTTAGACTGCCAAGGCCATGTAGCCAGTAGCTTCATGCTCCCCCTTGACAGCCACAAGCCTCTACATTGGTCATGTTTTCACTGGCATGATGGGCTGTATACCCTGAATGTCGAGCCACACTAGATCCCTTAAGCTGTTCCTGCCAGGTCTTGTTTCACAGCAGTGAGAACAGTAACTAGTCCATCAGGTGGTAGAGGGAATCTACCAATCCTTATTGAGAATCTTCAGTGACTTACAATAAACTATACCCACTGGTGGGTATTATTTCATTCCACTCTTTTTTGGTAGTTTTTATTGGTTTTGCAAGGTAGGGTTTCAATCTAGTCTACGCTGACCTGGAATTCACTCTGTATTCTCAGAGTGGCCTTGAACTCACGGGATCCTCCTGCCTCTGCCTTCAGAGTGCTGAGATTAAAGATGTGTGCTACCACGCCTGGTTTCATTCCACTCTTACAGAAGCAGTAAGTGCTACAAGTTGCCATTTGATAGTTGGGGAAACCGAGGCACCAGAAGACCCAGTAGCTCATTCACAGTCCCATGGATGAAAGAGCAGCCAGATGCTCATGAGCTCCGAACTACTGTGGAGTGTGCTCCCTGCAGGAGGGTCTCATAAGCCGTGATGAGTGGACACTCCCTGAAGCCTAGTGCTGGCCTCGGCTCCTGAGCACCTTCGTTGGCTTATTGTTGCTGGAATAATAAACCTGACAAAAACCCACTCCAGGTTCCGGTCCATCGTGGCGGGGCAGGCCTGGCAGCGGGAGCTTGAGGCATCTGGTCACGTTCAGCCCGCAGTGAGGCAGCAGAGAGTGACGGATGCTGCTGCTCAGCCAGCTCTCTCCTTTGTGTGCAGTCCAGGACCCCGGAGCACGGAGTGGCGCTACACGCAGATCTTCCCACCTTAATTAGTCTCATCCAGACACTCACTCACAGGCAATTCTGGATCCTGTCAAGTTGATAAGCTGACCTGGTGTCCATCCAATCCAGCTCTGCAGAGGATTCAAATTAAGGTTCCCTACTCCACTCCCAGGCTTTCTAGAAAGTGAGCTCCTTCTCAGAGAGGAGGGAGTGAGGCCTTGGACCTGTGGTCAGGGGCCTCGGGTAGCTACTCTGACACAGGACAGTGGCCAGACCAAGAAATGCCAAGTCCACCAGAAGTGCCATAGGCCACATATCAGGGCATCTCTGCACTCTTGCTTTGGCTGTCAGCCAAGCCTGTCAGGGACACACAAAGCTGAAGCTGAAAATTCTGCTCTCGGAGCTGTTTGACTGGGATAGACAAGGGCATTACCACTATTCCTTTTCTACGTCTTTGTCCCTGCTGGCTACTTTCTTGGGAAGAAGCAGGGTCTCTCTCAGGGGAGGTGCCCATATGCAGCCGCCATCCACACATTGTCTAAGAAAGTGACATAATCATAGTTAGGTCTTTGCCAGACAGGAGAACTGACTGCTTCCCCCAGATCGTCAGAGAATGCTTGGTTACAGATTAATGGCCAGAGTACAAATTGTTCTGGACAAATTTAGTGGAAAGTCAGAAACCATAAGGTGGCCAGTTACACCACAGGTCAACAGGCAGCTGGCAGAACATGGAAATAGGCTGCCGGACTTTGTAACACTAACACCAGACGGTCCTGGCTGGTCAGGCTCAGACACCCAAGAAAGGGGCATGGGATCAAAGCTACACTGGCTGGCATGCATGCAGCTGACCTGCTGCGGTTTTCATGAATGAGTCAGGTGAGCTGTGGCTTGATCAGTGGAGACAGCAATCCTGGGAGAGCAGTCAAGAGGCCACGGTCAGACCCTGTATCAGTTAGTTTTTCCATTGCCATCTCCAAATACCTGAAGCTAGGTAACTTATTAAGTAAAGAAGTTTATTTAGCTTACGGGTCTAAAGGCTTAAAGTTCAACATTGGGCAGCCCCATTGGTTTGGCCACTGATGAGGACCTCGTGGACGATGGCGTCATGGAAAGAGTGTATGTGAGAGGAGGCAACCCTTTGGTGGAATAGGAGTCTTCAGGATGGGGAGAGGTCAGCCTTGTTCTTTTGCAAAAGCCCCCTCTAAATTTAACTAACTGGGGTTCCACAAGAACTATGTGAACCCCTTCCAAGGGCGACATCACCAATGAGCTAAATTACCTTGCACTAGGTACTTGCACCTCTAAAAGGTCCCACCACCTCCCAATACCACCACACTGAGGACCAAGCTCCCGTCACACTAATCTCTGGGGACAAAACACACTCAAGTCATGAGAGACCTCATCTTAAACCCTCCAGACCATGCAGTAAAGTCTTTGTGCTTACAGACAACTATGCAGCTATATATATACCCCAAAATGAAGTGGCCCCATCAGGACTCTTTTTTTTTATTTTTTTCTTCATTTTTTATTTATTTATTTGACAGCGACAGACACAGAGAAAGAGACAGAGGAGCGAGAGAGGGAATGGGCACACCAGGGTTTTCAGCCACTGCAAATGGAACTCCAGATGCATGCGCCCCCTTGTGCATCTGGCTAACATGGGTCCTGGGGAATCGAGCCTTGAACCGGGCTCCTTAGGCTTCACAGGCAAGTGCTTAACCGCTAAGCCATCTCTCCAGCCCCCATCAGGACTCTTTAGACACTTTGTCTTTTTTCTGAAGCCGTCCACCTTCTCTCTGTGTCAGATGTCCCCTCTGCTGTGGCCATCAAGGAATCTTCATCTAACACTGATTCTCTGAGGAGCCACTTCTAATATGAAGCCAATTCTTACTAAAATTGTGTGTAGAGCGGGAGTCAAGAATGCCTTAGCATTAAGGATGGTGGGGAATTAGTTGCAATCTCCTCTGGTTCCTCTAGAGGGATTTTAAACGTTCTTCTGAATTTCAAGAAGTTGATTCCAGAGAGCTGGAATTTTTAAATTCAATATAATGCCCAGATCAGCAAGTGTCATCTTCCCTCTCTCATAGGATTCTTAAAAGAATTATGGTCTAGAGAGATAGCTTACAGGCTGGAGAGATAGCTTATTTATTAAGGTCTTTGCCTGCAAAGCCTAAGGACCCAGGTTCGATTTTCTAGTACCCATGTAAGCCAGATACACAAGATGACGCCTGCGTCTGGAGTTCATGTTCAGTGGCTAGATGCCCTGGTGTGCTTATTCTCTCTCTCTCTCTCTCTCTCTCTCTCTTTCTCTCTCTCAAATAAAATAAAATAATTTTAAAAGAATTGTGCAAATAATGAAAATGAAATTAAAACTCAGCAATTTGAAGACACAGACTGCTGCATACAGTACCTGACAGAAACAAGCTAAGGAAGGAAGGACTTACTTTGATTCATGGTTTCAGGAGCTATCTGTCCAGTGTGGTGGGATAAGCAACCAGGAAAATAGGCGAGGAAAGCAGAAAACCTGGGCTGGAACCAGAAGCAGATATCACCCTAAAGCCCAGCCCCTAACAACCCACTTCTGCAAGGGAGGCCACAGTCTCTGAGGTTCCGCAATTTCTCAAAACAGTGCCACCAGCTGAGGACCAAACATGTGGGCCTAGGGAGACATTTCACACCTCAAGCCATAAAGATATTTAAGAATATGCTACTCCCACTACAACTTAATGTAGATTTTAGCTCATTACATGTCAACACACCTTTATCATGTCTTCTTATTCGATCATCACACAACCTTGTGAGGCAACAAGGACCAATATGCCTGGGCCAGCTAGAGAGGGTCAGGACTTGTCCCCTTGGTGCTGGTAACCTGAGTCCCTGAAGCAATGCTGAGAGCTGCACTTCATGGTCAGCTTCCGAACTCCCCCTGGAGGAACTCAACACCAACCATGACTCTTCTAGGAGCCACATTGGCATAACAAGTCACAGAGACTAACCGGGAAGCCTTGTGGTCAAGTTCAAGGTTCTCATTTTGTGTATATTTATAGCTAATCCTGGAATATAAGGGACCATTGAAATCTTCATCATCATCACAGAGGTAGGAATGAGCTTAAGCACCAGTCTCCTGGGCCATGTCTATGTCCCTCTCTTCCAAGAAGAGGACACTGGACTCCAGAGAAAAGTGACCTCCAGGGATCCTGAACTTTTCACAGCAGCCATTTTATTGATAAGGAGGTTTTTTTTCAAAAAAATAAAAATCAAAATCAAAACCAGATTTCCAGTCCCATCTGAAAACAAGACTTCTAACCTTGGTCATGGGCGCTAAATCTCTGCACGCTGAACAAGGCCCTTCGGGAGGGACTGGATGAGTTTCCAGTTTGGAAAATTACGGGTGGAATTTTGGAAGAAAGAGATCCTAGGTTTAGAGTCTGAGCTAGATTGAGTCATGTCCTTCTAAAAGTCATGACCATTTGGAACCTTCAAATGTGACCTTGTCCTGAAACAGGTGATAAGGTCTTTGCTATAAATTCCATCAATTTTTGTTATCTAAACTCTATAAAGCCTCCACAGAGTTAGAGACTTCAGAGCCTTTGCTCCTAGGGGTAAGGTCCTGGGAGCCTCTGATCAGTCTTTTCGCTGGGAAGGTATGTGTGTTGGTGTATTGTGTGTGTGTGTGTGTGTGTGTGTGTGTGTGTGTGTGTTATGTATATTGCTGTTGGATGGCTTCTTGTTTAATAAATATTGTTGACTCATTCACCTTGGCCTCATGGCCATCAGTACCGTGACATGTGCCTGAAGGAAGCGTAGCTACCACGTTTTCTCCACACTTCACATCAGCCTCCTTTCACTCAAGAGCACTGAGCATCTCTTCAGCTATATGCTTGGGGCCATCTTGAACTGCTCAGGCACCAACAAGAAGGACAGAAATGCAAAGAAGACAAAACAAAAACATGGTACTCAATGAACTGCAAAAGACTCTTGGGAGGCTGAAGCAAAAAGTCATCGGGTTTGACCTGGGCTGGTAATGTACTCAGTGGGCAATTCAAAGTTTCACTGCTCCCTGTATATCTGCAAATGACCACAGGTATTGGTTTTGTGGTATACAGACAAATATCTATGAGTAGGTAAATAGCTTATACCAAACCCATAAATAGTAAGGACTCGCTGTAATCAAGATCTGGATTAGGATGGGCCCTAGATTCAGAATGATGCTCTCTTTATTAGAAAAGTGATGGACAGAGGAGGCAGAAGCCATATGAGGGTTGAGACTGGAGCCAAGTAGCAGTGAACCAAGCAACAACATGGAACCAGCATCCACCAGGGTCTGGGATGCCAGAAAGACTTCTGCCCCAAAGCCACCAAGGGAGCCTGGCCCTGATGAATCTGCAGGCAGATTCCAGCCTGCAGAGCTGTGAGAGAAAGCATTCTGATATTCGAGGCCAGCCAGACGGGGCACCTGATGGCATTCCTAGAAACTGACAGAACACACGCAGGTGCTGGTCTGGACCAAAGATATAATTGTGGGGTTCTTAGGAACCCCTTCCCACTGTGAGGGGCCAGTCCTCCCACAGTCCCACAACCTTGCTTCAAAGATCAAAGGGGTGGTCTGCAAGGGATTTGGAGAACAGGAGTGCGTTCAGCGGATTGGTTATTAGCCAAGTCCTCAGGGCCCAAGTCACCTTGCAACTACAAAGTGAGGTGATCTGGGTGCAGGGCTACCCAGGCTCTGCTCATATCACAGTCCTGTCCCTCTAATGCCAAGGAGAGAGGGAGAGAAAGAGATTTCATCTTGTCCAAAATCTCAGTAGCACAGAGAGCTCATTTCTCTGGTATCAGAGAGATTTCGCCCTCTGGTAGTAATTATAGGGGAAGGTACAATGGTACTGAATGCAGCTAAACTCCTCCAAGGCAGGAACCTCATAATCCCAATACCTGGCACCTGCCTGACACGAGGCAGGTGCCTAAAAAGCTGGAACTGGACTGGGGAGACGACTCGGTGGATGAGAGGCTTGTCGTGCAAACGTGAGGACAACAGTCTGGATCCCCAGCACCCACACGATGCCAAGTGGGCATGGCAGCCACCCTAGCATGGGGAGGCAGAGACAGGGGATCCCCAGGGAAAGGTGACTAGCCAGATCTGGTAAGAGATCCTGCCTCAGTCTACAAAGAGAAGCGTGATGGGGGAAACATCGAACATCAACATCACGTACACTCACACATACATGTATGCCCACCCACACACCACGCATGCAAATAAGTAACAAACGAAGAAGATGGAGTTGTCTAGGTCGTCTGTGGAGAGAGAGAGTGGCAGGTCATGAAGGATGAGAAGCTTTCACAGTCTCCCTGTCATGGGACCTCTGAGATTGTTGGAGGAACGAGCATGGGGTCCACTCTAAGCCCTTCCTATAGGACATGGGAGGACATGAGGCTGGTGCTAGAGCATGGCGGATGACACGCAGATGTTGCGTATGGGCCTTCTCTTGGGCCCATCACACACCTGAGCTGGCCTCAGCCATGCCAAGCATGCCAGTCGGAAGGCCCGTCTGTAGAGCGGGGATGGCTGCACACCCACTGGTTCATTCTGAATCTGGGCTCTCTCATGTCCCCAGGCTGTGCATTCTTCCAGAGCAGGCTGGCAGGAGCAGCCAGGCACTGCCTCAGAGACCACAGACAGGAGGGCCTGACCACTAGAGGGTCAGGGACCCTCTCTCAGGAACCTAGACCTTGGGTCTAGTGATGAGGAATATCACAGTCTAGCTCTCCTCTCTGGTCCTTCCTATAACTATTAAGAGGCAGACAAGGGAGGCCACAAGGAGGTGATAAACCAACATCACAGCAGGACCAGGCAGGTGACCAGTGCAGGTGAGTAGCTCAGGGTGTGTCTCCCTCTGCAAAAAGGCTCGTGGCTTCACCTGGAGAGTCAAAGCATTAGTTGTCACTGCCTTTCATGCTGGAACACAGACAAAGCGCCTGGCGCCTGGTGCCACCCTCAACTTCAAGCCCATTTAACCTACTTTCTGATGAGAATTCAGACCCCCAGGAGAGGGGTGAGGCAACCTCAGGGTGATGAAATAAGAGGCCCGCACAGCAGGAAGAAAGCCCGGCTCTTTAGCACTCCAGACCATCATCTTTTGTTCACTATGGATTTGGCACATGCATAGTATGTGGGGTGTGGTGTATGCACATGCGCAGTGCTCATTTGGCGCACCATGACTCGCCTGTGGCAGCTGGAGAGCAGAACTTCAGCTGTGTCCCCCCTGCACCCCCCATCAGTCACCCACCTGGATTTCCCTCAGACGGAGTCTCTTATTGATTCCTGATCCTGGAACTTACTATTCATGAGCTCCAGCAACTCTCCAACCTCTGCTCCTCACAGGACTGGAATTCACATACATGTGTGCCCACTCCCAGCTTTTTAGGTGGGATCTGGAGACTCAAACGCAGGCAGTCTCTGCCCCCCTCAGGCCCTCGCACCTGCACAGGAAGCACACTTAACCACTGAACCATCCTGTCAGCCCCCTTGGTTCATTCTTTCAGTTCTGAAAATCTGGACTTGCAAGAGCTAGAGAGACCCTAGAGAAAAGCCCACTGACTAGGGAGCGGCACTAAGGCCACAGAAGGAACGAAGCCTGTCAAGCCTGCTTGGAAAGCAGAGTCGTCAGAGAGCTGGAACGCAGCTCATTCACGTGCACACGTGGAAGGCGACCGTTCACATCTCTCAAGCGTTCCGTGCCAGCAGATGTTTGATACACAGGACTGTAAACCGAGAGATCCCCTTTGGGAAACTTGCCGTCCAGGAGGGTGTTCTCCTAGCTACCATTACTCCTGGAAGCCTTCTGAGTTACCTACACTGACCTCCACCTGCCCCTGACACCCACACACTGGATTCCTGAGCACTCCTTCTGGGTGCCAAGTCTGACATGACCTCTTCAAATTCATAATGACTATGGAATAAGCAGAAAGCAGCTCAAGGAGAGTCACTCATTAATCACAAACAAAACAGGCCCTGATCAAGGACAGCAGCAGGAGCCATACACAGAAAAGGGAGGGGAGAGTTGCCCAATCTTGGTATTTAATATTAACTACATTATGTTTTTCATCGGAGTTCTAAGAATGATTATTCCCACTCCCCAGCGTTGTATGTATGAATGCAATCCAAAGACAGGTGTCCTTGAGTATATGGGTGTCTGCCTCATGGGTGCTCAGTGAGGCATGAGAGCTTCGAACCACAGTCACTCACAAGAAGGATACCCAACTACCAGGACCACCGCCTCATGGCAAGGGTCTTTGGCCCTAATCACCCTTTCAACATGGGACATAGTCACACGGCATCAGACCTGACCTTGGGGCTGTGTACCTGCCCTTCACTGAAGTAGAAATCACTAGTGCTCAGTAGTGATGATGCAAAAGTGACCATGGAGTGCGCAGCCCAGAGACATCTCTCTCAGCCCCTTGCTGGCCCAGGGACCATTGTGGAAGAGGTGGCAGAAAGAATGTAAGAGCCAAAGGAAGGGGAGGCAGCCCCTTGCTGTCCCAGGGACCATTGTGGAAGAGGTGGCAGAAAGAATGTAAGAGCCAAAGGAAGGGGAGGAGCTTTGCAATGCTGTCTTCCAGAAACAAGGTGGCCTTGGTACTCATGGCCTCATGGTGACTGATCCCACCTACACAAGACCTGCATGATAGAAGAAAGAAAAATTATGACATCAAAATAGAAGAGAGACTAGTTGGGAAGAAGAAGGGATTCAATGGAGGGGGGATTTGGGAAGGTGAAAAGGAAGGGTTATAGAAAGGGATTATGATCCTGAACTATCTATAGGTACAGAGGTTGTTAATAAAAAGTATTCAAGGTGCTGAAGAGATGGCTCAGCAGTTAAAGTGCTTGCTTGCAAAGCCTAGTGGCCCAGGTTTGAATCACCAGTTCTGACATAAAGCTAGATGCACAAGTGGCACATGCATTTGGAGTTTGTTTGCAGTGGCGGGAAGCCCTGGCATGCCTATTCTCATTCTCTCTCTCTCTCCTTGTAAGTAAATAAAAATCTCTTTTAAAAGTTTAAAACAGAGTAATGATGCAAAGAGCCATCTATTGATTCCCCCTGGGCTGTGGCCAAGGAGGCCAGCCCTTTCTCTGGGGGACGAGGCTGGAGAACGTGAATATCAATCGGTTACATTGATATTTCTTTTCCCTTACTCTCACCTGTGTCCTCCCAATGCCAGGAGGTGAAGAGGTGGGATTCTGTTTTGCAAATGAGCAACGTATAGATATCAGATAGCATAGGGATCACTCCACCCCCACGCCCTGCAGAAATCACAACCAAAGGCTCTAGACCCCCAGAGTGTAGCTGCTGCTTTCTGATGGAGCATCGGCACCCCCGCCCCCAGGGCTGCTTGTCTGTCCCAAGTGAAAGACTGGGTTTGCCAGCCATTGCCCTCTGTGCCTGCTGTGCTGAACGTCCTTGTCCCTTCCCTCCTGTCACTGAGCCCATTGTCTCCCTCCAGCTGAGGAAATGGCTGGGCTCCACCATGCACCCTGATTAGTGTGCTACTCGCAGCAAAGGTGGCAGGCCCGACTGGGGCGGCCACGCCCCCTGTGTCATTTGCACAGCGTGGGAGCACTGTGATCCCAAGGTGAGATTCAGGAGCTTGTCCCCCCTAAAAAGCCCAGAGATGGAGGGAAGGTTGGAGGGGAGACTAAGATCTGATGTGAATTACCTGGTGCTTGCTGTGGCAGAATGAGGCCCGTGGGTCCACAGGGGCAAATCGGGTTGATGCCACCTCTGTGGCAAGGAGTCTGTCCTGGTGGGTGGGGCCTGGAGCATGGGAGCTGGAGTAGAGGAGATGCCCCAGTGGATCTAGGGGTTGGTATCATCTAGAAACTCCAGGATGCCAGAGGTTTTCTTGCACAGATATTCCTGAATGCCTAGGACCCAGCCAGCTATAGTGGAATCCCCTGGGAGCTTGCTGAAAATACAGACAACAGACTGTCGCCTTCAGCAAGTCTGAGCCAGGGTATCCAGGGTACCACCATGGTGGCCATATTGTCACCTGGCACCAAGCAGGGTTCTGATGCAAAGTCCAGTGGGAAATCACTATTCACTTGACAGTTTCCTCTGTTGCACAGTGGAGGAAATTGATCCCTGGCAGGAAAGGGTTTTGGCCAAGGTTCGGATGAGATTTAGAAACACATCTTCTCAACAGCCTCTTGACTCTACACAGCCTCTCTCCTCCCTCATCCTTCCTCCTTGTGTTCAACAGACATTTGTTGAGGTCCTACTATGTGCCAAATACTATGTTAGGTACCAAAACATCCCTGATCTCTCCTTGGCTGGCAAGTACCACCAGAGGAAGAAGGATCAATATTAATCAAATAACCATATAAGTAAATGTAGAGCTAAACTATACCAGGAGAGGGTACAAGATGCTGTCCTGGAGAAGGGGCTAGGGCTTTGCTATTGCAAGGAGAGACTTTAGTATCCTCATCTGTAAAATGGATCCCTCATTGCCCTGCCTCCCTCCCCACCTGTATAGCTCACACAGGATGCGAACATGGAATGGGCTTTTGTAAGCATGAAAGCAATTCTCCAAATGCTGGGCTTAGCCTCACTCTGATAGGCATTCAATAAATGTTTGTTGAATTGAATTGCTGAATTGAATTATGCTACAAAAATAAAGCAAGGATTAACAAGAATCCCCAGTACCAACCCAGTGTTCATTCAATTTCCCTGTCTGTGCTGAGACAACCCAGGCTGGGTTTGCCAGATCTAAGCAGAGCCCAGCAGATCTTTGGAATGCCAGAGCTGGGAAGATACCACATGTTATCTGGCCATACCTGCTGTCAACTTTACAGAATGGACAAATGAGGTGCAGGAAAGGAAAAAATTGTTGAAGGCCATTTATGAGAAAAGTGGCAGAGCCAGGGGCAGGACCCAGCTTCCTGACTTGCAACAACAATTGAGTAGATCGTTCAGACTAAGTCAAAAATGGACTTGTCTTGGGACACACTGAGCTGCTGGGGGCATTCTTCCATGTGTAGAAATAAGGAGACTGAGGAGATGGCTCAGCAGTTAGACACTTGTCTGTAAAGCCTGCTGGCCTGGGTTCAATTCCCTAGCCATCCACAAAAAGCTGGACAGAAGTCAGACAGGGTATTCGCTGGTAGTGAAAAGAGACCCTGGCACACGCAGGGTGTGTCTCTCTCTCCCCCGCCACAAAGTAAAATTAAAAATTAATAAAGAAAGTTGTAAGAATAAAACCATCTTCCATGTCCCCAAGTTTCCAGGAGGGTTTTCCACAGCTCACACTCAACAGTAAACATCTGCGTGTATGTGGTAGACGTTAATGACTTGCTCCATTTTCGGTTCTGCGAAGCACCTACATTTCTCTTTGGGGTGGCACCCCTCCTCCTACTTTCAGCCCATCAGGTCTAGTACAGCAGAAACCATAGGTGTCCATCCAGGGGACAAAGACACAGCCTGTCAGCTCATCTCATCTCCCTGGGCATCATGATGGGTGCAGGAAAGACTCTGAGACTCAAGGGGGCACAGTGTCTTATGCATTATTGGTTGAGCCGAAGTCATGGCGTCACACTGCAAAGGAGGCTGGGAACATGACTGGACGCCGCTTTCCCATTACTACAGTGGAAAACAGACTGAAACTCTCTGCTCATGGGGAGGAGACCCAGACCCAGACAGGACTGACAAGTGTGCTCTTCAGCCAGCCAGAGATGGGTTTCTGCTCCTGGATGTACTCTTACTATATTGCACAAAATGGGACATGTTCTATTTTATTTTATTTTACCTGATATGATCCTCATAAGGACTCAACAGCAGTAGAAATTGTTGCCCTCCCCCCTTTTCAGAGGAGGAAATTGAATCCTGGAGAAGGCAGTGACATACCCAGGCCATAAAACAGAGTCACAATGGAGCAGCCTGCCTCTGATAGTGTCTCCTGGGTCAGCCTTGGCGATCAACTTAAGAGTCCTTAGAGCAAGAACACTGAAGGCAACACTGGAAGAGACACTTCCCTCTGAAGTGATCCCAGATTTTGGACGACATGCTTTGGGACACCTCCAGCAGGAGTGGCTTGCCGTGGGAAGGTCTTCTCTCCCATTCCTGCATTGTGCCACAAGTTCCCAGCACAGTAGTGAGGGCAGGGTACCCAGAGCCCTGGTCGCACCGTGGGAGTCTGTTTTGTGAGTACACATGACATCCCGGAGAGCTCTCTGAAATACCGAGGAAGGGAGAGGTTTGCATGAGGTCCCTGTGGTAGCAGGTGGGGACAAGACCCAGTGGAACTTGGTAAGGAAAGACAATATGTGCTTCACACCCAGGGCTGAGTCTGGTGTGAGTGCACAGGGAGCCTCCTGTCTGCTGTTCCACCCCTCTTTCCCATCTTTCTCTGGACACCAGGAAGTGAGATGTCTGAATTCCAGACCTGGGATTCTGTGCCTTTTTGCTTCCATTTGGGTTCAACTAATGATATACACCCCCTACCAGAGTTTCTATGGACTGATTGCACCACCACACCCCAAAGTTGTTGGGGTTCCTGCTGACAGGCCCTCTCCATACAATACAGCCTTCTGTCTCGGGGTATGGTATAACAGTCTCCTCGCAGTCACGGCACACTCCCCTCCCGGCCCTGGGGATGGACCTACCCTGGCGGGGGGGGGAGTCCTACACCCTGTCTGTATAAGGAGTCCCAGAATCAAGCTGTCTTCATTCCCACATTTGCATGGTCCTGTTTTCAGTCACCAAGACTGACTGGTAGAAGGAAACATGTGCCCTGCCAGGAGACAATCGGCCTCATGACTTTAAGAACAATAGTGTATCGAAAGTTTGTATCACCTTTTCTTTTCTCTTCAAACACCTGCAACAGAATGTTGGTGGGTTTTCAGGGCCCGGGCATCTGGTGGTAGTCTTGCCATAGTACTTTGGGTCTTGTTACTTTTGGGCCATGTCCAGTTGGCTGTAGATCTGTCATTGTTGGGGAAAATGTCATAAACCAGGGAGTTCCCACAAATGACTGAGGGAAAACATCATGGAAACAGAGACTCCAGGGCCTAAAAAGTAATGAAAGAATGGCAAATCCTTCACAGCACCTGATTGACGGGAGGCTCTGAGCTGACCCACGATGCAATTCTGGTTTGGAAGGGCTTTTTGATCTGCTGGAGCTGCAGTTACCCAAACACCCACATCAAGGAGGGCTTGGCCATCCCTTTTCCCTTTGCCTTTTGTCTCCATTGGAGCCAGCTGCAATGAGCCAGGCTAAGACAAGCTTAGAGACAGTCTTCACTCCACCTGGTCCCCGTTTGCAGTTCTGCTGCCTATTGGTGTTGGCAGAGTCCGAGTGGCCTAGAGACCTCAGACAGCTGTTAGAGGAGACAGTAGGGACTGCTCCCTGACTGACATCCCATTCAGGGAGAAAGGGCTGGAAAATGTTTTCACGGAGACCCCATTTGTCCAGACTATCTTTTAGAACAAGCAATACACCTGTTCCAGGCTTTCAGAAGAGTGGCTGTGATCCAGAATCTCCAACCCCCGAAAACGTCTGCAGAAGGACTCCCGCTTCATCACGCTCTCTGGAATGTCCTGGATCCTTCTTGTCAGTGTCTAGCTTATCCAGTTTTGGGACTGCTCTCTTGCAAAGAAAGCATTCCCAACCTGGAACCACAGTGACAGCTCTGCCATCAACAAAAGCGAGCACACTGCTTCAAGCGCTTTATATTCTGAGTCATGGCCTCAGAAAGCAGGCCCTGTGCCCCAGGAGAAAGCATAGAGGACTTTCACTCACCTGTGGGCCAACTAATCAAGGGCCAAAATCATCTGAGACAACTCAGCTTTGACTCACGGGCGCCCCCTAAGGGCCTTTGCGACCGCTGCAAGGGTTGCATCGCACAGCCACAGAGGGCGCCACTCACCACATGGCCATCCTAGAGTGTGGCTATTGTGACAGCACTCAGACAGGAGACCATAACTGACCTGAGGAAGGGGTTATCTGTCTGTCATTCATCCAACCGGGCCCACTTCTGAGACACCGGATCAGAAAGGCCGCTAAAAAAATTATTTTTGGAAAATGTTCCCTTCCTTCTTTGCAAGGTTGTGACACGTTCTCAGGAGCCATCTGATGTGGCCATCTTCTTCATCTATCCCCACTGAGCAGCAAAGGCACCAACAAGGCCTCCGGGTACCACTCCATAAATTCTCTGCTCATTGGAGGCCTATCAGATAATAATTTAAAGAACTAGTCACTGCTTGCAATTAAGCACAGAGAAAATAGATCAGGCCCATAATTTCTGTGTGTGCAAGGTCGGGTTGGATTCGTAATTAATGTTTGCTCCCTTTAATGAAATGCTCCAAAGCTCTGCACTTCTGTCATTCATGAAGGTAATTTTTCAATTGATTAGTAAAATAATACTTGAAAAGTAAATGCACCTGCTTCTTCCCCGAAATGTCTCAGTCAACCGGACACACTGGTTGGGACACTAAAAAAATACCACTGCAATCCAGTGGAGACCAGACTCTGCGCCATCAGCATGCAGAAAGCCGCAGAAAGAGGCAAGAGGAAAAAGCAATTAGAGCAGCCGTGGTGACCAGAATCCCTGGGTGGCCCAAGACTGCTGAGCAGCTGTGACCATTCTGCCCAGCTCCGGCCTGTGATGGAGGGGTCAAACAGAGTGTCGAGGGCTGGGGGCAAACTCAGCTGGATTGCTAAGCATTCTGGTCTCTACAATTTAGGTCCACATAGGGCACCCGCCAGGTGGGGATGAGGCTGGTGGGGGAGAATGCTGCAGAGCCCAGGCAGGATCTGTCACCCAATTGTGGTAAGCAGGGGTGCAAACTGGCCACGCAGTTCCAAGGCCTGGGCTAACAGGTTTCTGTTTTAAGACAGTATCTGGTAGGAGCCAGTGGTTTTGAATCATCAATGGATAAAATGTCTGTGTGGCCCTTGCTTTTTCAAACACAAACTGAAAGTTTTGAAAATGAAATCATCTTGTGTTCTATGGAATCAAATAGAGCAATAGACGCCATGGTGTTAATTCTTAAAGACCCCCAGGATTTTTTGTTTTTGTTATTAATTTCAAGGTGTGTTCATTGTGGTATCTTTGTGTTTCTAGCAGATGTTCACCCACATCATAAAGAGAGGGATTTGAACAACTATTCATAGGCCGTATCAATTTCCCAGTGAGTTCTCTCTCTCTCTCTCTCTGACATTTAAAGAATTGACGATCAATTATTGAACATCAAATATCGAGTCACTTAGCCTGTCGTCACCCTGATGATTGTCTTCTTTTAGCAGCTCGTCATTCGCCAGAGGCTTGGTGTGGGCGACCAGGCTCCCACCGCCCCCACCCCCCCGCCGGTCACTTCCACACATGTCATGAGATTCCATCTTCAGGGAGAGCAGCTATTCCTGTGAACAATATAATTTATGTTTCAATAAGTGAGTGTTGGTGGTGATGAGAGAACAGGGCCTTTAGGAGGAGTGATTTCACAAAGGGTCAGCTCATTGATGTACATCTCCCTTCGTGTGTCTAAGCAATGCCGCTTCATATAGGTAGCTAGGTAACTGCAGGGACTGAGCAGTAAACAGTCCAATAATGAGAACTCCATTGGGCCTGCCTGCTACATTTGCTGGACAAGGTTGCCTGGTGTGAACCTTGAGGGAAAGGTATCCTTTAGCATTCTAATCGCAGTCCACAGAAACCAGCTGACTGCTTTCAGCGGAAAGGGGATTTATTTATTTATTTACTTTACTTTACCAGCATGTTGTTAAAGTCCAGACTCCTGGAAAGACGTTCATTTTCAGCATAGCCAGGCCAGGTGACCTGTCACTAGAACTACCATCCAACACCAGGAGGCCACAGCCCAGACCATGGGCACTACTGAGGCAGTCTGTCCCTACTCCCTTCCATCCTGGTGCCTATCCAAATCTGAGGGAGATGCAAGCTCTTGGTCAGACCTAGGTCACACACCTCTGCCCCTGCCAAGCGAAGAGGGAGGTGTCAGCCACTTTGATGAAAGTGGATTCTGTCCCATAAGTCTCACTGGGAGGGAGTGATCTTGTAGCATAAGAAGACGGCTCACCTACTGGAGATCTGCCACTAGCATAGAGTGTCTCTATTGATAAGACGTATTTCAGTCATGTCCTCTGACACTTAATGAGCACCTGCCATGCCAGGTGTTTGGTCATGTGAATAGGGAGCTGTGATCCCAATTTCCAGAGGAAGAGACTGAGGTTCTGAGAGGCTACACAGATTAGAAGTACTTGAGTCAGGGCTCACATTCAGTTTTGTTCTTCTCATTCTAATATTATCACTCTAAAAGACAAACTTAAGAAGGGTCCTGGGAGGAGTAGGGCCCCTCTCAAGCCCCTTCTTGTTTGTGCTGAAGGAAAAGCCAGGGCGTACAGTGTCCAGCTCCTTATCCCACACTAAGGCCCAGATGCCTGGAATCCAGCACTAAGAGGCATGTGGTCAGAATACAAGAAATTTTCTTTCCCATTTTTAAATTTTTTAATTTTATTTGAGAGAGAGAATGAGCATGCCAGGGCCTCTAGCCACTGCAAACAAATCCCAGATGAATGTACCACCTTATACATCTGGCTTCCGTAGGTCCTGGGAATCTAACCTGGGTCCTTTGGCTTTGCAGGCAAGCGCCTTAACCTCTATGCCATCTCTCCAGCCCATATCCTTCCCATTTTTGACCACTAAGAAAAACTCAGCTCCAAGGCTATGACAGATGTCAGCTGCTGCTCTTTAACTTTGGCTATGAATAAAACGGGAAGGGTCTCCCATTACCTTTGCCTCCTCTGATCCTCATGTTCCTCCTCTGTAAGACAGAAAAAGGTACTATGTCAGAGGTTGCATGTGGTAGCCTTGGCCAAGTGTGAGTCTCCACCTCTCCTGTGGTCTCCCCTCCCTGGGGCCACTGTTCACCAGAGAAGCAGGGCGATTGTTTAGCTGACTGATGTCTCTTAAAAATGGGAAAACCAAAGAGGGCAAGAGGGCAATATGTTGCAAGAAAAATGGAATTCCTTGTTCAGTTACCTAGTAACCTTGCTCATTGACATCACCTATCTAGGCCTCAGCCACATGAGCCCATGCCCCCTGCAGGCGCTGGTCATAGGACGTGATCTACTAGAGTCTGCCTCTTCGTTTTCTATTGGGGGAGCCTCTAGCTTTGGGGGGGGGTTCCAGAATTTGAATTTAAATAAATTACATACAACAAAATGTTCAGTTCCTTAGTCACACTCCCCAAGTCCCAAGGACTCAATTGCCACTTGTGGCTAATGACAGCATTGCAGAAAGTTCCCCAGGACAGCTCTGCTCCAAGTTCCCTCCCCCATGGGCAGCCCAGGGCTTACCACAGGACCCAACTGTCCCTTTCCTTCAAATGCCTGGCCTGTTGCAGGCACTGAACTGCCAGGGCACAGTGACCCAGGGACTGAGCTTCCTCCTCTGTCTCTCTGCTCCTTGCCTCCCACCTCCTTTCACGGAGGAGACTAATCTGTATTTCAGCCCCTCTTCTCTTCCGCAGGAACAATGGGGAGCAGCCCTGGGAAGTGGCTGTATTTCTCTCTGAGGCACCTCCTTCCCCACTCCCTTAATAGGTGGAAATGCTCTGTGATTTCAAATGAATATAATTAGAAAATCTTCTACTACAGTAATGCTCCTCTTTTGTGGGGAGCAGACGACTCCTTTTTCTTCCTCCCGCAGCATTGAGAGGCACTTTACTGCTTTGAAAAGTGCAATTCAGTGGCCTCCGCTGGCTGGTTTCTCCAAACTCTGAGGCTGGGGGCTGGGGGGAGATGGCACAGTGACTTTGAGCCATGCCCCCTCCCCAGATCACCAGTACTGGCTCTTTCCCTGGTGGGGGGGGGGGGTGCACAGCTCTCAGGAGGCTGCCTGCGTGGAGGTCAAGCCATGACCCCTTGGCTCCCAGGAGCATTCTCACCCTTGACCTCACTAATCTTAAGCTTGCAACTTGTGGGCCCCTGGCTGTGCTGCCCCTCTTAGCCTTGCCCTCCCTCCCCCGTATCTCTGCCACCACCAGCAGCTCCTCCTCTGGAAGGCAGTTCTCCTGCCCACCTCCAAATCCCACCCCGCCCTGTGGACCTGCAGCATCAAAAATCACTGGCTACATTACTGCGGACTCACACTGACTTGAGTTCAAATCCTACCTGTTCTGTACAGTCTTTGACACATCCATCAGTCTCAGACTTAACTTATCAAGCTCTGAAAAGGAGATTCTGGGGGCTGGAGAGATTGCTTAGTGGTTAAGGCACTTGCCTGCAAAGCAAAAGGACTTTGGTTTGATTCTCCAGGACCCACATAAGCCAAATGCACAAGGGGGCACATGCATCTGGAGTTCGTTTGCAGTGGCTGGAAGCCCTGGTGCACCCATTCTCTCTCTCCGCTCTCTCTCTCTCTCTCTCTCTCTCTCTCTCCGTCTCTCAAATAAAAAATAAAATATTTAGTGAAAAAGGAGCTTCTGTTGATCATGAATAGTGAAGCTTCCATGTTGGTGTAAACCCTATCCCTGCCCTCTGTGATTGGTCCAACCCTGGGCACTTGACTCCTTTCCCCTGGATGTATGGACTTGGAATAAGAGAGCATTCTGAAGTTGTGAAGTATCTCAGTCGTCTGTGGCCATGTTTGTACCAGGGACAGAAAACTATCCAAGAAGGAATGAACAAGAACAGTGAACATAGAGCGGGCGTGGTGGTGCACGCCTTTAATCCCAGCACTTGGGAGGCAGAGGGAGGAAGATCACCATGAGTTCGAGGCCAGCCTGAGACTACATAATGAATCCCAGGTCAGTCTGAGCCAGAGTGAGACCCTACTTCGAAAAACAAACAAAACGAAAACAGTGAACACCCAGAGAGATGGGTCATCCACCTGCAAGGGCCATGCCCGTTTGTCCACTTGGACGCTTTTACCTCTTAGCAGGTAGCTAGCCTGCAGAAGGTAGCCAGCAAGTGCTGGTTGCATTGTTGAAATAACTGGGGACAGTGTGAGCCAGCCCCAGTCCCACAATGTGAGGTCCCAGTGCATTTGAGGACTGCCCGAGAATCCAGACACACAGTAGAACTGAGGCTTCTTTGCAGCGAGTCAGGAGGCTGGGATTGCCCGCACGCAAATGCCCTTCACCATCTTCTGCAGGAGTTCCCCTCGGCCATAGCACCTGCGTCCCATGCCCAATCCTGCAGACAGCTCACAGCAGGGTGAAGCATACAGACAGACTGACACCATGGTATAGACTGTGGATTGAGCTGGGACTAATCTTGTCTAAATCTGAGGTAGTGTGATTTGGGGAACCACTTGAGGTTAAGTCTTGATTACGGAAGTTGGTGCTATCACTGCGCAGTTGTGCAAGCTACTTAACACTGTGCTTGGCTGTGCACACAGCATTCTGTGAGGGGCGCGTGGGAGATGAGCCTGCCCCCAGCCAAGTACAGTCACCTGGTGTGTGTGTGTGTCCATGTACACTTGTGCATGAGCGCGTGAAGTACGGAACCCTAATGGCCCCACACAAGCCCGTCGCCAGTGTGGCCTGCAGGCTAAAGAGGGCTTCCCAGGGAGCAGTTAGGTCTTCGTGGATGAGGTAGGTTGAGGGGGGAGGGGAACAGTGCACCCCAGATTAAAGAAGCAACACGAGCAAAATGAAAACTCTAGTCTGGAATGGAGACCTCAAAGGTCAGGATGAAGAAAAGTCTCTTGACTGTGGGACGAGCTGGTCCCTTGCCGCTCATGACTTCATCTGGCCCACGCTCACTGGTGGAAAGCGCGATCAGAACACGCTTGATCTTGCAGATAGAGGAGAGGGGAGCAGATCCTGCTGGGCAGGGGACACAGAAGGAACAAATAAACAAAATAAGCAAGCAAGCTTCAGGGAATCCAGGGAGCTGTGGGGCTCTGCGGACAGGAGGGAGGGCAAGAGGTGGCTCCAGGAGGGAGTGTTTGAACTCAGGTCAAGCTCTAGCCTGTGGGGGAGGGGCTTCCAGGTGGAAGTAAGCAGGGGTGGGGGAAGGGTGGAGGAAGGGTGGCCAACAGACCAGGTCACAGGGCACGGACCCTCACAGGCTGGGATGGCCAAGAGGTCGTGGATTTCATCCTCAGCCTGTGCTGGGACCATGAGACACACTATAAGGAAAGGTGTGTGAGCACACATTTCTGTCCAGCAAAGGAGTCTGCAAATACTTGGGCTCACTACTGATTTCTCACACCTGCTACTTAGGAAGGGCTCATATAGTTCTCAACAGCTCTTAGGAACAAGCCTACATAATGTCCCTGACCTTGCCTCTCGACCTGCAGTTCCTGTGATATTTACATCTGGCTCTTACTAAAACAGGTTGCTGATTCCCAGTCCAGAGCAACGCCAGACAAGCCATTACTCTCTAGAAAGGGGCAGATACAAGGGCTGCGGATGAGGCTCTGTGGTAGAGGCTTGCCTGGCATAAATAAGGTTTTGGTTTGATCCCCAGCTACCTTAAAACAGAAGAAAAAGTATGTGTGATCCCTCTTGGAACATAACATTTCTCTCATTTGGGGAAGAAAACAATCCGAAACTATGTTGTCTAAGAAATAAAGCTAGGCCTAGTGACATAGGCCTGTCATCCCAGCTACCCGGAAAGCTGAGACAGGAGGATTACAAATTCAAGGCCTATTTAGGCAACTTAGTGAGAACCTGTCTCAAAATAAAAAAGACAGAAATAAGGTTAGAGAGATGGCCTAGTGGACAAGGCACTTGCCTGTAAAGCCAAAGGATCCAAGTTTGATTCCTTAGGACCCACATAAGCCAGATGCACAGGGCAGCACATGTATCTGGAGTTTGTTTGCAGCTCTCTCTCCCCCACCCCTCTTCTGCCTCTTTCTCTCTCAAATAAATAAATAAGAATGAAATATTTTAAAGTACAAAAACAAAATAAAAGGAGGCTAGGGATATTGCTCAGTGATAGAGGACTTGCCTAGCATGTGCAAGGCCCTAGGTTCAATCCCCAGGACCCACCCCACTGAAAAAGACACTTTCATGACACAGTGTCTATTACTTAAGCCCAGATGGTCAAGGCCAGCCTGAACAATACAGAGAAACCTGTCTCCAAAAACAGAGGAAGTGGGGAAAGATGCCATCCCAAATTGTCCAGTGAATTCCAGTGAACGGAGGGCCCCTTCCTACTTCATCCCCCATCTCCCCACAACTTTCTGCTTCCATCGCCCAGCCCAGCTCCTGGAAATCCAATTTCCTAGTTATGTCTGTGCTTATTAAAAGCACGGCTGTGGAGGCTGTTTACTCCAAGATCTATTTTTGTCATAACTGTTTGTAATGGTTAAACCTCAACAACTTAAACACTCCATACAAAATAATGTATCTTCAATAAACTGAAATATTAACCAATCATATGTAATGGTTCATTTCTAACAGATGCAGAGCTCAGAGTCCTCAGGGCATCGTAGAAATTGAAAACCATATTGATGGACTGGCTAGCCTTCAAATTACACTGTGAGGGAGGAAAAAGCATAGGAAAAGTTCTCATTATGGCTCCCTGACATTAATTTGAGCATTTTTATATGTATGTCCTATTAAGCACTTTAAGTGCTTTTTGATAATTGTGCTTTGTAGTTTTTACAGCACTTCAGCCTATTCCCAGTTCAATTTCCTCTTTTATCCGATGTTTGAAATATTGATTTCTGACAGATAAAAGCAAACCTTATAATCTCAGCAGCGAGCAATAAGTGAGTGGGACGAGGCTGCGGAATGCATCAGGGAACGGTCATATTTGAAACAGTCTTTGTTTTATTACATTTCGTCAACAGAATTTACTTACCGCTTGCTGATATTTATGTAAAAAGCCCGGCTGCTGAGAGGGCCGAGATATTGCCAATTTCAGCTCTACTTTTTGCATTTAGTAAGATAAAAGGAGCTTCCCCCTTGGAGCCCGGTGATTGCAGCGCCTTAAACTGCTGTCAGCCAGCTGCAAGTAACTGTGATTTATCTTCTTCAGCCTGGGCTGTGGTGTGGCTGCAAACTTTTCCTCTAGTTTTGCATTAAAAGCTGACAGCTTGTCAGGGTGCTTAGAGTCTCCCCTCTCAGGCCCATGGGGTCCCCACAGAGACTTTCACTCTGAGAAAAATCCCAGAGTTCTTTAAGCTGGATGTGACCTTCCACCTGATATTGCGCATTTCTCAAAATGTGACTCCCAGAGTCCTCAGAACACCTGAGACTATTTCAGGTGTGATGCAAATTTTTCTCCCTATTGCAATGATTTGTCTCGCCAATTCATTCAGTTCATGTATTGTTTCTTTTGAAAAAAAGTCAAATATTTATTTGTGTGTATGTGTATACAGGCGTGTATGGGCATGTGTGTGCCACTGTGGTGCATAGAGGTCAAAGGACAACCTCGAGGTATCTGAGCTCCACTGTCTTTGAGACACTGTAAATAAATGCAGCCTATGAGCTTCCAATTCCCCTGGCTCTGCCTCCCACTGCTGTCGCCACTGGAATCATAGATGCATGTGCTACTTTATGTGGGTGCTGAGGAATTGAACTGGGACCCGCAGGCTCTGCGAGCAAGTGCCTTTAACTGTAGCACATCTCCCCAGTCAACCCCACACCCCGATCATATATTACTTAATGAGTAATATTCTGGCGCTGCTGGGGCACAGCGCTGAGCGAAGGAGACGCTGTCTTACTGTTGTGACCCTCATATTCTACAGAAATGATTCTCAACCACCGAGAGCAATTTTGTCCCCACCCCTTGCAAGGGGGCATCTTTGGTTGTCATTACTAGAAAGAAAGTGTTATTGCCATTTTTGTGGTACATATTAGAGTCCACTAAACGTCCTACAAGGCACAGGACAGTCCCTTACAACAAAGACCAACCTGCCCCATGTATCAGTAGGGCAAACTCTGAGAAATCCTACTCTACTGACAGATAACCAGCCTTCTAAGTGGCACGAAAATCACAGGCAGCGGTGATGGAGGGAAGTGAAGGAAGACAATAAGACCGAGGCTGGGACCTACTGTAGATGCTGAGGTCAGGGAAGGGCTCTCTAAGGTGACATAGAAACTGAGACCTACATGATGACAAGAACCCAGGAGAAGATCTGGGGCAGATGTGCCAGGCAGAAAGGATGGCATAAAGCCAGGCAACAGCAAGAAGCTGGTGAGTCTAACAGAGAGAAACCAGTGTTTCTCTGGGCTGTGGTATGGCTGTTAGTGACCTGCAGTGCCCTAAGTCCAGTGGCAGGACAGGGGATGGCCACAGACAGGAAGCAGGGACATGTTGTGGAGGCTGTGTTGACAGAACTGAAATCAAATGTAACTAAGAAGATTTGATTTTGTCTGTTTGGCGTTCAATAGGCTTCCTGTATCTGTATTGGCAACATTTTTCCTACTTGGGGGAAGTTTCCTTCTATGATTTTGTTAAAAATACCTGTTATGCCTTTTTAGTGAAATTCTTCTCCTTCTACTATGCCCTGAATTCTTATGTTTAATATCTTCATAGTGCCCTGAATGTCTTGTAATTCCCATCCATACCTTTCTATTAGTTTGTTTTTCTCTTTGTTGGACTGTATTAGATCTGCCACCTGGTCTTCTAGTTTAGATATTCTGTCCTCTCCTTGAGTCATCCTATTGGTGAGACTTTCTACAGAGTTTTCTATTTGACTTACTCTGCTTTCATTTCTAGTATTTCTTTTTTTAAGATTTTATTTTTATTTATTTATTACAGTCAGAGTGAGAGAGAGAGAGTGAGAATGGGCATGCCAGGGCTTCTAGCCACTGCAAACAAACTCCAGACACATACGCTACGATGTGTATCTGGCTTATGTGGGACCTGGAGAATCAAACCTGGGTCCTTAGGCTTCACAGACATGTGCCTTAACTACTAAGCCATCTCTCCAGCCCCATTTCTACTATTTCTGATAGGTATTTTTTCATTATTTCTATTACCTTACTCATGTCTTATGTTGACCTCCTTATTTCATTAAGTTGGTTTCCTGTGTTTTCCTTCAGGAGTTTGTTTTCTTCTTTGATTCCTTTGATTTCTTCTTTGATTTATGTGAGTATAGATAAAATCATTTTTTGGAAATCTTTGTCAGACATTTCATCTAAAACAGTCTCACTGGGGGTCATTTCTGATGGATTTATAACTTTTGATGGGATTATATTGTCTTGATTCTTTGTGTTTCTTGTATTATAATGTAGAGCTTTTCGTATCTTGAGTTAATTTGATGCTTGGGTTTTCGAATTATCTGCAGTCTTCTTAGCCTTGTAAATCTGACTTTATATATCTTCAGTGTAGGAGTTTAAGGTGCCAGGTGTAGTTCTTATACTCCAAGAGAAACAGCAGAAGTGACCCTAGGTGTTCAGTTTATCTGCTGTTCAAGTATTGTAGTTGACTGGGTGAAGTAAATTACTGGAAAATTCTAAAATTCAACTGAACAATATAGACATTCAGTCAAAACCAGCACAGAGTATTTATACAAGCATGGGGATTAAACTAAACAGATAATCTAATAAAGCCAAAGTCACTAAGGATGTGTGTTGCTCCACACCCTTAATCCCATCAACTAGGAGGTTGAGATTTCTAATCTGAAATGGGTTCCAAGTCTGCCTGGGGACAGTCATCATTCTTGCCCCCAATAATGACAGAAGAAAAAGACAAAGGACCTATAAGTCAGGAAACATCAAAGGCAACAATAGTCAACACCAAAATACAGCTTATTTAAGAAGGGTAAAGCCAACCAAGAATATACCATGCAAATGTAGTACATAACCTTTCCTGACACGGAAAGAGAGATTAGCACTTCCAGTGCAGGCCTATGTATCTGGCTTTGTATAAGTAGGCCCTGTTACCTTTTGGGATGGCTTCCAGTCTCACCAATGTTGGGTGCCTACCTTGATCTCTCTCAGTGCTGGGTGGCTGGAGTGAATTTCTCCACACATTCGTGGCCCTCACAGTTGGGGCTGGGAGGCTGTGCAGGGTGCCTGGAGTTGAACCAGAGCTGCTCAGCGGGTCCCATTTGCATCTCCTTCAGCAGCTGCCCAGCTGGCCCCTGCTGTCTCCCCTTCAGGTTTCTTGACTTTGTGAGGAGGCTGATGCAAGTGGAAAACCCTTTCATCTTGTTTCTGCTCCTGCCACTCTGTGCCACCGGGTAGGCAGGCTGCTGGGCTTGCGAACCAGGGCTGCTGATGCCTCGGTGGGATTCTGGCCGGTTTCCTCCTTTCTGGAAGATCTTGGTCTCTCCTGCTTCTCTGACATGGTTGATAATAACTTATACACCTTCACTTTTCAGTAGAAGAGTGTGTTTTTCTGTGTTTCTGTTTATTTCCCTCCCTAGGCTGCTTTGGCGTGGCTAGTATGCCGCCATCTTACCCAAAAGTCTCCTAAGAAGATCTGAGAATGGTGCTAAGTTCTGCCTGTCTATAGAGTTATTCTACTATCCTTTAGGGTGAAGATAAAGGATGTATGGAAAGAAACAAAAAGCATTGAGTGAATTACCATGAAAGTGACACACACACACACACACACACACACATTGGTATCTAGGAAAGCGGCACTGGTATGAATGGGCAAGGTTGGCATAAGGATGCAGAGAATGGTAGGCTCAGAGCACTTACCCCAGTTTCTCAGCATCCTTTGAGCAAGGCTGGCCCTCAAACCATATTCAGAGGCCTTCCAGGTTCTCTGTAGCACTGGATTAAGAGTATAGACTTTAGGCTGGAGAAATTGCTCAGTGGTTAAAGGCACATGCTTGCAAAGCCTGATGGCCCGGGTTTGATCCCCCAGGGCTTATGTAAAGCCACATGTACAATGTGGCACATGTATCTGGAGTTTGTTTGCAGTGGCAAGAGGCCCTAGTGCACCCATGTTCATTCTTTCTCTCTCTCTCCTTACAAATAAGTAATAAATATTTTCTTTTAATGAGTAAAGACTTTAAAATCATGGCTTGTTTATCCAGAGCTTTGAGAGGTACATATAACCAGAGAAAGACCTTCGAAATACCCAGCCAAGCTGCCACCAAACACTATAGGGATTGTAGCTCCCTTGGACCTGGTGGCCACACAACTAAATGTCTGAACTCTCCATGTGCCAATGTGTCCCTTCTTTCAACAAATATTTAATGAGCACCTGCCATGTTCCCATGCTGTACACTAGAGACACAACAGAGAATCAAAAAAAGAAAGAAAAAAAAAAAAAAAAAAGAAAAGAAAGAAAGAAAAGAAACAGGGTTTGTCTTTCTGATCAACTCTTATAGGTTAGTAGTCTCTCTGAGCTCTCTGAAATGCTGGTTGTGAGCCAAATAATTGTGGATAACACCCGGTCCAGTGGTGGTCATCTTCAGCCAAGTGACACAGTGTCATAAACACACATGCACATTCCTTTATTCTCTCCTCTGCAGAAGACAGCAGGTGTCTCTGCTCTACACCACCATCCTCTGGGAACCAGGTCCGTGGGCAGTGAGCATCTGGAATACTGGTCTCTAGTCTAGACTGGGGAAAAGTGAATGATGACGCCTCTGCAGGCTTCACATGCTCATCTGTGGCACATGTTTCCTCTGCTCCCATTTTATTGGCCAAAGAAAGTCACATGACGTCACACCTGAATTCAAGAGGATGGAGAAGGCAGAATCAAATACCTGAGATCAACCTTACTGATGCGCACAGTGCACCAGGGAGAAGGAGGAGAGGTGGCAGGCCAGGGGCGAATTGTTGAGGGCAGAGTGAGGGTCATGGCACCCGGGGAATGAATCCTAAGACCTCTGACACACAGAGCTACAGGACCAAGGTCTCAAACTGACCGCCACCAGCAGAATTTTCTCTAAATTAGTCGGCAATATTTGTAAATGAGGAAATTTTACATAAAACCACAATTTCTGTTTGAACACATCAGAAGCGAGCACAGGCCACAGTGGCCCACATCCTCACGTGGCAGCAGCCAGCTGTGACTGAGCGGCAGTGGGCCCTGCACACAGCGTGGGACTCTTCCAGATTTGCCAGCCCCTCCCTGCTTTCATTACTGCACACTATCTGCCTTTCCAGCCTGCAGCCCTAATTCCATTCTAATTCATTGCATGGGAAAACTGAGGCCCAGAGAGAGAAAAAGACCCACCCTCACTCACAAGGTCAACTAATGGCAAACTTGTAGCCAAAACGAGTGTAGTGACCAGCTTCACAGGCTGATAGGAAAGATGGGGAGTTCCCATGAAAGAGGGGATAGACCATGCAGACAGATCGCATCTCTGAGTTACATAGCCGTCCTCTGCCAGTGTCCAATAGCAGCGCTCCAATGCTGGTACTATCTGGCATTAATGGACCCTCCGGCCAGCTGGTACAGAGCTCCACATCCCTGGCTTGAGACAGTGACAGCATGAGCCCCACACTCTGGAGGATTGCCTGCAGCCCGGGACCCAGGCTCTGTTAGATGTCACAAGACATCCTCAGCATTGCCTACGCTAGAACGGTGGTCTGCAGTTCCTTCGGGGAACTCACTGTGAGCCTGTTTACTGTGATAATGCACCAAAAGCAGGAGCCGTAGGCCAGGGTGACAGCAGTCTAGAGGGGAGCCAATGCCTGGGGGACATGGCTCCTGCCTACCTTTACAGTTTCCTGCGTCTACACACCTTGTGAGGAAGACATCTCACTTCCGTGTGGTGGGGGGAACCGAAGCTGAGACAGTTTCCACGCTGTCTCCAAGTTGGCATGAATTGCACCATGCGGAAGGTGGGTGGCCAGGCAGCTAGACTAGTCCCACGCCACTGACCACTGAGCAACACCTGGTTCCTCTTAAAGTGTGAAGGTTCTCATAAGCAGAGGCTTCCACAGCTACCAAAGCCTGACGCCCTCTATACCACAGACTATAATGTCTACCATGCAATGGGGGCAGACATCCTGTTAATCACATTTGCTGTGATTAAAAAAAAAAATGACATAACTTCAAAGGAGGAAGGGTTTATTGGGATCATGATTTTAGCACTCACACCTGGCTTCATTGTTTCTGGACCATCGTGAGAAAGAACACCATGCGGAAGGCTGTTAGAACAGTTACTAACGAGGAGCAGCTCTGGGAGGAAAGGGTTTATTTCTTATTTAGTTTCAGAGAGAAGGTCCATCATGGCAAGGAAAGCATGGCAGGGCAGACAGCCAGGCATCACATCTCATCACATCAGGCAGGAAGGAGGAAAAGCAAGCTCACTAGCACTGGCAAGTGGGGTTGGGGCCCACCTCCAGTGACACATGCCCTCCGGTAAGTCCCCACCCCACAAAAGCTCCAGCAGCTGGGATCAAGTATGAGGCTTAGTCACAAACACATGAGGCCATGGGGGCATTTTGCATTCAAACCACCACAGGTATCGAGAAGCAAAACTACTTACCTCATACCGACTGGGAAGGGATGAAAGAGAGAGAGAGAGAGAGAGAGAGAGAGAGAGATGGACCAGAGTCCCAAAATACCCTTCAAGGACCTCTCTCTCAATAACCTTTTCCCTCCATCTAGGCCCCTAACTCCTACTAGCCCAGTCAGCTATAAACTGACAGATTAATCTACTGTCAAGACTAGTGTGCTCATGATCCAATCACCTCACAAAAGTGCCACCAGCTGGGGACCAATCCTTTAATATAAGTGTGTTGAGACTTTTAGGGACGCTTCATATCCAAAGCACAACAGATGAAGAAGTCACATCTCCCTTTCAAAGACAGCACCATCTGTCAGAACTCAGAGAAAGTTCCAGTCTAACCTAACCACAGGATGCACCCTCATGTGATCCAATATCTCTCAAGCATCTGCCATCAGCACTTTCTGCAAAGTCAACACATCTTTACCTATGGGTATGGAAGGCTCTGTGTTCCTCCTTCACACTGGCTTCCAGGATGTTAGGATTGAGTCTCATGGCATGGTATGTTAAGAAACTTCCAAGGGCCTGTCTGTGTTCCTCAGGGGTACTTCTCCTACACAAAAGTCTTACTTTTAAATTCTGAATCTGTACACACATGCATACACATATGCACATGACTTTTGTGACTCTGGCCTTTCTATGCCTGCTTATGCTTAGTGAATGAACAAAGATTTCTTTCTCTTTCATAATGGTTATATATTTTTTTCTTTTACTTCCCTTTTCTGTAGTTCCTGGGATTGAACCCAGGGCTTTGCATAAGCAAGGCAGGTGCTCTACTAAAGCCACAGCCATAGCCACAGCCCTGGAAGATCCTTTCGAAACTAAATCAGTCTGAGTAAAAACGGAGTCAGGCTCAAGAACACTATGAAGTACGCATCAGTCCGGGATGGAAGGGATGTGGTGATCAAGGTGTCCGTGCACACCAAGGGACAGTGTGATCAAGTGAGCGATGTTCTACTGTGCAGACTGTCAGGAGCCCTGGGAGACTGCTGGGACGTTTGAGAACTGACATTAGGCCTTCATTAGTGTGTCGTCAGCACCCACTGCTTAAAGGGATGACTGGACGAAATATCTAGAGACAATATGAGCAGAGACGTGAGCCCTCATCAGGGGTCACGGAAGAGAGTTTGAACTACCAAGAATGCCGAGTTCCTGAAGAGCATACCACCATTTGTGTTTCCTGAGACTGCAGCAGACATCACCAATCAATCCTGTTTCTAATTTCCCCAGAACCAGATTCAGCCTTGGAATCCTTTTAATATTGCCCTCCAAGAACCTGGTTAGGATTGACACACAAGATGAGCTCTGTTTCTTACTGGAGGTTCTTTTGAGGTTCACTCCCACCTCCTAAAATTGCAAAGCAACAACAGGAACTGCCAAAGCTGGAGGTTTAGCCTTGCTAACCTCCATGAATTGGGACACTTGGCCCATAGCATTTTCCTCAAATCACCAGGCCCTCAAAGAAGCTGCCTTCCAAGTTTAGGTTGAAAGAGTCCATTTTCTGGCAATGTTTCCTCACTGAACTGGAAGTGAGCACAACCTGCCCAAAAGCTCAGAGTCCCTGACTGGTGAACTAGGAGGAGCAGGTGGTCAGGGAGGCCTCGTGTGACATTCTCAGAAGGCATTGATTTCACCAAGGATCCCTCCCCTACCTAAACCTAGTAGGCTCCAGGTGAAGACTTGGAGAGAGAGCAGGGATGTTTGCAACAGCTGCCCAAGTTTTCTAACATTATCTTCCATGGTGATTAGAGAAAGGGACTACAGGCCCTCAGAAGGCCTAGGCTCTACCAGAGCACCTGACAAGTGGTTATTCAGCCTCAGTTCTGGCCCTGCCATGCCTGGAAGAACACCACCTTCCATTATTAAGAATGATGTCTGGTAGGACATGGTGGCAGGAGGCCTAACATCCCAGCACGTGGGAAGCTCAGGTGAGAGGATCACAAGTCCATGGCCGGCTTGACTCAATAGCAAGACTCTGTTTCAAAACAACAACAACAACAAAAATATTTAAAAAAAAAAAAAAGAAGAAGAAGAAGAAGAAGAAGAAGAAAAGGCAATTAAGTAAAAGGAAAGAATGATCCTGGGGCTGGGTGTGGCTCAGTGGTAGAGAGTTTGCCTAGCGCGCTCAAGGTTCTAGATTGTATTTTCAGCACTGGAGATACGAACAAAATCAACAGTGTCAATGAATCTTTAGAAATCTTGAAGGCTGACCTACATATAACGCCATATGAAAAAAAGTAAGCCAGGCATCAAGTGTTTGTCCCTGTGTTTGCACAGCAGTGTCAGGGCTGTAAGGGGAGGGTGTAGGAGAACGAGACTTTAGGTCTCGCCCACCTGTGAAGTCCAGGGACAAGGTTTTCCCCTTCAGGTTCCTACCATGCTGCCTCACTTCCACGGTGTGTGTCAGGGGAGTCTGAGCATTCCTGCAGCTGTGCCTCCAGCCTTCCTCTTTCTCAGTCCTTGGACTTTGGTGGAGCTAAATCTGCAGCCTCTTAGCTCTAGAGGGGGCCACATGCCCTAAGTTCTCCAGTCACCCACATCATCTCTGGCTCCAGAGACTGGCCTATGTGTGTGTGTGGGGGGGGGGGGGATTTGCTTCGAGGACCCACGTAAGCCAGATGCACAAGGTGGTACATGCATCTGGAATTTGTTTGCAGTGGCTGGAGGCCCTGGCATGCCTATTCATTCTCTCTCTCTCTCTTCCTCTTTCAAATAAATAAAAATAATAGGCATTAAATAATTAAAATATATTTTTATGTTTTTTTTTTTTGAGGTAGGGTCTCACTCTCTCTAGCCCAGGCTGACCTAGAATTCACTATGTAGTCTCAGGGTGGCCTTGAACTCACGGCAATCCTCCTATCTCTGCCTCCCAAGTGCTGGGATTAAAGGCGTGTACCACCACACCTGACAAAATAATATTTTTTAAAAAAGGATGAAAGCTGTGAGGACACATGTCCTAGGTTGCCAAATGCCATTGTGCCACATTAAAAGGGCAATCTGGGGCTGAAGAGATGGCTTAGCAGTTAATGCACTTGCCTGCAAAGCCAAAGGACCAAGGTTCGATTCCCCATGAGCCACATCAGCCAGATGCACAAGATGGCAATGTGTCTGGAGTTCATTTTCAGTAGCTGGAGGCTCTGTCATGCCTATTTTTTCTCTTCTCTCTCTCTCTCTCTCTCTCTCTCTCTCTCCCCCCCCTTCTCTCTCAAATAAATAATTTTTTTTAATAAAAAAAAAACAACCCGCCTGACTTTGAAGGTGGCCCAGAAAGAAACAAAGCTGAGATGGGAGAGAGAAAGTGGTTCTCCAGCTGAGCACCTAGATCCAGCATTCCTGAGGTCCGCATCTCCTGTGCTTGCATAAGCCAATATGCTCCCTTCGCTGCCTATGTCAGGTTGAGCTGCAAAGCTTTCACTTGCAGCTGAGACTTGATTCTTTTAGTGGGAACTATCTGGAATAAAACAGCCTTGCATTTTTCCTTCTACTTACAGTCTTAGTTTTGAGTTCTAGGAAATAACCATCCACAAGTGGCTTATAGAAGGAGCAGGAGGGCTGGAGAGGTGGCTTAGCGGTTAAGCACTTGCCTGTGAAGCCTAAGGACCCCAGTTTGAGGCTCAGTTCCCCAGGACCCACGTTAGCCAGATGCACAAGGGGGCGCACACATCTGGAGTTCATTTGCAGTGTCTGGAGGCTCTGGCGCGCCCATTCTCTCTCTCTCTCTCTCTCTCTCTCTACCTGCCTTTCTCACTCTGTCTGTCGCTCTCAAATAAATAAATAAAAAATGAACCCAAAAAAAATTTTTTTAAAAAGGAGCAGGATTGAATTCAGCTTCCAAACTTAGAAGGTAGATCTAGTCCAACATGACAGCTGGAGCGAAGCAAGAAGCCCGTATCCCCCTGGCAGACAGGAGACAGGGGAAGAATTGCCAGACAGGCCACACTATGAAACCTCAAGGCCCACACCCAGTGACCCACTTCCTGTAGCTCAGGGCCAGGTTCCTGATGGAGGAGAGGGCTCCTCTCCACCTCTACTTACCGAAGGGAAAAGGAAGATCCATGGGGCTGTCTAGTTTTTCTTAGGCTTGGCATGTTTAACTGATCCATGTCACCTCCCTCACCCATGAAACTACCAGAATGAATTTTGTAAATTTTACATACTTTCAACATTGATACACAGTCACAATCACAGCACAGCTCCAAAAGGTAAGAGGTCACAGTTCTGGGGTGGGAGAGATGGCTTAGCACTTAAGGCACTTCCCTGCAAAGCCTAAGGACCCATGTTCGACTCTCCAGATCCCACATAAGCCAGACACACAAGGTGATGCAAGTGGGCAAGGTCGCACATGCCCACTAGGTGGCGCACACATCTGGAGTTTGATTGCAGTGACCAGAGGCCCTGGTGTGCCAATTCTCTCTCTCTGTCTCTTTCTCATAAAAAAATTACAAAAATACAAAACGAGGTCATAGTTCTGTTCATACTCTGGCCTTGTCTTCTGTGGTTGCCCTAAGCCCCCACATTGTCTCCCCTAATGCCCAATAGCTCTGTCTGACATGTCCCACCTCCCACAGTGACACAAATGTTGGAGTTGGTTGATTTTGATTATGATCTTGATTGGATGGAAAAGTACCTAGGAGATAAGCAAAGCATACTGGGTCTGTGAGGGTGTTTCCTGAGACGATGAATGTGATGGTTAAATTCTATTATCAACCAGATCAGATTAGGAATCACACCTGAAAACACACCTCTCAATCTGTGACTTTTCAGAAAGAATTGCTGGAGGGAGGAAGTCCTTCCTCCAAAATGGGCAACCCTTCTGGTAGAGCTATATAAAAAGAAACGGCGGGAGTACACAGGGCCTTCGCCTGGCTACCTGTGCTAGCTGCTGTGTGTGTGTACATCTACCCTGTCACTGCTATCCTTCACAGACATCGGAGCCCAGTTCATCAGCCTTCCAACGTGGATGGAAGACCAGCCACTCTCCAGGAATCCTCCAGGTCTTCAGCACCAGAATGGGACGCTGAGGCATCCAGCCTCCATATACACTGAGCACTACCAGGTTTCCTGCTCTCCAGCCTGCAGACAGCTATTGTTGGACTGCCCAGCCAGTATCCTATAAGCTAATCCAATAAATTCCCTTTATAATATGCACTCAGAGAACTCTGATAATATAATTAAGTAAGGTGGGTGGAGAGACTCACCTGAGTGTGAGTGGCACATCCCATGGGCTGAGTCCCACATGGGGTAAAGAAAAAGGAGGAAGCTCAGTAGCAGATGAGCATAATGTGTTCTCTCTCTCTCTCTCTCCTTCCTGAATACCATGTAAACGGTTCTGTTTCCCCACCGTGATGGACTAAAACAATGAGCTGAAGAAATTTTTCCTCTTGGAAGTTGTTTTCTCAGGTATTTTGTCATAGCAATGAAAAATAATAATAATAATAAGACAATACCTCTGCACCCTATCCTAGAGACCTAAAGGGTAAGAGGTGAGGCCCAGTGTGATGGTTGACATCTCTAGATGGCCTAGTGCCCAGCCAAATCATTCTGCCCCAAGAGACACTGCATGGTTAGGTCATTCATTGTGTATGGCCTGGGAGCAGACCCAGCGCAGGCCACTTACTCAGTACTCATTCACCCAAGACAGGAGGCAGTTGAGGAGTACTCGTCACCTCCCATTCCTTCCCACGCGTGTTAATTCCCTGGTTTTTCTGCCTGCCTTGTGCTCAGCTGAGAGAGGTCAAAAACAAACAAACAACAAAAATAACCCAAAGGCTACATAGAGAAACTTACACATTTTAAGAAGTAACAAAGCCGTCATTGGCTCTCTGCCTGCTTCCTGCTAATCTATTTCCAGGTCCCCCTTAGCAATTACTGCAATCAACTTAATATCAATCATACTCTCAATCGCTTGCTCTGCTCTATGATGTAGGTTAAATATCTGTGTGGAGGGATGCTCCTCCTAGATTCGCATTGAAATCTAATGACTTTCATCTTCAAAGAAACAGTTTGGCACCGTGTCCCCACCCCTGCTGGTTTAATTGCAGCGCTTCATGCGTTTCACACTCTGACGATAAACACCTTGTTTGGTATGTTTCCAATGAGTTGCTTTCCAGGGTAATGTTTCTGAAGTGCCCACTCCTGGGAGAGGTGGCTCATCCCTAACCTGGGCACACAGATCTACCACTTCCGGTGGGATGCCAGGCCATGATGCTTCACTCCCCTCGCTGCTGGTTGGCCTCCCTGTTTGGGGACCTGCCTCCAAATAGCCACTGAGAAAGTCTCACAGATCTTCATGGGAAGCACCACTAGGCCATTTCTGAAAAGTTCTTGGGTCTTCTGAAAGTCATGCTTCTTCCTCAGTCTTCCACTGTTTCTTGAACATTCACTTAGTAGTTGGCTGTGACTATTCACACACCTGGGCACAGCAGAGCAGTGGATAATACGGAAACCCCACAGAGCACCCCATCTTGCACAAGTTTCACCAAAGGAAGACGCAGACCACACACAGATAAACCCAGAGAGAAACAAACATTAATTGGGACCAGAGCCCTGAAAGAGAAAGTAGAGGGGTCTGAGGTAAGGAGAGAAGGAAGTAGGTGCAAGGGAGGGGGCAGGAAGGGTGTGGCAATTTAGGTTCCCCAAGAAACAGATATAAAGACAGGAGCAGCGGATGGGTGATGGGTGAGAGGTTTACTAGAATAAAAGCCCATCACAGCAGGAGGAGGTAGGGTAATCCTTCAGGCCAAGATGCATGTCTGATACCTGAAAAACTGAGAGAGGAAAGGAAGGGAGTTAGTCAGGGTTCCCTAAAACTAATAAAATGCATGCACAATTATGAAAATGTATTCATTAGACTAGCTCACATAATCAGAGGCTGGGCAGTTCCACAGTAGCAGACTGTAGGCTTGGGAGTCTGAGAACCAGTAGCACCCAGTCCAAGAAGCTGGAAGCTACAGATAGGAAGAACCAACCATGCAAGGCTGAAGGCCTGAGGGCTCCTGTAGAGCTGTCAGTGTGAGATTCCAGCTTCCTATTCTGCTGCCTTATGAACAGTCTCCACCATCCACTCCCAAAGCCACAGAGCCCAGAGTCACATTGCCAACTTGACAAACTGTAATCCTCTGAAACCGTGAGTCCAAATAAATCTTTCCTCTCATAATTTGTTTCTATCAAGTTCTTGTCACAGCAATTCAAAAACTAATTAATGCACCCATTCTGACACTTTTCTTCCATCTGTGTGAGCAGCCATTAGACAGTGCTGCCCACATTCAGGGCAGGTCTTCGCCGCTTACTTCCTGTCCCTTATTCCAACCACCTACGGAAACACCCCCACAGCACATGCAGAAGTGTGCTTTTACTAATTTAGGCGTCTCTTAGTCAAAGTCACGATCAAGATTCACCATCACAGGAAGGACTGAACAGGACGTTTAATATAGTGGGGCCCCAAGAAAGCCTCAGTTGGGCCCTGTCCCCAACCTTGAGCAGCTTTTTCACAGACAGCAATAGACTGAGTAGTTGAGGAAGAACTGTCATCTCTGAGCAGCTGTCTATCCAGTCACCATCCTTCCAACTAGCTAGCGTAGTCTCCCAACCCTCAACTCCCCTGCTCCCCACTCGGACTCTACCCCTAGTCTCCCCTTCCAGTGTGTGACCTGGAAACACCCTGAACGTGGCGATCTGGCATGAATAAAAGGTTGCCCTCACTTCACTACCACTTCTTAGGCATCACTTTTCACTGCCTTATGTAGTGTCTTAGAAACCAGCGGTTCGTGCATGTCAACAACCTGGGCGTTGTTTCTGGCACAAGAGAAAATCTGACAGTTACTGCTCCCTCCTGTCTGGAAGCAGAAGCTCGGTGCTGTGCCTCCAGATTTGCTGGTGTTGGTAGATGCAGGAACCTTATTACCTGCCTGGCTAACTTACCTCTGGGGACGCAGACGCCACTATTCATCTTCTCACACCTCTACAGATGAAGCTGCCACAGCTGCTGGTTAGACCTTCCAGCCATGATTGCTGGAGCCCCTGAGCTTATGACTCATCCCCAGAGACGCTTAGTGAGCTGTGCTCTGTAGACCCCTCTCTGACCAGCAGTTACCATCCTTACCGTAGAGGCAGCCCTGGACTTGGAGAATGCTTGGTGCCTGTCCCATCAGTGCCTTCCTTGTGTCATTAGGAATACTGTGTAACTTCCGGGTGTGTCAATAAAACTTGACCCTCTGTTGGGTCTTCTGGCCCCATGTACTGTTTGTCCCCTTTTCTCCATCTTTCCTTCCCTCTTCCTTCAGCTTAGCATCAACCATCGCTTTCTCCATGCTTTGAAAAGCCTGAACAGTGACTTTGTCTGATCTCCTGAGGCCCTTTCCCAAACATTAAGCCCTGTGTTCCAACAGACTGCCCTCAATTCAATGAATTCTTGCTCATTCAGTTATAAACTGTGGCTCCCTTCTTCAAACACTCCAGAAATCTTATCCCAGGGGTCCTTGATTAAACACTCCAAAAATCTTATCCCAGGGGTCCCCTCTAGATTTCTATCAGCCTGTACTTTCTGATTCATATAGCTCCCTCAAACATCATCTCTTCCCTCCCAACATAGTCCCCAGCCAGTTTATACTGGAATGGCGTTGACATATTTATGTGGAAATTGAAGCCTACTGTATATAATAAAGATGTTTAAACCCTGAGTGTACAGATGAATTAATTCTCATAAAGTGGACACACCCAGCCATCCAGCATTCAGACCAGAAAATAGAACATGACAAGATTTCTAGAAGCTCCCTTGTGGCATCGTCTGCTTGCTGCCTCCCCTACTAAGGATAAGCACCATCCTAATTTCTACGTCACTGATTAACTCTATCTAGTCTTGAACAGGACGTAAATGGAGTCATGCTGAATGCACTTCCTTGTGTCTGTTTCCTTTGCCTCGACATCATGTTGGTGAGTGTCATCCATACTGTCATGTGAGGCTGGCAGTCACATATTTTCATTGTTGTATTGTCATCTACTGTGTGATTACCTCACAATATAACTGTCGGTTTTATTGTCTGTGGTGTTATGAATAATTCTGCTTTGTAAACACTTGTAGGAGTGCCTCTTGGTGAATATATGAGTACACTACTATGGGGTACGTGACTGGGAGTGGAACTCCTGGGTCTCAAGGTAAGCGTCTGGATACCAGTCACCCTATTTTTTTAATTTTAATTGTTAATCCATTGACTTATTTTGATGTATGTATGTAGGTACATGTTCACGTGTGAGAGTGCAGGCACGCATGTGCCATGGTGTGTGTATGGAGGTCAGAGGGCAACTTTTATACGTATGTTAGTCCTCACCTTCTACCTCATCTCATTCACTACCAGTTTGCCAGGCTAGCTGGTCTGTGAGCTTCTGGGACATTCTCCTGTCTCTGCCTCCCTTCCCACTGTTGGAGCACTTGGATTACAGAAGAACACCGCAGCTTCTGGCTTTTGCATGGAATCAGGGCATTCAAACTCCGGTCCTAATGCTTGCACAGCAATAGCTTAATGCACTGAGCCATCCCCCCACCCCCAGTCACCCTTTTGAAACCTGCTGGCAATTGGCATCTTTCTCCCCAACTGAAGTCCGGGGCTAAGTCTACCAGACAGCGGGACACCATCTCAGAGTGCAAGGTCCTGTGCGATCACGCATGCTCCTCATCCCACCCGTGAGCAAGGATGCTGCGTGTTTAGTGTTGATCCGCTGACTTCTGTTCCTCTGTGGCGGAGAGCCCCTCCCAGGGGTGTCAGCTCCCCTGGGTCATGAAGACAAACCATCAGCACGAGGAAAAGGCCCAGGAAGGAACTCACAGAAGCAAACAGAGAGCTCCAGGTGGCAGGGTTTGATAGGCTTGGCATGTGCCTGCTCCAGCGCAGGTGTTCACAGAGGTTCAGGGCTGGTTCTAACGTAGACACACCGCAGGAGGAGGCCAAGCCCCCTCCACAGCAAGGTGAGATGAGCGGGCAGCGGCAAGCAACCTGCACCAACCTCAGCTCAGTGTGAAAAGACAGCAGAAGTTCCCTCTGGGCCAAATAAAACCTAAGGAAGGTGGCCATCTCAAGATACCTGGTTGGTACTGTTGCAGTCAGGTTCGCATTGCTGGTAGAAATCACCCAACCCAGAGCAGCTTGTGGGAAAAAGAGGTTTATTTTGGCTTACAGGCTTGAGGAGAAGCTCCACAATGGCAGGGGGAAAACAACGGCATGACAGAGGGTGGACATCACCCCCCTGACCAACATTAGGTGGACAATAGCAAACAGGAGAGTGTGCCAAACACTGGCATGGGGAAACTGGCCATAATACTCATAAGCCCACTCCCAACAATACACTGCCTCCAGGAGGCTTTAATTTCCAATTGTTATCATCTGCGGAGACAAGCATTCAGAATACCTAAGTTTATGGGGGACACCTGAATCAAACCACCACATTCTGTCCCTGGCCCCCATAAACTGATAACCATATGGGATGTAAAATGCAATGCATTTATCCAACTTTAAATGTCCCCATAGTTTTTATCAATTCCAATGATGTTCATACATCCCCTTAATCCAAGGGAAAACGATGGCATGAGCAGAGGGTGGACATCGCCCCCTGGCCAACATAAGGTGGACAATAGCAACAGAAGACTGTGCCAAACACTGGCAAGGGGAAACTGTCTATAACACCCATAAGCCCACCTCTAACAATACACTGCCTCCAGGAAGCTTTAATTTTCAATTGCTATCAACTGGGGAGACTGGCATTCAGAATACCTAAGTTCATGGGGGACACCTGAATCAAACCACCACAGTACCATGTCTGTCAGTTACAGGATTTCCTTCAAAGAAGGAGAGCCAGGGCTGGAGACATGGCTTAGCAGTTAAGCGCTTGCCTGTGAAGCCTAAGAACCCCAGTTCAAGGTTTGATTCCCCAGGACCCATATTAGCCAGATGCACAAGGGGGCGCTCATGTCTGGAGTTCATTTGCAGTGGCTAGAGGCCCTGGTGTGCCCATTCTCATCTCTCTCTCTCTCTCTATCTGCCTCTTTCTCCCTCTGTCTGTTGCTCTCAAATAAATAAATAAAAATAAACAAAAAACCAAACAAAAGAAGGAGAGCCAAAGGAAGGTCCCATGAGGTCAGGCAGAGAGGACATAGCACATGCCCAGAAACTTGGCCATGCAGAGGTCCGCCACAAGGAAACCATGAAAACCCTTCAAAGCCAGCACCAGATGCCACTGCCTTGTAACGAGCTATTGTAGACAGCTCCACACTGGTGAGAAGAACATCCAAACCAGACACAGATGATATGAGGAAGAGATTGATTTCAAGTTTACAGATCCAGGGGGAGGTTCCATCAGTGGTGGAAGAAACTGTTTCCACACATCCAAGCAGAGAGAAACAACCAAACAGCCAGCAAACACCAAAAGAAGCAAGCACAAATGGGCATCAAGCAGTAGGGACCCCACCAGAGCTTGGTCTTCTCTGCATACGTTTTTGGCTGGAATTCCCATCCACCCCCAAACACACTTTTGGGCTGGACCTCAGTATCCACCCCCCAGTGACACTTCCTCCAACCAGGTGACTGGAGACCCAAGTTACAAGCTTTAATAAAACACCTGAGTCTATGGGGGTCATGCATTCAAACTACCACCCTAAGCCATTGACAATGACTTCTTCCTTCCTTCCCGGGGCTCTACACACTGGGAACTGGACACTCAGAAATAGCACCAAAAAAAGGAAAAAAGAGGGAGGAAGATAGCCAGCTAGAGCTCCCTCCCCCTGGGTTCCTACAGTGAGTTATAGCCTGGGTAGGGTTTGGATTGGGAGAAGAAGGACAAGAATGGACTGGACACCTTAACACCTAAGAATGAACCAATCAGTGGAGCCAAGAGGAAAGCTAACCCTTAAGGAGGGAAAGGATGAAGTAAGAGAGCCAGAGGCTCACTGGGTGAGGACCAAGTCAGAAGTGAAGAACTTTGGTCCAGCTCCCGCACTGTCTCCAAAATGCCACCATGCTTCAGCCCACCCAAAGCAGGATATTTTCTCTGCATACTGCATAGAATTTTCAGCAGAGCACCAGCTCTTCCATCACCGCAGGGGCTCGTTCCTGTACCCCTAGGTGGGAAGTACTTAGCCTCCCAGGCAGGTCACATCTCTTGGGCCCAACTAACCAGAGGACTCCACTTCACCAGAGCTGCCAAGGAAAAGATATTCGTGGAGTGTACTGTGCTTCCTGAGCTTTTGTGGTCATCTACTTGGCCTCATTGGCTGGGGAGACATGGCCCCTCCAAGTCTAACCAGTCCTGAGAGGTCAGATAGAACTTTCTAGTGCCTTTCACCCAGGCCAATCTTCCCCTGCTCTACACCAATTCAAAACAGGAGCCAAGATACTACACATGCCACCCCAGGAGCTGTAGGTGATCAGAGTCTTCCTTACATAGCAGTGGTCTCTAAAATACAAGGAGCTTGACAGCTGGTACTGCCAGTCCCATGTGGAGAGTGCTTGTTCATTGATGCCCAGAGGTGTACAGAGCTGAGAAATGAACACACAGACGCAGAGCACTGACCAGGGCCTGGATACCTGGGCCCATAGGCTTTTCCTCCAGCTTAAGCCCCACAAACAAACAAAAAGCACTCTTTTTTTTGAGGGGGGTATTTTGTCTTAACCACATTGAGATAAGTATTCCAATTTTTTCAGCTGAAAATCCTGGCTAACATACCCTCCTCTCAAGTCTACATCCTCCAGAGGACTCTCTGGCATTCCAATCTCTCCCTTCTTCCCAATACCATGGCCTGGCACCTAACCCACCTGCCTAGGTGTCTCCAGGCAAGTCCCCCTCTCTCATGTTTAAGAAGGTTTTCTCTAAATTGGGGCAGCTAAGAACCTACAGTGAGGGCTAGAGAGATTGCTCAGTGGTTAAAGGTGCTTGCTTGTAAAGCTTGCTGGCCTAGGTTTGATTCCCCAGTACATGCAGTCAGATGCACAAAGTGGTGCATTTATCTGGAGTTCTTTTGCACTGGGGAGAGGGCCTGGCATGCCCATTCTCATTCATAGTCTCTCTTAATAAATAAATAAATAAATAAGGCATTAAAAAAAAAAACCTACAAGGCTGGAGAGATAGCTTAGCAGTTAAAGCACTTGCCTGCAAAGCCAAAGGACCCATATTCAAATTCCTCAGGACCCACTTAAGCCAGATGCACAAGGTGGCACATGCGTCTGGAGTTCGTTTGCAGCAGCAGAAGGCCCTGGTGTGCCCATCCTCTCCCTCTCTCAAACAAATAAAATAAAATAAAATAAATTTTTTTTAAGAACCTATAAGTTGAGACTTGAGGAAGCTGCTGAATGAGAGCTGTTTTGTAGGCAGGGAGGGCCATGTAGGCCACTGTCATCTGCCTTTGTTTACTAACCCTCTGTAAGGACCCCCAAGTCTCCATGGAGACTTAGCAGAGTACTCAATCTCGGAGGCAAAAATCCAGCTTCCTTCTGTTTCATTTCATTTTTCTTCATCTCATATCATTTCATTTTGAAACAAGATCTTACCTAGGCTAGGCTGACCAGAACCTCATTATGTAACCCAAGCTGGCCTTGAGCAGGCCTCCTGCCTCAGCCTCCTGAATGTGAGAATTACAGGGGTGAGCTGCCACACTCAGTTCAGCCTCCTCCACCTTCATACCCTTCCTAGGGACCTGAATGCCCAGCACATCCAAAAGGAACCTCCTTGCTCTGCCTTCAGTCACAACCCCATCAGAGCACCAGGCACCTTCAGCTTGCATGCAGGGCCAGCAGGCGCAGCATCCCACCCTAGGAGACCCTCAAAACCTTGGCTACAAAGAAAAATTTATTGGGAGGGGCAATAATGCCACATTTTCAAAATAAATGAGTGGGATGGGATCTTGTGTACATACCATTCTGATCTGTTCTTGCCATGTGTCATTGGGATGGGCCTTTAAATGCATCACACCTACCCAGCTGTTCCAAGGAGCCCCAGGGCTTAGCAGAGGCGCCCTCTGGTGGTAGGAATATGTATCCCCCATAGACTCAGGTGTTTTATTAAAGCTCATAACTTGGCTCTCTAGTCACCTGGCTGGAGGAGGTGTCACAGGGGTCCAGTCCAAAGCTGTGTTTGGGGTGGATTGGAATTCCAGTCAAAAAGCATGCAGAGGGCTGGACAGATGGCTTAGTGGTTAAGGTGCATGCCTACGAAGCCTAAGGACCCAGGTTCGATTCTCCAGGTCCCACGTAAGCCAGATGCACATGGTGGCACATGCATCTGGGGTTCGTTTATAGTGGCTAGAGGCCCTGGCTTGCCCATTCACTCTCTCTCTCTCTATTTCATAAATAAATAAATAAAAATTAAATCTTAGGCAAAAAAAAAAAAAAAAACACGTATGCAGAGAAATCTGTGCTCTGGCAGGGGTCCCTGCTGCTTGTTGCCCATTCATGCTTGTTGCTTTGGGGTTTTGCTTGTGTTTGGGTGTTTCTCTCTGCTGAAAACATGGAAGCAGCTTCCTCCACCATTGCTAGAACTTCCCCTGGATCTGCAAGCTGAAATAACCCTGTTCCTCCCATAAACTGTATCTGATTTGAATATTCAACCCAGCAATGTGGAACTGACTGCAACCCACCCTAAGACTGCTATGGACAGGAAAGGAAGCCCTAAGCTTCCCACTGCTTTGGGGAGGAGCAAAGAAGTCCTACAGATAGCTTATTAAACTCTTTAACATATCATCATCTCCTTATGATCCCAGCTCTATGTCCAGCTTCAATCCAGCCCTATAATGGGCCCTAGACAGTATGCTGCTGCCAGGATGGAAGAAGTACTTGGTGCAATACAGGGAATGTGAGCAGCCTGGGGTCATCAGGAAGACATCTAGACCCATTTTACAGAGGGACACATTAAGGACAAGGAAGTGTAGAGATGACACACTGACATGATCTGCTGGATTTGAGTGACACAAGAAAATGTGATGGGTATTTTTTTAGTGGTAATAGATATTTATTTTCATCTGATTTAGAAAATATGTAACTAGCCCATTCAATTTGTGGCTTATGGATATATTGGCTTCACATAAAATCAGAAGTGGGGCTGGAGAGATGGCTGAGTGGTTAAGACACTTGCCTGCAAAGCCTAAGGACCTGAGTTTGATTCCCCAGTACCCATGTAAAGCCAGATGCAGAAAGTGGCCCATGTGTCTGGAGTTCATTTGCAGTGGCTAGAAGCCCTGGTGAGCCTACTTTTTCTCTTTCTCCCCCCCCCCCCTTGCTTTCTACATCTATCTACTTGCCTATTTCTCTCTCTCTCTTTCTCTCTCAAATAAATAAATTAATCATTTTTTTAAAAAAATAGAAGGGGTATTTAAATAAAGACAAATTTAACCAGGCCAATCTCAAGAAAAAGGTCAAAAAATGACTGTACAGTTGGTCCAAGGGCAGGTATAGAAAAACACAAATAAAGCAAAATGAATCAAGGCAGCATGAGGTAAAGGTGAGGTGTTAAACCTAGTTCCAAGCCTATTTGTGAAAAACTTTTAAAAATAATTTTATCACAAAAGCTTGGAAAAAATAATAGCAAACAATACTATATTTCACTTCAATGTGCAGAGTTACTTTCTCAACAATGATAGACCAGCTATTGATATTCCTGAGAAGAATGGTCTTGCTCACTATCTTACAAGGAAGAAAAAGAGGGCAAGAGAGAATAAGGAGGGGCTATTCTAGGTCATGTCAAGGTGAAGTCAGGGCCATGAGTCAGCGTGGCTTGTCTGGACAGTATTTGGTAAAAGGGAACCCCGCCCAAGTGTAGGGAAATCACCGAGGAAGAGGGCAGCAAGGGCCATGTCATTGTCTCCACACCTTCTGCTCTGGGAACACATTCCAAGGACGGCCTGGCCCGGCTCCTTAGGACAGTGCAGGACACAGTCTCTCAGATCCCAGATTAAATTCTAACCTACCTTGTGGGTAAAAATGGCTGGCTGCCTCTAACCTGGGCCCCCTTTTCTTCCCTATCCATCCCTTCTTCCCACACTCTGAGCTGCTGACACCCCAATAGAGTAATGACTCTTTTGAAAATGCTAAAAAAAAAAAAAGGAAAGAAAGAAAAGAAAAACTGCTTTATCTTTCGCCACTAATTTGCCAACAAGCACAGCCATCAGTCCAGTTGGCCCAAAATGAAATTCTATAATTATACAAAAGCCTGGGTCAGTGACCTCCTGATTGCAATATCTTGTCTCTTTTGTCCCTTCCTTCCACCACCTCACCCATGGGACAAAATTGCTTCGGCTTCTGCAGCAGCCTCCCGGATGAGGCGGTATTGGAAACTAGCGAGCCATGGCCCTCGGAGGTGTTCGTAGCTTTGCAATAATTTACCCATTTTCATTTTGTTTGATTTCATTAACACTGGGGTCTCAGGGGAGAGACCAGTTGAGAAGCAGAAAAACAGGTGATCTCAGTTGAAATCGAGTGGCTATCACTATCACAGCCCTGAGAAAGTATGTATCTCCACAGGGGACAGCCAGTCTGACCTTGGGGAGGAAGGACCCTCTCCCTTGACCTCATCAGTCCTTGGGTTCCTCTCTCACTCCATTGGTACCAAGCATGTGCCCCGTGCCCCACCCTAGTCTTCCTTTCTCAAGGAAACAGCCTTACCTACCCATTGGGGTGGCTGTACCCAGACAGTAAGGATAGCGTGGACACAAGGAATTCAGCTCTGACCTAGCTCTTCAAGGTGCTTGCGTGGTGGCCTAGAGCTCCAGCTCTGCAAGCCTCATTTCCTTTGTAAATAGAATGAAGACAGCAGTCGCCACCCCCCTACCCCCAGCTTGCAGGGTACTGTGGGGATGAACTGGGAAAAAGCATGTGGATAAAGCATCAAATGCCTCACCTAACCGTGAGTGTCGAGGATGGGAGAAATGACAGGATAAAGAATGCCATCTTCACACTCTCCTCCTTCGTCATCATCAGGCCCTACCCTGCCATGGCAACCTACACGTAAGTCAAGTCAGTTCCCATCACTGCGACAGATGCTGGAGAGCAGCCATTTACAGGAGGAAGGATGATTTATTTTGGCTCATGGTTTCAGAGATGTCAGCTCCATTTTTCTGAGTCCATCAGTTCCATTTTTCTGAGTCCGTAGTGAGGCATGGCATGGCTGAGCAGAACTGTTCACCTCATGGTAGACAGAAAGCAAACAGAGTGACAGACAGGAAATGGCAAACTTTTGAATGGATTAAACCATTCATCAGCTCAGAGCCCTCGGGAACTGATCATCTTTGGAAAGGCCGTCAGACACACCACAGCCAGGATGAAGCCAAAGTGTTTGTTGGCCGTGTTGCTGGACAGAGCCCCTGACCCAGGCTTCGCCACAGAGGTTCTGATCCAATGCACACACCACAGTACCAACCTGCATGGCACGGCCCTTCCCAAAGAAGGTTCAGGGTGACAAGGCAATGCACAAATCACAGAGATAGACTTCCTGCCACCAAGGAGCAGATGGTGACAGAGCAGGGCTAGGAGGCAAAAGCCGCTACCATTTCACCCATGCTGACAACAAATGGATGGAACCAGTGCTCTGGGGGAAGTGGCTTCCACGTGCTCCTCAAGATAACATGAGGAGCACTGGAGTCTGCTTCCTCATCACAACAGGGCTCTTGGCCTGGAGCACTGAGTTCCTCCAGTGAATGATACAGTCAGTGAGGACTGCCTCTGACAGAGTGCTTCCCATTGCTGGGTTCTAAGCATGGTCCACAGATTAACTCATGTCATCCAAAAGCTTTTGCTGATGAGAAAAGTCAGACAGCTGAAGGTTAAGTCCCTTGCTTTGGTGACCAAGAACAAAAGATAAAAGGTCCATTCTGCTTTGTGGAAACTAAATTCATCCTCTAGCTGCCAGACAGCTCAGGACATTACCAAATCCCTCAGTGCATTAAGCTAAGACCTTCCTCCCTGAGCAAGTGTCTTGGAGACCGAGATCTGCATCCAAGGCTCCTGTGGAGGGTTAAGTGTATGTCTCCCATAGACTCAGGTGTTTTATTAAAGCTTCTAATTTGGGTCTCCAGTCTCCTGGCTGGAGGAAGTGTCACTGGAGGTGGATCCTGGAATCTAGCCCTAAGGTGTCACTTGGGGTAGATCCGAATTCCAGCCAGTAAGTATGGAGATCAGTCTGAGCTCTGGCAGGAGTCCCTGCTGCTGCTGCCCATTCGTGCTTGCTGTTTTTGGCTTTGATGGGTGGTTCCTCTCTGCTTGGATGTACGGAAACAGCTTCTTCCACCACTGATGGACCTTCCCCTGGATCTGTAAGCTTGAAATAAATCCCTTCCTGATACCTTCCAGTGAGTTGTTGGCCAGGGAGGTCCCTGATGCCCCCAAAACATTACAGGCCATTGCTGAGGCCCTTAGTTTCCCACCAGGAATAGATGGTAAGACCCTATTACTGAAGACTCCACATACTTGGGCTGCAAGTTCACTGAGAAATCCTGCTGGAGCTGTACTGAAAACCTCCTCCATGTAAACCAGCTGACAGAAAACTGGAAAAAGCCATGTTGCATGCAGTTCAATGGGAGAGAGAAATCACCATTGAAGATACTCAACAGTGGACACTGCAAGCCTTATATTTGGCCAGCCTGACCAAATGAGCCAACGAGTGCAATAGTGGCACATCTGTCATGGTGGAAACCAACTGCCCTCTAATTGTACTGGAGGCCCGCTCCATGTGAGGGAATACATCCCTGATACTGAAAACCTACAACAGGGGTAGTTATGAGCTCTAGGGGTATAACATCTGCTGCTATCTGGCTGAAAGTATAGATTATGGTCACCAAACTGCCCAGTAGTCACTTCTCTTAACGTTCATACCCACATATTAATGGTACTCTCGCTTTTAGTAGAGAACCTTCTCTTTTCAGATGACAGGGACCTTGGGATGACACAGAAGGCATTATGGTGCTGGGAAGAAGTGACAGAAGAGTGCTCAGCACTGCAGTATCTCTATCACACCTTCCAAGGCTCAGGGTCCATTGTGGAAGAGGTGGAAGAAAGAATGTAAGAGCCAAAGGAAGGGTAGGACTCCTTACAATGTGCTCCTCCAGACACAAAATGGCCTGGATATCCATGACCTCACAGTGCCTGACACTACCTACACAGGACCATCATAATAGGAGGAAAAGATCAAGACATCAAAATAAAAGAGAGACTGATTGAGAGGGGGAGGGGATATGATAGAGAATGGAGTTTCAAAGGGGAAAGGGAGGGCATTACCATGGGATATTGTTTATAATCATGGAAGTTGTTAACAAAAAATAAATTAATTTTAAAAACTCCTTCCTCTGTTTTTGATGTTTATCCCAGCAACGTGAAACTGAGTGCTACAGCTCCTCTACCGATGTCACCTCCCCTAAGACCTATGCCTGCAGGTAATGACTTCTGCTCTAAGCGCCCACATCCCCTCTTCAGCTCCACACTAAAAATATCATTAAGCATGCATGGCTCATGGGCTCCAAGGCAAGCAGCCCCTCCAGCCTGATCATCCTCTCCTGAGATAGCCCTTAAACAGGTCACTTGATACTGGAGCCCTCAGAACAGGCTTTGACAGTAACAGAAGGAGAGAGAATCGTGGCCCCACCCTCAGGAAGATCCTCAGCTTCCAGCTAGGGCGTCCTTGACTATACCACGCTCTGGTTTCCACATGCCCGGGAATCCTCTAAGAGGACATAGGGAAGCCCTGATGTAGGCGTTAGCTGACCAAAATTCCCAAGAGAACAAACTAGAGAAGGAAGTGTGACTTTCGCTCATGGCATCAGGGAGCTTGATGTGCAGTTGCTTGGCCTCATGCACCACCATGTAACGGTTTCTACCACTTCCCCAAATAGCACTACCACCTGGGACCCAAGTGTTCAGGATATGAGTCTGTGGCGACATTTCTTGTTCAAATCACATCTAACACCTGATGTTTGCATATGTGAAAAGGATGGCAGGGATTTCTAAGCAAAGAGGGGGAACAGGAGGAAGATGTCTTTCACCTCTACTTTGAGAAACCCACACTGGGTCCCTAACACCTCCTTGACCAGCTACCTGCACACAAGGCTCAATTCAAACACCTCCATGTTCTCTCTGCCCCGCCAGACCTCCACCCAAACACCATCTCAGGGCCCACTGGGAAGCCCTGGGGTCACAATGCAATGAGCAAAACTACACTCCCTTGGGCAGCTCCTCTTCCTCCTTCCCTCTCTCTCCAAGATCATTCCTGCCTCTGGGCTTTGGTAAAGCTGTTCTTTTCCTAAGGCCATTCTTTTTTTAAAATATATTTTATTTATTTATTTGAGAGCGACAGACAGAGAGAAAGGCAGAGAGAGAGAGAGAGAGAGAGAGAGAGAGAGAGAATGGGCGATCCAGGGCCTCCAGCCACTGCAAACAAACTCCAGACGCATGCGCCCCCTTGTGCATCTGGCTAACGTGGGTCCTGGAGAATCAAGCCTCAAACCAGGGTCCTTAGGCTCCACAGGCAAGCGCTTAACCGCTAAGCCATATCTCCAGCCCCCCTAAGGCTTTTCTACGGTCAACACTTGAGCAGGTCTGTCACAGAGCTATCATGCACAGGGAGGCTTGGTTTTCCATCGCGATATCATTGTTCTCACCCTGAGGAACAGCACTTACCTCAGAGGACCCAATGCATATTATTTTCTGAATTCTTTCTTGTTAGTATATGCGGTGGTTTGAATGTAATGTCCCCATGGCCTTAGGTATTTTTGACTAAGATTAAACTTCCTAACTTAGTCTTTAGCAGGTGGAGCCCTGCTGAAGGAGGTATGTCACTGGGGTCGAATCTTGAGTCCAGCCCTAAGGTGTGTCCAGAGCCAGCTTGAGCTCTGGTCTCTGGCTGTTTGTGTTGTCACTCTGCTATGGATGTGTGATGAAGAGAGCCACTTCCTCCACCGTGATGAAGCTTCATGGCATTGGTAAGCCTGAAATAAGCCCTTTCCATCCACCAGCTGCTTCTGGTCCGTTTTGTCCCAGCAACAAGAAGGTAACTGCAATAGTGTATATGAACTGCCCAAAACAATGGGCTTCATGGTGACATTTTCATACATGCATAACCTGTATGAACAGTGCTGGGGATAGAACTCAGGACCTTGAACAGGCAAGGAACATCCTCTGTCGTTGAGCTATGCTACTGAGCTCCTCCAGCTTTAACACATTTTTTAAAATATTTATTTATTTATTATTTGCAAGCAGTGAGAGACAGAGAGAGTTGAGACAGACACAGATAGAATGGGTTTATCAGGGTCTCTAGCCACCACAAACAAATTCCAGATGCATGCACCTCTTTGTGCATCCGGCTCTATGTGGGCACTGGGGAATTGAACCCTGATCATTAGTCTTTGTAAGCAAACACTGTCCAGCCCCTCAATACATATTTTTTAATAAAGATACATATAGATGGGGAGACAAGACTCAGAGGGGCCTGCACCCCATCTGCTTCCTAACACATAGGCCATGCCCTCCTCATGGTTTTAATTAGCCAATAACAAGAAACCCCAGCCCCTGGGGCTTCAGGCGCAGTGTGTTTGCAAAGATGAGATGCTCAGTTTGTTAATAACTACATAGCAATATCTAAAATTTTGGTTGCATTGTAAGGCCGGTGCCATCCCCATTCTCCAATAATGACAGACCACTTAAAAATAAATAACACATATAATTTAAGCAACTAAAACAAATAACAGTGTTGACTTTCCCTGAGAAAATATTTTCTCTATTTCCTTGCAGCGGCCCCACGGGTGCCCCTCTTGGCCTCCCCTGCTGAGACGCCCCCACAGCAGGCGGCAGCAGGGAGGAGGAGGTTCACCCACACCCGCTGAGCCCTTCTCAGGAAGCATGGCCTTGCTCCCTGTACCTCCACACCACTGTCGGCCCTGGGACCCATTCCTGCAGGCATGATAGGAACACAGAGACAGAGAAGCAAGAAGCAGCAGGGACCAGAGAGGCCTGTGGGACGTGGAAGAGCAATTGTCATTCCCACAAGGTACAAGTGTGCCCGACACTGTCTCTGCAGAGCGCAAGCCCAGTTTAGCCAAATCTACAGACATCACAAAAATGACCCAAAGCCATCCATTTGGATTTAAAATGTTGAGTTTTGTTGTTTGTTTATTTGTTGATGCTGGGAGTGGAACCCAGGTCCTTGTACATGTAAGTCTAATGTTCTACCACTGAGCTATGGGTCCAATGAAAGAATAGGGGTTGTCTCTGAGATGGGACAGTGGGTGAAAAGATGGGGTACTCAGCTCCCAGAAATGGATGGTGGGTGACAGGATGGGCAGTGTTGCAGTCAGGTTTCCATTGCTGGTAGAAATCACCCAACCAAGAGCTGCTTATGGGAAAAAGAGGTTTATTTTGGCTTACAGACTCAAGGGAGAAGCTCCACGATGGCAAGGGAAAACAATGACATGAGCAGAGGGTGGACATCACCTCCTGGCCAACATAAGGTGGACAATAGCAACAGGGGAGTGTGTCAAACACTGGCAAAGGGAAAACTGGCTATAACACCCATAAGCCCGCCCCCAACAATACACCGCCTCCAGCAGGCCTTAATTCCCAAATCTCTATCGGCTAGGAACCTAGCATTCAGAACACCTAAGTTTATGGGGGCACCTGAATCAAACCACCACATTCTGCTCCTTATCCTCATAAACTGATATCCATACATGATATAAAATACAATGCATTCAGTCCAACTTTAAAAGTCTCCATAGTTTTTATCAATTCCAATGATGTTCATACATCTCCATAGTCCAAAGTCTTTTAACTGAGCCATAATACTAAAAAAAAATTGTCTCAAAAAACCAATAATGGCACAGAATAAACATTCATACTGCAAAAGATGGCATTGGGCATAGAAAAGAAATACTCAAGCAATACATGATTTAAACAGGGTAAACACCAAACTCTGTAGCTACAAGTCCAACTTTAGCCAGTGACAAGTCTCTGGAATTCCAATTTCACCCCTCTAGCTAAGGTACTCACAGTCCTGGAAAACTTCATCCAGGGCCAGCAGCTTTCCTTAGCAGCCATCTCATGATCCCGGCATCTCCACTTGGTCTCCACTGCAACCAGCGGTCCATCCTCACAGCTCTATTGGGTCTCCATGCAGGCATCCAGCAAACCTGCTTCACACTGCCCATGGCCATTTCCAAAACACAAGGCCATGTTGCAGACTCAATGACCCTCTCTTTCCTGCTTTTCTTATACTCCACAATACCAGGTAGGGTGCCAATTTGTTAATCCAGGGAGGAATAAAGCAGACTTTGAAGAACAGGATACTCATTGAGCATTCAGGCCCCTTCAAAAGAGTTTACATTCGTCCTGTCATCCCAGTGCAGGTCAGCTGGCCCAGTCTCAATAGTTGTTATCTCTCAAACAATTTGCAGGTGAACAGGCAACAGTTTACGCCCAAAGATTTTTTTTTTTCTTTCTGTTCCATATCCCTGTACTCACACCAGTTCATTTATATGCAAAGCAATCCTGCACAACGTCTCAGGACATGGGCATAACAGCAAGCTTCTCACACAAACTGCTAGCCCAGTCCAAGTAAAGCTCTTTCTCACCTTCATAAGCCAAACCTCACAATCCATGGTTCTTACTGCATTCAGGTCTTTCAACTCTGACCAGAATAGTCCATCAAGCTGTACTTACAGCTCTGCAAGACGCCTCTTAGGCCAAGGTTTCAAATCCTTCCACATTCCTCTTTGAAAATCGGCTCCAAAAGGCCAAAGCCACACAGGTGTCTAGCAGGAACCCCACTCCTTGGTACCAGTTTACTTTTGCCGTCAGATTCACATTGCTGGTAGAAATCAACTGACCAAGAGAAGCTTGTGGGGGAAAAAAGAGGTTTATGTTGGCTTACCAGCTCAAGGGGGAAGCTCCATGATGGCAGGGGAAAATGATGGCATGAGCAGAGGGTGGACATCACCCCCTGGCCAACATAAGGTAGACAATAGCAACAGGAGAGTGTGTCAAACACTGGCAAGGGGAAACTGGCTGTAACGCCCATAAGTCCACCCCCAACAATACACTCCCTCCAGCAGGCATTAATTCCCAAATCTCCATCAGCTGTGAACCTAGCATTCAGAACACCTAAATTTATGGGGACACCTGAGTCAAACCAGCACACACAGCATCCGTTCCTCAGTACATCAGGCTCCTTGTCCCACTGCCACTGAGATTTCTCCTCCTGCCAATCACAGGCCTGTGATTTGTTGTTCCCACACAAAACGGATGAGGAAAATGGGTCACTTATGCTGCGATCCACCCAGCAGGTGGAGGAGTGGAGGCAGACACTGAGGTTATCGGAATTATGGTTTTTGTTAAGCACCTTTCTCCAAGAGACACGGGGAAAGCACCAAATGGGAAGTTATAACCTCAGAGGTTTGTGAATCCTGGGGGTGGGATGGGGTGGGGGGAGAACCTAGGGAATCCTGAACACAATCCCCTTCTGAGTGGCTGCCCCACCTACAGCATAAAGGAGGCCACTGACCAACCATTAGGCTCTGCCCCCTGGCCACCAATGACTGTGCTTTGCAGAAGGGGAGGCAAGACAGCCCATCAAATCTCCTCCAGAGAACTGTGTGCCAGTCAGTTGGGGAAGGGCAGGGAAGCCAAAGGCCTCCAGAGAGCCTCATCTTTGTTGGATGGGGTGTTCAAAGTCAAGGGTAGGCATAGGTGAGGGAAGGGCAAACCTACAAATTGGCAGAGTGCTGAGTTGTCATGAAGCAGCTTGTCCTGCTGCGGACTCTGGGCAGCCGAGGGGCTCGGGAGGCAGGGGGCACGGGTCAGTACTAAACAGAGCTGCAGGAAGCAGTAGGAAGCTTAGATCCCATCAGGATCTCCCTCACCAGGGTCTGGGCCAGAACAGTGGGGGACAGACAGTGCCATCTCCTACACCAGAGACTCTTACCCAAGCCCTCCTGTGGCTTCCCAACACATTCAGGATAAAGCATCAAACCATTACCGTGGTCTCTAAAACCTTACAGAAGCTGACTTCTCTGGTCTTCCCTCACATCACTCTCCCCCTGCCAGCCTGCTCCCTGTCTGGAGACCTCTGCTACTTTTTGAACCTTCCATACAAGTTCCTGCCTCTGGGCCTTTGTGCTGATAAGGCACTAGCATAGGGCACAGTTCTCTGAAATTCCTACATAGTTCCTTCACTCACCATACTCAAATCTGCTCTCTGGTCTCCTTCAGAGCTTGCCTTCCTTCTGATCCATCCCTTTCCCATTGAATGTGCCAGGGACTCCTTCCATTACAACCAAACTCCAGACACATGCACTACTTTGTGTATCTGGCTTTATGTGAGTACTGGGGACTTGAACCCAGCCCATCAGGCTTTGCAAGCAAACACTTGTAACCACTGAGCTATTTCTCCTGTCCAGTTATTTTTTTTCAAATTTTTATTAACAACTTCCATGATTATAAAAAAAATCCCACGGTAATACCCTCCCTCCCCCTACTTTCCCCTTTGAAACTCCATTCTCCATCATATCCCCTCCCCATCTCAATCAGTCTCTCTTTTATTTTGATGTCATCACCTTGTCCTCCTATTATGACGGTCTTATATAGGTAGTGTCAGGCACTGTGAGGTCATGGATATCCAGGCCATTTTGTGTCTGGGGGGAGCATGTTGTAAGGAGTCTTACCCTTCCTTTGGCTCCTACATTCTTTCTGCCACCTCTTCCACATTAGACCCTGAGCCTTGGAAGGTGTGATCGAGATATTACAGTACTGAGCACTCCAGTCACTTCTTTCCAGCACCATGATGCCTTCTGAGTCATCCCAAGGTCACTGCCATCTGAAAAGAGAAGATTCTCTACCAAAAGTGAGAGTAGCTTTAATATAAGGGTATGAACATTAAAAGAAGTGCTTACTGCAGCCCAGTTATTTTTAACTAATATATATTTGCTTATTTGATTTTGCTTGGTCTCCCCAAATTAGAATGTGACTGGCTATAGCCTGTTCTTGACATATGCTGGTCAATAACTATGGTTTAGCAAAAAGAATCTTTTGCTAAGCACTGCTGTCCAAGAGGCACAGGGAAAGCACCAAGTGGGAAGTTATAGCCTGAGAGGGTTGTGACTCCCACGGGGAGGGGAGGTGAAGAACCTGGGAGTCAACCACTAGGCTCCCCCACTGGCCACCAATGACTGCACTCTACAGAAGGGGAGGCATCACCTGGCCCAAGATGAGCCAGACCATCAAATCTCCTTGATTTGATGTGAAGGAGGGAGAGAGGGAGAAAATAAAGGAGGGAGGGAGGGATAAGGAGAAAGGAGGGAGAGGAAGAGGGAGGGAGGAGGAGTAAGAGGAAGGGGGAATAAAGGAGTGGGAGAAAGGGAGAGTTGGGACCCTTGGATGCTGATCTGAGCATCTTGTCACATCTGGCCATCTTTAGACAGGACATTTTCCTTTCGGGGTGGCAGCGTCCCCATCGACAGGACAGGCCTAAGAAAGCACTGGTCATGATGGAACTGAGAGGAATGGGGGATGCCAGGGGAGCGACCTCTATGGTGCCTGGCAGCTACTAAAATTGCTGGCAAATTCCAGCTTTGTTGTCCGTGGGGATGACCCATGGGGCTTCAATGATTCCATCTGCAAAACGCGAGTGTTACGAGAATTAAATGACAGTTAACTAAGTGCTTGGCACAGAGAGAGCATCAGTAGTTACTGCTCATTAATCTACATGTTCACAGACACTGCAGGTCCCCCAGTCCTGCAAAAGCACCCACTGGAGAATCAGCATGAGCCTCTGACCCTGGGGCCTGCGCTGGACAAAGCAGCCTGGGTTTAGCCCCTTTGGCGTGCTGCTCCCTAGAGAAGGTTCCTTTTGCCCCCAGTGCAGCGGTGGTCCCCGCAGCAGGCGGCCTGGTATCCCTGCCGAAAGCCCCAGGCCGAGCCCGGGTGGCCCAAGCCACATGGCTCCTTATCAGGCATCATTAGGTGCGCGGTGATGCTGCGACCCTCCTCCTTGGTAACATAGCCCTGTGATCAGAAGCCGTAATCGCCTCATTGGGACTCAAAGGCATACTAATTAAATGTCAGGTCTCTGCCCCCACTGCTTGCACCCTCTCTGTATCCAAAGTGCCAGCGGTGATCCTTCAATCGCGCGCAGGGCCCCAAACAAATGGCCGGGTACAGGCACCACAGGGCCAGCGGTGAACCAGCTGCACATGCGCCCGGGTGGGGTTGGGGTGCCTGGCACAGGAGAAGAAAAGACCAGGACCAAGGTGACAGTGATGCTAGTGTGCCCTGGATGGGCGGGGAGCAGCGCTGTGGGCACTGAGTCATATGGCAAGTGGTACTTTTTAAGAGGGAGGCCGCTTTCCATCACAGTGGGACTGAGAAAATGACTTACAAGGGAACACTTTATTTGGCTCATGGTCTCTGAGCAGATTGTTGGGAATAGCTTGGGGTCTGTGATGCATGCGGCAGCACATGGTGGCCGGAGCCTTGGCACAGCAAACCTGCTCACCTCAGGGAGCAGGGAGCAGAGAGGACTGTGTCTTCAAGAGACTGACCTATGCATTCATAACCCCATGGTGAATACTAGCGATCCCACTGAGGAGGACCCTCAGTGGAAGGGAGCGGGGAAGAGGAGATATAAGAAGATAACTGAAGGGGAATGGGACCAACATACTATGTGTTCATACAGAAAAATGCACAATTACAAATTTTTAAATGGTGGCACATGCCTTTAATCCCAGCACTCCAGAGACAGAGGCAGGAGGATCACCAAGAGTTTGAGGCCACCTTGAGACTACATAATGAATTCCAGGTCAGTCTGTGCTAGAACAAGACCCTGCCTTAAATAAATAAATAAATAAATAAATAAATACATAAACGAATGGCACAATGACCTGACTTCCTCACTCCAGGCTTCATGTCTTAAAGGCCCTCTACCTCCCAACAAAGCCATCCACTGGGGACCTTCCATGAGCCTTCTGGGAACAGTAAGCTTCGAGTGGAGACAGGGGAACAATAGACCCAACAAATGCCGGCAACTACTTCAGTAAAGGAGCAACAGCATGATGCTGGGTACCTGCCCTCACCTTCCCGTCCCTCTGAGATCTCTCTGTCTGCCCTTCATTTCCTGGGAGGCCCACAGGACACTGCCTAGCATGCACAGTCTCTAGAGCACTGGAGTCACCGGGGAGATGTCAGGTCCCACTCCTCATAGGCTGGGGGTGCAGATTGGAATTGGGGCATTTTCAACACCTCCCCCCACCCCAGCTGACACTAACTGCAGCCAGCATGAGGGGTCCCGTTCTGCAGTCCCTGACCCACAACAGCCCAAGGACCCATGACTCCACCAGATTAGTGCCAAGGTTTCGAGATCCGGGCCTCAGTTTCCCACCTTGTCAATGTGAGACTGTTCAACATAATGGCCTCTAAGAGCCTCCGGGCTGCAAGCATCCTTCAGATGGAACTCACTGCATAAGCTGGCATGCTGGAGTGTGGAGGGAAAGCAAGCCGGGAGGTCCGCTGCCTCTGCCCAATGCTGCCTCTGTCTGCCTATGAGTGTTACACAGACCTGCTCCCAGAGCTGCAACAGGAAGAAACAAGTCAGCGGCCCAACATTCCCTCCCCGCAGAAGTCCACAGGGGACTGTGTATTGAAGATGAAAGGGTCAAATAGCACGCACACAGGCATGAGCTCTCCTTCTCTCTCTCTGTGTCTCCTACAGAACTGGAACCTGTCTAAATCACCTGCAGGAATGCATTAAGGACTAGATAATGCAGGAAATTATTAGCAAAGCCACTACCACCTCCCAGCTGGCCCTCAGTAAATTGCAGGTCTCAAATCCAGGATTCCCCTCCCCTAGTGGGTTGGGGAGAACATTAATCTCATGAGAAGAGAGTGGTAATATCGCTACATAGTCAACTAGGCTTGAGGGACAGAAGGCCGCATCCCAGAGCACCACGACACAAACAGGAACAATGAAGGCTCAGAGAAGGTCTGCAATAAATAACCCTGTTCACTCTCTGTAAGCCGTAATTACTAAATTTCTCCAAGCACAGTCCTCGATTAGGAGACTGGAAAGTTCATGGACTATTGTGCACAGGACTGAGACAGACACCCAGTTAATGAGGTCTAGAAGAATGGTGAAATTGCCACATTTGGCCCATTTTGGCTTCAAGAAAGATGATATTCTCACATGGCCCAGCAAAAATTGAGAACCAGGGACTGGAAAGATGGCTCAATGGTTAAAAGGCACTTGCACAGTGTGCTGTCTTGGGGTCGATTCCCCAGTACCCACGTGAATAAAGCCAGATACACGAAGTGGCACATGTGTCTAGAGTTCACTTGCAGTGGCAAGAGGCCCTAGTGCATCCTTCTCCTCTCTACTTGAAAATAAATTAACTAATTAAAAGAAAGAAATGGGGGTGGAGAGATGGCTTAGCAGCTAAGGCGCTTGCCTGCAAAGCCTTAGGACCCAGGTTCAATTGCCCAGTATCCACATAAACCAGAGGCACAAGGTGGTGCATGGGTCTGGAGTTCATTTGCAGTGGCTAGAAGCCCTGGCATGCCCATTCTCTTTTTCTTTCTCTCTCACTTTCTCTCAATAAATAAATAAATAAAAGAAATGCGAACCAACCATCCAGGCACTTCAGAAAACAGGAGCAGCACACACCAGCAAGGGCCTGTCCACAGAGCCACGACATATGGCACCAACAGGAGGGGCCAATATAATGACATTCTCCAGACAGGCATTGCTAGAGAATTCCCAAAAGACTTCATCAACACCCTGGTTTCACTGGGTCCCTAACTGGCAGTGAAACTCCAAGGCAATGATCAGGAGGTAATCAGGGATGGATTGGGCATCAGTAACCCTGGATGAGGAAGGATGACTTAGGGCAGCTGGGCTCCCAACCCCAGAAGGACCTGAACTCCTCAGCTCTCCACCCTGAGCATCCCCTACCCCAAGTAGCTTCTGAGCTGATGAAAAATCAGACAGGCTTCACTGAGGTAGAGGCCATGAGCAGGACTTTGTGAACAGTGATGTTCTCGCTAAAGAACAGCCACCATGCTGGTTCTTAGAGGAACCTAACTATACCAGAACATTTCAGAGTAGGATCACTTTCTGTTAATGTTTGAAAGGTTTTGTTCTCTCAAAAAAAATCATATTAAAATTTAGTCCCCAATGCCTCTATTTCTGGAGAAATATATACAGCCTTTTGAGAGATGATTACATCCTGAGGGCTAGGCCTTCGTGGATTGATGAATACTGTTAGGAAGGGTTGATGGGGAAGTTGGTTCATATTTGATCTTCTGCCATGGGATGCAGCTCCCATTTCCTCTGGAAGAAGCAGAATATAAGAGACCAGAGCCTCAGTAGGCTATGGGCCTCCCACCCTTCAGAACCCTGAGAAAGAACTTTCTGCTCTTTACAAATGACCCAGTCCCTGGTGTTCTGTGGCAGCAGCATAAACAGGCTAAGATACCTTAATAGTCTATAGATATGCAGCCAGCGAGATTCTTCTGAAGCCCAAGAGCTTATCACAAAGCCCTGTCTATACAACGTTGTCCCTGTGGACACAAGCCCAAGACCAACTTTGCAGGGCTGCAAGGAAAATGGTGGATCTTTCCCACCAGCATGTACTACATCCAAGGCACTACATGGACTGTCTTATTTCATTCTCACTATGACCCTCTCCATGGGGCACTGTGAGGGTCACCATTTTACAGATGACAAAACTAATGCAAGAGGAAATTAGAGCATAATCCTGACCAAACTGCTGGGAAGTGATGAGGAGCATGTAAAGTCTTCTTTTGCTCCCCCAGCCTGAACCCCTCCAGGTTTTCAAGGCAGATGCTGGCATAGAGGAGGTTCTCAAAGGGTAAGATCCAGACATTTCAGCTGGACTCCATCCCCTGAGCATCTCTGACTGTGGTGGTTTGATTCAGGTGTCCCCCATAAACTTAGGTGTTCTGAATGCTAGGTTGCCAGCTGGTGGAGATTGGGGAATTAATGCCTCCTGGAGGGAGTGTATTGTTGGGAGCGGGCTTATGGGTGATATAGCCAATTTCTCCTTGCTAGTGTTTGGCACACTCTCTTATTGCTGTTGTCCACCTGATGTTGGCAAGGAGGTGATGTCCACCCTCTGCTCATGCCATCATTTCCCCCTGTCATCATGGAGCTTCCCCTCGAGACCAGTAAGCCAAAATAAACCCTTTACCCCCAAATATGCTCTCGGTTGGGTGATTTATGCCAGCAATGAGAACCTGACTGCAACAGTAAAGTTGGTTCTGAGAGTGGGATTATTGCTATTAGACACCTGACTGTGTTAGTTTTAGCCTTTGGAGCTGAGAGGAATGTGTAAGAATTTGAAATCTTGGCCTGAGAGACACCATGCAGTGCTGTAAGTACAGCTTGATGGACTATTCTGGCCAGAGTTGAAAGACATGAATGCAGTAAGAATTGGACTATGGACTGTGAGGTTTGTCTTGAGAGGGTGAGAAAGAGCTTTGCCTGGACTGGACTAGAAGCAGTTTGTGTGAGAGGCTTGCTGTCATGCTTTGTCATGAGAACTTGTGCAGGGTTGCTTTGCAAAGAAATGGACTGGTGTGAGCAGAGGGATATGGCAAAGAAATGAAATCTTTGGGCCAAAACTGCTGCCTGTTCAGCTGCAATTGTATGAGAGATTACAACCATTGAGATTTGGGCCAGCTGACCTGCATTGGGACAACAGAAAGAATGCAATCTTTTGAAGGGGCCTGAGTGCTGAATGAGTATTCTGCTCTTCAAAATCTGCTTTATTCCCCCATGGATTAACAAATGGGCACTCTACCTGGTATTATGGAGAATAGGAAATGCAGGAAAGAGAGGGTAATTGAATCTGCAACACAGTCTTGTGTTTTGGAAATGGCCGTGTGCGCAGTTCATAGCAGGTTTGCTGGATGCCTGCATGGAAACCCTATGGAGCCATGAGGATGAACCATGGTTTGCAGTGGAGACCCAGTGATGATGCCGGGACCACCAGATGGCTTCCAAGGAAAGCTGCCGACCCCAGATGAAGTTTTCCAGGACTGTGAGTAGCCTAGCTGGAGGGGTGGAATTGGAACTCCAGAGACTTATTGATGGTTAGAATTATCAGACTTGGAGACTTGTCACTGACTAGAGTTGTTGAACTTGGAGCTACAGAGTTTGATGTTTGCCCTGTTTAAATCTTGTGTTGGATGAATATTTCTTTGCTATGCCCAGTGCCATCTTTTGCTGTGTGAATGTGTATTCTGTGCTATTATGGGTTTTGGGTTTTGGTTTTTTTTTTTTTTTTTTTTTTGGTATTATGGCTCAGTTAAAAGACTTTGGATTAGGGGGATGTTTGAACACCATTAAGATTGATAAAAATTATGGGAACTCTTAAAGTTGTACTGAATGCACTGCATTTTACATCATGGATGATTATCAGTTTATGGGGGCCAGGGACAGAATGTGGTGGTTTGATTTAGGTGTCCTCCATAAATTTAGGTGTTCTGAATGCTAGGTTCCCAGCTTATGGAGATTTGGGAATTAACACCTCTTGGAGGTAGTGTCTTGTTGGGGGGTGGGCTCATGGGTATTATAGCCAGTTTCCCCATGCCAGTGTTAGGCACACTCCCCTGTTGCTATTGTTCACCTGATGTTGATGAGGGGGTGATGGACATCCTCTGCTCATGGCATCGTTTTCCCTGCCATCATGGAGCTTCCCCTCAAGTCTGTAAGCCAAAATAAACCTTTTTCCCGCAAGCTGCTCTTTGTCGGGTGATTTCTGCCAGCAATGTGAACCTGACCGCAATAGTTATCTAGAAGCACAGGTAGGATATAAGTACAAAACATGTAACTTAATAAGACTTTAAGCTTTTATTTCTGGTTAATGTTTTGGCTTCATAAAGCAGGAACTGGAAACTACAGAGAAAATGTAAATGTCATGCTCAGCCTTGAAGAAATGCCACAACACAGACTATAAAAGACTTGGTGGCTATGGGGTTGGAAGCATTTGGAGTTTGGGTTGCTTATTATTTTAGTTATTGTTATTTGTGTGGCTTTATTTGTTTGTGGTTGGACACTTTGGTTCCAAGCATTTAAGAAAATTTCACTCACATCATTACCCACCTAAATTAACAACACTAAGATTTGAATAACCACACAGTACAATATTTGCTATGTGTGTGTGTACATGTCTCTGTGTATGCACAGGTGTGGGGGGTGCATGTACTCATGTGCTCATATGTATGTGGAAGACAGAGATTGACACTGGCATCTTTCTCAGGGACTCTCCACCTTATTTCTGAGATAGGGCCTCACACTGAGCCTGGATGCTTCCATCTCCATCTGCCTAGCACTGGGATGAGATGCCTGCCACCATGTATAGCTTTTATATGGGTACTGAGGATCCAAGCTTAGGTTTTCATACCAGCATAGCAAGCACTTTCCTGGATAAATCATCTCCCCTGTCCCTAGCATAAAAACCTTACCAAAAAGTTCAGAAAAGTAACAGAGCAAATACCCCCAGTCCAAAACCAGTAGTAACGATAAACCCACAAGAAGGAGAGAATCTGATTTCCTGAGTTACCACAGTCTCAAAGGAAACATACATGCCAATGCCTACGCTGGGAAAATAAAATCTCAATTCAGCAACTGAACCTGTCTGTGTAAGGAGGTAGAAAAAGAGGAGCAATGTAAATGTAAAGCTAACATAAGAAAAAAATCAATTTTTAAAAGCAGAATGAGATGGGGGTTTAGAAAAACAATAAAGAACCAATAAAACCAAAATCAAATCTTTGAAAAATAACCAACAAATTTTCTAAAAATTCACCTGGACTTACATGTTAAAAGAAAAAAGAAAACTGATGCAAATAACAAAGAATTAGAAATGAAAGTGAAAATTTTATATTGACCTTGCAGGGGGAAATGTATTAAAAAGAAAAATGGACAATTGAATGCCAAACAAATAATATAGATGAAATGGAAAAATCCAGAGTGGCACACAAATTATCTAAACAAACTTTTTTAAAAAAGTAGAAATTTCCACATAATAAATCCATGCCAAGAAACAGCCATTAATCAAAACCTCCCAATAAAAATATTCTAGGACCAGATGGATCCACTGGTGAAGTCCATCAAATACTGAAGGAAGAATTAATGGCAATATTTAAATAGAGGTAAAACTTCCTTATTTATTCTATGAGGCTCAATATCACCCTGTAACTAAAACCAGACAAAGAATTATAATGTGTGGCTAATCTACTTTATGAATATAGATGGAATTATCCTCAACAAAATATTAGTAAACCGAGTCCAGCAGCCTAATTAACAAACTATAGACTGTAACCAAGCCAGATTTATTCCTGAAATGCAAAGACGGTTCAAAATATGAATATCAACCCATGCAATAGACTACACTAATAGAATATACACATAAAATAAACTAAACTGGAGTGATGCAAAAAAGTATTTGTTGTAATACAACAGCCTTTCATAATTCAAAGTAGAATAAAAAGGAGCTTATTCTATTCAAAGGTGTCCATGAAAATACTACAGCTAAAACCAAAATCAATGCTAAAAGTCTGAGGATTTTCCTCATGAGACCAAGAATCATACAAGAATCTCCACTTCACTTGTATTTAACATAGACATAGATCTTTGCAGAGTAATTAAGACCAACAAATAATGGCTTCTATTGGAATGAAGTAAAAATATGTCTGCCTGTAGATGTCATGATCTTATACAGAAAAATACCTAAAGAAGCCACAATTATTCATTCAAATTTAACAAAAAGAAAGTGACATTTCTATGCACTAAATCAATAACCAAAAAACTTAGGAAACAATTTCACATATGAAAAGGAATGAAACATTTTGTGATAAATTCAACCAAATAGTAAATATATATATACATATACATATATATATATATATATATATATATATATATATATATATGTATGTATGTATGTTCATACACACACATACACACATACTGAAACCATAAAACATTACTTCAGGGCTGGAGAGGTGGCTTAGAAGTTAAGGATCTTGCCTGTGAAGCCTAAGGACTCATATTTGACTGTCCAGATCCCATGTAAGCAAGATACACAAAGGTGAGGCAAGTGCAAGGTTGCACATGCCCACTAGGTGGTACAAGTGTCTGGAGTTTGATTGCAGTGGCTGAGACCCTGGCATGCCAATTCTCTCTCTCTCTGTCTCTCTCTGTCTCTCTCTCTCTCTCTCTCTCATTCTCTTTGTCTCTCTCTCTCTCACTCATTCACCCTCTCTAAAATTTTTTTAAATAAAAATTTGCTTAAAAACGTAAAAGTCTCAAGCCAGGTGTGGTGGCGCACACCTTTAATTCCAGCACTTGGGAGGCAGAGGTAGGAGGATCACTGTGAGTTCGAGGCCACCCTGAGACTCCATAGTGAATTCCAGGTCAGCCTGGGCTAGAGTGAGATCCTACCTCAAAAAAAAAAAAAAAAAAAAAAAAACATAAAAGTCTTAAATACATACAAAGATATCTCATGTTCATAGCTTAGAAGACATACTTAATAGTGCCATGTAATTACCTTAAAAAGGTAATCTACAGATTTAGTGCTATCTCTATCAATATCCTAATGGCCTTTTATGCAAAAATGTTGAGTAAAATTATGTTTTATTGAAAGAGATTCAAAATAGCCAAAAATATCTTGAAAATAAAAGTAATTTTGGAATATCCACGCTTCCCTCTTCTCATACAAAGTTACAGTAATCAAAGTAGTATCTATCTGGTAGACCAAACATACAGATCAAGGGAACAGAATCAAGAATTGTCTATGACCAAATACTGGAAATAAAACCACACACCTACAATTACTTATTTTAGCAAGAGTGCCAATATCTATAATAGGAAAATGAATAGTCTTTTCATAAATGAATTGTAACATATCCACACATTCAAACGAATGAAGTTAGGGGGCCTGGGGAGAAGGCTCTGCAGTTAAAGGCACTAGATTACAAGGTGTGCAGGTCCCAGTTTGATTCTCCAGTAGCTGTATAAAACCAGAGTGGCACATGTCCAGAGTTCATTTACAGTGGCAGAAGGCCGAGTCACACCCATACACGTTCTCTCTCTCTCTCTAATAAATAAATAAAATTATTTTTTAAACAAGATTAAAGTTGGGCCTTTGTCTCACACCATAAGTTAAAATTAACCCAAAATGAACCAAAGACCTAAAAGGGGGAGCTAAAATAGCAAATATTTTTAGGAGGAAACAAGGATAAGGCTCTATGGGCTTAGTTTCTGATATTTTAGTAGCCTGAGCTAAGGAAATGTGTATGTATCTAGATAATCTCCTAAAACCTAGCAAAAATGTCATTTGAACTAATAAGTAAATTATTAAGGTTTTAGTATATAAGGTCACATATAAAAACCAATTGTACTTTGGTAACTATGTCTACACCACAGTTTACATTTTATATTGTTATATAAATATGCACTTATAATAAATGTAAAAATAAATAGAATTTCCATGTTACAATAACCATAAAACAAGCATTTATACTAATATTTTATAAAACAATACTATTTTAAGGTATATTTTTGTAAAATATAGTGCTATAATTAAAAAATAAAATTTCACGACTTACTATTTTCAATAAAACAATATATAATATTAGGAATACGTGTAATAAAATATAAAACACTCTACACTGAAAATCATTTTGCTAAGGGAAATGAAATAAGGTCTAAAAAGCTCCAAAGAACTATACCATTTTTATAGATAAAAAATTCAGTATAATCCAGATTTTCATTCTCTCCAAATTGATATAAAGACAAAATATAATTTCAATGATAATTTCAATGAAAATCACAGAAGTTTTTTGTAAATATACATGCTGATTCAGAAATTTATATACAAATTCAAAGGAATTTTTTAATTTTATGGTTTTTTTGTGAAAAGTTCTTCCAGTTCCATCCAAGCTGGCCTCAAATTCACTATGTAGGCAGAAGAAACAGTTACATTGCTTTAAGCAGGTAACATAGACCTCAGGGCAAATAACAAGTCAGGAACTTAGCAGGTAAGGCTCTTTCACAGCAGTGTTCTCAGAAAAGTTATTTTTAAGGTCCGTAAGAAATATTCCCACAGTTCTTTCCTATATTTCATTCTGATGGTTTGTTCCCATAGTTTGTTCATTCCCAAACATGAGGGCCTGAGGAGGCCTGAAACTGCCTGAATTTGAATTTCCAAAATCCACATGAAAACAGCTGGGTGTGGCCACCTGTGCCTGTAACCCCAGTCGCTGAAAAGGGAGCAGAGACCAGGGGATCACCTGGGTTTGTGAAAAACAGTAAGCTCCCGCTCTGGTATTAGTAAGAATCTCTGGCTCAGATAATAAGAACAGGGGGAAGAGTGATGGAGCAGCACACGTGATGTTCAGCCCAGAACACTCCAGGCAAGCACTCGCTGCAGCAGACATGTGAAGGGGCACAGCAAGGGCACATATACATGCCTATACCACACACAGACATGCACGCACAAGCAAAAAGAAAAAAGCCAAGTGATAAAAATGTAGATGCTACCATAGGAGAATATTTTTACCATTTATGTGAAGGCAAAGGTCTATATAGATAGATGAGATACAGAAAGAAACAATAATAGATGTGGTGGTTTGAATGTAAAATATCGTCCATAGATTAATGCTTGAATACTTAATGTGCAGGTGGTGGTGCTGTCTGGGCAGGTATGGAACCTTAGGGAGGTGGAACCTTGGTGGCGGAAGTGTGTGATTACGGGCAGGCAGTTATGGGCAGGCGGCCCAGCCTTGCTTGCTACCTCGCTCTCTAACTTCCTTCCTGAGGATGTGAAAATACAATCCTTGCTTCCTGCCACTGCCATGCTTTCCCCACCATGATGGACTTCTGCTTGAAACTGAGAACCAAAACAAACCCTTTCCATCCCAAGCTGTTTCTGGCTGCATATTTTGTCCCAGCAATGAGAAAGTAACTGATGCAGAAAATTGATACCTGATAATTGAAGCCACTGCTGTGATAAACCTGAGCGTGTGATTCTTTAACCTTTGGAACTGGCTTGTGGCAGGAATGTGGAAGCATTTGGAGCATAGGACTAGAGATAGTTTCCAGTGCACAGTGCTGGGATCAGAGCTTAATGGACCATTCTGGAGGAAGTTGAAAAGACCAGAAGGCCAAGAGGAATGTGGACTGCGGACTCTCAGCTTATAAGGTTTCAGAGGGGCACAAAGACTCTATTGGGAAATGGGCTAGAGGCAGTTTGTATGATAGTCTGGCAATAATAATAATAATAATAATAATGACAATAGTAACTGGCTGCATTCTGTCCATGTCCTGAGAATTTAAATAAAGTTAAATTTAAAAAGAAAGGCAATGGAAATTTAAAAAGAATTCGCAATGGAAATTTCAAGGCAGAAAAGCATTGAGTATAAGATATGTATGTACTTTCTTTTTATCACTGCCCTGATTCATTTCTACAAGGAAATAGAGGAAAATATAGAGCAAAAAGATATGAAAAATATAGTTTCGCACAGAAGGAAATGTAAGAAAGCTTGAAGTCCCAGGAACATAAACTGTAGCCTTTCTGGCTACAACTACTAGAGACATTATCATCTTTAAAGATAAGCCAACGGCTCTGCACTGGGACAAGAGGAAGGATGCCCTGAGCACAAGAGCCAACCCATTCTAAACTCAAGATAGTAAGAATACAAGTTCTTTTGAAAGGAAAAAGCCTGAAAGGGAAACACTGAAGGAAGCCTCTGGTCTCCCAGGTCAGCCTACAGAGGCTGCTACAGCTGTAGTCCAAGGCCAGATTTCATCCAGATGTGGTATTAGGACTTGTCAATGTCATCCATGTGGTACTGGTGTTAGAAGAAGAAAACATGCAAGGTGGAAGTCACACATTGCACCACACTTCCAGAGAGCAGCTGAGACTAAGCATTGTGAGGCCAGGTCAAAGGCCCTGCAAGGACTTGTGAGGCCACCGCAGAAGCTGTGAAGATGAACCTGAAGTTGCAATGACCCCAGAATTTGGAGATGCCAGGGCTATGGACAACTGCCAAGAAAAGCTTTAGGCACAGGGATCCTGCCAAGGAGAGGGGCTACAGAGAGCACAGCTGGAGGGGTAGAACTACCCAAGCCTTTTGGAGCCCAGAGGATTTCAGCATGAGTCCCAAATACTAGACATGAAGCTTCAAGGTTTGATAGTTGCCCTGCTGGGTTTTGTTCTTGCTTTGGTCCAGTCTTTCCTTGAGATGCCCTCATTACTACTTTTTGGAATGAGAATGCTCATTCTATGTCACTGTGTGTTGGAAGTAGGTAAATGTGGGTTTTGATTTTGCAGGGTTCACCATTAAGAGGCTGCCTTGAGTCTCAACATTTTGCATCATGAGATGGCCATGATGTCTGCATGTAGAACATTCCTCATAGCTTCATGTATTTGAATACATAACCCTTAGCTGGTGACTCTGTTTGGGAAAGTTGTGGAGCATTTAGGAGATGGAGGCTTGCTGGAGGAAGTATGTCACTGAGACCGGGCCTTGAGTTGTTACCAGCCCGGCCTTGCTTGTTATCTTGCTCTCTACTTCTTCCCTGTGGGTGTGATGGCGTGACACTGGCTGTCTGTTCCTGCCATGCTATACCATAGTAGACTTGCCCTGAAAACTGTAATCCAGAAATCACCCTTTCCTTCCTTAAACTGATTCTGGTGTTTGTTTGTTTGCTTCCCAACTATGAGAAAGTAATTGATACAGCACATAGCATCAAATTTTTAAACCTAGTGATCAAAAGATATCATTAAAATATTAATATTTAAATCATGGGCTGGGGAAAATATTTGCTAAGCCTATCCTTGATAAGGAACTACTAAGTATGATATGAAGAGTGCCAACAATTCAATAATGAAAATATAAACAACCCATTAAGCACCAGATACAAAATCTTTATAAAGCAACATACTTGAACTGCATACAATATGCATATAAAAGTCCTCAACAGCACTGGCCTTCAGACTGATTAAAGTAAACCACAAACTACAACCATAGTCTTATATATGTTTCACATGAGCTAGAATTAAAAAGACTGACAACAGGGGCTGGAGACATGCCTTAGTGGTTAAGGCACTTGCCTGCAAAGCCTAAGGACCAAGGTTTGATTCCCCAGTACCCATGTAAGCTAGATGCACAAGGTGGTACATGTATTTGGAGGTCATTTGCAGCGGCTGGAAGCCCTGGCATGCCCATTCTCTCCCTCCCTCTCTCTCTCTCTCTCTCTCTCTCTCTCTCTCTCTCTCTCAAATAAATAAATAAAAATAAAAAGACTGACAACAGGCTGGGGAGATGGTTTAGTGGAAAAGTACTTGCTGAACAAACATGAGTACCTGAGATCAGATCCTGAGAACCCGCGTCAAGCCAGATGCTGTAGCACTAGCATCTGTATGCCCAGTGCTCCCACAGCACAGCAAGAAGAGAATCACCTGGAAGCTTGCAGACCAACTATCCTGGATAACACAGCTGAACATGACAGACCCTGCCTCACTCAAAACAAAGTTGAAGACAGGGACCGGTGCCCAAAGTCCTCTGATCTCCACACATGCACTGTGGCATGTGAAAATGCACACATACATATACCAAAAAACCTGACAACCACACATATTGGCAGAAATCTCATGTTGGTGGCAAACTTCAATCACCATTCTAGATAGCTGTCTGGAAAAAACATGTCTTACCAAGAACCAAAGTGTCCTTCAATGCTATATGTTCCCAGGAGAGGCCCCAGATACATGTACAAATGCTCAAGGAAGTAGTAGTTACAATAGGACAAACTGAAAACCACCCCAATGTTCATTAACAAGAGAATCATAAACAAATGATGATACCTACAAGTAAAATTAATAAACTTCTGTTGCACACTAAACATGGACGGACCCAACATATCAGCAAAGGAGAAGAGACTGTACATGTATGACTTCATCCACATGGAGTTTTAAAGACAAGCAAATGGATCTATGTTGAAAGATAACAGACCCCTGATGACCCATGGTGCCTATGGGGAGCTAACTGGAAGAAAGGAACTCTCTGCCTACCTTCATGAGGGGTACACATCTGTCAAAACTCCTCGGATTCTAGGCTCAGGATCTGTGCATTCTAATGTTTGACACTTTTCCTTAGTGTTTTGAAAACATGTGCATCTCCCCACACACATACAGGGGGTCTGCTTCCCAAATGAAGAAATAAACCTACACGCAACAATGCGTGCAGTGGTGGGCAAGAAGCAGCATTGCTTACACTGCTGGAGTAGTGGAGGAGGGCCACCACTTCTAGTAATAGCAATGAATATTGATGTTCACTAATTATCAAAAACATATCAGGTCCTGCGTTATTTTATCACATTAGACTCTAATTACAGCTAGTTCATATCACTTTTAAGAGTTAACTGTTAATTTTTTAAAATATTTTTATTAATTTGTAAGCAGTGAGAGAGAGGGGGAGAGAATTGGTGTGCCAGGGCATCTACCTGCTGCAAATGAACTCCAGATGCATGTGCCACTTTGTGCATCTGGCTTCACATGGGTACTTGGGAATTGAACCTCGGTCATTAGGCTTTGCAGACTAGCACCTTAACCTATGAGCCATCTCTCCAGCCCACTATTCCGTGTGTGTGTCTGTGTGTGTGTGTGTGTGTGTGTCAATGTGCATGCATGTGCAAGCCAGAGGACAACCTCAGCTGTCATTCCTTAGGAATACCATCCACCATTTTTTAAATTTTTAAAAATATTATTTATTTATTTATTTGCAAGCAGAGAGAGAGCCAGAGAGAGAATGGGCACACCAGGACCTCTAGTGACTACAAATACCACCTTTCCAGCCCCCCATCCACCATTTTGAGATGATGTCTCTGACAGGCGTGGAACTTGCCTAGGCAGGCTAAGCTGGCAGGCCAGTAAACCACAGGGCTCCGCTTTTCTCTGCCTTCCAGCCCCAAAATTATAAACACATGACAGATGCTTAGCACTTTTATGCGGGTTTTGGGGGACCAAACTCAGGTCCTCATGCTTGCAAGGCAAGAACTTTATTGACTGAGCTATCTCCCTAGCACTTTAGTTGTTAAATTTACCAAGAAAAATGTGACTGGGTTATTGAATACATCCACCATTAAAAAATAAATTATATAAATTTGTGTTAAATAATATTAAAAAACAAACTTAATTAACCCAGGAGTTCAACACTTCTTGATTATCTTATTACCTGTGCCCCTGATGGTAATTACATCTAATGTATCTTTAAGGCAATAAGACTTATATTAACTGCTTTTCTCGTCCCTGACAGAAGAAACTTATGGGAAGAATTTGTTTTGGTTCAGTTTAAAAGGTTCAGTCCCTCATAGCTGGAGGTGGATGTTGGCAGGAGTGGCTCTATCCATGGTGCCAGGAATGTGTACCAGGGACACCTCACATGGCAATACACAGAAAGTAGAGAGTATATGGCAGGAGCCAGGAGCAGGTATAATCTTCCACGATCTGCCCCTCGGGAGTTATTTCTGCCAGCCAAGCCTCACCTCCTAAAGGTTCCTCTGCCTTCAAAAGAGCACCTCGAGCTGGGGCCACAAGTCCAACACAGAAGGCTTTGGGGGACTTGTCAGATGTACTGCCACACCACGGTACACCTGTGTGTTCACGCGCAGCTCTGCCCAATCCAGGTTCCATGTCAGCACATCCTTAGTTTTAAATCAGCCACGGTGGGAGTATACACCACAGATCTCAGCCAGCACCACATGTCAAGGCTTGATTTATGGTTTTGGTGACTGCTTAGGCTTAAACTAATGAAGAAAATGTTAACAGTGCATTAAACTTAAAAGTGTGTGGGGCTGATGAGATGGCTTAGTGGTTAAAGCGCTTGTCTGCGAAGACTAGGGACCTATGTTTGCTCTCTCTCTCCAGATCCCACATAAGCCAGATGCACAAAGTGCAAGGTCACTCATGCCCACTAGGTGATGCAAGTGTCTGGCCTTCGAATACAGTGGCTGAGGCCCTGGTACACCAATTCTCTCTCTCTTTCCCCCTCTCTCTCTCTCTCTAGCTTGCTTGCTCTTGTTCTCACTCTCTCTAAATAAATAAATAAATAATAAAAATAAAAAACTATGTGGCATCTCAGCCATTATACTGATGAGTCGTATAAAGCATATAGAGAATGTTTTCTAATATTTAAAAACTATTACTCAACAAAAAGTTTTTCACACCACTGAAAATGGAAAAAGATTTAATGTGTTTTTATATTTACTAGCTTCATTAACAGAAATGAAAATACAAATGTTTGCCTCAGAACTCTGTGTGTGTGTGCGTGTGTGTGTGTGTGCACGTGTGCGCACGTGTTTCCAAATCCAGTCTTCTACCCATCATGGCTATGAGCAGCCTCACCAAGCACACAGATCTCAGAGCTGCGGCACTCTGCCCACTGCTGGAAGCGTCATCACATTGGCTGGCATTCTTCACACTCCCATATTACAGCTGAGAAAACTGAGGCTCAGAGGAGGCAAGCATGTCATCCAAAGCCCCTAGCTGGCTGGTGACATGGAGGGGACATGTCTCCATTACATTGCGAGCTTCACCTCAGCACTAGTAGGCTTGGCAGACCACTTCCCTCCCTGCCCATTAGACCCCCACGTGCACCCTAACTTGGCACAGAGTGGCATCAACAAATGTCCTAGTGAAGTCATAGTGACTTACTGTGCACACTCAGGTTAACACGGAACAGTCAATCCCCCTACCCCACACCTAAATTAACTGAAACCCCTCCCCCATCCAGCAGATGGGGCCAGAACTGCTCTTGGCTCGGCAAAAGCCAGGGAAGATTTGAGAGAGCCTAGTTGTCCCTTGTTGTGGTGTCCCTGTACTTTCATGGTAGCCATCAGAAATCCGCCATTCTTGTATTTTCATCTATTTTTATTTATTTGTGTGTGTATGTATAAGTGTGTGTGCATGTGTGTGTGTATGATGTGTGTGTGTGTGTATGTGTGCACATGGGCATGTGTGCGCCATGGCACCCACATGGAGCTTGAAGGACAAGCTCAGGGCATTTCTCCTCTCCTTCTACCTTCTTTGGAGACAGGGTCTCTCTCGCCGCTGCTACTTGCCAGCTCCAGGATTCTCTTGGCTCCTTCTGCCATTGCAGTAGGCACGCTGGGGTTACAGCTGCCTGTCACTTTGGAACGAGCTTCACACGGTCACTGGGGAGGACTGAACTCCAGTCCATAGGCTTGTAAGCAAGCACCTTCAACCACTGAGCCATCCCCTCAGCCCTACAAGCCACCATTCTCAGGCTGCTGGGTAACCGAGGCAGTGGAATGCTCCGTAACATGCAGCCAGAAGCAGGCACACGCACGCGTTCACGTCCATCTCAACCCTGACTCCAGGGCTAACCCACACCTCAGCACAGCACATGTGTGCCAGGCCAGACACTCTCACACCTCACAGACACATGTTAATATACCCAAGTAGAGGTGCATGTGGCCTGCTGGCAACTACACACACACATACACACACGCACACACACGCACGCACGCACACACACACACAGCCCCAGGCACGACAGCTGAGGTTCCCAGCAAGCAAGTCTGCATGCTCAAAGAGCACACATATGCAACTCAGGCACTCCCTCTCAGACTCACATCAGAGACACACTGCCACCCTCAGCCCAGAGTGACACAAACACACACACACACTCCCACGCAGACATGCAGATGCTTACAGCCATATAGCACAGCACAGATACGGGCAAAGGCTCACACTCTGGCACACAGTACACACACACACACACACACACGGATGTCTTTGCACACCTTGAAACCTGCCCAGAGATCAACACACGCTGCACAAGACACCAGCAGCGGTGGCACGGTTCCCACGCTCAGCTACAGCAGGCCCAGCTGCAGCTCAGCCAGCAGGCTTGGGCAGCTGTCCCCTGGTCCCTGCTGCCACTCTGTGGAGAGGCCGCAGCCTCCTGCGCCCACCCTGCCCGCAGCCATGGCGCTGAAAAGACAAAAATGTAGGCGCCGGGGCGGGGAGGCGGTGCCGAGGACTGCAAGGGGCAGGAGATGAAATAATACTGGCGGGTTTGTTCATTTCGGTGATAATTAGCGGTGCACTCACGCCGCCTCACCGGCCGCTCCCGCGTGATGGATGCCTGGTGGTGCTGAATGTAAATTAGCATAATTTCATTACCGAGGGACCCTTGAAAAGGTTCAATTATAGAGCAATCTCATTAATACCAGGGCTTGTTAAACTAATAGAAAGAGACAGGCCCCGCAGCTCCGAGAGGGGACACGTGCTCAGAATGAAATTCCTATAAAACCCCACTACCTGGGCCACGCCCGCTCTCCAGGCCCTGCTGGCAGCCCAGCGCATGTGGGCTCCCACGGACTGGGGATCCTGGGCTCCAAGACCCCAGAGCCTTGCAGAGGGCTCTCACTGGAGAAGCAGAGAATCCAGGCGCCTAGGGCCTCTGCTAATTGGTTGGAACGAGGTTGCAGATGGGGAACCTGGGGGCGGGGGGAGTGGCCAGCTCAGGTGCTGGGCACTAACGAGGCAGCAGGGCCCCCGGGTGCATTCAGGTGGGGGAAGGGGTTGGCCCTGTGACATGTAATCTCGCGGGGGCCTTCCAACTGTGACTCAGTTTCCCCATTATTCTCAGCTATGTTAGCTGGACTCTCCTGGAGAGGTAGGCTCTGGAGGGGCCCCGAGGTCCTCTCCCTGCCTTTTCCCATCACCATTGGCAAGTAGAAATGAAGGTCTGCATCTGGTCTACCCTTATGAACCCAGCTTCTTTATGTAACTAGAGAGAGAGCACAAACAATAAGTGTTAAAAGTCATTTGGAGGCAGGAGAGATGGCTCAGTGGTTAAAGGTGCTTGCTTCCGAAGCCAGATGGCCAGGGTTCACTTCCCCAGTACACTGGTTTGCAGTGGCTGGAGGCCCTGGTGTGCCCATATTTACTGACTCTCTCTCTCTAAAATAAATAAATAAAATATTTTCTAAAATTCAGCTGGTCCGTTTGAGGAAACCTCAACCTCAGTGCCTCTCTTTTTATCTCTGCTCATTTCCCGCTACCACCTCAGTAACTTAGATCCTGGAAAATCCCCAGGTAATTGTCCACTAGGAGGACCTTGCTGTGCTGGGAGGATCCTTGAGAGATGGGTGAGAAGACTGCCACCTTCTGCCTCTGGCACAGAATTTCTTAGAAGTTTCCAGTTCCCTGTTATCTGACTTCAGCAATTCAGCAAAAAATGGATGGGCTTAGTACACCCTGAACCACACATCCCCAGGAGCCCTTGGCAATGACCTAGTGTTCACACTCTTCCCAGCCCTGGCCTGGGACATGCACTGAAGACGGTCATGTGACTTTGCCATATTTTTTTCTCACCTGTGTAATATCTGGTTTTTTTTTTTTTTTTCCTGCATTTGTAAGTGAAACAGAACCAGACCCCAAATGCTCTCAAGTGGGAGAATGGCTCACCGGGTGTATGACTGAACACATAAAGATAAGCAGCTCCGAAGGGCCCTGCAGAAGCGGCAAGCCCACAAAAGGCGTTCTGTTCAGACTTGCAAGGTGGCCAAAAGTCCAAGGCTGCCTCCTTCAGCTGTTGACACTGGTGCTTCAATTGGGCTCACTTTCTTTCTTTCTTTCTTTCTTTTTTCTAATGTTTTATATTTATTTATTTAAGAGAGAGGTGGAAAGAGGCAGACAGACAAAGAGAGAGAGAGAAAAAAATGGGTGCGCCAGGGCCCCCAGCCACTGCAAATGAACTTCAGACACATGTGCCATCTTGTGTATCTGGCTTATGCGGGTACTGGGGAATCAAACCCCAGTCATTAGGCTTTGCAGGCACATCCCTTAACTGCTAAGCCTAGTCTCCAGGCTCTCTCTTTCTAATGACATATGAAGCTGGAGGATTTCATAAGGACAGACCCACTGCAGACCTTCACTTCTACTTGAAAATGGAGGTGGGAAAGGAGAGAGAGGGGACCTCAAAAGCAGCTGTTCTCTAGGACACCAGCAAGCTGCCAGACCACAGAAAAGCCACAGGGTAGGTTTGCCTGGTGGCACAGGTCTCTGATCCCAGCACTCTGGGGGCCTGAGGCAGGAGTTCAGCCTGGGCTATGTGCTGAGAGCCTGTCTCAAAAGAAAACAAACAAAAAGCTGTGGGTAACAGCCCAGGATGGCATCCTCTCACCTTGCAGGGGTGGGGACAGAGGAAAAGAGAGAGAGTGATGGAACAAAGTCTTCCTGGGTCCTGTGCCCATGGTGACTGGCTGGTCCCTATACACAGGTGATCAGACACACTAGGAGGGACTTGTGGCCGTGTGTGCAGGGCAAAGACCTGGGGTAGCTTCATCTTATTCAGAAGGGCCAAGTCCCCAACTACCAAAGCAGGAAGCTCACAGCAACTGTTCCATGCTGATGCATCAGAAGACACATTCCTCAGAGGGGCTTGCTCATGAGATGGGCTGAGTCTGAACCTGGGACACCTGAGGAGCAGGCCTGGGCTGCTGCGGAAGTCACACAGTGCTCTTCTTTTGACAGATATTTTACTAGTGAGCTTTTATTTATTTCTATTCCTAAGTAGTCCTGATTACCCAGCCCGTCACCCAGAATGGATTCAGTCACTGCCTTATCTGACTTCAGCAAAAGTAGGTTGGGCTGAGGACCCACCGGGGTCTGTGTGTGTGTGTGTGTGTGTGTGTGTGCGCGCATTCACACTTGTGTGAGCACCCCATAAATCACCACTCTACGGGAGAGTCAAGAACTCAGTCTCTCCTTCCTGAGGACAATCCTCACTCATTTGCATAACAAGAAGGTCAAGGTAGGGGCACTCCTAGTTCTGCTCTGCCACTTCCTAACTGTGTGATTTTGGACAAGTCACTCAGCCTCCTGGTGTCCATTGTCTCCTCTCTAAACTAAGCACGCCAATGGGACGATGGGGGCTATGCTTGTCCACAGGGGACTTCAGTTAGGTCCCTGGCTCTCAGACTCCCCACACTGATGTGTTGTACCTCTGTCTGCCCTTTTCACTGCCTTCCTTTCCCTCAGCCCTCCCCTACCACTGGAAGGAGGTAGACAAAAACCTCGAGCTACACTGAAGGACTAGGACATAGGAAGGAACTAGAGGGCGGGGGGGGGGGGGGGGAGAGGCTATGGACGAATGGCTGGAGGGGCACCAAAGTGGCCCAAGACCATCAGAACTCTGGACTGTCAGTCACAGACCCCATTCACACGGTCCAGTGAAGAGTTGATCATCTCCTTTGAATGGGAGCCCTACACCCCCTTCAGGCATAGCTGGATTCAGCCCTGCCAATGGAGTCAGTGAGAACTTCACAATCCTGCTACGTTTTGGGTTTGCTTCAGTCCCAGGCAGGCTTGCAAACTTCCAGAAGGGAGAAAGGACAGATTTGTGGTCTTGGGATTTGTTACTTTCTCATTGCTGTGACCTGAAAAAGAAGCAACTTAAAGGGGGGTCGATTTTGGCTTGCAGTGCAAGGAGTTCAAGCTCATCACTGCCCGGAAGCCCAGCAGCAGGGGTGAGGTGGGCACCGGCCAATCCACAGTCAGGAAGCAGAGTGGACCGGAAGTGAGGTCAGGCATCCTGGGACCCACTTGCTCCAGAGAGATTCCACCTCCTAAAGGTTCCCCAACCTTTCAAAACAGAACCATCAGGGCTAGAGAGATAGCTCAACAGTTAAGGCGCTTGCCTGAGAAGCCTACAGACCTAGGTTCAATTCCCAAGTACCTATGTAAGCCAGGTGCACAAGGTGGTGCATGCATCTGGAGTTCATTTGCAGTGGCTGGAGGCCCTGGCATGTTTTCTCTCCCCCCCCCTCAATAAATAAATAGAAACAAAAATATTTATAAAAATAGCACCACTATCTGGGGACCAAGGCTCAAGCACATGAGCATGCGGGTAACATTTCATATTCAAACAACAGCAGTCTGACAGCCTCTGATTTCAGAAGACCCTAACTCCCACAAGCTCCCCAAGGCAGCTCTGACCAATTGCTGTTTCCAGACAAGTAGGTCTTCCTGATTCCGCCTGGGGTCACATGGTATAGCTTGAACAGAGGCAAGCCTTCTGATGGTCAGACTCCCCTCAGTCACGTACAAACAGCCCTCTCTCTCTAAAGGGAGAGAATCCATGGCAATAGATAATATATATAACTGAAGGCCACATCCCGTGCCGGGGTTCTCAAGCTGGGAGTAAATTTGGTGGGGGACAGGGCAAGCTCTGCCAAGACAGGCTGCCCAGCGAGGCCTTTGGCGGCTCCTGGGAAGTGAGCTGGAGTTGAAGGCGGGGGATGGGAAGTTGAACAAGGGAGCCTCACCTCAGACAGTTTCCTGGTCCCTTTCTTAGCTATCCCAGAGGAAGGCAACTGGGACTCTGCAGGGCAAGTCCAGAGTCAGTCTTCCAGCCCTCCACTCGTATCTGTTGGTCATGGAGTCTGCCCACATTTCCGCAAGACTCCTTTCTCACACGCACTGGCCAAGGCTGCAGCTGGTCATGTCTGGCCCTAGCAGAGAGGGTCCCAGTTCGCCTGAGTATGAGGTGCTCTGTCCCCATTGTACAGATATGGAAACCAAAGCTAAGAGTGGGTAGATGACTGGCCGGATCACACAGGTAGTATCAGCCTGCAATGCCTGGTCTCTAAACCACTGTTTTCTACTTTTTAATGAGTGGAAATACTTTCGTTGTTCTTACTACGAGCCGGGAACTCTGCAAAGCACTTGGCCTGCCTGATTCCATTCAGTCCTCATGTGACCTCACAAGGTTCACTTTGGTTGGACCCATTTCACAGGTAAGGAAACTGAGGTACAGCTGACCTAAGCAACTTCTGCACAGTCACACATCTCATGAATGGCATATGGCTGCAGCCTGACTGTGTCATGCTGACTACGTGCCTGAGGGGTGCATCTGAATCAGTCCCCAGAGCCGACCCTCCATGGACAGCACTCAACTTTTGGCCGGACCAGTTAGGCTGGCAGCAGAAGGCTTCCTGGGAAGTTCAGCAGGCTGATGCCCCCATGCCCTGAAGAGCCAGGACAAGGCATACATGGCTCATTTGTGGAAAGGGGCTCAGGCTAGAGGTGCACTGATGCTTGAGGGAGGCAGAGATAAGAGCACCAGACAAAAATCCCATAGCCCTGATGGCACCCTGCAGCCCATGGGGCACCCCAGGGACCTACAGGACTTTGCATCCCGCAGGTCAGGGAAGGGCACAGAGGGGTTAGCCTTGCTTGATGATGTGACTTTAGACCACCCAGTGGTCAACCTCAGCTTCAACTTCTTCTCCTACGGCTGCGCATCCGGAACAGAAGAGCCCTTGTTGGATCAGCCTTGTTCTCTCATCTGCCATGGCTAGGTGCCGCAGCAACCCTACATGTCGTAGCCTAAACTACAACCTCCACTGTTGTTCCCCCAGGCCCCGCCTCCATTCCTTCACGTGCAGCCAGTGTGCCTGCACTTCACCCGTTTACCTTGGGCTGCCTGGCCTCCAGCCCTTCAGTTCAGCTGTACCTCCACACAGGGTACTCTGCCTACCATTCACTGCTGCTGCCAGACCCAAGCCATCATGCAGAGCCTGGCTCAGGTATAAAGCCATGGGGACGTAGCCTGGCACCATCCTATCCCAGGGCATGCTCTCTTCCCCCAACCTCTGCAGACTCAGACTAACCCACCTAGCCTATTTCTTCAGAAATCTGTTTCCCAAACCTGGCCGTGACCCCTCCATGACAGCCTGCTACACTTAGGTTTCCACATCACTTCAGCACACGTGGTGTGGCATAAGGTGGCTGTAAGGAGCCGGGACCATTGTGAGGACCGTAGTGCTGCTGCTGTCTCTGTTGTAGTTGTTACCACCGCCACCATCTGGATACAAGGCTGTGCCTTCCAAAACAATTTCAGTCCCCTGGGCTCTGGGACAACCTTGTCATTACTCCCCTTATGAGCTGGAGATGCTATGGCCTGATCCTCACATCTTCTCCCTTAAACGTCACCAGAACTGAACCTCATAGACATGAGAAAGATGCAGTTTGTACTCACCCCACTGTACGTCCCTTGGAGCCTGGGTTGCATGAATAGTTCACAGGTGTGTCTCTGTGACTGTTCCAGCTAAGATTAAGTCACAGGGCTGGAGAGATGGCTTAGTGGTTAAGCGCTTGCCTGTGAAGCCTAAGGACCCTGGTTCAAGGCTCAATTCCCCAGGACCCACGTAAGCCAGATGCACAAGTTGGTGCATGCATCTGGAGTTTCTTTGCAGTGGCTGGAGGCCCTGGTGTGCCCGTTCTCAATCTCAATCTCTCTCTCTCTCTCTCTCTCTCTCTCTCTCTCTCTCTCTCTCTTTCTCTCTCTCAAATAAATAAAGAAAAATAAACAAAGAATTTTTTTAAAAAAGATTAAGTCACAGCCAACATTACCCACCCAGACACATGCATGTGATTGACAAATGAGTCTGGAAGCAGAAGGGTGATGAGCACCCCCTTCTCATTCCAACCCCGGGCCTGTGGCTCTGGGACATGGAAGGCAGAAGGACTTGCAGACTGTGTTAGCTTGAATGTATGGCCCCATAGACTTGGGCATTTTAATTTTTTTTTAATTTATTAGCAAGAGAGAGGACAGAGGGAGAGAGAGAATGGATGCACCAGGGCCTCTAACTACTGCAAACGAACTCTAGATGCATGCACTACCTTGTGCATCTGGCTTAAGTGGATTCTGGAGAATCAAACCTGGCTCCTTAGGCTTCACAGGCAAGTGCCTCAACTGCTAAGCTATCTCTGTAGTCCAACTCGGGTATTTTTTCTGTTTGTTTATTCTTATTTATTTATTTGAGAGCAATAGTCAGAGAGAGAAAGAAGCAGATAGAGAGAGAGAGAGAGAGAGAGAGAGAATGGGAGCGCCAGGGCCTCCAGCCACTGCAAACGAACTCCAGATGCATGCACCCCTTGTGCATCTGGCTAATGTGGGTCCTGGGGAATCAATCCTCGAACCGGGGTCCTTAGGCTTCACAGGCAAGCGCTTAACCGCTAAGCCATCTCTCCAGCCCAGACTCGGGTATTTTTGATTAAGCGTCCTACTTAAGTCTCCAGCAGCCTGCTGGACAAGGTGTCACCAGGAGTAGATATTTTAGTCCATCTCAAAGCAGTTTAAAGAGCCTGTTTGAGCTCTGGCTATTCGTTTTTGTTGGCTGTTGGTGATGTCTCTGCTATGCATCCATGAAAGTGGGCCAGCTTCCTCCACCATTGATGGTGTTTCCCCTTGATTTGTAAACTTTTCCTCCTATAAGCTGTTTCTGGTCAGGTGTTTGCTGCAGAAACAAAAGGTACCTACAACACAGACATTCCTCAAGGCATGGAACCTGAGATGGAACAGTGCAGATGGCCCAGATTAACTATGTCACCATATGTATGTCACATCCTATCAGTATAAACATATGCAAAAATATTAAGATCTATGCCTCCATATTGAGATACTGTGCCACACTTCCTGTAATGGATATTATCATAAAATTCAGTTACGTTTTCATTGTTGGGACCAAAGACCCAGCCAGAAGCAGCTTAAGGAACAGAAGCAAAGGGTTTAATTTGGCCAATTAACCCAGAGTGTAAAGTCTATCCTGGCAGAGAAGGTATGGTAGGCGTGAGACAGCATCACATGGGCAGGGAGGAAGCAGAGCACATGGATACAGCAAGTTGGGAATACAGGCTGGGCTGTAACACCTTTAAGGCCCAGCCCCAGCCCCATTGATACACTTCTTCCTGCAAGGCCCCACCTCCTAAAGGTCACACAATTTCCCCAAGCAGTGCCATCAACAGGAGATCAAGTGCTCAAACACGTTTGTATGATGAACATTTTACATTCAAACCACCATACCAGTATTAGAGAAAGCAGAATCTTTGTACAATGCTGGAAAATGCTTTCTTAGCTGCTATGAAAAAAAAAATAGCATGCAGGTTCCAAAAGTATGAAATGTAGGATTTCCACATGATCCAGTCATTCCACTTCTGGGTGCATACCCAAGAGAACTAAAACTAGGGACTCAAAGAGACATGAATCACAGTAGCACAGGTGCAAACATCCAAAGTGCTCAGTGACGGATGAAGGGGTTTTGTCAATGTAGCCTAGCTGTGTAATTGACTAGTATTCAGCCTTTAAAAAGAATGAAATCTGGGGCCTGGGAGACATGTCAGTGGGTAAATTTCTTGCCATGCAAGCATGAGGTCCTGAGTTCAGATCCCCAGCATCCGTATAAATGCTGGGTGTGGTGGTATGCACTTGTAATCCCAGAGTTGGAGAGTCTGAGACTGGGAATCCCTGGGCCTCACTGGCTAGCTAGTATAACCAAGTGACTTCCAGGTTCGGTGCCAGACCCCGTCTCAAAAAATAAGGTGGAGGCTGGAAAGATGGCTCAGTGATTAAAGTGTTTCCCTGCAAAACCTAACAACCTGAGTTTCATTGCCCAATACCCATGTAAAGCCAGATGTACAAAGTGGTGCATGCATCTGGTGTTCATTTGCAGTGGCTGGAGGCTAAAGGCTCTAGTGCACCCATTCCCTCCCTGTCTCTCTCTATGTCTGTTTCTCTCTGCTTGCAAATAAATAAATAAAAATATTAAATTTTAAAAATTAAGAGGGCTGGAGAGATGGCTTAGCAGTTAAGGCACTTGCCTGTGAAGCCTAAGAACCTAGGCCCAATTCCCCAGTACCCATGTAAGCCAGATGCACAAGGTGATACATGCATCTGGAGTTTGTTTGCAATGGCTGGAGGCACTGGCACACCCATTCTCTCTCTCTCTCCTCTCTCTCTCTCCTCTCTCTCTCTCTCTCAAATAAGTAAATAAATAATAAAAATAAGGTGTAGAGATATTTAGAAAGACCACCAACATGGACCTCCGGCCTCTACTCACACGCACACATGCATATCCAGACACATATGAACACACACACATACACATCTGCATGCACAACACAACACGAAGAATGAAATCAAATGCATTCACCTGCATGGATGCTAAGTTAAGTAAGTCAGGCACAGAAGAACAAATATGATGCAATTCCACTTCTACACGGTTCCAAGTCGTGGTGGCTTGGGCAAAGGGATGGAGGTGTTGGAGCATGTTCCCTGCTCTGTCGAGGGCTAGTTCCCACCTAGATAAACAGAGATGCCTGTTCCAGACAGCGCTGAGCCTCCTGTCAGGACAGCCCTTTCTAGTGAGCCCACACTGAGCGCTGGGGTACTGTCCCCATCAACAGGCCTGTATTCCACCCAAGGTGGTGTTCTCAGGCTGAGCAGACCCCAACTGTCCTCTTGAACCAAATGTCCAGTGGTTCTAAGCATGGGGTCCACTGCATGGAAGCGAGGATTGAACCAGCTCTGCCACTTACCTGCTCTGCCCGTCTTGGGAAGTTACTTAAATTCTCTGTGCCTGCTTTTTAAATTTTTTGTTAATGACAGAGAGAGATAATTAGTGCTCAGGGCCTTAGCCACTGCAAACGAACTCCAGCCACATGCCACCTCGTGCATCTGGCTCACGGGAGTTCTGGGGAGTCAAGCCTGAGTCCTTAGGCTTTGCGGGCAAGTGCCTTAACTGCTAAGCCATCTTTCCAGCCCCGACTTTTAAAAAAATATATATGTTTTATTTACTTATTTATGTGTGAGAGAGAGAGAGGTAGGCAGAGAGAGAATGGGCACACCAGGGCCTCCAGCCACTGCAAATGAACTCCAAACACATACGCCCCCTTGTGCACCTGTCTTACATGGGTTCTGGGGAGTCAAACTGAGGTTTCTTGGCTTTGCAGGCAAATGCCTGCTAAGCCATCTCTCCAGCCCTCCAGCCCTGACTTTTATTTATAAAGTAGAAATCCACCTCATAGAATGTCTTAGTGAATCCATGAAATAATACGTAATTGACCAATCCATTGAATCTGACAAATGGCAAGGCCTGAATAATGCATGTGTCACCTTTATTTATTTTTATTATTATTATTGGTTTTTTAAGGTGGGTCTTGCTCTAGTCCAGGCTGACCTGGAATTCACTATATAGACTCAGGCTGGCCTTGAACTCACAGTGATCCTCCTGCTTCCCAAGTGCTGGGATTAAAGGCATGTACCACCATGCCTGGCAAAGAGATAGATAGAGAGTAGAGAGAGAGAGAGAGAGAGAGCTAGGTCCTCCAGTTGCTGCAAATGAACTCCATACACATGCACCACATCATGTATCTGCCTTTACGTGGGTACTCGGGTGGCTAGGCTTTGCAGGCAAGTGCCTTAACCACTGCACCATCTCTCCAGCCCTGTCACCTTTATTTTTGCAGGCTAGAGGCAGGCTCACATGATTCAGGAAACTAACAAACTTAACAGGGTTCAGGAAGCTCAGAGAATTTCAAAGTTCACCTTGTTCACCCTCCTCAAAGTTAGCCAAGCAGTTGCCCAGGAAAAGAGACTCATCTGTGGAGCTACTGGCCAGCTACCCAGGAGCCTCGGGAATGCAGTTTGCTTGAGTCACCACCCGAGCTGGACTGAGCCTTCCAGGACCCAGTTGCCTGTGAGTCATCCATGCTCCTGTAAGTAACCCCTCACCCACAGTCCTGTAAGTAAACTTGTTGGTTCACCACAACAGACTTGGACGGGATCATGTCTTTTGTCTGTCCTTGGTGTAAATCTGGAGTAAACATCTCCTCAGGAAAAGTCATACAACATCTCCTGACAAGCTCTTACAAATAGAGTAATTACTTTTAATTTTAAATTGGACAAAGGGCATAAACATGCCCATAGGATAGCAATTCAAAAGATCAACAAACTTAGGAAAAGATGTTCAAATGCAGGCCATGAAAATTGAAATAACAATGACATTATTTTTATCCCCCAGATCAGCAAAGATTGTAACATCTGCAAAGAAGAGGTAGCCTGGGAAGTATTTCAGACTTATATTATTTGAATTGACATTCTTTCTGCTGGCAGGGGGAGGACACTGGTGTTTGTCACACACTTGTTCACTGTGACAAGACATTGGATTTAATCAAGAAATTCCCATCAAAAGGCAAATAGGAGCTAGAGAGATGGCTCAGCAGGTAAAAGCTTGCCACACAGCATGAGGGCCTGAGACTGAGTTTGGTTCCCCACCACCCACATAAAAAGCTGGATGTGGCCACACATGCCTGTAAGCCCAGTCGTAAGGCAGACAGAAACAAGAGGACTGTTGGGGCTTGCTGGTCAGCCAGTCTGGCTGGGAATGACAACTCTGAGTTCAGTGAGAGACCACATCTCAAGGAAGCATGCGGATTAGTTATGGAGGAAGAAACTCGATGTTCTCTCCATATGGGATATCTGTATGCGTACGTGTATACACCACATCACACACTCACATGCACTTCATACCACACATATTACTCACACACATGCCAACCAAAAGGCCAATGAGTGGGTAATATCTAAGTCACACAGTTGCTGAAAAGAATCCTCCTAAGATACACTGGCAGATGTTCACTGTTGCATTCATTTCATTCATCTCATCTCATCTCACCAATCTGGAAACAGACTCCATGGGGCTGCGATTAAGTCAATTTCAAACATCCCTACTCTGAAAACCTCTGCAGCATTTCACAAGAAAAGGGTGAATCTGAATGGTCTGATGTGAAAAGGAGGCCCTCACAATATGGAGTGAGGAAAGGTAAGAATGATACATTTAACACAGTTGCATTTGTGTTGGAAGAAAAATCAATACACTAATAATGTGCATGGAGTAGCCGCAAACACACAGTTACAACCTGGAGGCAGGGCACAGCCTCTGGGCAGGGGCCGGCTGGAGGGAAAGGGGAAGAGGCTTTTACTTCATGGTCTTGGTGTTATTTCCCATGAATGGATTTCTGCAGTATCCAAGTTGTCTTTATGTAATTTATTTTGTTGTTGTTGCTCTGGTTTGGTTTGGTTTTTGGTTTTCAGAGGTAAGGTCTCACTCTAGCCCAAGCTAACCTGGAGTTCACTACGTAGTCTCAGGCTGTCCTCAAACTCATGGAGATCCTCATACCTCAACTCCCCAAGTACTGGAATTAAAGACATGTGCCACCAAGCCTGGCCAAGTTTTTATAAGCTAAAATACATAAGAGACAAGGAAATGATGAAAGAAGCATGACTGGTACTAACTTCATCTCCCTCGTGATACTTTTTAACACGGTAGAGACTGAGTTCGTTGTGGCTTTGGGTATTGGCTCCCCTGCACCAGAATGCCAGTTGTAGGCAAGCTGGAATTTGTGCCTAGTGCAAAGACAGATACACATGAGCTACTCAGTGCAATATATTGAATGAATGGATGGATGACCTATTTAAAACTAAAACCAACACACACTCACACATGCACACACACACACACACACCCCTATACACCTGCGCCGTAGGACAAACTAAGCCCTACAAAGCATCCTTCTCTCTCCTCATTGTCCTTCCCAAGCTCTTCAAAGGCTGTAGCTGGCACTCAGTGCAGGTATATTGTAGTTTGAATCTAAAATGCCCCCCAACCATAGACCCATCTGTTTGAACACTTGGTCCCAAGCTAGTGGTGGCACTGTTTAAGAAGGTTATGGATCCTTTAGGAGACTGAGCCTTGATAGAGGAAGTGGGTTACTGGGGGACAGACCTTGAGGTTTTATAATCAGCCCCACTTTCAGTTCCCTTTCTGTTTGCTACCTGTTACTACACTGTGATGAGCTGGCTTCCCACTTCTCTCTCCATGCCTCCCCTGCCATGAAACTTCCCCTCTAGTCTATAAGACAAAATGAAACCTTCTCCTTCCTCCACTTGCCTCCAGTCGGGTATTTGTTCACAGCAACGAGAAAGGAATTTAGACAAGGTTCCTCATCTCTGTGGATGCATCCACATCCTATGTCTGTCAGTCAGTCACACAACAGTCACTGAGCATGGACTGTAGGCCAGGCCCTGTGAGGGATGCAGGGACACAGCAGGAGGGACACTGGCCCTGAGTCAGAGCACTCCCTGTGTGAGGTACAGGGACACAGTGTCCCCCTCCCCCGAGATGCACCCTGCTCTGAACCTACAGGGAAGCACCATGTGCTGCCTTCCATAGGAGCAAGTGGCAAAGGCCCATTTGTCATGGACAGGGCACAGAGAAGCCTCCTGCATCACTGGACTAGGAGGAAGTAGTGTGGCCCTGTGATCCTGGCAATGCCAGTACACCTGTCACCCCCTCTACCCTCCATCCCCCTCTGCTCAATATCCATTTATCCCTATGGGGCCCACTCTCTGGAAAGAGGGAAGCCTGTTTTCCCCTTAAGAAAAAGGATCCCCTGAAAAAGTCACCTGCTAATGTAGGTATATGATGAGGAAAAGGTCAAGGGCTTAAGAAATCAAAGTAGGGTGAATAAAAATGGGGGGGGTTAAATGTTGAATGTCCCATTGTTCCAGAGAGTAGCAAGGAAAAACAAATGATAAGACTGGCTCATTACAAGGGCTCAGAAAGCAAGAAAGAGGCTGTTGAAGTGAGAAAGACAACTTCAGGCAGCTTCCAAACAGGCAGGCTGCCCGCAATGATGGTGTCAAGTCATTGAGTGACCAAAACTGTCAGATGATGTTTGCCCCATTGAACCTGGAGGGTGTGAGGACAAAACAGGCTACAATGAAGTGCTCTTCTTGGGGCATCTAAGAGTGTCCTGAAGGGGTCACTGGCAAAAAGGGCCCCCAATAAACAAAGATGTTTAAAAACTTTTTTCAGCCAAAATAGCAAAGAATGAAAAAATGCTCAAATGTCCAAAAACTCAGAGCCTTTCTAAGCTATGGAATGGTATAGATGCAGCCACTGAGATAAAGGTCTCATATATTCAACAGGAACATATCCTCCAGAGAGCATTTTAAGTGGAAGAAATAAAAGAACACAAAATGCTCTGTGGCTGAAATCACCTCACAGAAACCATCTATTCATAAAGACAGACACAGCATGGCTAAGTCTTTCAGTTTAGAGGGAATGCAACTGGCCCTTTTTTTTTGCCTTTATTTTTATGGTTGTTGCTACAATATTGTTTGTGCAATTATAAATGCTAAAAACAACTGCTAGCCACTTATAGATACTGTTGTACTCAGTTCCAACATGCTGCAATGAACATCCAAATCAGATACAGTTTATGAGAGAAGTGGGTTTATTTTAAGCTTACAGATCCAGAGGATATTCTATCTATGGTGGAAGAAGCTGGCTTCCATTCATAAATGCAAGCAGAGAGAGACCATCAGCAGATGGGGTGGGGGTGGTAGGGGGAAGCAGCAAGATTAAAACCAGCAGCAAGCAGGACCCCTAGATCTCAAACCTCTCTACATACATTTGGACTAGAATTCAGATCCACCCCTGAACATACCATTAGGCTGGACCTCAGGATCCACCCCAGTGACACCTTCTTTACACATGCAGCTGGAGACCCAAGTTGTAAGCTCTAGTAAAACACCTGAGTCTATGGTGGACATACATTCAAACTACCACAGATACTCATAACTCAGACTTCTCCAGCAATGTTAATCAATCGTGACACTGAGCATCATCTCTGTGGCTGGCCCATAGGACCCCAGAGACAGAAAACAGAGCCTGTGCTTGAGAAAGTCATGGTCAGGAAGTGGGAGGCAGAACCTGAAAGGATCATTCCCACAAAGGAGAAAGGCTTCAAGGGAGGCCTGGGTATAGCTCAGTGGAAAAGTGAATGTTTAGCATGTGCAAGGCCCTGGGTTTGATCCTCAGCAACACACACATGTAATGGGGTCCAATGTCACACAAGCAAGACCATCAACTCACGGAATATGAGACAAAGTTTTATTGGGTAAAAAGAAAGAAAAAGAAGAAAGCTGCCACATCAGGTCTGCATCCCAGAGGTCAGGATCTTGGGATACAGCCCTGAACTGCTGGGAGTGTCAGCTTGTGGTGGTTTGATTCAGGTGTCCTCCATAAGCTTAGGTGTTTGGAATGCTAGGTTCAGCTGATGAAGATTTGGGAATTAACGCCTCCTGGAGGCAGTATATTGTTGGGGGCAGGCATATGGGTGTTATAGCCAGCTCCCCCTTGCTAGTGTTTGACACACTCTCCTGTTGCTATTGTCCACTTTATGTTGGCCAGGGGGTGGTGTCCACCCACTGCTCATGCCATCATTTCCCCTGCCATCATGGAGCTTCCCCATTGAGCCTGTGAGCCAAAATAAACCTTTTCTCCACAAGCTGCTCTTGGTTGGGTGATTTCTACCAGCAATGCAAACCTGATTGCAACAGTAAAGTGGTACCAAGGAGTGGGATTGCTGCTAGGCACCTGACTATGTGGCTTTGGCCTTTTGGAGCTAATTTTCAAGAGGAATGTGGAAGGATTTGAAACCTTGGCCTAAGAGCTGCCTTGCAGTGCTCTAAGTACAGCTTGATGGACTATTCTGGTCAGAGTTGAAAGACCTGAATGCAGTAAGAGCTATGGACTGTGAGGTTTGGCTTATGAGGGTGAGAAAGAGCTTTGCCTGGACTGGGCTAGCAGTTTGTGTGAGGCTTGCTGTTATGCCTGTGTCCTGAGAAGTTGTGCAGGGCTGCTTTGCATAGAAATGACCTGGTGTGATCAGAGGGTTATGGCACAGAAAGAAAAATGTGTGTGTAAACTGTTGCCTATTCAGCTGCAATTGAGAGATTACAACTTCTAAGATTGGGCCAGCTGACCTGAACTGGGGCAAAAAGAAGAATGTAGACTCTTTTGAAGAGGCCTAAGTGCTTAAGGAGTGTCCTGTTCTTCAAAGTCTGCTTTATTCCCCCCAGGATTAACAAATTGATTCCCCACCTGGTATTGTGCAGTATAAGAAATGCAGGAAAGAGAGCCGGGCGTGGTGGCGCACGCCTTTAATCCCAGCACTTGGGAGGCAGAGGTAGGAGGATCGCAGTGAGTTCGAGGCCACCCTGAGACTCCATAGTGAATTCCAGGTCAGCCTGGGCTAGAGTAAGACGCTACCTTGAAAAACCAAAAAGAAAAAGAAAAAGAAAAAAGAAAAAAGAAAAAAGAAAAAAGAAAGAAATGCAGGAAAGAGAGGGTCATTGAGTTTGCAACATGGTCTTGTGTTTTGGAAATGGCCATGGGCAGTGTGACGCAGGTTTGCTGGATGCCTGCATGGAGACCCCATGGGGCCATGAGGATGAACCATGGGTTGCAGTGGAGACCCAGTGGAGATGCCGGGACCACGAGATGGCTGCTAAGGAAAGCTGATGGCCATGGATTAACTTTTCCATGACTGTGAGTAGCCTAGCTGTAGGGGCAGAATTGGAATGCCAGAGACTTGTTGCTGGTTAGAATTATCAGACTTGGAGATTTGTCACTGGCTAGAGTTGTTGGACTTGTAGCTACAGAGTTTGATATTTGCCCTGGTTGTTTTGAATTCTATATTGGCTGAATATTTCTTTGCTATGCCCAATGCCATGTTTTGCAGTGTGAATGCTTATTTCTGTGCCATTATGGGTTTTTGAGGTTATTTTTTGGAACTATGGTTCAGTTAAAAGATCTTGGACTATGGGGACGAATGAACATCATTGAAATTGATAAAAACTTTGGGGACTTTTAAAGTTGGCTAAATGCATTGCATTTTACATCATGTATGGTTATCAGTTTATGGGGGCCAAGGGCAGAATGTGGTGGTTTGATTCAGGTGGCCCCCATAAACTTAGGTGTTCTGAATGCTAGGTTCCCAGCTGATGGAGATTTGGGAATTAAAGCCTCCTGAGGGCAGTGTATTGTTGGGGGCGGGCTTATGGTTTGTGGTGGTTTGAATAGGATAGATGGCCCCCAATATATTCATTTGTTTGTTTGTAGTTTGCATCTGCAGCCACCTGGCTGGAGTCTGTCAGTGCCATTGTGTGGATCTTAAAGGTGTGGTGGTGGGTTTCAGATTTCAATCTAAAGATATGCAAAGTGTGCCTAGCTGGAGTTCCTGAAGTGTGCTCTGGCTTTTGACCTTTAGGCTTGTACTGCTCTCTCTCTCTGCTTGGTCCTGTGAAGGCAGGCCAGTTTCTTCAGCTTTTATGGAACTTCCCCTGGATCTGTAAGCTTCAATAAATCCCTTCCTTCATAACTGTGCCTGGTCTGGAAGTTCATCTCAGTGAACCTGAAGCTGACTGCTACAGAACTTGGTACCGAGGAGTGGGGTGAGATGAACCTTACTATGTGGATGTTGATCTTTTGGAACCTTTGTTTTGGAGGAATAGGCATGGACTTGGTGCTTGCAACTGAAGATGTCTTCTGGAGTGGTAAGCCAAGTTTTATGGACTATTCTGATGAGAGTTTGAGAATGCTAAGTGCAGATAGCATTGAACTTCGAGGTTTGGCTTATGAGCTTTTTAAGGGGAAGGAAAGACTGCAGAGGACTTTGTTGGAACTGGGCTACTGGCATAAGGGCTGGCTGCATCCTGCTGCCCAGGCCCAGAGAGTTTGATCAAGGTTAAATTTGTAATGGACTGATGTGCTTGTCTAGAGATATTGGACTGAGAGATTTAAGATTTTAAGCTGGAAAACCTCAAGCAAGTTAAAATTACAGGCACTGAGACTGGTTTTAGGTTACTGAACCTGCTATTGTCAAACACATTAGCAATCTTAAGGAAGATGTTCCAACTGCTTTACATTAAAACAATGGAAAGGATGCCTGAGGAAAGACTATCTTAGAAATGCAAACTCTTTTGGAAAGAGTTGACTGGAGAAGGAACCTGCTTTTCAAGGCTATGATTTGTTTCATCCCTGAATTAAGAATATGGCTATGTCCTGCACACCTGGTATTGGTTTCAGAAGCATGAAAAATGTATGGAGTGGCTGGGAATTGCACATGCTTCCAGGAGCCGCTGCTGAGATGCAGCATGAGGTAGGGCCTGATGCCCTGATAGGCTGAAAGAGCCTTTGGAAAATGTGAGGAGTGGTCATGAATTGCACATGGTTCCAGGAGCTGCTGCTGAGATGCAGCATGAGGCAGGGCATGATGCCCTGATAGGCTGAAAGAGCCTTTGGAAGATGGACCATGGTTTGCATGAAGACCTGAAGATATTTTGGATATACCAGGACTATGCAAGGGCTACCATCGAGCGCATTGTTGGCCTGGGATGGAAGTGTTCCCCTGCTACTCTGCCCAGCTGGAGGGGCGGAATTGGAAAGTCTGGAGACTGTTAGTCTCTGGGTATATTGAACTTGAACTGCAGAAGTTTGATGTTTGTTTGATGGTGGTTGAGTTTGCATTGTTTTAGTCTCTCCTTGCTGTGCCTTATACCAGTTGAAAATGTTTACTCTGTGCCTTTATATGTTAGAAGTGTTTAACTTGTTTGATTTTACAGGTCTTAATATCTTAAATTGGTCAAGACTGTGGGGACCTTTGAAATTGAACTGAGTACAATTTACAATGTGTGATGTTGATCTATTGGGGGCCAGGGGCGGAATGTGGTGGTTTGAATAGGATAGATGGCCCCCAATATATTCAGTTGTTTGTTTGTAGTTTGCATCTGCAGCCACCTGGCTGGAGTCTGTCAGTGCCATTGTGTGGATCTTAAGGTGTGGTGGTGGGTTTCAGATTTCAATCTAAAGATATGCAAATTGTGCCTAGCTGGAGTTCTGAAGTGTGCTCTGGCTTTTGACCTTTAGGCTTGTACTGCTCTCTCTCTCTGCTTGGTCCTGTGAAGGCAGGCCAGTTTCTTCTGCTTTTATGGAACTTCCCCTGGATCTGTAAGCTTCAATAAATCCCTTCCTCCATAACTGTGCCTGGTCTGGAAGTTCATCTCAGTGAACCTGAAGCTGTCTGATACATGGTTTTTATAGCCAGCTCCTCCTTGCTAGTGTTTGGCACACTCTCCTGTTGCTGTTGTCCACCTGATGTTGGCTAGGGGGTGATGTCCACCCTCTGCTCATGCCATCATTTCCCCCTGCCATCATGGAACTTCCCCTCAAGTCTGTAAGCCAAAATAAACCTCTTTTTTCCCCACAAGCTGCTCCTGGTTGGGTGATTTCTACCAGCAATGCAAACTTGACTACAACATTTTATTTTATTTATTGGAGAAAACCATAAGAAGTTCATTGTCAAAACAGGATGGGAGTTAAAATACAAAGTTAGGGTGAACTGAGGCAAGAAACATTCTATGTTATGTAATCTTATATAAAGGTATTTAGAAACAGAGATACAGGAAGGTACATTGCACAGAGGGGGTCATCCCATTTCTTAGATAACAGAAAACACCTGCATTTTGCAATAAGGCCTGTCATAACGATTCCTGAAACTTCTCCTTTATCTGTCAGGAAGATCAACTTGGGTGGTGGCCTCTGTTATGTGTGCCTAAAAGCAAGGGCTGCACAGGAGGATGTTTGTCCACGTCTATTGTGTCCCTTGACACTCCATTTTTCAACACATATATTTTTTGAGTGAAATGGCAATGAAAATATTAAGAATGATACTGGTGATTCCAACATTCAGTGACACCATATTAGGTGGTACACCATGTATTTTGAATGCTTTGTCCCAAGCTGATGGTAATTTGGGAGGTGGAGCCTTGCTAGAGGTGGTGTGTTGTTGGGGGCATGCTTAGGGGTGTTATAGCCATAAACCTGTCCCCAACTAGGGTTTAGCTCACTTTCTTTCTGCTTTTTCTACCTGCTGTGGCAGAGGTGATGTCCAGCCTCTGCTCATCCCATGCTTTTCCCTGCCATTGTGTGGCTTTCCCTTGAGACTGTAAGCCAAAATAACCCCTTTCCTCACATCAGCTGCTTTTGGTCGAGTGTTTGTCCAGCAATGAGAAGGTAACAGCAGGATAGACCAGGTCTGCTGCAATAACAAACACACCTACAATCTCAGTGATTTAAAACAACCAAGGTGTATTTCTTGCTCATTCTCCTGTGCATTGCAGGCTGGCATGGGAGACCGGGTGCAGATGACTCTGTGAGTGGTTTAAAGACTCAAGCGTGTGAAGCAGCCACCAGCTGAAAAGCTGCAGGTCCTGTTGTCAACAAGACAGGTAGCTTGGGGTGGGTGTGTCTTACTCTTTCAGCTATATAGCCTAGCTAGGAAGGGACACTGAAGCTTAATCTTTTTTTTTTTTTTTTTTTTTTTTTTTTTTTTTGTCCAGGTTCAAGAGTCATATGGTCTAACTTCAAGGGGTATGGGAAGGAAATATAATTCTAGCATGCCTCTTCCAATTGAGGAGCCAGAAATATTTATCAAACTGAATTAATAACTGTCAGAAATACCATCTCAGGTACTATCCAAATGCATTCCATGAACTAGGTTAGTTATTTTGGATACCAAGCACATAAGGCCTTTCCTGAGACACCTGACCAAGTGTAGCTATGGACACAGGATTAGACAACAGTATTGTGTCTATGACATCTTTCTTAACTTGGGTCATTGCACCATGGTAGGTACAAAAAAATGGGTGTTCCCAGGCCTGCCCTGAAGTTAGGGGTGAAGATCCATTTACTCCTACCCAGAAGCCTCTGGCACCATCATGACAGAACTGACTACAGAGAAAGAGAGAGAAAGAAGAAGACAGAGAACAGTGGTGCTGGGTGAAGGGGAACGGGTGTCCCTATTCTATTCTTGCCACTTCGTGGAGTCTTGAAACTCTCCTGATTTTTTATCAGGAAGTACCACCTGCCTTCTGTCCTGCTCTGTGTGTATGTGGCCAGGGATTTCTACCAGTCAGGTGGTAACACGGGCAGTTCTCACCTCTTGGCCCCCTAATGGAAGATTCACTTGTCCAGTCCCAACTAGGCCTGAAAGAGTGCTCAAGTGTGTCACGTGTTGTGGCCTGTCCTCTCTCCACGAAACTGCCTCCACCCAGCCTTCTCCTCCTCATCCTACCAACATTTTCAAACCTGGGAATGTTTTCCCTCTCCTTGGGTCTCAAAAGGTTATTAAAGACCCCGCCTCAACCCCCTGCAGTGACCCTTCTCCCTCAGGGAACTAACCCAGCCCCTTGAGAAAGAAGCAACCACACACCTTCCAGCAAGCAGGATGGGAACCAATACACACAGACTCCATGTCTCTTTCCACGCCACGGGTGAGATCAGGTCTCTTCCATTTCGTGGGTCCCCTCTCTGCCCCACAGCATCTGCTAGGGGTCTGGGCTGCTCAGTGCGCATGTGGGCACTTAACCAAGTGCAGTTGCCCAGTCCAGTATGAGCCATGCATCGATTACCTATTGCCACAACAATGATTTGAAAAAAAATCCCCAAATTCAGTGACTTACAGAACAACTAAGTGCTGATGTCTGCGTAGGTCAAAGAGGAAGATTTAATTCACCATGCTGCATCTGTGCTCAGCTGCCCTGTGGCTAAGTGCTTTGCCAGTCCCAGCTGGGTCCGTCCTGGGACCTTGATGAGAGCCACTTGCTGGCTCTCCTCTGCCCCACGCACCCTGCCATTCTCCAGCAAGTGTTCTCACGGCAGACACAAACTTCCAGGAGAGAGCTCGGAACTGGCATGTGTCATTTCTGCCATATATACTGGCCGAGGTCGCTGGCAAGTTCAAGAGCAATAAATTGCAGTGGTGGGTGGGGAGAGCTGCGAAGTCGCATTGCCCCACGGCACATAAGGAAGAGCAGAGAGCTGGGGCCAATCTCACAACTAATCTACAAAAACAAAAAATGCGCATGCCTTTGTATCCATCCGTTCATGCTGTGTGCAAGCATGGGCTGTGGGCGCTGGATGCACAGAACTAAAGAAACTTTCCTTTAAAAAAAAAAAAAAAGCCGGGCGTGGTGGCGCACGCCTTTAATCCCAGCACTCGGGAGGCAGAGGTAGGAGCATTGCCGTGAGTTCGAGGCCACCCTGAGACTCCATAGTGAATTCCAGGTCAGTCTGGGCTAGAGTGAGACCCTACCTTGAAAAATCGAAAAAAATAAATAAATAAATAAAAATAAAAATAAAATAAAATAAAATAAAAAAGGAAAAATTATCCAGGCATTGTGGTACATGCTTTTAATCCCAGCACTCAGGAGGCAGAAGTAGGAGGATCGCTGTGACTTCAAGGCCAGCCTGGGACTACAGAGTGAGTACCAGGACAGCCTGGCCTAGAATGAAACCATACCTCAAAAATAAAATAAGAAAAAACTTAATGTACAGAAAATATATGCCTATGTATCCATCTGAAAGCATGGGCTAGAGGAGGTAAGTGCATACAAGAACTAAAGTCTGCTTCTCATATTACGGCATTGCTAGTGGTGGGGCGCTCTGTCCCAAGCACCTCTAAGGGGCAGACCACTACTTCTGATAGCAGCACTCACTTCAAAGCCCTATCAGAGCGCCTGGCCAGACCCAGTGCTTAGCACATTTGTAGAAGGAATTACTCTGTGTTAACCTGGACAGCCGGACTGGCTACAGAATTCATGGGTCTCAATGCTAAATGGAAATGCTCAATCCCTTATTTCAAATGTATTAAAAATTCAAGACAACTGTCAGGAGAATGACACAATAAGGTGACTGGCTGGAGAAAATATTTGCTGAAGACATTCTAATAAAGGGCTATCATCCAAAGAACTTTGAAAATTCAGCAATAAAAAGGTGAGTGTGCTAATTTAAAAATGGGCAGGGGCTGGTAGATGCAGTCCAGTGGTAGAGTGTTTGCCTAGCATACACAAGGCCCTGAGGTTGATCTCCAGCACCGCAAGAAGCATAAATAGAGATAAATTGTAAATAGCTATTAAGATGGCCAAAAACCTTAAAGGACACTTCACTAAAGGAGACACACAAATGACAAATAAGGACATAAAGAAATACCCCTCACTATCCTTCATGAAGGAATGCAAGTCAAAACCATCCAAGTGGCCAAAACCCAGGATGCTGACCCAATGCTGGCAAGGACGTGGAGCCACAGGGACTCCCATTCCCTGCTGGAGGGACTGCAGAACAGTACAGTACTTTGAAAGGGAGTTAGAAAGTGTCCTATGAAACTAAACATACTGTAACCGTATCCTATAGTCCAGTGGTCCACTCCTTGTTGTTTACTCAAAGGAGTTGCAAACTTGCATCTACACAAAAACCTGCCTGCGGATGTGTCTAGGAAGTTTGTTCGTGATCGGAAGTCCCCAAGATGACTCTTGCTAGGTGAATGGACAAACCATGGAATTTCGCTCAGCATTAAGCAGAAATAACCCACTGTGAAAGACATAGAAGAAACATCTGTTCCTTAAGTGACAGGAGCCAACCTGAAGTGCTACTCTTGATGTCAGTGACAGGACTCTGGAAAAGGTAAAACTATGGAGCCTGAAAAGTCACCTGTTTAGCAGTGGTTTCGGTTGGACAGTGGTATGAACAGGCGAAACACAGGATTTGGGGGACTGTGAAACTATTCTGGTTGATGCTACAGTAAGGGATACATGTTATTATAAATCTGTCTAAACCCACAGACTGTACAACACCCAAAATGAACCTGAATACAAACTTGGACTTGAGTAATAATGATGTATCAATGCAGGCTTGTCACTTGTAATCTGTATCCCCCTGTGGCGGGAGGCACTGATAATGATGGGGGAGGCTTAGGGCGCACTGGTGACAGGAGGGATAAGAAACTCCTGCTTGCAGTTTCGTCCTGAGCCTAACTACACTGTACACACCCATGTCCAGACATCGACAGCAGAGCATTCACTAGAGAGCCCTTCCCAGTTCACATACTCTTGAGGCCCGCCCTACCTACCAAGCCTCCTCACCGGGCAGACCCCAGCCAAACCACTGGAGCAATTCATTCATTCACCAGGAATGAGTGAAGATGTGGTGGGTTTCTAAGCAACACATGTAAAACAGGAACAGTTTCAAGAGCTCGGGGACACCACAGTGAACAGACCATTCCCTCCTCGTGGAGCTTGTGGTCCAGAGGAAGACAAACACCAAGTAGATAAAATAGTAGATCACTAGCCAGGTGTGGTGGCACACACCTTTAATCCCAGCACTCAGGAGGCAAAGGTAGGAGGATCACCTTGAGTTGACGGCCACCCTGTGAATACCAAGTGAATTCCAGGTCAGCCTGGGCTAGAGTGAGACCCTACCTTGTAAAACCAAACCAAAATAAAGAAATAAACAGCAGATCACTTGTTAGGCAGTGAACAGGGTTATGAAGAAGAAACAGGGGGCTGGAGAGATGGCTCAGAGGTTAAGGCGCTTGCCTGCCAAGCCATGGGACCCAGGTTCGACTCCCCAGGACCCACGTAAGCCAGATGCACAAGGGGGCGCATGCATCTGGAGTTCATTTGCAGTGGCTGGAGGCCCCGGCACGCCCATTCTCTCTCTCTCTCTCTCTCTCTCCCTCTCTATCTGCCTACTTCTGTATCTCTCTCTCTCAAATAAATAAAATAAAAATAAAATATTAAAAAAAAGAAGAAGAAACAGAGTGGAAAGACACCTGCAGTGTGTGCAGGAGTGAAGGGTGGATCAGTGACCAGAGCCAGGAAAAGAAACTTCCCCGAGATGCCTGTAGGACGGGAGGGAGGCAGTGGGACACTCCAGAGAAAGAGCATAGTGAGGGAGAAGGCACTGAGGCAGGAGCCTGACAAGTACGGCTGCAGAGAAGGAATGAGGTCAAGGCGATGGGGTTAGGCTGTTCCAGTGTGGAGGGGAAGCTAGGTTCTCCATGAGAACAGTGATTGGGCCTCACAGCCAGGCTGCTGTGGAGAGGTTAGGTCAAGGCAGGGACGAGTTGGAGATACCTCTCTTGCTGGAATAATGCACCTAACCAACAGCATCTGATGGGAGGAAAGATATTATTATTATTATTATTATTATTATTATTGCTTACAGTCTCAGGAAGCTTCATGCTGGCAGAGAAAAGATGGTACAGCAGAGGTTGAACATCACTTCTGCCACAGCAGGTGGACAACAGCATCAGGACAGTGAGCCAACTACCACTGGCATACTGGGGGCTAATGAGCCTCAAGGTCTGCCCCTAGTGACACACCTCCTCCAGTCAGCCTCCACCTCCCAAATTGCTACCAACTGGGGACCAAGCATTTAGGTCACATGAGCTTATGGGGGAGATGTGATTCAAACCATCATGGGATAAGCCTTGGGGCTCAGTAGCAACAATGAGACTCTCTCCCTCCCACCCCTCCGGGTCTTTTGCAGCCAGGTGTCAAGATGTTGAAAACTGGGGGAACTGTCCCCAGCTAACAGAGCAGAAGACAAGGCCCCCTCACCTTAGGGTGGGCCAAGCCCAAGGCTTTCCCCAGCTGTCCCTGCAGAACTGCACCCTTGTTACCTCTAACAGCCACCTGCGTGACGGTGGGCCCTTGCTAATCTTTCTTCTGTTTTCTAGGATCGCTTCTGGGGCCATCTTCCAAAGAAACCTGTGTGTTCTGATGTACTTCGGATGGAGAGCTTACCCAGATGGTGGCTGACACTGGAAATACTATCAAGCAGTCCAGTGGTGGTGACATTGGGAGGGATTTGCATACCAACAGGATTTGTAGTCTTACAGACTCAATTTGGGGCCTTGCAGATTCAAGGCACCTGCTCCCCAAAACAAGTGCTCAGGCCTGAGTAGGGCACTGTCTGCCTCCTAGAGACCAAGAGAGGCACTGTACCCTGACCACTGGCTCATGTCCTGCCAGGAGGAGGGGCTGGGGCCTGGGGACTTAATGAGGTCCCCGGCAGAAGCACACCCAGCTGAAAATGACAAACGAACAGCATTACAGACTGTTCCCACAATTACTATCAGTTGGCTGTAATATAAATATGCAAATTCCCCGGGCTTGAACTTTAACACCGTCTGTAGAGACCATTCATCTCTTTAAAGTATTAATTTAAGTTGTAAAAGGGCCCATACATCACCGCGTGTCATTTTGAAAACAAATATTAATCAATTTTACCCTCGGAATTGCTAGGGAGGTGGCAGCCCCCACTACTGCGGAGCTAGGAGGCTGCAAGAGAGATTTACATATTCATCCGAGCTTAAGGAAGCTGGCGATAATGCAGGTACATCTGCCTGCCGCTGTGCTGCGGGCCCCAGACTCTTATCAGCCTCCGCTTCTGCCTCCGCCCTGAGGAGGGGGCTGCCACCGCCTCCGGATAACCTTGAGAGGGGACAGCGGGCACAGGCCGCCTCCCAACTTCTCCTTTCCCTGTAAGTCTGGAGTCCCAACTCTCGGAAGAACGACCAGAGTGGGACAGACAGGCCACTTAGCTGTTTCCCTTTCTGCCACCCTTAAGAATAAGCCAACAAGAGGAGTCGCAGGCTCTGGAAAGCTGACTCCAGATGTAGGGGTGGGCTGCACCACAGGTGAGTGCCTTTGGGGGACAGGGAGGGTTTGAGATCATATAGCCCTGACTTTAGAAACTGACCATTGGCATGAGCAGATTCTGCCTTCCATACCTCAGGGGTATTATGAGAAATGAGCCTAGATTGTAAAGGTGTCAACCCATGGTTACTGTCGGGTAGAAATGATCTATACAAAGTCCCTGGCTTTTCATAGACTGGCTATGGAGTAAATACAATGTCATGTTATATTAATATTACATTATATTATTATACAATCCTCAAATACTCTCTCCTCCTCACTAGTCCCTCCTCTCACCTCTCCTGGACATAAGTTCCATCCAAACCCTGCCAACAGACTGTTTCCCTTGCCTGAAAATACACCTCTTTTTTAAGGACAGGACCAGGCCTTGACAAAGCTCCTGGAATGAAGTTCACATTGGGTGAAAGATTAATAATGCCTATTCCACAAACTGAACCAGATGGTCTTCCTCCAGAGAGACGAGATCACCCCCATTCCTCAGAGAGCAACCTTTAGGGTCCTCTGCATCAGGCTTTCCAAAAGGCAATACTGTATCTCACGCCTGCTGTTGGTGAGTGCCCTGGACAGGCCAGCAGAGGGCACAGTGCACCTGGGCAGCTGCAGGAGAGGGGTCTGCTTCCTTCCCGATGCTGGCCCACAGTGGACTATGCACACCCATCAGCATGCACATCTGCAGGTATGCTCGAGCCCACAAAACTGGCTGTGTGCCAGCTGACCTCAACATCACAGCCCGGAACCTGCCTGCCTTCCTCCACCCACCTGCAAACCCGGGCCAGGTCTTCCCTGATGGTCTGTGTGCACAGCTGAAGGGCCCTCCGGGATGGGTAGGCTCACCAGTGAACTCGGTGCAGTACCTCCTGGTATGTGAGATGCCTGCTGCTGCAGATCCTGGCTGGTGAGCAGAGGAAGAGCTCCCCACCCTCCTTCCTGCCAGGGCAAAGAAAAGCCGTCTTCACTTCTAAGCCCGTGCCGGCGCAGGAGCATGCTGTGTGGTGGACGCAGCCGTGAAGGGAATGTGCAAACCACATAAAGTGTGTACACACGTGCGTGTTGAACGGTGTGCATCTCAAACTGCATGGAAGCGTGTTGAAATGTGCACACTGAACCACATGTAAGTTTGTGTGTGGCACATGTATGGTGAGCCATAGGAGATAATTACTGTGTGTTCAGCCACATGTGTGTGGGTACATGTACCAAGTGACATGTGGGTGTGCACATCAATCCCCATGTGTGTGGTACAGATGGGTGGTGCATTACACCTGTATGTAGGAGCACATGTGTGGGCAAAGGTTATGGCGGACCACATATAAGCATTGTATATGTATACATGTGTGGTGAACCTCACAGAAGTGCATGGATACATTATGTGGCCTGTAAGCTTATGTGCAAAAAATGACACCCAGAGAGCTGGATGGATGGCTTAGCGGTTAAGACATTTGCCTGCAAAGCCAAAGAACTCAGGTTCGATTCCCCAGGACCCACGTTAGCCAGATGCATAAGGGGGCACACACATCTGGAGTTCGTTTGCAATGGCTGGAGACCCTGGCACGCCCATTCTCTCTCTCTCTCTCTCTCTCTCTCTCTCTCTCTCTCTCTCTGTCAAATAAGTAAATAAATAAATATTTTTTTAAATGACTCAGATATAACAGGAAATAGTGACCAGAGAGCAAGAAATCTGTTGTCCAAACACAAACACATCTATGTTCAACTTTTCACTTCACCAAGCATTCAGTCCCACAAGTGTTTGTTAAAGCGCTAGTAAGTCTAAGGCATATGCCCAACCAGGAAGCCGAAGGGAGGATTTGGGGGAATGGAGAAGGCAACTACCATTCTCACACAGCCTCCCCACAAACTACGGCAGTAAATAGACTCAAGAGAAGGTAGAGAGGGAAAGGCAAGAAACCCCAAATAGTTCCTTCACATCTGCCTTCCATCAGAAATCAACAGGGTGATTCTGTCACTTACAGAAAAAACAAGAATTTGGAGCACAGGGTAACAGAAGTGAAAATTCCAGAAAGCAGGTGCACTTTTTAAAATAAAGTTAAAAATATGTATTTTTTAAAGGGCTGGAGACATGGCCCAGCAGTTAAGGTACTTGCCTGTAAAGCCTAACGCCCCAGGTTCAGTTACCCAGTACCCACATAAAGCCAGATGCACAAAGTAGCACATGCATCTGGAGTTCATTTGCAGTGGTTGGAGGCCCTGGTGTGCCCATTCTCTCTGTATCGACCTGTCTATTTATCTATCTATCTATCCATCCATCCATCTATCTATCTATCTATCTATCTATCTGCTTGCAAATAAAAATAGATAAAAATATGTTTAACATTTTTATTTATTTGTAAGCAGGATGAGATAGAAGAGAGACAGGAGGAGAGAGAGAGAGAGAGAAAGGCAGAATGGGTGTTCCAGGGCCCCAAGCTGCTGCAAATAGACTCCAGATGTATGTGCCACTTTGTACATTTGGCTTTATATGGGTGCTAGGGAACTGAACCCAAGACATTTGGTTTTATAGGTAAGTGCCCTAACAGCCCCTGGTGCACTTTAAAAAAAAAATCACAAACCTATGTCTAGGAGAACATTAAAGTGAATTGGCCTCTTCTGGAAACACTTATCCTGAGGAACAAGCCATATTTCTCACACAGGCCCAAGATCTTGCCAGCAGTCTGCTCAGCTCTCTGAAGTCACTACCTGTTCAAAAGAACAGCAGAGAGTGGCCTCAGGCAAGCTGCCCACTGTGCTTCCACCCCTCAACTAGAAAACAGGAACAGGGCCATGGCTGGGTTGTGGTCCTGTCCTGAGGATGGAACAGGCATGGAGCAGTCAAGAATGTCCACTGCCATCATAATCGCCACCATCCTAATGAATCAAAGCCTGCAAACATTGCATTTACCAGTGAAATGTGTTTCTTTTCTTTGCTCGGTCCAGTGGCAATACTAAAAATTAAACAGTTGACCAACCAAACAAACAAACAAAAAAGAGTCAGAACTCCAATTTCTCAGTCATCCGGGCCCTGGAGCAGTATCTGGCTGCCCCTGCATAGAGGTGTGGGCCCCCCAGCCTTCCCACCCATCTCTACTGCTGCCTGATCCCAGTGTGAACCTCAGTATGAAAACCTTGCCCTCCTGTTGGTTCCTCTCAGCAAACACATTGGAAACTGAGGTCCAAACAGGGAGGGCCTTACCATAGCAGAGTCGCAGCCACCAACTCCCCCTCTGCCTGGCAGAAAACCCTTCTTTACCCTCTCATACTAAATTCTTTGGGGACACAAGACTAGAGTGAGGCTGAAGTCTCAGCTTCAGTTTTTCAAAGTTCTAAGAGGCCCATCCCCTGCCTTACTCCACATAAAGAGATTTTCAGAGATGGCTGGGGACCTCGGTTTAGGGCAAGGCTGAGGTTTTAACAGGCATGACCACATGTCTGGTGTTTTATGTTTTCATCCCTTCTGCATTTACACATTGGATGTATTACCAATATTAAGGCAAAGTAGATGTCGTTGACAGTCAGTGACGGGCGCTCAGCTGCTGCCGTAAAACCAATGAAGTTATGACAGCAGGCCCGGGAGGAGTCAGAACTGAGTAAAACCTGTCAGGCCGCTGACAAATGATGATAAAGTGACCGCTCGTGCCAGCGCTCGATGGAAATTGACAAGGTGAGCCTCTCCGCCTAATGAACAGATCCAACCCTTGCTCCCGGTGAAATGTTCAGCAATTTTCATCTCAATGAACATCAAAATAAATTTGTTCCCACATTCAGAAAGAGCACAGACACGAGTGCTGGAGCTGTGTTCTTCATAGCAGGTACCCAGCATGCCAAGTGGGGTGTGGTGGTGAAGACACGGGGGGGGGGGGGCGGGGTTCCCCGTGCATGGTATCCCGGATACACCTGCCTGAAAATACCGCCACTGCACACCCCATCTGCTCCCAGAACAAAACCTGAGACTCAGATGGCCCCTACGTCATACAAGCCCCAAACCTCTCAGAGAGCAATTGTCTCTATGACTCTCATTAAATGTGCCTAGCTCTGGATTCTTATAAAGTAATGTCAGTTCCCGAACAATACCAGCCTGCCAGACAAGACACGTTAGAAGAACAAGGCGGGCGGTGTGGGGGTGGGGGGAAAGACATCCCCCCCCACCAGCAACCCTCGGAATACAATGCGCCAGCTGCACATTAATAAATATGTAATGTTTGATTAGAAATATGTATAGTATCTTTCCCTCCCCAAATGCCGGCTGGCCCTCAGGCGGAAGACAGGATCTGGCCCACACTGACGGGTTTCTTTCGCTTGCTTTGAAAATACAAACTCAAATGTTTTCCTGTCCCAGCTGTTTTCCCATTGTTGCTGTTTATCAGCTTGAAGGATGAACAGTGGAATAAAAAAACACGCTCGCATTGCAAATGTGCCAGTCAGTCACGCCATTGTTCAAAGAAGAAAGCTTAATTGTCTGTGCTGGCAAACTTCTTTTTGGGGAATGTCCAGGTTTTAAGAACAGCTATTCAGCTGTGCATTTGTTTAATGCATGCAGAGAAAAGCATATAAAACCACACGTTTTTCTGGGGGAAAAAATTAAATAAGGGAAAAAGAGGAATTTGGGGGGAATGAGCCATGTATTTGAGTTCTCTAACTTGGCCCCTACCAGACATCGGTTTTTATGGCCTCTGCTGGAGTGTCCACTTTCTACTGGGACACTCGGAAGCATCCCGCCCATGGAGAGCTGGGTGTGGGCAATCAGCACCGGCTCTGCAGCACAACACTGCTTTCCCTGCAATTGCACGACTTCTGGCTGAACAGCCCCTGCATGCTGCCAAGGATGCACGGATGCACGGACTCAGCCAGCAATGCCTGGGGACTTACCTGGAAAGTTGTTCCACGAGTTCTGTTCTGGCAAACAAAAGTTCCTGTGGGTAATGCTTCGTATGCCCAAAGTGGACTGTTCACCTGCCGAGATGGGAGCCCAGGGCCAAACTTGGGCACCCCTACCAACTCCCATTTAACTTCAGGGTTAAGCGGAGTGTGTGGTTGTCAGGCTTACCTGTGGGGTGAAGCCATCCATTACCCACAGGAAAGAAAATGCCAGGCATGCAACTGACAAGGGACGTGGCCTTATGCTTGGGTGGAATGCACTCAGCGTACCCTACCAGGTTACCTGACACTGAGAGGGGTCCATAGGGAAGCTGGACACCTGGGGACAGGAGAGTGGTTTGTAAGAGCAGTAGGAAGACCCCTTCTCCCTTCCAGACTCACATGTCTGAGAAACGGCCCTAACATATAGATGACTGCTTTCCAATCCTTGTTTGTGAGAGGAAGCAAGAAACACAGGGGCTAAGGAAACGCCAGGGCTCTGGGTGGAAGGGTCCCAAAGTGACAGAAGAGGCAGATTCCCAGTCTACACAAAGGGAGACAATATTCCTATGCCAGTCTCTTACTGTCCAGGTTTCACCTGTAGTGCTTTTTCTAGAAAAGAGTGAAAAAAAGGCCAGAGCAGAACAATGTATCCCCAAGTGTTCAGCATTCTCCTGTTCCTGAGCCATTCACTGTGGACTACCTCATAGCACCTGCCCTCAAGGCCAATGTCATCACTGCCTCTGCCCAGCAGAGAATAACAGCACTAGGTACCAAGGTTTCTATAGCATCTACTGCTGCCAAGCGATGGCAGGCAGGCTCCATCAACCCACAAGTTCTGGTCCTCTTTAACCATGTGAAGAGAACCCCAGGTGGAAAAGGTTAACCAGTGTCTTCCTGTGTTTCTCCAGCTTCTAAACAACCCCTCCCAGGTGTAGTCAGGTGTGGTGGAGGCAGCCTGTGAGAGCTGGCTCCAGGGGGAGCGCAGAGCCCACTTCCCAGCCTCCTCTCCTCCTGGTCACAGTGGAGACCTTAAGCCCTATCCCTCCAGGACCACTAGCCCCTCATCTCTTCCTGTTTCCTCACCAAGAATACCTGTAAAGGTTAATTCCAGGGGCTGGATTGAGGGGTGGGGGGCGGGAGACATTTCCAGAGGAGGTTAGCTTGGGAGTCTGGGTGGGCTACGTGGGGAGAATCCACCCTCAGCACCGAGGCGTCATCCAGTTGTGGAAGGGTGCGGAGAACATGCACACCAGAAATGATGGTCTGTTCAAGAGCTGAGACAGGCTCTTCTGCTGCCTAGACAACAGGACTCTGGACCCCCTGGCCTTAGGACTCCAAGACACAGCATCTCCTCTGTCCTCACCCTGGTTCTCAGCCTTTCAGAGAGAAACACTGAGTGTGACACTGAGGGTCACACAGTTGGCCTCCCTGTTCCCAGGCATCCGATGTGGACTGGGCCACACGGCTGCTGTCTCTGGGTCTCCAGCCTGCAGAGAGTTGCCATAATATTTCTCAGCTGTCGTAACCACATTCATCACTTCTATGAATCCTCTCTCATCAGTCTGTATGCTGTGTCCTCCTGGTTGTGCCTCCAGAGAACCCAGATTGACCTGACACAGAAGGAGCACATGGGAGCATGGCTGATTTTCTCCCACCAAACCACCTAGACCTGTGTCCATCCTTGACCTGTTCTGCCTGTCTTCAGCTAGCCACACCTCCCAGCCTTGGGCCCCTCCTCTCAGGCTCCCCAAGGCATGAACATGCAAACTGACTGGGTCAAGAGAACAACCCAAGCATGCCCAACTATTTGTCCTGCCCTAGATCCCTCCAAAGAAACACTACTATTCAAGAAGGATATGTGGACAGATAACCACACTGAGTAAACAAGAACCTACCTGTCCATAGTTCTTGGAAGATGGGAATCACACAGGGTTGTGTTGGCAGAGCAGGAGGAAGTCAGAGTCAAACCCCCACAGCCAGGGCTACGGAGGAAAGAGAAGATCAAGTAGCCTTTTGCTTGGAGTAAACAAACACAACCAGTAGTGGGTAGACGGATAGGCAGGGAAATTAGGAAAATAACCATGTGCAATTCGGTTTTCACTGGAACCAATGGAGCTGACACCTGCCCCTTGCACCCAAATAGGAGGCTGTGACAGCATTAAACCCCAGGCCAACCCCCAAGCCTTGCACTGCAGAAAGTGGATCTACTTCTGTGGCCAATTTTCCCCATTGGCTCACCACAGAAGAAGCACAGTCATCTCCACTCAGGAGCAAGAAAGTGATAAAAAAAACATTTCTTTTCATCCTGGGTAAAGAATCTTATCATAATGTAAGTATAACCCCAGAAAGCCTCCAGGCTACTCACAATGAAAACAGAAAAATACATAAAATACCTAGGAATAAACCTACTGAGAAATGTTCAGGACGTCTGTGAAGAAAACTATAAAACTTTACTGAAGGACATAAAAGAAGACCCAAATAAATGGAAAGGCATACCCACAGACCTGGATAGAAACACTCTATATTGTAAAGATGTCAAATACCCTCAAATTAAGCAATAAATTCAGGACCATCCCAGCCACCATCCCTTCAGGATTTTTTATGGAACTGGACAAGCTGATGCTAAAATTCACTTGAAGTAAAAAAAAAAAAAAAAATGCAAGAGAATAGCCTAGAAAAAATTTTAAAAAGAAAAACAATTTTGGGGGGACCTGTCATATTAAAATAGAACACAAAGGGTTTAAAAGAGAATGAAGCTAACAGTTGGGCAAAGAAACGGAAGAAGCTGAAGGAAATAGCAGGTATGGAAGCAGAGATGCTGAAGAAAGGTGAGGGAGGGAATGAAAGATGGAGCTCTCAGCCCCTGAGACTAGACGTGTAGGTCTCCACTCAGAAAATCAGATCTGGGCTGGAGAGATGGCTTAGCAGTTAAGGCACTTGCCTGCAAAGCCTAAGGACCCATGTTCAACTTTCCAGGTCCCATATAAGCCAGACGCACAAAGATGAGGCAAGCACAAGATAGCACATGCCCACTAGGTGGTGCAAGCAGTAGCTGAGGCCCTGGCACACCAATTCTCCATCTCTCTCTAAAATAAAATAAAAAAGAAAAAGGAAAAGGAAATCATGTCCATCCCTCACACCATATCTACCAAATTCATTAAGAAGTGAAAGACAAATCTGTTAAGGTATTAAAAGATCATGTGGGGCTGGAAAGATGGCTTAGTGGTTAAGGCGCATGCCTGCAAAGCCTAAGGACCCAGGTTCAATTCTCCAGGTCCCACATAAGCCAGATACACATGGTGGTGCATGCGTCTGGAGTTCATTTGCAGTGGCTAGAGCATGTGAACTTGAATGATATGATTTTGAAATCATGTAAAATAAAATTTAAAAAAGCAACTCATCAATTTTCTAAAAATAAATATTGTGTTTATTTATTTGCAAGGAGGAGAGAGAGAGGGGAGGGAGGGAAGGAAAGAGCGAAAGAGGGAGGGGAGAGGGAGAGAGAAAACAGGCACACCATAGCCTCTAGCCACTGCAAATGAACTCCAGATGCATGTGCCACCTTGTGCATCTGGATTTACTGGGGACTCAAACCTGAGTCCTTTGGCTTTGCAGGCAAGCACCTTAACCGTTGAGCAATATTTCCAGCCTAAGTTTTTTTTTTTTTCAGTTTTCTTTAGTTATTTTTCATTTTAAAACAAAATAGGTTGGCCAACTAAAACTGAACTTATATTGTGCAACATAGTGACACCTCCTTAGCTGGTAATAAAGGACCCAGTGTTCATTATCATCACAATGTGACTCAGTTGTTCTTCCTCGTTCACACTTCCTACTTACATTTGGTGACTAGTGCATATCATCCTTAACAGTAACTGATGTTGTGATTTGTAAGATGTTTTAATAATAAAATTCAAGCACTTCTTTTTCTTTTGGATGAGTCAGGGGCTCCAGCCACTGTAAACTAACTCCAGATGCATGCACCACCATGTGCATCTGACTTATGTGGCTTCTGGGGAATCGAACCTGGCCCTTTAGGCTTCACAGGAAAGTGCCTTAACTGCTAAGCCATCTCTCCAACCACCAAGCACTTTTTAAAGGAGAGTAGTCGTGCTTCAGTTCATGTTAAAGCACATTCCTCTACCTACAGAAACCTCTAAAGATCAGGTAACTTGGGTCTAGAGAATAGAGGGAATACAAATACTAGGAAGAGCAAAGACTAGCATAAGCACTGGTGCTTTCAGAGTATATACTCTATAAAGTATCAGAAATGTCACTGAAGGGGGCCGGAGAGATGGTTCAGTGGTTAAAGGTGCTTTCTTGCAAAGTATGACAGTCTGAGTTTGATTCCCCAGTACCCATATAATGTCAGATGCACAAAGTGGCTCGTGCATCTGGAGTTCATCTACAGTGCCTAGAAGCCCTGATGCAACCAAACTCTCTCTCTCTCTCTCTCTCTCTCTCTCTCTCTCTCTCTCTCTCTCTCTCAATCTCTCTCGCTCTCTGTGTGTGTCTCTTTCTCTCCCTGCCCCCAATGAATAAATAAGAAACTATTTGTCTTTAAAAGAAAAGAAATATTACTGAAAAAAAAAAAAAAGCCTGCACTAACAGTAGAGATGTGTGTACCAAGAACAAAGATCTGTCACCTACTAGCTCCCGGAGAAAGTAATTGGATTCATGACAGCTTCAGATTATACCGGTCTTTAGTGTACACTTGCTCCCCTCCCAGATCCCCTGCCTGGGCCCCAGCTATGTGAGCGAGGCAGTTTACAACTCCGCCAGTACAGCAAGAACAGCCCACAGCCAATGACTGACTGACTGATCGAGGGATATAAAAGAGCCTGGTGTCATGAGGGACACCTATAGGGATTTATGTTTCAGAATTCCCTCCCACCAACATGGTCCAGACTCTGACAGGGCATTGCTTGAGGTTATCCTCCATACTGTACACTCTCCTCTCTTATTCTACTTAATTCCTCCCCTTATTAGGTCTGTTTCTGAAGAAAACTTCTTTGATCTTCCAAATCCTTGTCTCAGGCTCTGCTTCTAGGGAACTTGAGCAAATGTAGTTGAAAGGGGAGTGGCCCTAGGAAATAGATAGCCTGGTGGGACTCTGAAGTGGACAGCTGGATAAAAGCGGAGACTGGTGATGGTATCGTGCGATCGTGTCACAGCTGCTGAGTCTTCCACGTGGGTCATGGCTGGCGCATGGGTACAGGTGGGAGGGGTGTACTTTTCTTTGCAAGAGTGTTGATGCTTCAAAGTCATGGGGGGGAAGGTTTATAAGTGAATGTCCATTTATAAACACCAGGAATGCCCTAAAATGGGGGAAAGGTAGGCTCAGGGCAGCTAGCCATGAAGAAGCAAAGCACACACATCCAAGAACCCTGTGATGGCCAGTTGTGGTGGCGCACGCCGGTAGGATATTGCTGAAGAGGTGGAGGCAGGAGGATCAGAACCCTGTGATGGTTAATGTTCACCATAGTCTTGATGGAATTGAGAAGCGCGTGGGAGATTCGTAAAGCACACCTCTGCATGTGTCTGTGAGAGGGCTTCCAGAGACAAATCCACTGATGGGTTCCAAATAGACTATTGGGAGGAGGTCGAGATGTAGAATGGGGAGCCTAGTTGCAGGAAGAAGGTCACTGACGCTATATCCGGCCCTGGCCTGATTCTACGACTACTGCACTCTACTTCCTGTCTGCCATAAGGTGAGTGGCTTCTTTCACGGGCTCCTCTGCCATGATACTGTGCCCACGAAACCTTGGGCCCAGAAACATGGAGCTGCTGTGACTGGCTGAAAACTCTGAAACCATGAGCTCAAATAAACAATTCCCACCTTCAAGCTGTTTTTAAACTTTTTAATGATACCTTTTGTATGTGCATGTAAGGTACTTTGATCATAGTCCCCTCCCATTGCATGCTCTTGGGCTGAGCTGCCTCAGCAGTTAAAGGTTCTTGTTTCCATTATCTTCCACTGATGCCCTTGTTATTTTCAACTATTCTGTCTTCTACATTGATGTCTTCCCCCACACTTCCTCTGCTGTCAGTGACATAATGTTAATTGGGTCTATGAGAAAAAAAAAAAAGGCCAGTCTTCTGCATGTCATGGCAATATGAGCAGGAAGCTAGAGATATAAGGGCATTTACGTTTCTAAGGGTCCAGCGATGTGAGGAAGTGGAACACCTCTCTGAAAGAAAGGACATATTATTATACTATACAATTCCTGCCACAAGAAAGAAGTCTAGTGCTTGATAGACCTGACTGGACTTGGAAGACACATAGGAACACTCTTGGGAACCTGCTCTTGCCCTTGCAGTGGGCTGTGTGAACGATGCTAGTCCTGGGAGGCTCCAGGCAAGGAGGGGCTCTGCAGCAGATGCAGGCTGTGCCGCGGATATACAGCACAGCTTGTGACTCAGGAGGCCCCATCGTACTGACAGTAGAAAAGGAAGGTCTTTATTGTTTCACCTTCTACTCTGAGAAACAAGAAAAAAGACAGTAAATAAGTAAAGTAAAAGAAATGGCATAATAAAGATTAGGGCAAATAAAACCCAATTAAATAGAAAAATAATAGAAGAAAATCAATGAAACAAAAATCACATTCTGTAGCCAGGCATGATGGCACACGCCTTTTACCCCAGCACTTGGGAGGCATAGGTAGGAGGATCACCGTGAATTTGAGGCCACCCTGAGACTACATAGTTCATTCCAGGTCAACCTGAGCTAGAGCAAGACCCTACCTCAAAAAAAGAAAAAGAAAAAATATCTGGGTTGTGGTAGAGCTCAGTGATAAAGCATTTGCCTAGCATGTGCCTGGCACTACACATAAAAAATAAACAAAACTAGGCTGGAGAGATGGCTTAGCAGTTAAGGCGTTTGCCTACAAAGCCAAAGGGCCCAGGTTTGATTCCCCAGGACCCACGTTAGCCAGATGCACGAGGGGGGGCATGCGTCTGGAGTTCGTTTGCAGTGGCTGGAGGCCCTGGTGCAGCCATTCTCTCTCTCTCTCCCTTTCTCTGTCAAATAAATAAATTAATTAAAATAAAATATTTTAAAAAATAGACAAAGCTACCACAAGAAAGAAAAATTATACAGCACTGTCTCTTATGAATATAGGCTCAAAACGCCTTCACTAAATATGTACATCAATACCCATGCATGCATGCACACCACACACACATACACATGGAGATCCAGAAAGGGCAGACAATGTGCACTAGAATCAACTGGGGGACATTTGATAACAGCTATTAGAAGAGGTGAATGGCAGTTGCAAATCTCTAGCCTAATAGCAGAGTAAAATAGGAAAATTTAAATAGCAGAACAAAAACTCCAGACTCTGTCCTGCTCCCAGTGAGGGGTGACAGGAGCTACACTTAAGACAGAGGACATCAGAAGATTGGTGCTGGACTCTCAGTGACATTTTAAGGAAAAAAATAAAGAGGGAAGAAAGGAGAGAGGAGCTGCCTGTGGCAGCAACGCAGCCACCAGGAAAATCCTCTCCTCTCAGCACCTAACCAGAGCAACTGCAAGATTCCATTTTAAAATCTTTTTTTAAAGGATTTTTATTTATCTATTTGCAAGGGGATGGAAGGAGAAAGAGAATAAAATGGACATGCCAGGGCCTCTTGCCAGTGCAAATGAAGTCCAAATGCATGTACCACTTTGTTCATCTGGCTATACTTGGGCACTGGGGGATTGAACCCAGGCCATCGTTCTTTGCAAGCAAGTGCCTTAACCACTAAGTAATCTCTCCAGCCTGCAAGATGCCATTGTAAAAAAAAGACCCCTGTGAAATAGCCCCAGGTTCTGTGTCACCCACTCTCAGGAAACTCAGAGCAAGGGTCACAGAACTGTATGCTGAAACTTGACCACAGAATACCTCTAAGCAATGAAGACGCAGAACCACACAGTACTCAGCAATGTGGAAAACCAGTTGGAGTCAAGTCTTCAGAAGAACAGTGACTCAGGTTCCACAGATCAAGCCAGACCTAGACTTCAGGAAAGACCATCCAGGGGTAGCGAACATTTACAACCTGACTCATGAAGACAGGACCAGTATCAGTGATCCAGACTCAAATGACTACCCAGGGTTGAAAACAGCATTCACATTAGGACTTCTGGAGGAGCTCCCAGAGATGGGAGCAGCATCTATAACCTGAGTCATGAAGGACTACCCACAGATGGGACCACCACCTAAGACCCCACCTCAACCTTACAAAGGATATAACAGTGGCAAGAACAGAATTCACATCTAGACTCCTGAAGGACCACCCAAAAGTCTGGCCAGCCTCTGGAACCTACCCTGACAGGACCAGAATCTGTGATCTAACCACACAGAGGTATGGCAGGCATCTTGTAGCTGGAGAAGAAGCACAGAGTCAAGGCTGCTACCAGCAATTGGGTGATACTATGTTCAGATTGTATACCCTATCCAGCTCTCTTCCCTCTATACTCATTCCTTCTTAATGTCATACCCAATGCCAGTTTAGCAACTCTGTCCTACTATCCTACTCTGTGATCTCTCTCTGTGTCTCTCTGTCTCTCTTTTTTTCTCTTTTGTCTCCATTCTTTCACTTTTCATCTTCTATTACACAAGCTTTACCAAAGAAGTTATCTTTAGCCAAAACTGCCTCGTCCCCATCCATATAGTTCCCCCTTACTATTTACTCTTTCCTCCCCTACTTTTTCTCTATTGACCCAATACAAATCACAAGTCTGACTCTTCCTTTTCCTTTCCATTCATACCCACAGTAGCTAATATATTACACACTGAACTATCAGTGTTACTTTCCTCCTTAAAATGATTCGAGTTTTAGAGGTGATCATATTGAATTATTATTATATGTTCCTAGACGGCCTGACAGCTGAATAAAATAGGAAGTCGATACAATATATGGAAAACTTAATTCAACAAAGAGCTAGAAATACTGGAGGTGGGGGAATGAACTGAAATACTTGGAATGAAAAGTCCAGTAAATTAAATAAAAAGCTCAATGGAAAGCCCCACCTCTAAAATGGGTTGTGGAAAAAACAAACTACCAGGACTTGAAGACAAGATGGAGGGATTAGAATAGTCAGTCAATGACAATGACAAACTAATATATATATATATATATATATATAACATTCAGGGCTGTCAAGATGGCTTATCAGTTAAGGTACTTGCCTGCAAAGCCTAAGGACCCAGGTTCGATTCTCCAGGTTCCACATAAGCCCAATGCACATGGTGGCACTTGCATCTGGAGTTCATTTGCAGTGGCTAGAGGCCCTGGTGTGCCCAATCTCCCCAATCTCACACACACACTCTCTCTCTCTCTTTCTCTAACTCTCTCTCTCTCTCTCTCTCTCTAATAAATAAATAAAAATAAATCTTAAAAAAAATTCAAAGTCGGGCGTGGTGGTGCATGCCTTTAATCCCAGTACTCAGGAGGCAGAGGTATGAGGATCACCATGAGTTCAAGGCCACCCTGAGACTACATAGTGAATTCCAGGTCAGCCTGGGCCAGAGTGAGGCCCTACCTTGAAAAAAAATTCAGGATATATGGGACACTATGAAAATACCAAATATACAAAGAATACACATAGAAGAAGGAGAATTTAATGCTAAAGGCATGAAAATATTTTCAATAAAATTATAGCAGAAGATTTCCCAAATCTAGTGAAAGAGATACCCATCCAGGTAGAGAAGGCATTTAGAACAACACACACAGAAGACCTGAGAATAACCTCTCCACATCATACTATTCTCAAAGCACTAAACACACAGAACAACAACAAAAAATAAATAAAAGTACATTGAAAGCTACAAGAGAAACGCCAAGTCACATATAAAGGCAAGCCCATCAAAATAACAGTGGACTTCTCAGGACTTCTCAACAGAAACTTTAAAAGTCAAAAGGGTTTAGTCCTGAAAGTAATCTACCAATCCAGACTACTATACCCAGCAAAACTCTCATAATTAAAGTCAAAAGAAAACTGTCCATGATAAAAACAGGCTGTGAGAATTCACGTCCACTAAACCAGGAGAATACTGAAAGGAAGCCTTTAGTCCAAGAGAATGATGAAGACATCTGTAAGAGCACAAAGAAGAACAAACTTCACTAGAATGCAGGTAACAAGAAAGGAGTAGGAAAATTCTAAACACTATAAAATCAACAAAATAATAGGAGTTAATACACATCATTCAGTAATAACTCTAAATATTAATTACCTACATTCCCCAGTAAAAACACAGGCTAGCAGATTGTATTAAATAACAGGATCCCGAGCCAAGCATGGTGGCACACGCCTTTAATCCCAGCACTTGGGAGCCAGAGGTAGGAGGATCGCTGTGAGTTTGAGGCCACCCTGAGACTCCATAGTGAATTCCAGGTCAGCCTGGGCCAGAGTGAGATCCTATCTTGAAAAACCAAAAAAGAGAGAGAGGGAGTGAGAAAGAAAGAAAACAGGATCCCTCGAACTACTGCCATCAAGATACAAACCTAACCATCAAAGACAGATATAACCTTAGGGCAAAAGGGTGGAGAAAAATAAAAAAGGATTCCCAGCAAATGGAACCAGGAAACAAATAAGTATTGCTGTTTTTATCTTACAAAATAGATTTCAACTCAAAACTAAAAGAGATAAAGATTAATACTGATTAAGGGAGCAATCCATCAAGAAGACATTGAAATTTTAAACATATATGCATTGAACATGAGTACATCCAATTTCATGAAACAAATGCAACTGGATGTTACAACACAGGTTAACCCCAACACAGCACTGGTGGGTGACTTCAGTTCCCTCCCCTCACCATTGGACAGACCATTACCCTCCTTCCAGACAGAACCATCTCAGTAAACTGAAATCACAGATGAAATGGACCTAACTGACATCCTCAGAACACTCCATCCAAACACTGAAGGACACATGTTCATTTCAGCAGCCATGGGCCTTTCTCTAAAGCAGATTATATAAGCAGACACAAAACAAGTCCTAACAAACAGGAAAACTGAACTACTGTCTTGTTTCTATCTAACCACAATGGAATAAAACTGGAAATCAACATCAAGAGACATATAGATGATACACACTCAATGAGATTGAACAACACACTGAATGATGAATAGCCCACTGAAGAAATCAAGAAGGAAATAAAAAATATTCCTAGACTCAAATAAAAATGAAACATTATCACAAGAATAACTATGGGATACAATGAAAAAAAGTCCTAAGAAAGAAGTTTATGCCTATAAGTACCTACATTAAAAAATCAGAGAGAGGTCTGGAGAGATGGTTTAGTGGTTAAATCACTTTCTTGCATACCCTAAAGAACCAGGTTCAACTCCCCAGTACTTATGTAAGCCAGATGCACAAGGTGGCACATATATCTAGAGTTCATTTGCAGTGACTAGAGGCCCTAGCAACCTCTCTCCCTCTAACTGCCTCTCTCTCTCAAATAAATAAATAAAATAGTAATTTTTTTTTTTGTTAAATCAGAGAGCTATCTAAGAAACACCTTAACACAATGCACCTTAGGAACTTGGGAAAATAAGAACAAGCCAACACAAAATTTAGTAGCTGAAAAGGAATAATTAAGATTAGGGCAGAAACTAATAAAGTAAAAATAAAAATAAAAAGAATCAATGATGGGCTGAAGAAATGGCTTAGCAGTTAAGGTGCTTACCTGCAAAGCCAAAGAACCTAGGTTCAGTTCTCCAGGACCCATGTAAGCCAGATGCACAAGGTGGCACATGCATCTGGAGTTCATTTGCAGTGGCTAGAGGCCCTATCATGCCCAAATTCTCTCTCTCTCTCTCTCTCTCTCTCTCTCTCTCCCTCTCTTTCTTTAATAAATAAATAAATATTTTTAAAAAGAATCAATGAACCAAAGAGTTAGCTTTTTGAAAAGATACAGTAAACCTAAAAACCCAGAGCCAAACTATCCAAAAAGCAGAGAAGACCCAAATTAATAAAATTAGAGACAAAAATTAGAAATAAGGGACTTCCGGCCAAGATGGCGACCGCCTAGCTGTGCTGCAAATCCCAGGGAAAGAAAGGCAAGATATTAAGGGTTCATTGGGGCTTTAAGGGGAGAGAAATTTCCAATAGATTGTCAGTGGGAGGGCACAGAGGCAGGGGAAACAGGGAATCACGGATCCCCTCGCGGGTGGGTAGCCCACCCCTCCCCCCAAATAACCGCTGTGTCCACAGCACCGGCGCCCACCGCTGCTGCCACCGCACGCTGATCGATCCCTGCGTGCGGAAGCTTAGACTGCTCTGCACACTCGTCCACTTGCCCACTTACTGAGCGAGCCCAGTCCCACAGCAACTGCCACGCAAGCTCAGACTGTGTCTCTCGCTTGTGCCAGCTCAGGTGCCATCCCCTACCTGTCTGCCGCGCTGGCCGTCCGCCATTGTCCTGTGGCGGGGGAGCACAGACTGCTTCCGGGTCCCAGTGTTCCCAGCCAGAGTTCCGGCTGCTTCAGTGCTTGGTGCCTCAGTGCCACTCCTAGCTCAAATGCAGGCAGCTTTGGCACATTACCGCTTGAGAACTCAGGCAACTTTGGCGCCCCTGCCAGGCGCCAAAATATGATAGGCGGCTTTGGCAAGTGAGAGCCAAAGCCCAGGCTGCTTGGCAACTGCCCCAGGCTGCCTCAGATTCCCATTGTGCTTGAGCCCAGGCTGATACGTCCACCTACGTGCCCATACACTGTCATGGGCAGACCACAGTGCAAAAGAAATAACATGAAAAATCAAATGCAAGAAAATCCAGTTAGATCACCCAATCCTACAATGAATACATCTAACCAAAACATAGAAGAACCATTAGGATCAGAACACCAAATTGAAGCTATGAACAATGCAACCCTGACCAACCTACTGGTAGAACTTGCAGGAAAGCAACAAAGGACTGATAATCGTGTGGATGTTGCCATCACTAAACTAGAACTAACAGATAAGAAATTGGAAGGAGTTCAAAGAGAGTTAAGAGATTTGAGGGAGAGTGAAAAAAAAAAAAGAAGACATTAAAAATCAGCTGGCCATGCTAAATGAAGACATAAAGAAATGCAAGGATGAATTCCAAGAATCATCAATAAAATCATAAAATGATGTGAAAAGGGAGCTTGACAGAGGGATGGAAATGATACATAGAAAAGTAGTAGAAAATGCAAACTTAATTGAACAAGTCCAAAACTCTCTAGAAGCTCTCAAGAATAGAGTCAGCCAAGTGGAGGATAGAAACTCTGATCTGGAAGACAAGATGGAAGAAACAGATAGAGAGTTCAAAAATTTCAGTAAGTTCAAAAGTTCCTGTGAACAGAACATGAGGGAATTGTGGGATACAATTAAACGTCCTAATATCAGGATCATTGGAATACCAGAAGAAGAAATTCAGACCAAAGGCATGGAGAACTTATTTAACAAAATAATTGAAGAAAACTTCCCCAGTCTCTTAAAAGAAAGGCCCATCAAGATACAAGAAGCCAAAAGAACTCCAAACAGACTGGACCAAAGGAGAAACTCTCCAAGACATATTGTCATTAAGACTCTAAACATTGACACAAAGAGAAAATCCTAAAAGCAGCTAGGGAAAAACAGCACACCACTTTCAAAGGTAACCCCATCAGATTTACTTCAGACTTCTCAGTGGAAACCCTGAAAGCTAGAAGGGCCTCGAATGAAACACTGCAAAGTCTAAGAACCTGTGGCTTCCAACCCAAACTACTCTATCCAGCAAAAGTATCTCTCATAATAGATGGTGAAAGAAAAACATTCCACGACAAAATTCAGCTTTACAATTATATGAACACAAAACCAAACCTACAGAGAGTATTTCAGGAAATTCTCCACAGAGAAGAAACAAATAATCAAACTCAATTGCCTAAAAGAAGCAGATCACAACAACCAAACTCAGAGTAGACACAAAAAACTTCAAAGTCCATGAAAACACCAATCCACATTTACCATCACAATATGGCAGGGATCAAATCAAATCTCACAGTCATTACCCTAAATATTAATGGCCTTCATTCACCCATCAAGAGACACAAGCTAACAGGATGGATCAAAAAATTAGACCCCTCAATCTGTTGCCTTCAAGAAACCCACCTCACCACTAAAGGCAGACACCTCCTCAGGGTGAAAGGGTGGAAAACAATATTCCAAGCAAATGGGAGTAAGAAACAAACAGGCGTTGCTATATTAATATCGGATAAAATAGACTTCAAACCAAAAATAATCAAAAAAGACAAAGAAGGCCACTTCCTACTTATCAAGGGAACGATCCATCAAGAGGATATTACAATCATAAATCTGTATGCACCAAACACAGGGGCACCACAGTTCATAAAACAAAACCTACTTGACAATAAAACAGAAATAACCACCAACACCATCATAGCTGGGGACTTCAATACACCATTATCAGTAATAGACAGATCATCCAAACAGAAACTCAAAACCTTCAAACCACAGGCTAGAGAGATTTGCTCAACCATGTTTGTAGAGGCTCAATTTGTAATAGCTAAGAGCTGGAATCAACCCAGATGTCCATCACTAGAAGAATGGATAACTAAGATGTGGTATATCTACACAATGGAATTCTATACAGCAGTAAGAAAAGATGACACAATGAAATTTGAGGAAAAATGGTGGAACCTGGAACAGATCATTCTCAGTGAACTTACCCAACACAGAAAAAAAATCGCCACATAGTCTCACTCATCTGCAGCACCTAACCTGAATCTACCCAAGATACCTTACATATCCAGCAAGCATCTGATGGACTAGACACCAGGATGGAAGGGGAGGGAGGGGAGGGCATCAAAGGGGTGGGAAACACAAATGTAGACCCAAACGGCAATGGTACAATAAAATTCTACTTACTAAAAGACAGACCAAATGGCTGATCCTTCACCAGGCCCATACAGGGAACACCTGAACCACAAGACACTGGAGAGGGTAGGATCAAGACTAACCTTAATCTTCTACATCTTCCCTCCCTCCCTCTCCCTCTCTCTCTCTCTTCTCTCTAACTCTTGTATATTAGTTATCTTTTTCCTCATTTTCTTAGTGGGCACTGACCTGTAACTCCCAGTACCAGCATGGGGCTATCATCCACAATGAGCTTTTGATCAGAGAGACCTACAAGGTTTCCTAAAGGACAGACATATTTCTGTCAGAGTACTTGATGACCCACCAAAGGTTAGTGGTAAGACCCTACTGCTGAAGACACCTTATGTGGTTGACATGCAAAATAGAATGGCATGGCTGGAAGCTGGAAGAGAGTCAGTCCCCAGACAGTCAGCTCATCTAGTGCCAGAAGGTGCTCCATGGATGACTGGGGGAAAATGACCAATATCTGTCCAACCAACTCATGGTCTAACCTACTTAGCAGCAAATAACTTGTTGTGATGCCCACACAATTGCAATAGTGGCACACAGCCATGGTGGGGAACCAACTGCTCTTAATTTGGCTAACTGATCTCCTCAGTGGTACAGGACCCATAGCTGGAGCTGGGAAACAAGTCAGAACCATATCCAAACATAAGCCCACTCGCCAATATCAAGCTGCTATCAATCATGGGCTACAAGAGGGCCTACGCCTATTAAATTCTCTATAAAAAAACAGTAAGTGTTATCTCATGTGTCCTGGTGCTAACTTAGTCTCCATTGGAGAATCTGCTTCTCTTTTTCAGATAGATGTAGATCCTAAGGAGAGAGCCACCCCATCATACCTCAAAAGGGCCCCAGCTGAAACTAAGAAAAATTGGCGAAGCAAGCAAGGGTGCTGTTTTCCTGATGAACCAGATACCAGCAGAAGGGTGAAGAAGATCAACACAGAGAAAAATCAACTCCTACCAAATCAGAGAGCCAGAGCCTCAGAGGCCCCCAACACCTCATCACTGAAGCAGACCAAAAATGAACCCAACATGGCTCAGGGAAATTTTGCAGAAGAGGGGGTGGAAAGAATGTCAGAGCCACATGTTGGGTCATGATATGCAGAGACATTTATCTTACCCATAACTTTGGGCTAACTCCACAATGCATGACCCATATACCTCAACAAGGAGGAGCCAAGGGGAAGGGGTAGGTCACGGATGAGCCTAATAATGGTACCAAACTGACTGTATTTGCTGAATACAAAACTAACTAATAAAGAAAAAAAGAAAAGAAAAAAATTAGAAATAACAGCAAAATTCAAAAAATCATTAGGACACACCTTAAAGATGTATATTCCATTAAATTGGAAAATCTAAAAGAAATGGATGAATTTCTAGACATGTGTGATGTACAACAATTAAATCAAGATGAGATAAATGATTTAAAAAGATCTATCACAAGCAATGAAATTGAAGCAATAAAAAAAAAAAAAATCTGGCTAAAACAATGTCCAGGCCCAGAAGGAGTCACTGCTGAAATCTGTAAGACCTTTAAATAAGAACTAATGCCAAATGCTTTTCAAACTCTTTAATAAAATAGAAAAAAAATGATGCTACCAAGCTTTTTGTGAAGCCAGTATTGTCCTGTCACCCAAAGTAGATAAACATACAACAAAAAAGAAAGTTATAGACCAAACTCCCTAAAGAACATGAATATAGAAATTCTCAATAAAATACTTGTGAACCAAATGCAAGAACACATCAAAAAGATCATTTACCATGATCAAGTTGGCTTCACTCCAGAGATGCAGGAGTGGTTCAGCATATATATACAAGTCAACAAAGAAAATACATCATATAAATGGACACAAGGACAGAAATCTCACCATCATCTCAACTGATACAGAAAAGACTTTTGGCAAAATTCTGCAACCATTCATGATAAGAGCCTTGAAGAAACTAGGATAGAAGAAACATACCTCAACATAATAAAGGCTATATACAGCAAACCAATTCCCAATATTCTACTAAATGGGGAAAAGCCTCAAAGTATTTCCACTAAACCAGATACAAAAGTATCCACTTTCTCCACTTCCAGTCAGTATAGTCCTTGAAATCTTACCTAGAAAGGGATACAAATAGGAAAAGAAGTGAGTGTATCTGTATTTGCAGATGCTATGATTAAAAGACACAAAAGATTCCATCAGAAAACACTTATCCCTGATATACAGTTTCAGTAAAGTGACAGGATACAAATTAACAGACAAAAGTCAGTGGCCTTCACTTATATAGCAATGACAAGCATGCTGAGATGGAAATCAGGGAAACAATCTTCTTCACAATAGTGTCAAAACATTAAACCTCACCAAAAAAAAGTGAAGGTATTTACAATTAAAAAATTAAAGCATGGGCTGGAGAGATGGCTTAGTGGTTAAGGTGCTTGCCCGTAAAGCCTAAGAACTCATGCTCGAATCTCCAGGTCCCACATAAGCCAGACACACAGTGATGCAAGTGTGCACTGTTGTGCATGTGCCACAAGGGGGCACACATGCCTGAAGTTCATTCACAGAAGCTGAAGGCCCTGGCATACCCAATCTCTCTCTCTTTCTCTCTCTCCCTCTCTCTCTCTCTCTCTCCCCCCCTCTTTCGCTCTCTCAAAATAAATAATAAAAATAGTTAAAGCACCAAAGGAAGAAATTGAAGATGAGACTCGAAGATGAAAAGATCTCCCATGCTCATGTACTGGAAGAATATAGTGAAAATGGCTATGCTCCCCAAATCAGCCTACAGATTCAGTACAATCCTAACCAAAATTCCAATGCCATTCTTTACCAAAACAGAAAAAAATTAAAATTCATAGAGAAACATGCAAGGCATTTAGTTGGGCAATGCTAAAAAGTACATTGAGAGGGGCTGGGGATGTATCAGTGGCTGTGTGCTGTTCTGGTACGAATGCGACCTTGCCTTTGATGCCTCAGCACGGGAAAAGCAGCATAGCAAAAAACACTGTATAGATCTTACACCTCTAATGTAACAGACCCTCATACTACACACTTATGGAACAAAGAATTCAACTTCAAAGAACTAGACAAAAATTTAAACAGAGATTATACTAGTAAATATATGTAAATATCAAGTAAACACATGAAAAGATGTTCAGTACCATTCAACATTAAAGATAATGTAAGCAGGACCTGCAAAGTCTAAGGACCTAGATTCGATTCCCCAGTACCTATGTAAAGCCAGATGTACAAAGTGGAAGTTGTATCCGGAGTTTATTAGCAGTGGCCAGAGGCCCTGGCGTGCCCGTTCTCTCTCTCTCTCCCTCTCCCTCTCCCTCTCAAAAACAAATAATCATCTAAATAAATAAATAAAATATTTTTAAAAGAAAGATAATACAAGTAAAAACCATAATGAGACACTACTACACACAGGGAGAAATTATACATGTTGATGATCCAAGTGACAGAGTGAATTTGGAGCAAGTGGAACTCTCTTGAAAAACATGTGCCAACCTTTGGTAAAGTTATGGGTAAGCCTACCTCATGACCCAGCAATGCCATAAGGATTTGCCCCAGAGGAATGAAACCATATGTCCACACAAGTTCCTATAGTCAAATATTTATATTAATCCTCACTAGAAACACCCCAATAATCTATTAATTAGTGCATAACTGTGATGCAATACTTCTTGGGGATGAAAAGAAGGATCTACTGATCTTTGCAACAACATGAAGAAATCTCAAAGGCATTCTATAAATGAAAGAAGCAAGACTATTGTAGTCAGTTTTATGTTACTGGGATGAATATCCAACCAGACAAAGTTTTATGGGAGGAAGGCATTTATTTCAAGCTTACAGATCAAGGGGAATTGCCATCAATGGTGGAAGAAGCTGGCTCCCTTTCATAGATCCAATCAGAGAGACATCACCAACAGCCAGCACCACAAACTTCTCTCTCCACACCTTTGGGTGGGAATCAACTCCGCCCCCAGTGACATGCCTTAGAGCAGGACCCCAGGATCTTCCCCAGTGGTACTTCCTCCAGCCAGGTAGCTGGAGACCCAACTTACAAATATATATATATATATATATATATATATTCAAAATCTTTTAAAATCTTTTATTTGGTTATTTATTTGAGAGAGAGAAAAAGAGCAGATAGGGAGAGAGAATGGCACAACAGGACTTCTAGCCACTGCAAATGAACTCCAGATACGTGCGCCACCTTGTGCATCTGGCTTCATGTTGGTACTGGGGAACTGAACCTGAGTCCTTAAGGTTTTGCAGGCAAGTGCCTTTAACCACTGAGACATCTCCCCAGCCCACAACCTTATATTTTAATAAAACATTTGAGTCTATGGGGAGATACATTTACACTATCACATTCAAACTACCACAGATTTACATGACATTAAAGGAAAGGCCATCCTTTGTAAGAACACCATCAGCAGGCAGTGAGGAGTAAGGAAAAGACATTGTCATAAAAAAATACACAAAGAGGGCTGGAGGGATGGATTAGCGGTTAAAACTACCACAGATTTACATGACATTAAAGGAAAGGCCATCCTTTGTAAGAGCACCATCAGCAGGCAGTGAGAAGAGGACATTGTCATTAAAAAAATATACAAAGAGGGCTGGAGGGATGGATTAGTGGTTAAGGCATTTGCCTGCAAAGCCAAAGGACCCAGGTTCAATTCCCCAGGACCCGTGTTAGCCAGATGCACAAGGGAGTACACGAGTCTGGAGTTTGTTTGCAGTGGCTGGAGTCCCTGGCACTCCCATTCTCTCCCTTTCTCTCTTTCTCTCTCTCCCTCTTTCTCTGTCAAATAAGTGAATAAATAAAAATTTTAATATATTCAATGAAATATTTGGCTTCTGGAAAATGTTCCATCTCTTGGCTTATAGCTATTATGTGATTGTAAATGTTATCATAACTCACTGAGCAAGGACTTAGAGTGTAGCTCAGTGGAAGAGCACTTATCTAGCATGTAAAAGGCCATGAGTTGAATCTCTAGCACTAAATAGTAGTGTCTAGTTTAATGACCTAGAATGAAATTTCAAATATTATCTGTGACTATAAAAGATGATCACACGCTAATGAATTTAGAAGGAAAAAAGTGCATTGAGGCTCAAGTTTGGGGAGGCTAGCAAGTCCCAAAGCACAGAAGGTTAGCCTCCCCATTTTAAGCCAGGGGTTTGTACTTAGGAATCAACTCTCACTTATTGTGTGAGATGGCATAGCTCAGGCTTGTTAGGATGCTCTGCTGCCCAATTACAATTTCACAAAACAGACTTTGACCTGCAAATTCTTCTAGTTTACTGAAAAAAGCTAGAGGTCTAGATTTAATTTGAAATATTCCATTTTTAAGACACTGCTATATTAGTTTGGGTTCCCCAGAAAAATGGAATCAGATAGACTCATGACACATAGAGAGATGATGAGTAGATAAATGATAGATGATTGATAGATGATAAATAGAGGTAGATGATGGATATGTTACATAGATAGATGGATGGATAGATAGATAGATAGATAGATAGATAGATAGATAGATAGATAGATAGATGATAAATAAGACAAACTAAGGAGATAACTAAGAACATAGAGAGGAAGAAAGATCCACCATGAGACATGAAACATTGGCTCAGTCAAATCTGAGGGCTGCTAAGTCACGCAATTGCCACCTGTGTGCCAGGGACCCCAGAAGATCCAGTGGTGTGATTCGAGCTGGATCCCAAGGCCTGAGAACCAAGGAACCTGTGGTGTCAATCACAGCCTGAGGGCAGGAGAGGATGCAGTGAGATGTCCCGCCTTGTGCTGCCTGGTTTTGATTGTCACTGCATTGAGGAATGCTCTAGGACTGGTGAAGCTCACTTCTGAGTATGTCTATGAGGACATTTCCAGGTTGGATGGAAACACACTTCTGACTGTGTCTATGCGGGAGTTTAGGAAGAGGATGAAGTAAGGGGAAGATCGTCCCTGAATGTGGGGAGCACCATCCAACAGACTGGAGGCCCAGATGGGATGAAAATGGGAGCTAGAGCAAAACTCACATGCCTCGCCCTATGCTTTATGGCCTCCATGAGGTGAGCAGACTATGCAATACGCCTCTATCAACCTCAGTCCCAAAGCGACTGAACCAGCTGCCCATGGACAGAAACCTCTGAAACTATGAAGCAAAATACATCAGAGCCTCCAGCCGCTGCAACCGAAGCCCAGACACATGTGCCACTTGTGCATCTGGCTTGCGTGGGTCCTGGGGAATCGAACCGAGGTTATTAGGCTTTGCAGGCAAGTGCCGTAACAGCTGAGCCATCTCTCCAGCCCCATCTTTCCTCCTTCTAAGTTGCTTTTCTCATGTGGCTCACACTAGTGAAAAGCTGGCTGACGTATTTTCCCAGTGGATTTCATGACCGATTTCATTTCCACTTCAGGTTCTTCCTATGGCTCCTGTCACAGTCCTGGAAACAGAAGCCACAGTGAACCTCCTATGCCAACATAGTAATTAAGTTTCTCATCAAGGGCTCAGTCCCAGTCCAGATGTTCCTCTAGAACCCCACCCCACTCACCAACTCTCTACCCCCCAAGCCACCATCCCTGTAGGCTGGGGCAGAAGCCAGAGGGAGAAGCAGGAGGCCTTTGGACAGAGCCATCCTTTTCTTTAAAGAAATATTCATTTATTTGAGAGAGAGAGAGAGGAAGAGAATGGGCATGTTAGGGCCTTCAGCAGCTGCAAACAAACTCCAGACACATGCGCCACCATGTGCATCCGCAGAGCCATCTTTTTCATCTCCACTGCATCTGCTTTTTCCATGCAAATCTTGTTCTCAGGAGATCACTCAAAGCTACTCAGAGCCTCTGGAAATCCCAACTCTTCCTCGAGGCCCTCAGACTGCTCCCTGTAGGAAGCCCTGTTGACCAGATGAAAGGCTCTGGATTTTCGCAGACCTGAGTGTGGATCCTGGTGCTATCACTAACCTTGGAAGATGGTGATACCACGGCTCGCTTACCTGTTGGGAAAACCACAAAGATTAGCTGAGTGCCTCTAACATACTTGGCCTTTGGTAAGTGATCAGAAGGTGGGAGATAGTATTCTACTTCTGGTAAGACCCTGGAGAAGGTCACAAGTCAGTCTACAACCATCCATTGTTTTGTTCATCCAGCAGATCTTCCTGATTTTCCTGCCTGGGGTCAGAGTCTGAGACTAGAATATTCCAGTGGAGTTTGCAAACTCATGAGGGAGCCAGTGACCATCAAATTGTCCCATATGGACTGGAGGGATGGCTTAGCAGTTAAGGTGCTTGCCTGCAAAGCTGAAGGACCCGGGTTCAATTCCTCAGAACCCACATAAGCCAGATGCACAAGGTGGCACATGCTTCTGGAGTTCATTTGCAGCAACTGACGGCCCTGGTGCACCCATTTGCTCTCTCTCTCTCTCTCTCTCTGTCTCTCTCATGCTGCCTCCTTCTCTCTCAAATAAATGAAACAATTTTTTTTTTAATTTTAAAAACTTGTCCCATAGATTGAAACCAAGGTTAGTACCCAGGTTGCCCTTTCTTGGAGACCCAATGGAGTCTAAGGTCAGGAAGGCTTCCCCTGGTACCTTTGTAATGCCTGAATCAACTGAGGTCTAGGGAGGATGGGTGAATAGGTGATCAGAGAGGTGGCCACTATCCCAGCCCTAGAGGAAGACCAGGGGCCAAATCTAGGGATGGACAGGAAGTGGAAGGGAATAGGGCTGGGGGAGGAGTTCTCCACCAGTGCCCAGGTGAACATGAGGGTCTGAGCAAACCGGGAGGACTGGAGGCGCTGTGCTTAGGTGGTCAGTACAGGGAGGTCACTGCAGGTGAGCAGCCACTAGCTCCTGTCTAGGACGTTCAGTCCCATTCACCCCAGCTGCCAGAGGGGACTCCTCATGCCCCCTATTCATTACCTGACATAACTAATTGCCTGGTGACATTTCCCATATTATAGACAAATGTGAATTATGGGCCCAGCTGTTCTCCTTCTCGTCATCAGGAATCGGTTGATAAATATGTTTATTTGAGGTCAGCCTGGCCTCATCCATTAGAAATATTGTTTTTCTAAACATTACATTGATTTAATTTAACTCTAATCAATTTAAAATGGTTCTGACAATTAACAAAAGCTTCAAATATGACCTTAAAGTAATAGGATTCATTAGCTATGTTTAGGATTAAACTTACCCTAATAGAGCAATTTTTCTTCCGAGGGTATTTGGTAAGCGACTAGTGGTCAGTCAAAATGAAATCAATTATTATAAATTATACAGTTAAAGTTGATTATGTATCCCCTGCTAATTTGTATAAATAAGGGTCTCTGACAATGGAAGTAATTTATTAATAACTATCTCTCCCCCAGCCCGGATCACACTTCATGTTACAGCTGCCAGGGCATCTGTAACCCACGAAGTATTATTTTCCAGGGCTGCTCTCAATGTATGCTAATTAAACCAGAATTAATTGGAGCGGTTATGGTTAAAGACACAATGCCGGTGCCCTTTGCCCTGTTTTTCGTGACAGTCTGATCAAAAATTCATATGCTCACACTGGTGCCCTGGTCATCCTACAAAGACTGTGGGTGACCTGACAGCTGGTGTGCCAGGAAGGGGGGACACCCAGACAGAACTCCAACCTGCCGGGATCTGTCTGGGCTTTCTATTCCATTGCCGTCATCAGGGCCTGTGTGGAGGGGATGTAGACACTCGGAGGGGCAGGGCAGAACGCGTAGATCACATATCGCTGGCCCGTCTAGCTTTTAAGAGCAGAAATTGCCAGGACTTTAGGAAAAGGCAACTCACACTTCCCTTGGAAATTTCCGTTTGAAAAGTCAGACTGTGGGCTGGAGAGATGGCTCGGTTAGTAAAGTGTTTGTGGTACAAGCATGGAGACCTGAGTTCAAATCCCCAGGGGCCACTTAAGCCAACAGTAGTTGTGTTCACCTATACCCCAGCACATGGGAGGTGAGAACATGCAGATACCTGGAGCAAGCTGGCTAAACAGTCTAGCTGAGTCAGTGAGTTCTGCAGTCAGTGAGAGACCCCGTCTCAGTTAATAAGACGGACAGTGACAGAGACACCTGAAATTAACCTCTGGCCTCCACATGCACCCACACACACAGTGCTCCCCCACCCAAATGAACATGAATGCACACGTGCATGCACCCCACACACCAAACATGCCAGACAACATAAGAGAGAAAGGTTCAGAATATACTAAGCGTCCTCACTCTCTAACCACACCAGTCTTTTTTCTCTTTGCTACAGCATCAGCCTGGCCCTTGCGCAAATGTGAGCTAGAGAGCCACGGTCCAGTCTGTCTTATTTTTATAGGTGGAGAGAGCGAGGCCCACAACAAGACAGCATTGCCAACAGCATAGCCAGCCAGCATCCAGGCAGAAGGAGCTGGCTTCCAGAAGCGTCTGGATGGAGTCAGGGCCCACTGCGAGGTGAACCTGCCTGTGAGTGAGCAGGCCGAGGTCTGGGAGGGCAGCCTGACCTCATGACCCCAACGTGCAAGGCCAGCCAGGTCTCTTTGGATGTTTGCAGTGAAAAGCAACAGGCTGAATCTGGCTGATCCCACATTCTTTGGGCAGGAGTGGGGTGAGGAAGAGTCCTCTTCAGCTTGTAGGAGGCACACGACATGCTTTTGGTCCCCTCCAAGGAAGAGATAGAAAGAGAGGAAGTCCTGTCAAGCAACACAACACAAGCACAAAAGCAAACCAGCTTGGAGACACCATGAGAAAGGACGAGGGGTCAGGAGGCTTTATGCAAGCAACATGTTCCAGGCATGCGGAGCACCCCACAATTGGAATCCTGTAGTGAGCAGGTCTTTGCCCTCTGGAGACCCTGCTACTGGAACTGACTGGGATGTATAAAGCACTGTGGAAGCCCAGAAGGTCTTGGGAGGCTGTATTAAGAAGTGAGGACCACTATGGACAAAAGGATGGGTTTCTTAAAGCTCCAGGGGGGGGGAGCAGACTTTTCTCTGTGGAAAAAAACCTGGAGCGATTCCATCCGTCAGCCTGAGATGGGAGTGGCAGGGGTTGAGGAAGGAGATATGGTCTTGATGGGACCAGACAATGATAGAGAACTGGTCCCATACCCTACCGGCCACAGAACCTGTGTCTGAGGCCACCAACTCCGTCAAGCTTTGGAATCTTCACAACCCAAACATCCCAAGGTCAGCATGTGGCCAGCCCACTGCCTGCCATTCAGAGAAGGCCCAGCATGCATTGCAGGAAGAGTTCTACCTCCATCCAGGAAAACCCAAGGACTGCACCCTAGACTAGTGCCCCATGCTACTCAGCAAACCATGTTCCTGGCAGAAAGGGTTCACCCACGAGCAAGTCCCTCACATCTGAATCCGATTCAGCTCCACCTCTTATTTACCTGTGCCCTTAGGTGCAGTACTGCTCCCGTAGCTCCACCCCACCCACCCTGCTGCAGGCTGCAGGATCTTCAACGTTAACCAAAGAGGCACCAGTAAGTGACCAGTAAGTGACTCAGGCCCCTGAGGCTCGTGGTAGGGCACACAGGGGCTGAAGTTGGACTTGATCTTTCTCTTCATGCCCTGGGCCTTGATTTTATGACATACACACACACACACACACCTTGAGAAGGAGGTATCTGCTCAGCAATACTGAACTTTAATACAAGAAGAAAGTTTGGTCAAACTCTTTTACTCACAGGTATACGTTTTCTACCATTTGTAAGTAATACTCAGTGAGGATGGTTTAGAAAATATAGAGGATGGGCTGCGGAGATGGCTCAGAGGTTAAAGGCATTTGCTTGCAAAGTCTGCTGGCCCGGGTTCCGTTCTCTAGCACCCATGTAAAGCCGGACTCATAAAGCAACACATCTATCTGGAGTTCATTTGCAAGAGGTCCTGGTGGCCCATTCTCTCTCCCTCTCCCTCTCTATCTCTCTCTCTCTCATGTGTGCGTGTGTGCTCTCTCTTCTAGCAAATAAATGAGTACATATTTTTATTTGTTTCATTTATAGAGAGAGAAAAAGGCTGGTAGAGACAGAGAGAGAGAGAGATTGAAGAATGAGCACTCCAGGGCCTTCGGCCACTGTACACCAACTCTAGACACATGTTGCCCCCTTGTGCATCTGGCTTACATGGGTCCTGGGGAGTCAAACCTGGGTCCCTTGGCTATGCAGGCAAGCATCTTAACTGCTAAGCCATCTCTCCAGCCCCAATACAAATATTTTTGGATAAAAGAAAATACAGAGGAGGAAGGAGTAGATGCTAAAAAAGCACTTTGGAGAACAGTGTTATGGTATGTACTGGCTCTAGCCATATACATACCTTGTGACCCAACAGAGCGCCTCCAAAGCCTTCAGGAGAAGTGTTCACACATGTGCCCCAAGACATGTCCAAGAATGTCACAGCAATGCCATACTCAATGGCCCCAACTGGAAACAACCCAGAGGTCCATCTGCAGAGAGGGTGTGTTTATATAGTAGAGCCCTGCTGGCAAAGGAGAGCATAGAGTGTGATAGAAAAGCACCCATAACCCAATGCCAAGGGCAAACTCTACCCCAACGTGTGTGGTCTGTGCCCCTCTTTACACGAAGTCCCAAAGCTGGTGGTGACAGGAGCCAAAATGCTGGTAATGGCAGGGCAAAGGTTGACACTTGCCTGGGTGGAGAAAAGAGGGCCTGGGTCTTATGCTGAGGAAGGTCCCCAGAGTGCAGTGTGCCCGGCTGCAGGGTGGTAGGTGTGCACAGAAGACTTGCCTTGATGTCTGGTGCCCCACATTCACAGAGGAGGAGAGACGCTGCCCTGGTGTGCTCCTACAGCCCCAGGGCCTGGACTCTGCCACGCAAGGTGCCGCTCCTTCCCAAAGGCTGTGCACAGGTGAGCCCCAAAGAAAATAGTTTGGGGCCAACCACTTCACGCCCTCTGGGTCAGTGGGTCCCAATTTCACATCCCATGGTTCTGTCCAGACGTCAGTGTCCTCACCAGGAAGTCAGGGATGAGGCTCTCATAAGAATGAGAGGACAGATAGAGAAAGCTTGAGTCAGGGCCTGCTGCTCTCCCAAAGGGGGACACCGCAGCCCAGGGGGCAGACACCCTTGCTTTCTCCCCTGTCAGACCTCTCTCCCCTGTCAGTTTCTGTGCTGGCTCCTCCTCTCTCCTCAGCAAGATGCGGCCTTGAACCCTGATCATGTCCACTTCGTGAGTCCATCTCTGCCCCTGCCCCAGGTGTCCAAGTCACACAGTTTTACTCGTGACACTTTCTGTCAACCCAAACTGCCTCATCTTTCATTGCTTTGTCCAATTGCACGGCACTTCCCAGCCTCACTCTACTGGTCCCGGTAACCTTTGTCTAAGTTGCCACTTTGTCCCGAAAGTTCCAGCACTTGTGGCTGGGAAAGAGAAGCCACATTGACACATTCAGCTGTGGCAAGGAGGTCCACAGTCTCTTCTTTCCAGTCCCCACAATGAGAAAGGTGTAGTCCTATCTATCACCCCGTGGATAAGATGGGTTTTAGCATCAGCACCCGGGGAGCCCCACACCCTGTCCCACCATCGGATGTGGTGAGCTCAAGTGCCTCAACCTCCTGTCAATTGTTCCTCACTCTCCCCGGGGCCAGCTGGCTGTCCCTTTCCCCAGACACTGTCCCCTTCTTCCTGGGGTGGCCAGGATGGACTTATTTCAAAAGCAGGGAACATGCACATGGGTGTTTTCTATTCCAGTGACCTCAAAATTTCTCACCCCAGACTCCTGAGCACCTTGGAGGTGTGTGAGTCACACTGTAAAACTCCTGTCTCTTCTCTTCTCTGACCAATGGCCCTGCCCAGCCACCTTCCCTGCATTCCAGCTGCTCAGTAAACCACTGGTTTTAGTTTGGACAAGCCCCACGGGAGAAAAGCAAACACGTGAAGGTCATCTGCAGCCACTATAATCTCCATGGCCACTGTATCCCCTGTGAGTGGACTTTTCTTTTAAAAAAAAATTTGTGTGTTTTTTTATTATTTATTTATTTATTTGAGTGACAGACAGAGAGAGAAAGAGACAGAGCGCGGGAGAGAGAGAGAGAGAGAGAATGGACACGCCTGGGCCTCCAGCCACTGCAAACAAACTCCAGATGTGTGCGCCCCCTTGTGCATCTGGCTAACATGGGACCTGGGGAATCGAGCCTCGAACCAGGGTCCTTAGGCTTCACAGGCAAGCGCTTAACCGCTAAGCCATCTCTCCAGCCCAAGCCATCTCTCCAGCCCATGGACTTTTCAATACACTCAGAAGTCTTCTTATGAACAGAACAAGGCCCATTATCATACAGAAATTTTTACAACCCACTTCTTTCCCCTAATACAATTTGAGCCTTGAGTGGTCAGCCACTGCACCACACTGCCCATGACTCTATAGTTTATTTCGCTCATGATTTATCCAGGTCCTTCATGGTCAAGTTTACAAGTTGGTAAACAATGTTGCCAGGGTCTTACAGCTTATCCTGGGCACATCAGTAATGTCTAATACCTTAGAAGTGCTGCCTATAGGGTTTGTAGAACATTAAGCCTTTTTTAAAAATATATTTTATCTTTATTAAAGAGAGAGAGAGAATGAGCACACCAGGCCTCGAGCCACTGCAAATGAATTCCAGACACGTGTACTGCTTTGTGCATCTGGTGTACATGGGTTCTGGGGAGTCGAACCTGGGTCCTTGGGCTTTGCAGACAAAGCGCCTTAACCACTAAGCAATCTCTTCAGCCCCAGTTGAGCCTTTGGAACTGTGACAGACAACATGTGGGCAATTGTCCAAGGGCAGGGGTCCAAGGAGAATCAAAGCAAGAAAAGTAAGCTCCTAAGGCACTGAGCCCCTTGGACGAGACGGTGCAGACTACAGTCACTTCCCCTGCTTGAGGGATAAAGAAACAGAAGCTCTGAGAGAGGCCACTTGGGAAGTAGTGACCTGAAGCATGAGATCTTTCCAGCATCACCTTTGTGGTTTCTTTCCAGTGAATGCTGCCCAGGGCTTCAGGGTGGCCCTGCAAACCATCCTTCCCCAGCCTTTCATGCAAAGTAGGACTGGGAGAGGATTGGTGGAAGCTGGGGAAGCTATGGCAGCCTCACAGAGTGACAGTGGCAGCAGGAATCTGTATGAGCTCCTGTGACAGGCCAGGCTTGTCCAAGGGTCCTTCATGGCTTGACGCACGCCACAAGTGGGTATGATGGCCCTATTGGAGCTGCCCGCTCTCATTTGTTCAAAGAGTAACTTATGTCCGTCTCATCTAAATGCAAGCTCTAGACTTCCTGAAAGACAAAGAAGTGTTCACAGTGGCAGGGACTAGTGAGGTTCTTGAGCTCTGATGTGCTTAGGGTACACTTGGTGAGGAAAAGGAGATGGTGTGCAGGATGCAGATTCCAGGGCCATGTTCTGCCAGCTCCATGCTGTCAGTTTTGCACCGAACCTCCAAACCTACATTCCCAAATGTCTCCCCTGCTCAGAGGCAGGTGGTCCACAAGTCACTGTAGAAGCGTTGATGCACGTGTGGTTGATGTCCACGCTGGGACCCTGATGAAGTAAACAGTGGGGAAGATAACACAACTACTATTACGTTGACACTGGGAAATGCTTACCAGTGGGGGTGACATTAGGATGTTTCTGTTTCCCTACTTCCTAAGGATTTATCATTTATTCCTCTACAAAACTGGGAGAGGACTTTGCAACCAACCTTCCTGTGTTTGCCCAATAGATGGCACTAACTCAATTTCAACAGTTTTAGAGGAGCCTGAAAGCTCCAGCTAAGAGGGAGAAAGGGCATAGCCAGTGGTCTGTCACAGGACAGTCACGGGCAGACACAGCAGGAACAACTATCAGTTTTTAAACTACACAGAGGAAGCTTAAACCCTCCTGCACAGTATTTTCGCCCTAACGGCCGTATTTGCTTTCAAGAATCACCTGCTGCTAAGTGCAGCTAACTACTTGGGAGCTAAAAGCTTGTGCAATGCCATAGCCTGAAAGGACCACAAGATGGTGCTGCTGCACTCTGAAGGACAAAATGTTTGCAAGGGTCAAGTTTACAAAGCAATCTGAAGACTCGAGATTGTGGAGAACAGGTGTGTGCATTACATTTACAACCTAGTTCTCAAGTTCACCATCATAATACTTTCACTATGCTGCTGCTGGTGGCTAGCATGTAGAAAGGGGTTTTGAATGCCAGGCACTGTGACAAGCACTTCATTCAAAGTTGTTCAAAAGCCTTATGGAGAAGTTCTACGACATCTCCGCCCCCAAGAGGAAGCATTATGTGGGAGCCAGAGACTGGGCTCTCTTGTATGTTCTCAGAAGGACCAGAGACAGTGATCTAATTCTGGCCCTGTCAATAGTGAATGGGATAAGAGCTGGTCAGATGGTCAGCTGCACCCTACTAGCTAAGGTGCTGTGATGGCCTCCCCTAGTGCTTCTCCAGACAGATGATTAATATTCCTGCAGATACATATTTGTTTACAATATAACCCTTTCATATTTTAGTTCCACCCCACATGACCTACTGTGAAGCCTTAACCCTCTATTGCTGACTGAACACAACCAAGAGGCAAACTGCGTCGTGGCCCAAGGCCTGGCTGGCTTCATTTAGTCCACAGGCTGGTGAGACCTGATGGCAACCTCACTGAACCCACCAGGTCAGACCTCAGAGGCTCTATCAGGTCTCTGAAGGTTAGAGAGACACATCCCTAGCGAACTTTCTCACCAATTCTTCGGAATCTAATGTCAACTTAAACCTCCTTTGAGAGGGCAGTTGAACACGGACCTGCTTGCTATCCATAAGATGCTTGGCTGTCTTTCGTAAGCCCGTGACAAGTGGTAAGGCCCACAGAGCAGACATCTCTTGCGGATTTCCATTGTGTTCTGTGATAACATGTTACCCAATTTCCATAATATCCAGGTCAAGTCTTCTCCAGCCTAACTGCTATCATTAGACCCCAAAGACGGCCCCCTTCCAGTGAAATTCAGCACTACAAACAGTCGTCAGTCAGCACTGGCTGCCCACGGGGCACTTCCTTGCCAGAGGTTCTCCCATCCCCTTCCATACTTCAGCTGTTGGATTGTCCTTTTAAATACCTAAAGCTCTTACCACCCGGAGTTTACGTGCACTGGAAATGCTTCTGGACTTCTAAAGGTCATCCCTATTCAAACCCTCTTTCCTGCCTTAAGACACATACAGCTCTTCTCAAAAAGCTGGGCCACTAGGTTTACCAGAGATGGTAACAGATGTTTCCCTCAGAAAACTGCATCCCTCTGATAAGTGGTTCCACTTAGTGTGCACAAATAACCCATCTCTGGCCCATCTTCAGACGTGCATTGACCTGAACACAACATGGGCATCTTTTTAAAAATATTTTATTTTTATTTATTTATTTGACAGAGAAAGAGGGAGAGAGAGATAATGGGCGTGCCAGGGCCTCTAGCCACTGCAAATGAACTCTAGACACATGGTCCCCCTTGTGCATCTAGCTAACGTGGGTCCTGGGGAATAGAACCTGGGACCTTTGGCTTTGCAAGCAACAACCTAAACTGCTAAGCCATCCCTCCAGCCCCCAGCATGAGCATCTTGAAAGACTCTTCACATGGATCTGACCTGCAGTCAGGAGACAAAGCCCTTCCTCCACACAGTGCACCCATCTTCATCTTATAAGGAGGGAGTCAGGGAGCCCATCCAGTGGCCTAGGCTGGGGTAGATGTTCCTCCAAGTCTACTGTCCTCAACAAAGGCTGGCTTTCCCTTGACAGATGGGCAGTGTATTGCCTTCCCTGCCCCACTGACATTCCCAAGGCAGGGATAACAGGATTCTATGAAAATGCATACCAGCCCTTGGATCTGGCATGGAAATTCAGTGACATAGCCTAGCCTCCTTTGTTATCAGTATGTCCACTCAGCTGTGGTCTTATGTTTTTTAAAGACTTTTTTGTTGACAATTTTCATACATGTACTTAATAATGTATGTTGATCATACTCCCCTCCCATTACCTTTTTTTCTTCTCATTTTAAAATATTTTATTTATTTAAGAGACAGAGAAAGAGGCCGGTAGAGAATGGGCACACCAAAGCCTTTAGCCACTCCATATGAACTCCAGACACACGTGCCACCTTGTGCACCTGGCTTACATGAGTTCTGGGGAATCGAACCTGGGTCCTTTGGTTTTGCAGGCAAGGGCCTTAACTGCTAAACCATCTCTCTAGCACTAATCCTCCTTTTGGGGAATACTGCAGAACAAATTTGACTATAAAGGCCTGTGCCTAGGGATTACTGGGTCTGAAAGAAGTTTCTCTGAGTCCCACAAAGCGCAAGCAGTAACACTACTTTCGTCAGCTGCAGTGCAGCCACAGAGTTGGTGGGGAAAGGGAATTGACACACTGTACCTGCCACATGAAAAGTAGTGAAACTAAGGGTGAGTAACTGGGGAGCAGTTTATTTTCTTTTTCTTTCCTTCCTTCCCTCTCCCTCCTTCCTCTGTACTCTCCTCTTTATTTTAATTTTTTTATTATTGACAACTCCCATAATTATAGAAAATAAACCACGATAATTCACTTCCCCACCACTGTCCCCTTCACAACTCCGCTTTTTTTTTTTTCATATCCCCTCCCTCTTTAAATCAGTCTCTTTTATTTTGATATCATCTTCTTGTAGGCATTGCAAGGTCATGGATATCCAGGACATTTTGTGTCTGGAAGAGCACATTGTAAGGAGTCCTATCCTTCCTTTGGCTCTTACATTCTTCTTGTTCTTATTATTAATTAGTGTTGTACTCAGCGAATACAGTCAATTTGGTACCATTGCTAGGCTCATCCATGATCTACTCCCTGCCCCTTGTTGAGGCATATGGGTCATGCATTGTGGAGTTAGCCCACAGTTATGTGTAAGATAAATGGCTCTGCATATCATGACCCAACATGTGGCTCTGACATTCTTTCTGCCCCCTCTTCCTCAAAATTTCCCTGAGCCATGTTGGGTTCATTTTTGGTCTGCTTTGGTGATAAGGTGTTGGGAGCCTCTGGGTCTCTGGATCTCTGATTTGGTAGGAGTTGATTTTTCTTTGTGTTGATCTCCTTCACCCTTGTGCTAGTACCCAGTTCACCAAGAAAACAGCACCCTTGCTTGTTTCGCCAACTGTTCTTAGTTTCAGCCGGGGCCCTTTTGAAGTATGATGGGGTGGCTCTCTCCTTAGGATCTACATCTATCTGAAAAAGAGAAGCAGATTCTCCAACGGAGAGTAAGTTAGCACCAGACAAATGAGATAACCCTTACTTTTTAATAATTTAATAGGTGTAGGCCCTCTTGTAGCCCACAATTGGTGGGAGCTTGATATTGGAGAGTGGGCTTAAGTTTGGATACGGTTCTGACTTGTTTCCCAGCTCCAGCTATGGGTCCCATACCACTGAGGGGATCAGTTAGCCAAATCAAGAGCAGTTGGTTTCCCACCATGACTATTGCACTTGTGTGGGCATCACAACAGGTTACTTGCTGCTAAGTAGGTTAGACCATGAGTTGCTTGGACAGATGTTGGTCATTTTCCCCCAGTCGCCCATCTAGCACCTTCTGGCACTAGACGCACTGACTGTCTGGGGACTTACTCTCTTCCAGCTTCCAGCCATGCCATTCTATTTTGCATGTCAACCACATAAGGTGTCTTCAGCAGTAGGGTCTTACCACTAACCTTTGGTGGGTCATCAAAAGCTCACTGTGGATGATAGCCACATGCTGGTACTAGGAGTTACAGGTCAGTGCCCACTAAGAAGAAACAGATAACTAATATAAAAGAGTTAGAGAGAACAGAGAGAGAGAGAGAGAGAGAGAGAGAGAGAGAGAAGCTGTAGAGGATTAAGGTCAGTCTTCATCATACCCTTTCCAGTGTCTTGTGGCTCAGGTGTTCCCTCTAAATAAAATTCTACATCCTAAAAGGCAGACCAAATAGCTGAACCTTCACCAGGCCCTTAGAGGGAACACCATTACCTTTTTTGTCCCCCAACCCCATCCTCCTTCCACTGGTCTCCCTCCTCCTTTCAAACTAGTCCGTCTTCTATTTTGATGTCTTTCTTTTATCATCATGGTGATCACATGTTGACAGGCTTGATATTGTGCAGGTACTGCCAGGCGCTGCAAGTTCCTAAATTCCATGAGCACTGCCCACTTCATATCAGCAAAAGTGTTCCAAAGCACTGCTCCCCGTCCTTTGGCTTTTACATCCTTTCTATCCCCTTTTCTGCAATGTTCTCTGAGCCTTGGCAAGTGTGATAGAGATGTTTCATTTAGTGCTGAGCACTCAACTGTCACTTCTCAGCACTTCCATCTTCCCCAATAGCTTTTTTTTTCCTTTTCCTTTTTCTTTCTTTCTTTTTCTCTTTTCTTTTTTTTTTTTTTAGCACTATTTCTTTTCTTTTTTTTTTTGAATGCACTATGAAGACCAGGATAACTAACTCAGACACTGTTCTAGCTACCCTACCTTTGTGCAGAAAATACCTTAACATTCAAGGAATTTCTGGGCAAGATTTGTCATAGAATTTTTTGTGATCTAAATGAAGACTGGAGTAACATTGCAGTTCCTGACACACTGTGATCACTCCCTGGGCATCACAGAAGTATAACAGATGTGGGTCGTAGAACCCATTCTCTGTAGCTAAGAACTCTGGGCCATGCGTAGCCATCAGGAAGCCCAGGAGGAGCACCTTGTGGTTGGAGTGGCTTAGAGACCGAGGGAGCTGGACTACATCAAGGACCAGAGCATGCAAATGCAGAGAGAGGTCAAGAATCCTGTGGACTCACGATGCCCCTCAGATCCAAATACAGGTGTAAGGTTTAGGAAGCTTGATGGAAACAGATGTATACATTGTGTCCCAGGGAATTCTTCATTCTTGGCACCATTGCAAACACTGAACTAGTTGAAAAGGCCCAATTCTTGTGTTGTTGCAACCCCAAACCCTTCCCATGAAGAAATCAAGGAAAAGGAACCATAAAAATCTCATTTTAATGATACAGAAATAGCATATAGTACATTGCTTTCCACAGCAGCACTTCGTTCATCTCTAAAAAGTTTAACAAAATTAAGGCTAAAACAGACCATTCTGACATAAGGGGTTGTCTTATGTGATGTTATTCATAATGTTTTCTTAAATATAAATATAAGATGGTCTTCAGGAAAAACATTGTTTTAAATGTTGAACAAGATACCAGAAATGGAAATGTACTACAAAAATGTGCTCCAGTGTAACCACTGATAGTTACCACCATTTTCCTGGCCAAGTTCTAAAGGGACTCTCTAAACGAATGACTATGATGTGATGCCTGGACTTTCCAGAGTCAACACTCCACAGGACAAGACCATTCTACAACACAAAACCAAACACAGCTGAGTCTCCAGGATAATTCCTCTAGAATAAACAAAAAGTGAAAATGGGCAGTATTTAAAAGCACAAAAGAATTGGGTTGAAGCCTCTGGTGCCCAGAAGGATTATCCCTCCATCAACAACCCTTCTCCCTGAACTCTGCTAGATCAGGACTTTAAAATATGGTGAAGCAAAAATATCACCACTGCCAAGACAGAGGGCCAAAGTGGTGTGCTCTTGAGTACAAAAATGGGGATTTACAGCCACCAGGAAGGATTCTTTCTATTTCCTCCCCACCCCGTGTTCGTTATTCATGGACACCTCTGCTGCCCAACTTCCTGTCACTGCTTTGGACTCCACAGAAGCCCTTTTGCTGCTCCAGGATTTAGAACAAAATAAAGTGCTCCCCCACTCTCTCTCTCTTTCTCTCTCTCCATCTCTTCTCCACCCCAGAAGACAACTGATAAAAGATCTGACAAGGATAAGGTTAATTCTCCACAGGACACTTCCCCCTGACATCACCTTGGACATGAGAGACAATCCTATGGGCTGCAGAAGCCCACCTGTTGGGAACTCAGCCCTCTGCTGGGAGGGACTCAGCTTCCTGACTCTTCCATTCCCCTTCTACTCACTAGCTTCCACTCTAACTGTCTCTTCTCCACTTGCCCCGACTGCATTATGGAATTCAAGGATTCTTTTTCACTGGTGGAGAATTGTGGGTTTTGCTAATGTTACCGAGTCCAGAGAAGGTGGTTTTGTTTTTAATTACAGGCCACTAACCTACCTACCTTTAGAAGGATATCCTGCTGATACAAGGGGACCTTTTATCCCAGAAAAAAAATTCCCATGTACTTTAAAATTTTTCAACAAATAGCAGATAGAAATAAATGAAGTGGTTTTCATAACTCTACATGAGAATTTTGTTTATTTGGCTCCTAGAGCCTCTCAATTTTCCCTGTGGAAATAAAGTAGAAAGAAAATATCTAGGTAAGTAACTTCAAGTATCTTAAGGTGTTTCAAACACTGATAAACTCTTTAGGAAATAGTGGGTTGAGGTACACATGCCAAAATGCACTTTTATGTAAGTTCATATGTAAACACATATAAACATATAAATAGTATTCAATTCCTCATGCTTAAGTACAATGACAAATACAGAAGCATGTTATGATCCCACACTTATGGGAGAAGCAACCTCTGAAGCCTTCCTTTTCATGACCCATAACCATTGGTCACTAGGTTGTCCTGATGAGCTCCTAATGTGCAATTTCCTACCTCCAGCAGGAAATCTGACGCAACAGGCATGGCCTGAGATCTTGGAATTTGTGTTATGCTTTCCAATAAGATTGGATAGTCCAACTCCCTCATTATAAAAAGAGGAAGAAACTAAAATGTAAAAAGTCAAGATACTATTTGAAACTACAGAGCAGATGACAAGGACTCCAATTTCTGTTCTCTAGTCTTTTACCTCTTTGTCACATCACTTTGCATCCCAGTGTTTCCCGGGAGCCTGTTTTCACATCGAGGCTAAGAAACCATTAACTGATGCACTATTGTTGAAATAAGATAGCAAGCTGTATGAGGGTAGGCACCAGACCTCAATAGTTCTATGGCACTTCCTAGGAACCTAATGAATTCCAGTAAATACAGGCTGGCAGTTACAGGTAAGACTCAATACTGTATTCTGCACTTCCATCTTGGTCAATGATCATCCCGTTAGATGCAAAATTATCTAGCTGGATGCCCAAATCCAGCCAGAGAGATCGCAACTCCTGATTGTGCGGAGATGCCGCACTCAGTCAACCAGAAAGTTGGGTAGGAAGCTCAGTAAAATTAAACACTGTGTCTTCTCTGCTCTCCAGTGAGTGGACATAAGAAAAACAGATGAATGAAAGGAATAAGACAAATCTGCTCATTTACCCAAGCATTTGGGAAATATATAATTAAAATCCTAAACTTGTTTGAGAAAAACCCATAGCAATAGCCCTGACTATATTATATTGATTTTTATGCCTATTTTTTCTAGGCTGTCAATGCATTTCCCCCTTCTTAGAAAACATTCTTTTGTGGAAGGATGAACAGAGTCAGACTCCTTCATAAAGCTGATACTGAGGGGCTGGCCATTTAGTCTGTGTATCATACAGACAGAGAAAGATAGAAAATTATTTTGAGGTGGAGGAATATGACTTGTTACATCCCATCTGTAGCTACTGATCATGAACCATGCTGTAAATAAGTTGATTTTATTATACTGGACGTAGATATAAAAAGGATAGTCAGAACATTTAAAAAGCCAACAGGAAACTATAAAGGAAAGCTTAAATAAACCAACAAGCACATGGGCCACCTGTGCAATGCAGGTCAGCCCTGCAGCCCCTTGACCAACCATACTCTGTGGGAACAAAGAATGAGAAGAAACTGCCCAGAGGGATGGGAAGTGGTAGGGGCCTTTCCAACAACCAGAGTTTGGCTCTTGCACCATCTCCTGGTATTGCTAATGGACATACAGTGCCACCTGGACAAAATGTGGGGGATCAGTTACGGACAAGGTTCTTGCCCGCGTAAAAGAGCCTCCATCCTCAAGTTTTGGAACCATGTGCCAGGTGATCTTTGTGTCTTCTACCCTACAAGAAAGGTAGCTGATCTCCCTCAGGGTATATTTTTCTTCCATTTCTACAATAAAAGAATTATCCTCTTTCTCTCCTTTTCACTATTAAATCCAGTCTTGCCTATCTACAGATTCCTAACCATTCCTCAGATAACCTTTTATAGTCACACTGATGAGTTCACTCACCCCTTTCTTCACTCCACACACACACTCCCTGCAGTGTGATATTACTCAAGGTGGTCAGAGCTACAAGAGAGCTCAGCTGGGTTCCATGTCCTTCCCTGTCCCAAGGTGATTGATGGGTGGAGGCAGGGCCCAGTCAGAGGTCCTCAGTCCCATCTAGCCATGGCCTCACTATCATAAGCATAAGCACTCAGCCATACAAAATCTTGTGCAGAATGTAATACACTTTTCCACTGCAAAAGTGAAAAGGTCACAAGATGAAGAGCCTTTGTGCCTTATTATGGTTTATAAAGCTAATACATGCTAGCAAAATGGAATGGTAAAACCAAGAAGTAAACGTGACTTTAAAAAAATAACCACAGGGCTTATAAAGACTCTTTTTGGACATTAAATATTTTATAAAGTCATATACTATACATAGAACATCTTTTCTGTCTTTCTGTCTTCTGCAAGGTTAAGAAGTTATTTGAAAGAGACAATACCACGAAAAAACAGAGAACAGACACCCCACCGTACTGACATTTAAACTTCATAGTTCTAGTTTACAGCATCCACAGGCTAATTTAAAATAACAGAGGTTCATTTAAAATAAATTAAAAATAAAATAAAATAATTTATTCAAAATGAAAGGCTTAAATATTTAATACATCTCTTTTGGGAAATGTTATAATTCTATAAGCCAACTTTATTTTCTTATGGACTGTATATTTGTATAAGAATATATTATTATTTATCACTCAATCATTTGTAAATTACTGTGCTCTGTTCCCTAAAATAAAACCTCCTTAAAAATCCCTGTTAGCTGATGATTATTATCATGACTGAAGAGATTCAATTGCTAAGTGCCCTAATCCTCCAAGGAAATTACACCAAAAATGGACATTTTCTGACAGAGTCACTCATCTATCTCAAAACCAGAACAAATATAAAGCAACAGCATTAAGTGAATTTCAGTATTTTCTGACACTGCTGCATAAACACAGAACTCAGCAGGTTGCAGACATGCAGGGGATTAGCACTATATAGGGAAGAATTAACAAGTCAAACTCAGCACACCTTAACAAGTGGATTGAAAGTAGACTCTTAATAAACCAAATTATTTCTTCCTCAAGGCAACCGTTAGCTACAAAAAGAAAAATGATTTCATATATTTGGTCCATAAAGAAGAAACATTTATTTACATTCTCAATGGACTAAAAGAGGTTTGAAACATCACAATTAATATTGTATGCTTCCAAAAATATCATATGATCAATGCACTTAACTTAAAGCTTCAGGTATTAGTAACTTCATTTAGACTTCTTAAAAAACCAACACAAACATACTTTCTAGAGTGCAAAATGTTTCTTATTAAATACTTCAGGAACACAAAAGCAATTTGTTTGAAAACATAGGAATCCTTTGCTGAAAGGCCATCATCACGAAGACGCCCACTGCCGGCAATGGGCGCTGGACGGAACCGTCAGCTGGAGATGATGCAACACTCAACTCTGCGCTCGGTCTCGGCACCTCTGGGATGACAAGTTATTTGTACAAGCTCATGGTTGGACTCTGGTACATGCACATGTATGCATCACAAAGAAGTCTGCGTGCACAGCCTTGGATTCTTCTGGAGTCCAAAGAATGCAGCTCCTCTAGAGACATCTTCAAGTACTCTCCCACCTCTGGGCAGGGCGTCACTTGAGGAATGTTGAAGCCATTCTGACCACCTACATTGAGAGGAAGAGCTATCTTTAGGGCAGTGACATCCAAGCATTCTCACTACCCTATCCCATCAGAACAATTTTATGATACTAGCATTTAATGAAAGCTGACCTTTAGGACTAGAAAGACTTCATTTTTGGATTCTAGAAATTAAAGTCTCCTTTAACTTTTGGGTCAAAAAGGGTTCTGCAGCCAAGCATAAATAAAATTGTTAAATGGTTGGATACTTGAGAATGATGAGGACCCTAAACCTACTTTTCAAGCTCTTCTATCCTTAGCAAGAGAAAAGTGCTGCCGTGCACGTACGTACAGCATCCAATTCCTCACACCCGCATGTCCCTCCTAGACACAAGCAGCCCTCTCTGCTTCTCTGCGAGCGTGTCCAAGTTTAAGCAGTTCTAATAAAGCAAACACTATTACACTGCCTAAGTTTAAAGATGCATTTGTACACCTCTACATGGTTTGTTTTACTTATCATTAGACTGTGTGAGAAGATGCTCTGATTCCAGGAAAAGCCTTTCTGGCTAAGCTCTCTTAATGGCTTTTCCAAAGGTCTCAAGTTCCTGTGCTCTTGGGCCACGCTGTGATGCGAATGGTAACTAGGGTTAGGGCACATTCACAGATGAGGCTGTGCCACACCACTCAGGTATCTGAGAGCTAAGAGGATACTGATCACTCTTGGTCTAGAGCTTGAGCCTTGGTCAAAAGCTGCCACCGGGTGTGACTGAGGTAATTAAGAGAGCAGGAACAGAAGACTTTGGACACTAGGGCTTGAGAGAATGGCTAAAGGGAAAATGGGGTGTAAGAAGAATGGAGAAATGTGGCTGTCAGATTTCTCAGCCTTTCTAGGGGCTGGATCTAACCCATGAAGTCCACATAGGCAGAAGGAGGGTTCCTGTAACAACTTCACTCTGTAATCTCTTCAAATTTTCCACAGAATGGCTCAACAGGTGCAGGTTTCTTCCCGAAATGGGTCATTCCATTTCAGGAAGAAACACCTAAATGTAGAAAAAGTTTGCTTTTCCAAGGGGGAAATCTAATTTTGCTCTTAGTATTCTGAAGACACAACAATTTAGTACAAAGGAAACATAAGCAAGAGATCAGAAAGACTAAGTTAAATGTGTGACCTTAGCCACCTCAAACCAGTTTTAACAATAGCAAGTATAAGGGTTTCAACAGAATGACGAGTGTGCTCCCGCCAGAGCACTAGGCATGCATGCTCAGTGGCTGCTATGCTTCACATAAAAATGAGAGGAAGCAGACAGTAAAATCTCTCCACTCTTCTGAAAAATAATCCTTGGATTCTTTTTTTTTTCAGTTTTTAAATTTTTTTTTTTTTTTTTTTTTTGAGGTAGGGTCTCACTCTAACTCCAGCTGACCTGGAATTCAGTATGTAGTCTCAAGGTGGCCTCAAACTCACAGCAATCCTCCTACCTCTGCCTCCAGAGTGCTGGGATTAAAGGCATGTGTCACCACATACTCAGCCTTAGATTCTTTGTTTTTAAGGGGGAGGAGTAAGCATAAGACAGACAGACAGTTTTTCTATATAGGCCAGCTATAAACTCATAATCCTCCTGCCTCTACCTCTCAAGTGCTGGGATTATAGATGTGCATAGCCATGCCGTTATTTAGGAAAGAGCATATGCATACCAAGTATTTTGCCTTAATTTAGGTAGCAGAGTTAATTCACTTTTTATTTATTTATTTTGATTTTTTGAGGTAGGGTTTCACTCTAGCCCAGGCTGACCTGGAATTCACTATGCAGTCTCAGGGTGGCCTTGAACTCTCAGTAATCCTCCTATCTCTGCCTCCTGTGTGCTGGGACTAAAGGCGTGCGCCACCATGTCTGGCTTAATTTTTTAAGTCTGTACCACCATGATATTCCTAAAGTAATTTTAACACTCTGAACAAGCCGTGCCACTACAAGCTATCCTAACTATCCCACCCCAGGTAAAAGGCTGCTGAATAGAGAAGAAGTTTTTTTTTTTTAATTACGTTTATGTATGAATGTGAATGTGCATGTGTTTGTATATTCACGTATGCAGGTGCACGGTTGTGTGTGGGTGGGCATGGAGGCTAGAAGACAACCTCAAGTGTCATCCTCAGCAATTCCATCCACTTGCTTTTGAGGCAGGGTCTCTCATGGGTCTGCAGTTTGCCAATTAAGCTGCACTGGCCAGCCAGCAAGCCTCCCAGACCCTCTCGCCTTGGTCGCCCCAGCACTGGGATTACAGGCATGTGCTCCCATGCCTAGCGTCTTCATGTGGGTTCTGGGAATCAAACCTATGTCACTGCACTTGTGAGGCAAGCACTTTCCTGACTGCTGTATCTCCCCGCCCCGAAGAAAAGCTTTTAAATACCATCGCGATCAGCCATGCTGTCAAAGAAGAGCCAGGCAGAGTCGTCCTTCCCATACTTCACAAAAGCAACATAATGGCTTGTTTCTATGCAAAGAACAGCAAACAATTCCATCTTCTGGCAGGGGATACAGCCATGTCTCCAGTCCCAGTCAGGTAAGTCTTTGGGAAGTGACACTGGGTTATATTTATGATTCAACCTCTTGGGATGAAGGTGGACCTAAAATGGACCATGAAGAGTTGTCGTGAATGGGTTAAATGCAATGCTTCAAGTGGGTGGACTCTAATTACTCTCATTAACGACATCTATAAATAGCAACCAAGTACTTCACAGACACATATCAAGCCAACAGAAGAAACAAAAGCAGCTGACATTTTATTATGAATTTTTAAAGTGAATTATGTTTTAAAAGGCTTTTTAAACCCTAAAATTTGTTTGCAGCCACCAGCAACATGCCGTTGCACAGAGCTCACGCGGTGAGTGAGAGGAGACTCACCTGAGCATTGCAGGTCTTGCAGAACTGCTTGATCTTGCCGGCAGAGATGTCTGCGTCGTCATAGCATTCTCTGCACTCGTACATTGCAAGCCCTCCGCAGATCCTGCACTGCCTGGGAGCTGCAGCAAGGAGGGAGGAAAGAAGCCTTTACAAATACACTCTAAGTAAAGTTAAGGGCTGGAGAGATGGCTTAGCGGTTAAGTGCTTGCCTGTGAAGCCTAAGGACCCTGGTTCAAGGCTCGGTTCCCCAGGACCCATGTTAGCCAGATGCACAAGAGGGCGCACGTGTCTGGAGTTCGTTTGCAGTGGCTGGAAGCCCTGGCACGCCCATTCTCTCTCTCACTCTCTCCCCCCCCCCTTTCTCTCTGTCTGTCACTCTCAAATAAGTAAATAAAAATAAACAAAAAAAGTAAAGTTAAGCTTTCAAATGGAGACATTTTGGGTCTTCAAATATGTCTAATTCTCCCACATCCTCTTAAACTTTTGCCTTAATTTAGGTGGCAGAGTTAATTCATTTCTTGATTTAAGTGTGTATCACCATGATGTTCCATCTTGGACTTGGAGTATCTTAAGATGTTTTCTTCAACCAAATACCTTTTTTTTTTTTTTTTTTTTTTTTTTTTTTTGGTTTTTCGAGGTAGGGTCTCACTCTAGCCCAGGCTGACCTGGAATTCACTATGGAGTCTCAGGGTGGCCTCCAACTCACGGCAATCCTCCTACCTCTGCCTCCCGAGTGCTGGGATTAAAGGCATGCGCCACCACGCCCAGCTACCCAAATACCATTTTTGATAGCCTATTCTAGGGCATTTTCTGCTGAGTTAAAAATGTCAACTAATGAAATTTCAAACACACAAGCAAGTATAAAGAAAACTGAAAACATATATGATTTTAGTCAACAAGAGACAACCACTGTCAACATTATGAACTTTCTCTAATAATTTTATATCTGGTTATTTATGTAACTATGTTTATGTGCTACATATGTTAAACTTCTCCTGTAAAGACAATCAATATACTTGCCTAAATTTTTACTTACTACCACATCATGACCATTCTCATACAGTTTTCAAAACCATGAATTTTAATAGCAGTAGTTTTGTTGGTTGTGTATATAATTCATTAAACCACTTCCCTCTCAATAAGATTTAGTTGTTTCTAACTTCTTAGTCCATGACAGTAAATATATTTGCATATAAAACATTTATTTTCACTCTAATTTTTCAAACTAAATTCCCAGTACTCAAAACTATTGACTTAATATGTGCATGCTCTCCAGATGCTGAATTGCTTATCCAAAGTATTATGCCTGTTACTGGTGAAAACAACAGACCATTTCTGAAAGTGAAACTGTGAGATCTCAGGCTACACATTGCTCAGGCCATGCCCACTTGACAAGTACTCACAGTGACAACAACCCAAATCCTCTCTCTTCCCTGCCACTGGCAATCAGGAGCCTCCTCCTCCCGAAACCTTTGAGTGGGACTGAAAGCTCTTGCTCTTTAGAATCCCACAGCATTCGAAGTCACTGACATTAATAATCCTCATTAATAGACCTTTTGGCCTAAAGAATAACATGACTTTGTCCCTCTCAGATGTGATCTTACACAAAGGAAATTTTTTTTAAAATGAATACTTTGCAAGGTCACTGAGAAATCTTGCTGGAGCTGAACTGAAAACCTCCTCTAGGTAGACAGCTGACAGAAAGCTGGAAAAAGCTATGCTGCATACAGCTCCATGGGATAGAGACGTCATCAGTAGAGATAAACAACAGTGGACACTGCAAGCCTTAAGTTAGGCCAGCCAGGCCAAATGAGCCAACAGGTACAATAGTGGCATGTCTGTTATGGGGGAAGCCAACCACTATCTAATTGGGCTGAAAGCCTGCTCCACAGGAGGGAACACACGCCTGATACTGAAAAGCTATGACAGGGGAAGTCATGAGCCCTAGGGATGTAACACCTGCTGGTGTCTGGATAAATGCATTATTATGCTCACCAAACTGCCTGGTAACTTTTCTCAATGTTCATACCTATATATTAATGCTACTCTCACTTTTGGTTAGAGAAGCTTCTCTTTTCAAATAACAGTGACCTCTGGGATGACTCAGAAGACACCATAGTGCTGAGAAGAAGTGGCAGAGGAGTGCTCAGCACTGAAATATCTCAATCACACCTTCCAAGGCTCAGGGTCCATTGTGGAAGAGTGATGGAAAGAATGTAAGGGCCAAAGGAAGGATAGGGCTCCTTACAATGCACTCTTCCAGACACAGAATGGCCTGGATATCCATGACCTCGCAGTCCCTGACACTACCTACACAAGACCATCATAATAGGAGGAAAAGATGATGACACCAAAATAAAAGAGACTGATTCAGAGAGTGAGGGGATATGATGGAGAGTGAAATTGTGAAGGGGAAAGTGAGGGGGGAGGAAAGTATCATGGTTTATTATCTATACTTATAGAAATAGTCAATAATAAAAAATTTAAATGAATACTTACTGTCTTCAAGTAAATCTGTTATATTTAATTCCAAAGAAGGAAAAATTTTTTTAAATAGTTTGAAGTCTTTTCCAAACCGAGGCATCTGAATAATCAGACATGATGGTGCCTTAAAGGAAAGATAGATGTTTTTTAGAAATCAAATGACATAGGGGATAGGGACTGGGGATTTGACACAATGGTAGAGTGCTTGCCTGGCATGTCCAAAGCCCTGAGTTCCATCCTCAGCAAACAAACTGAATGCTGAAACTCAAAGTCATGGCTCTCAAACCAAGCACATTTTCACAACAGTACTGGTGACATGTGAAATAGGGTTCACACAGAAATGTGGGGTGTGGGCGCAGAGCGGCAGCAAGCTATAAGGCCTCAAGTCATCCCAGATTGTATGACATAATCACAGAGAATACTTCTTTTATACATTAGCAAATAAGTAACTAACTGTGCCTACGGAGGCTTTACCAAAATACCCCGTCAGAAACAATACAATAAGAATAAACCACAAGCATGCACCATTAAAATTATAAATACTCAGTAGACAATAAAATAAATCTAATTGGTATCACTTGTTCATTAACAAAACAATGTAGATTAAGTTCTTGACATTTTGTTTCTTAATTAGAGAAGAAGAGTAAACATTATCTTTGGATATATTTGGATAAAATGTGTGCGTAAAATGACAACTACAAAACATAGACCTTTTGTGTTAAAAGTGTTCAAGTTACAAATTAGCTTGTTTTGTTTGGCACCCCAAATCCAAAAGGTTCAATCTTAACTATAAGGAACTTTACATAAGAAGAGCAGATTTAAACCCTGGACATTTTCGTCTTAATTAGTGCTTTCTTTCTTTTTTTTTTAAGGTGGGGAGGGGGAATTGGTGTGCCAGGGCGTCAACCACTGTAATAGAATTCCAGACACTAGCACCACCTAGTGGGCATGTGTGACCTTTGTGCTTGCCTTACTGTTGTGTGTCTGGCTTATGTGGGATCTGGAGAGTCAGACATGGGTCCTAAGACTTCACAGACAAGCTCCTTAACTGTTAGGCCACCTTTCTAGCCCCTGTGTTTTCTTAATAGTGTATGCTTCCAACTATTCTTGGTTGAAATATATAGACACTAACTAAATCTACTAGCAGTTTTAAGAATCCTTCAGACTTTCACAGCAGGAGCTAGTATGTGGATCAGTGGTAGATATACGCAAAAGTCCAGGGTTCAATCCACAGCACTACTACAAAATGAAGCAAATCAAAACAGAGCAGCAACAAAGAAAGAGAAAGGGGAGACAGTGAATAACACTGACCTCTGCAAATTTCAGGTTACTGTTGATAAAAGACCATTCTAACAACTGTTGAATGGTAGGAACTCCAACTTTTTCATTTTTTTCCATAAAAATTTGATAGAAATAACAATCTTGTACTTTTTGACCTGCAGATCTAAAAGCAGAAAAGAATACCACATTTAATTTATCTACCAAGGGTTAACTCAAAATGAAGTTGTTCTAGCAAGATCTGACACAAGAACCATAAAATTGATGGTATAAGCTTTGGACCATGTAAATTAGAAGCTAAAATCAACTGGTTCAACTTTATCATCCAAAAAAAGCAGTGAACCAGATGTAATGCTTGAAACAAGAAAACAAAATCTTACATACCCAAATATGACAGACTCTTAGAAGACTTGAGAGCAATTTTTTTTGGTCCTAAAGTGAAGGTCCTAAGACTGACTTCTTAGCAAGTCTACAGCAGAATGAATGTGAAGGCCCCAGGGTCCTAACAACTGCTTTGTAATTTTCGGGCTACAGCCCAGCTCTTTAATGCCAACACCTAGTTAAAGCTAACCACAGTAAAACCCTCATATGAAACATCTCTTATCCCTTATGCTCTTACTACACATACCATTAACCCTTTACCATACTATCTTCAATTTACTTTTTTTGATAGAACTGTTTTCATTCTGTCTTAGAATAAAAGCCTTGCTTTAATACTGTAAGGTTCACTACAGGTATGCCATGCTGCCAATTATTACTGAGACAACAAATGCCCTAGTCAGTGACCCCAGAGGGCTGGGAAAACAAGTGAGCTCATACTGTCAGAGAAAGAAGTGGTATTTACAGTTGTTCTTCTAGAAACCAGCCTGGGACCTTTTCAGAGTTTATTTAAAGTTTAGACATATATATAATTTTCAGTGTTTTAGGGAAAAAATAGTACGATTTTCATAATGAAACTTCAATTCAGAAACCAGATTGTAGAAATTTCAGCTTCCCAGAGAAACTTTTATCTTAAGTAAACAAAACTTCAAATATAGCTATTAACAAGGCAGAACTTTCTTGAACACTCATAATGAGTAAGAACAGGTATCTGGCAATTATTCTAGAACAATATGTTTAATTGGTTGTTGATGACTACAGAACTCCGAAATTTTTCTATGTACTCAAAAATCATAAAAAATAATGGGCAAACATAATGTAGAAAATTGAAAAACTCATTCTTAGTATACACACAGTGGAATTTTCTTCAGCCATAAATAAAAGTAAGGTTATGTTATTTTCAGGAAAATGGATGCAACTGGAGATACCATGTTAAGTGAAGTAAGCCAGTCTCAGAAAGACAAATATGTTTTCTCTCCCTTGTGGTTTCTAGATTATATATACATACACAAAATTATATAGGACATGAAAGAAGTGAAATTGTCTAGGGAAAAACACTAATAGGAAGAGAAGGAGCAAAAGGAAGGTGGAGATATAGGGGTGAATATGCTGAATGTACAATATATACTTGTATTAAAATCTTTAAAAAATAAAATAAATAATTTTAAAAACTCACTCTTTAAGTTTTAGAAACCCAAAAGTCCTACAGAATCAATAAATTTGATGTGATTGTACCCAACATGCAATACAGACTATTTTCCACTAAGTGCAACTCAAGGGCACTAGGATATACATGTGATAACTTTCAAAGGAAGTAGACATCCACATTTTACAAATATGAATATAAGACACTTAGGATTTGTGTATTTTGGTCTACCTACTTTTGTGACACAAACCATAACAGGTGGCCATTAAAGTTGTATGTACATTACTCAGCAGGATCAAATATAACACAGCAAAGATATATCCATGTAAGACTATGTTTGGATTACACTATCTGAACTTTCCTTGCATCTTTGCTTTTTGGTTGCAGTTGTTATGTCACTTTTTTTTTTTTTTTTGCCTGTCCCCAATTGTGACATGACTTTAGTTTCACCTTAACATTAATGCTGTGCACACACTTGCTATTATCATTATTGTGATAGTTTTTTAAATGTGAAGGTTTAATATACCCAAATTTACCAATTTTACTCTTCCTTGCATCCCACTCCTTTTTTCAAAGTTCAATTTGACTTACTTTTAAAGTGCATCCTATAATAAATCTCTAGGTGGTCATTTCAATTTGACTTACTTTTAAAGTGCATCCTATAATAAATCTCTAAGTGGTCATTTAGTCCAGCTTCTTAAGGAAACTCATATAACCCTACTTCTCCCCTATTCTCTCTACCACCTCCTTAAAGAACTCTGGGGAGAATATGCCTTCTCTGTCTCATCCACTTTCTGGATTTCCAACTCTTCACCCCTAGGTTCTTCTCAGGGAACCTTCTCCCCTCTGTCTTCCAGTGGGCAAGCCTCTCTTCCCAGTGTGCATACTGCTCCCCCACCCATGAAATACTTCCTATTTCTGAAATTTTCTGTATTTGATTGCCTATTTAATTCTGTTGGACAAATCTACTTTTATGTCTCCTCAACCATTAAAAAATATCTTAACACCTTTCAGATTATTTTATTACTTCTCATTTTTAAGGATGTCCATCTTCCTATTAGTTCTGTCAGCTGACCTCTCCTGACGAGAATGAAAGGTGAGTTCAGGGGAAGAATAACAACTGGGGGGAACCACCATTCCATGGCCTTTAGGTAGTGACTTGCAATATGAAAAGGTTGTTTGGGGGTAGAGGGCCAGTTGTACCCCTTGGGCTACAATAACTCCCTCATGGCCTTCATATGCAGCAAGAACTGATACTGCCTTGCTTACTGAGCATCATTGAGTATTCAGCTATGTTAATCCCAGGAAGTATAACATCCCTCAGGTATGCTAGGCTGAGGAGGAAAAAAATAATGATGAAAAAAAACTATTTTAAGCACCTAAAATTTATTTTTTACAAGATAAATAAAAAAGTGACTTCTCCCTCAAACTATCTGCTAGATGCCCACATGATGTATATATCTGTCCTTTCCTGTTTATATTTGAGAACTGAATTTTTAAGATGCTTAAATACTACTACGTGTTCTATTAAGTTCTATTGATCAAGACTTATAATTTTATGCCAATAGTATAAACTATTGCTCTACCTTTATAGCTTATAACAGAACTTTTAACCAAATTTACTTACTTATTTATTTATTTATTTATTTGCAAGCAGATAGAGGGGAAATGAGTGCATCAGGTCCTCTTGCAAACTCCAGTTGCATGCAACATTTTATGCATCTGGCTTTACTAGGGAATCGAACCTGCACCATCACAGTTTGCAAGCAAGTGCCTTTAACTGCTGAGACATCTCTTCAGCCCAGAACTTTTATCCTTAATTAAAAAGTTCAGTATTTTTTACCACTTCATTTTGTGGAGAACTCAAAAATAACTCTCTTGAGTTTCAAAGAAAGAAAAATAGGTTACGATCCTACTATGTGCAAATTGTTTGGTTAAAAAAAAAATAGCATCAGGCTGGGAAGATGGCTTACTTGGAAAGCCTGCCAGCCCAGGATTCAATCTTGCTGTACCCACGTATATCCTGATGCACAAAGTGGCACATATGTCTGGAGTTCACATAGACTGGCAAGTGGTCCTTGTGTGCCCATATTTTTACTTTCTCTCTCTAATAAAGTTAAAAGATAGCATGGATAAATTAGCCTTTTTCACCAATCAAGTTACCTTTTAACTTTGTGTAAGTCTTTTTAGAAATCTATCTAGGAGGCTGGAGAGGTGGCTTAGCAGTTAAGGTGCAGTTAAGGTGTGAAGCCTAAGGACCCAGGTTCAATTCTCCAGGTCCCATGTAAGCCACATGCACATGGTGGCACATGCATCTAGAGTTCATTTGCAGTGGCTAGAGGCCCTGGCGTTCCCATTCTCTCTTTCTTTCTCTCTCCCCCTCCCCACCTCATCTCTGTCTTTAATAAATAAATAAATAAAAATCTATCTAGGAGCTGGGGAAATAACTCAATGTTTGACTGAAAATCCTGACAGTCTAAGTTCAAGTTCCCACTATCCATGTAAAGCCAAATGCACAAAGTGGTACATGCATCTGGAGTTTGTAATAGCAGGAGGCCCTGTCACACCCATTCTTATTCATATTATCTCTCTCCCCCCTTGCAAATAAATTAAATATAAGAAACAAAAATGGGGGCTAGAGAGATGGCTTAGTGGTTAAGACATTTGTCTGCAAAGCCAAAGGACACCAGTACGATTCTCCATGTGAGCCAGATGCTCAAGGTGATGCACATGTCTGGAGTTTGTATACAGTGGCTGGAGGCCCTGCCGCACCCATTCTCTCTCTCTCTCTCTCTCTCTCTCTTTCTGTTTCTCTGAAATAAACCAACAAAATATATTTTTTAAATAAATAAAAATAAAACCCTATCCAAATAAAATTGATTGGTGTTTTACTGTCTTGAAATGTGAAATGATATTCCATTTTCTTATATGTATGAAGATACACTATGATGCTATTTTTTTTACATGGCTGAATTACAGATTTTTTTTAAGGCAGGAAGAATTTATTGTGGTTCAAAGTTACATTCACCATGACAGGGAAGACACAGCAGGAGAATCATGAAGCAACTGGTCACATTCAGAAATTCTTTGCATAATTCTGGTAGTTGCTAGACAATTCTCTAGGATTTTGCACCATTACAGTCTTAACCAGATAATAAACATGTAGATTTGATGCTCATTCATCATGCCTTCTTTCATTTGTAGAAGTTTGCAAAGAATATCCAATTATAATTGTGGCACTTTCCCCCTCCATTTCTTTCTCTTACAAACCAATTCAAAACTGCCTTCAAATATTACTGAGGCACGTACCTAAGAAACTGTCAGTGGTGAAAAGGAAGCAGATTGCACATGATCAAGATTATCAACAGAGAAGCCATTTAGACTGCCAATACTGAGACTATCTGGGAAACTTAGACACAACATCTCACCAAGAACTGTATTCATTAAACTCAGTGTCTTCCAGCATAGGAGAAGGAAAGACCAAGTTGGCAAAACAGAACTAGAGCCAGTTTAAGGCTAATTTAATTCTCTAAGTGGTGGGTAGTCAAAAACAATGTTCTTCCCCTTTTTGGTTGGGTTAAAGTGAGATTCTCTTAAAAGGTTCATTAATTGGACTTACAAAATTATTCGTATTTGATGGGCATGGTGGCACATGACTTTAATCCCAGGACTCAGGAGGCAAAGGTAGAAGGATTGCCATGAGTTCAAGGCCACCCTGAGATTCCATAGTGAATTCCAGGTCAGCCCGGGCTAGAGTGAGACCTTACCTCGAAAAAAAATATTCATATTCAATTCTTTTTTTTAAAAAAGTGCAAATGGGCTGGAGACATGGCTTAGTGGTTCAGGCGCTTGCCTGCAATGCCTAATGTTCTTCTCTCCAGGTTCCAGACAGACAAGGTAACACAAGCACTCAAGGTCGCACATGTGCACAGGGTGGCTCACGTGTCTGGAGTTCGATTGCAGTGGCTGGTTGGCTGGATGCCCTGGCACACCAATTCTCTCTCACACACACATAAAAAAAAAGACAGTCTATTGCGCTTGCCTCAAAATATATATATTTTTAAAGTATAAGAGTACTTATTACTAGTGTAAATTAAAAGTACAATTTCACAACAGTTTTGATCTTCAAGTGAAGTGTGGCATGACAAAGAGGATAGTAACTAATATTAATTTACATTTGTACTTGTGCAGCTCGACTACAGGCCCCAGACCATATGCAGTGATCAGCAAAGGACTCATTGCTATTTGAATGTCAGTAGCGGAAACAAGGAAGATCTACTTTTCTAATGTTTCTATAAAAATTTGAGAGTTACCTTATTTTTAACAATGGTTCTACCCTTAAAATATGATGAAAAAGGATATTTAAGAATTCTTCAGGATCTAGGAGAAAATAAAAACATCATATGATAGACAAAATTTCAAAAGCATTCTATTCTTTTTTTAAAATAATTTTTTGTTTTTATTTATTTATTTGAGAGAGACAGAGAATGCAAGAGAGATAGAGGGAATGGGTGTGCCAGGGCCTTCAGCCGCTACAAACAAACTCCAGATGCATGTGCCACCTTGCACATCTGGCTTACAAGGGTCCTGGGAAATTGAACCTGGGTCCTTTGGCTTTGCAGACAAGTGCCTTAACCTCCAAGCCACCCCTCCAGCCTGCAATTTATTCTTTATAAAAGTCATATTTCTATGTTGAATTCAATTTCTATCTATGTTATTTCAATTAAAAGTATAGTTTTGGAGCTTGAGAGATGGCTTAGCAGTTAAGGTGCATGCCTGTGAAGCCTAGGGACCCCAGGTTCAATTCTCCAGGTCCCATGTAAGCCAGATGCACATGGTGGTATTTGCGTCTGGAGTTTATTTGTAGTGGCTACAGGCCCTGGTGTGCCCATTCTCACTCACTCTTTATGTCTCTTTCCCTCTCTCTGTCTCAAATAAATAAATAAAATCTTTACAAAGTATAGTTTTCTAACACTGGGAAAGTTATAAAGAACATTAAAGGTAATGATAAAATGCCATGTTTCAATTTTGTTACCACCTGATTGCATTTGAAAAAGGTAAAAGATTTATATGCTCTGAAGAGAAACTAGAGTATACTTGATTGCATTTGAAAGAGTATAGTCACTGATACAGAGTGAAATAATCATTTCTTTTGGAGTAACTTAAGATCAACTACAATAAAACCTAAAATATTCTGTTTAAACAAAGTCTCTAAATGTCATAGCTGGTACACTATTAACAAGTTCAAAAGTCGGGATCTGAATCTCAGTAAATCTATTAGCTATGAGTAGATTAAGACAGTGACCATAAACAGTATTCTACTCAGTGGTTTTGTAACTTCCTTTACAAGGAAGACCAAGTGGGAAAGCATAAGTGACTCAGTGTACCCCTTGGCCTCAGAGAGGGAAACAACTCAAATAGCATTGCTGGATGGAATGTAATAATAATCTAGTACAGTAGACCAGCCAGCTTCTTTAAGGGTTCATTAAGCCCCATCACACTCATTTTTAGAAGAGAGGAAGAATTTACAAAAATAGGAAAAAATTTTATATTACATAGAAAAAAATTTTCACTGATTTTTTGCAGTGCTGGAGATCAAACCTAGGGCCTCTTGCATACTAGGCCAACACTTTCTACTAAGCTATAGCCCAATCCTCTCAAACAATTCAAATTTAAAATTAAAACCCCAAAACTATACAGACACGTTTCAATAAACAATTAGCATATTGCTAAAGAACATGCTTCCATATTATTTTCAATGCTTGTACTATAAATTAAAAGGGTCACCTTTTTCTTCAGAGGTAAATCCTGATGCAGCTTCAACCTTTTCAAGTATTTTCCTTAGTTTCATAATTTTTGTGGCACACACATATCCATATCTATGATAGCAAAAATTTAGTTAACTAAACCTGGCATAGTAAATATTACAAGACATCTGAGTAATCACATATTATTGTATAGTTCAGGTATCATAAATCAACAGTCTAGTACAATTACAAAGCTTCTTACTGAAGTATGAAAGGTGAAAAAATAAAAAGCAGAATTACCCCTGGAAACTGTTAAACACCATAAAAACTGTTATATAACTAATAACATTTTAAAGCCTGTGATAAATTGGTATTAAATGTCTGCTTATGAGATTGAAGCACTTAACTTTATAAAACAGGATACAAAATTTTAACAGACAAAGCCATTTTAATACTAAAAGGGAATTGATGAGATTCTTAAAATCTGAATTCTATGATCAAAGCAATCAGGACAACGACACCATTTCCTCTCATCTCTATCAGAATACAAGACCCATTCAATAAACTTAAAGTTATGAAATGCTAGTTCTACAAGTGTTTTCAGAAGAGCACCTTGAAGACTAACATGGACTTCACAGGGCAAGTCAGAGCCAGCTCTTCTTCCATCCACTTTTTCTACCAACTCTTCACCCACTCAGATCTTTGCAATTAACTGAGCATCTACTGTTTGCATAGTAATCAAACATGTCAGCCATTTTAGAAAGAAGGAAAGATATATCAACATGTTTTAGGAGTTTTGGATGTGACCTGCATTGTTCTAGTGCCACTTTCATGTTCAAAAGTTTTCATAAGACAGAACAACTCATGTGAAAATCAAAACACATAATTATCTTAATGGGTAAGATATTTACAAGATTATAGAATTTAAGGAAAACAAAAACCTAGAAAAATTGATTTCCTTTTATTTGTGTAATTATATGATATAGTAGGTCATTTGGAATATTTATTACATTTCAATATCCTGCTATTTTATGTCTCTTTATCAAGCTACTTTTCATGTTCATTAAGAAAAGCATGTCATAAAATTTAAATTTATCGTAATACAGACTTTAAATTCTAAGTTTGCTCTCCATATTCCCAAATAAATGTGCATTTTAATTTATGACCCTAATTCTTCATGACATAAATTTTATAATGTGATGTTATCACATATCATCATCACTTATCTGTAACCTATGCAGGTACCATTAAAAACTGCTTACTAAGGCCAAAAAAGACATATTTATAATTCTTAAACTAGAAAATAGAATCAAAGGAGTGAAGGGAGCCTTAAATATATTCTTGAAAGTGAAAAACATTGTTAGGCCTGTTGTGGCTTGAATGTGAAATGTCCCCCATAATAGGCTCATGATTTTGAACACTCGGTCCTCAGCTAGTGGCAGTGTTTGGAAAGGTTGTAGAACCTGGAGGGGGTGGAGCCTTGCTGGAGGAAGTGGATCACTGGGGATCGGCCTCGTTTTATAGCCTGGGTCTTGCTTCCTCTTTCTTCTCTTCTGCTTCCTGACCATGGATATATATATATAAAATGTGACCAGCTGCCTCCTGCTCCTGCTGCCATGTCTTCCCAGACACTAGGCACTGTGTTTCCTTGAACTGCAAGCCAAAATAAATCCTTCCTTCTTTAAGTCACTTTTCCCAGAAAACTTATCATAGTAATGAGAAAAGTAACCAATCCACACATCTGCTCTAAAAGAGCATTCAATTACTAACTTGTAATACATGCTACCAAAATGGTTTACTTCATTTCATGGAATACAATATGTTCTATATATTGGATGGACTTAAAAATTAAATAACAGAAATATAAGAAAAAGCAAAGCTTTAAAAAATAGTATTTCAGAGAATTAATTTTTGTTCATTTCTTAATACATTAACATAGAGTATAAATTAATTATACCACCTAAAGGTTTTTGTTTAGAAACATCCATCTTCTACTCACATTCTCAGAGGATTAACGATTTCTGTCCTTAGCAGCTCTTGAGTTTCACTGTAATATTCTACATCATTCTTTTCTTTGGGTCTAAGTAACACAGTGTCCAGAACAGAACTGAAAGCAAATAAGCTGCAAAATAAACAGAGTATGTTTGGGTGGATGATGTGTGTGTGTGAGTATGCGCTGCCACAGTGCATGTGGAGGGCAGAGGACAGTTCCAGGTGTCAGTCCTCACCTCCTACCTTGTTTGAGGAAGACTCTCTCATTCACTGCTCTGTTTTCCAGCTTTGCTGGTTTGTGAGCTTCTGGAAAATTCTCCTGTCTCTGCCCCCCTTCTCATCATAGACATCCTGGAAGTGCAGAACTTTCCCATAGCTTCTGGCCTTTTATGTGAGTTCTGGGGAGTCACACTCAGGTACTCATCTTGAAGGGCAAGAACTTTATCTGCTAAGCCATTTCCCCAGTCCCCTAAAAAGAATATTTTTTCCATACTATAAACATATTATTTTTTGACAAATAGGTTCTAACAGGCATCAGAAAAGCAAAAGAATCACAATGTAGGAAACAAAAAAACAAAAAGATTCATGTTTTTTAAGAGCACAGGTACCCTGTACTTCAATCACTGGAGCCCAGAGATCCTTAAGGAGATACCTTAATAGCAAGACTATAACTGTGCCTTGACAGCATGAAGGGATAAATATATGCCCAGAGACTGTTAAAGAAAACTTGCTTGCAATGTTAAGAAGCACCTACAAATCTGAGTCATACTACAGACTACAGCATAGGCAGAAACTTGGAAATTATTTGTCAAAGTAAATGCTACTCACTACCGCATTTCTCATTACCCTTTTGCAAGACCTACATTACTTTAAAATAACTTGAAAGTAATTAATAACAGAAAGTTGCTGGTATCAAAGAAAACAAAACTTGGCTAGTAGAGAATTTTTATCAGATATCTACAGAATATTGTATCAGTACTATAAAGCTAATTTTTTGTCAACACAAAAGTATTTTTCTAGGGCTAGAGAGATTTCTCACTGCTTAATAGTGTTTGCTTGCAAGCCTGCTGGCCCAAGTGCCATTCCCCAACACCTATGTAAAGCTGGGCCCAAAGTGGTCAAAGCATCTGGGATCCCAATACACATACAGTAATGGGAGGCAGAGCCAGGAGACTCTGGAAGCTCAAGGGCCAGCTAGAGTGGAGCATATACAACAGCAAAAACAACCAGGGAAACCCAGTCTCAAAAAGAAGGCAGAAGGAGAAGACAAACACTGAAGGTTGTCATCTCAACTCCACATTCGCCATGGCATGTGAATCCATACACACACATCATACATAAGCATAAATAACTTTACAAGTTAAAAGATGTGCCAATGAAATAGCCCACCACCGTTATTATGTTCTCTAGTTTTTTAAATTCCAACCACCCATGTTAAAAAGCAATCTCCTAATCTTTCCTGACGCCCACTCATCCCTTTCCTCTACTCAAAGGCAGTTGGCACTTTCTTTCACATGTATACATACATCCATGCATACACACATGTACCTCGCATGTCCTACCCAAAACATACTACCTATAACTACTGCACTGATTCTGAACTTACCAGAATAAGGTTGAGTCTAAGTAACAAGAATTGTAATGACCCTGGATACCTTTCTTCTTTCCAATCATTATCTCCAAACCTTCTTTTTCCATTTTTGGTGGAGTATTTTCTTCTACTACTTCACTTAAGTAGCCTCCAAATGCTTTAAAAAAAAGAATTCTTGTAAACTATTATAGTATGTATCCATATATAGATAGTTTCAATTTAAAATGTACATCATTAATTTTATATAAACTATCTCAACCCATAGTTAACTGCTATTCTTTTCCGCTTGTAAAAATTCCATTATTCATTTTGAACTTCATTTCCACCACAATTTAAAACAACACTTTAGAACATTAAGTCATGTACAAAAAAATCTGTCAAATAAAATATGAAAATAGTATTTATACAAAATGATTCATTTTCAGGTATGAAAAGAAAACAAAAAATGCCAAAGTACTCTTTCACCATTAAGAAAAATGTTCGTTAGGGTTAATGGTGTACCTCTTTAATCCTAGCACTAGGGAGGCTAAGGTAGGAGGTCACCATGGGTTTGAGGCCAGCCTGGGCTTCAGAGTGAGCTCCAAGAACAGCATGAACTAGAGGGAGACCCTGCCTCAAAAGAAAAACCTAAAAAGAAAAGAAAAATGTTCTTTAAGTGATTCAACAGGAGTGCAAGAGAGACAAGAGAAGACAATGGGGTGGCGAATGTGATCAAAATACATTATATACATGTATACAATTATCAAAAAGTATTTAAAAAATATTTTTATTTATTTGAGTGACAGAAAGAGTCAGAGAGAGAGAGAGAGAGAGAGAGAGAGCGAGAGAGCACACCAGGGCCTCCAGCCACTGCAAATTAACTCCAGATGTATGTGCCACCTTGTGCATCTGCCTTACATGGATACTGGGAAACTGAATCTGGGTTCTTTGGCCTTGCAGACAAGTGCCTTAACCACTAAGCCATCTCTGCAGCCCATCAAAAAGTATTTCTTTTACTTTATAAATATGGCTCTCTTATTCCCACTGCTAGATTCTCGGGTGCTTCACCACTACTGTTCAGAACTGGGAAGGCGAACGTCAGGAAACTGATGGTAAGTGATGGGAAGGGCTATCTTCCACCTGTCAAGCTGGTTGTGTGCAGAGACTGCATCGGATTCCTTAAGAGGATACCTGACTGGTGTGCTTAAACATATTGAGGGCTCCCAATAAAGGGCCGTGTTTCTATTTTACCACAAGTACTGCTGAAAATTAAATGTTTATAATAAACAAGGCAAGAAAAACCCAACTATTATTCATTGTTTTAGATCATAAAGATTTTTCCTGACCAATACTTTTTTCAAACATCTCCTTTTAGGATAATTTTCTTATATACCAAGTAACAATCTTTACTGACTTAAAAGCTTGATGAACACTGGCAAGACAAGCATTTTAACACTTTTCCTGTCAGATAATGCAAAACCATGTGGAATGGAGCCATTCCAGATGGGTAAATAAATGAAAAGCAACCAAGTACCTAAAGAGTTGCAGCGTTCAATCTGATTGGAAACAGGCTGCAGGGATGCAAACCTAGAGTCAGGTCTGCAGCTCTTCAGTTTTACGAACAGCGCCTTCTTCAGGGCACAGGTGAAATAACGCGTGCCCCTGAAAGTTCCGTCTGTACAACCTGCACATTCATCTTCCTGAAAAAGAAAGACTTCCCTATGTATCAGCCACACCTCCAATGGCGGTACCACAGGACTAAGGAACCCAAGGCATGTTCCCAGGTTAGCCTTCTCCTGAACTCCTTATTCAAACTTGTACTGAAGACAGCATCAAGAAAAAAGACTAATGATTTAAATATTTTCCTTACCCCAACATAAAGTACTCTTATTTCCTCTAAAACATGCCTAGATCTTCCCTAATTAAATGGATTTTCCTGCACCATTTCCACAAGTATTAAAACCAAGTGGGGAGTAACCTAAGGGGCATGAAGAGGCAAATTAGTTTAACTAGTCCTTTTTCAATAGTATTCACTAACACAGAAATAGAAAAACAAATTTTAAAAACCCAAGAAATATATTTAAATAAAAGCTAAATAAATTCAAGCTCCCTTGTCCTGATTAGGAAATGTCACACAATATGCTTTTTTCATCTCTAAAAGAGGAAATTTTCCTTTTACCAAAGATCTCCAAAGATCACGGTTAGAACTGTGATAGGAGAAGCAGGCCAAGTATGAAAAAGAAAGGCTTTCCTTGTTACATTCTGTTTGATATAATGAACAAAAATATGCTAACCTAAAAATCAATTTGATCCCTTGATCACAGATAAAACAGCATTAGGAATAAGTCACCAAAACTAGGGAGTGACAAAAGGTGAGAGTCAGGCTACGTGATAATAAAAATTTTCTTCAGTAATGGCCTTTTTGACTAATACAATGATTTTTGAAGAGAACATGTAATGGGGAAAAATCTGAACAAAATCATGTAGAAAGAATTGTAGCTTTTAGGTGAAATTAAATTACCAGTTCTAGTCCAGCTAGTACTTCACTGAGTCCTGGTGGCTGGCCAATCCAACGGATCACCCCATAGAAAGGAGGGTTCTCTTTCACTTCAGCCAGGGAGCCAACCTCTAGACCATGTGAGTTACTAGAGGAGATGGGTAAGGGTGGACTCTCCTGCACAGGTGCATTGTTCAGCTCTCCCATCACAGACTGCACTGACAGAGAAAGTGGATTGTGACCAATACTGCCATTGGTATTGGGCATCTTCGTCAGGCTGAAGGGTAAAGAGTGAAATCTGTTCTCGCTGGACAAGGAGTTCATGGAAGGAGGTTGTGGTGGTGATGATGAATGTCCAAACTCTGAAGAGAGCTCTGTAAGTGACTTTGCAGGGTCTTCTGCAACTACGAAAAATTGTTCTTAATTAAGGAAAGTTAATAATATTAAATATGCCTTACAGCTCCAAAACTTAACACACATACCTAGTCTATCTACCCACATGATCTCTCTAGTAGTAGGACTTAGTATCTCTAAAGTAGTGTTCCTATTTTCCTTCTCTATCTTTATACTTTTCTATCTTCACAAATACCATTCAATTATTCATATTTTTTAACTCTATGATTCAATAGTATTATATAGGTTACAGTCTCTTTCCATAATATAATTAAATTACAAATAAGTATAAGAAGATACCAAAAAAGAAACAATTCCAAGAACCACAGGATCAAAGAACAAATGGTAATATAAATTTTTAAAAGAATGAAAAAAGGTAGAGAAAGAGAAAAAAGGAAACAAAGGAAGAGCATTTATGAAACATAAAGTATTTATAAAGGAAATTTAAGGACAATATATTTTAGAAAAAAGTTAGATATTAATGAACTCAGCATACAACTTAGGATGGCAGAAGAATAGAAAAACATAGAATAAAAATCAATAAAAGAAAAATCACAGAAACTTAAGCCAAAATAAACACAGAAAAATAACTCAAGAGAAAACATATAGTAGGCTAACACCAAAAGTAGTTCCTTAGATGACTAATGCAGCTGACAGACAACCATTTCTTTTCAGGGTAAAAATGACCTTCTTAATAGTATTGAGATAACCAATAACACTTATCTTTAAACCATTAAACTGGAATCCTATTCATATCCTTCAAAAATAATTTCCACAAATGTGACCACCAAACTATACACTTCTGGAAGATTAATACTAGAAGAATGCTCTTTATAGTTTCATGGAAAAGAGGTTTCTTGGGCATATAAACAATGAATGGGCAAAATCAGTATGACATTGTTAAAATTAAGAAATTATTGTTGATTTAAAGGTATCATACTTAAGATAAAATCTTGAGCCACAAGAAGGAGAAAATATTTAAAATAGATTTTACTGGCAAAAGATTAGAATGTGAAGAAGACCTATTAATAAATAAGATTAAAACAGATGAGAGATCTGAAAAATTCACAGAAGAAACTAAAAAAAAAATCAGGTCAGTGAGGAGATCCTTGCCCTCCCTAATGAACTGATAAGTGAAATCCAAAAGCAGGACAAGCTGTCAACATGAGAGTGACAGGTCCTAACTGTTGGTAAGAATAAGCATTAATTATGTCTTGCTCACAATGCTCATGGGAGTATAATATAGACTGTACATTTGTGGCCCTAAAAGTCATATGCTGAAACCTAGTTCTGAATGTGGTAGTGTTAGGAGGGGAGGTTTGGGGAAGATGATTAGGACATGAGGGTGGAGCCCTCATATACAGTCCTCCAGAGAACTCTCTTGCCTTTCTGCCATGTGAGAACAGAGAAAATAGACAGCTGTGATCTTTGAATCAGGAAGTGAGCCCTCAGCAAACACCAAATGTGTAAAGGTCATGATTTTAGACTTTCAGCTCTTCCAAACTATGATACATAAGTTTCTGTTCATAAGGCATTCAGTCTATTGTATTCTGTTATAGCAGCCCAAATGAACTAATTCAGTGTGCAAATTAGTGTAACTACTTTGAGAAATAGCTTGGCATTATTTCATAAAGGGAAGACATACATATCCCAAGTTACAATAATAGTACTCCTTAGTTATATACCCTGGGCATGTAAGAGAATGTTAATAGCAAAGCTGTTAATAATTGTAAGAAAATAAAAACAATTCAAATGCCTGCCAATGGTATACTGAATAATTAAATTGTGGTATACTTGTATCATGGAAGAGCATATAACAAAGAAAATAAATAAATTATGATCACATACTGAAAACTGCATGAATCTTAAGACACATACTGCTGAGTAGAGGAAATTATGCAGCAATATGTACAACCTGATTCCTTTTATATAAAGCTAAAAACATTGAAAGCTAATAATGTATGTTTGGATACTCAAACATAATGGAAAGGATAAAATCATAAAACATTTGCAGTGGTTTGAATGTAAATGTCTCCCACCCCATTTAAGTCTGTAGCAGGCAGAGCCCTGCTGGAGGTGTGTCACTGAGGGTGGATCCTGGGTCCAGCCCTAAGGTGTGTGTTCAGAGTCAGTGTGTGTTTGCTGGTCCTGTCTGTTATCTCTATCTGATATGGATCTATGATGAAGTAAGTCAGCTTCTTCCTCCATCATGAACCTTCCCCTGGAATCTGTAAGCCTGAAAGAAAGTCTTTGCTCCCATAACCAGCTCCTGGTTGGGTGTTTGATCCAGCTATGAGAAGGTTAACATTAACATTAAAGATTTTGGTTGCTCAGATCAATAATGGAAGAATGTAACTAAGATGAGACAACCAGGAGATTTCGAAGGTAATTATAATATTTTTTTTCATAAAGAAACCAGTGACTATTTGGGTATTCATTGTACTTTCTACCTACCACTGTTCTTTATTCCTTATCAGGGTCTTTGGTAATAAAATTTAATCTAAAAATTTCAAAAGTTATTCTTTTATTTCCAAAGTCCTGGCCCCCTCTAGGCCCAATGTATGGGTCCACAAAGCAAGCTCCATTGGTCCTACCTGTTAACTACTTCCATCAACACTTTGATCTAAGCCTCCATCACCTATCACTCTAACCAGCCTCTTACCAGATTTGTCTCCCTTCTTGTTCCTCCTTAATACATTTACCACATAGAAACTAATGAGATCTTGCCAAAATTTAAAGAATCCAGATGATTATGAGTCATTCGCCAGCTTAACCCTCCAATGGTCTTCTGAGAAGTACTAAACTTCTTACCTAGACCTGAAAAGTCCTGGACAATCTAGCTTTTTCTCTCTCCTCCCCCATTCCCCCCTCCCATCGCTCTCTGTGTGTCTTGCACATGTAGAGGCCAGAGGTTGTTTTGGCTATTTTTCTCAATCACTCTTGACCTTAATTTTTTTTAGATAGTCTCTCACTAAAACTAAACTGAACTTTACTGACTCAACCAGACGAGCTAGCCAGCAAACCTAGCGATCCACCTCCCAAGAGAATTATAAGCACATGATGTAATGTCCAGCTTTTTAAAATGGATGTTGGGGATCCAAACTCAGGTCCTCATGCTTTCATGGCAAGCATTTTACAACTGAGCCATCTCCCCAGCCCCTTCTACCACTTTTCCTTGCTTACTCTGTAGTCACTGGCCTTCCTGTTTGCTCACCACAAAGCCTTTGCACTGAAATGCTGCTGACAAGTTCTTCCCCTGGCAAGCAGTTCATTCTCATCATCCTTTCCTCAGAATCTTTCCCATACTACTTGTGGTGTTGGCTTCTCACTAGTTATACTCCTTTTCATTTCTTTCACTATGTGATACAATATCCTATGACCTTGTCCAATGACACACTTATTATCTATCATACAAATTTAAAAACTGGAATTTAAGTTTTATAAGAACAACAATTTTGTTGGTCTTTTCCATAACTGAATCTACAGCACTTAAGATACTATAAGAAAATACTTGTAAAAGTATGAGTCAGTCATACACTATAGATAAAAGCTTTATAAATCAATGAGTAAAATTAATTATAAAACAATGTTCTTTTACAGATAACTTACTTCCATTTTCTGATATATATTTCATCATTATCTATGATCCATGTAAGTCTTTTAGGACCAATCTCATTTAATGAAATTATTAAACAATATACAGGATTCTAGTAAAATCAAGAAGTTAGGAGTATTCCAGTACAATATAGAATTTATATTAGTAAGAAGAAAGGTAAAATTAGGGTCTAGAGATATGGCTTATCAGTTAAGCACTTGCCTGCAAAGGCTAAGGACCCAGGTTCAATTCCCCAGTAGTCATGTAAAGCCAGATGCACAAGGTGGTACATGTGTATAGTTCTTTTGTAGTGGCTAGAGGCCCTGGCGTACCCACCCATTCTATCTGCTTCTTTCTCTCTTAAATAAATAAATGTAAAATTATAGCACAAACTTAAAGAATAGGCATCATCTAAATTATGAAAGCCTATAGTTTTACTACTTTTATTTCCTTAGAAAGAAATTAACACCTTAAAAAGCTTTTTAAAATTTTCCAAGAACAACAGAGCAAGGGCAGGATTATGCACAGGCACCATGGACAGGCCCTATATACCTGCAATGGACAGCAGGACCGGGAGACACTAAAGTCCGGCCACACAATCTCAGGAAGAATTGTTAAAGAGCTGAGAATCACTAACATATAGGCCAAGACCTAGCAAAAGTAGTCTATCAGGAGACAGGAGCTCCAGGGTACACCATTTAGACATTACTCCTGCTCTGTGGCAGGGTGAGTTCTTGGGGAAAGTAGGCTCTGATGCTTATGCTCACAGAGTAGGAATGACATGTGGGGAAGAAAGAACCAAAGATTGCTTTCAAGTCTTTTTCCATGTAAATACCTAGCCCAATTTATGCAACAGATGTTTACTGTTACATTCGTGGATATGCTTCAGCTTTTAACTGAATCCATGTGATAACTAAAGTCATTATAGAGACCTATAGTACTACAAATTCATATTTTATTCAGCTTATTATATTCACTCATTCAGTCAAGCACTGTTCTGAGGGAAAGTGGGAAAGAAAGAGAAAAGGAAGGCTTCCAGATAAACTAAAAAAAATGAGACTTAACATATGAACAGCAGCAAGGAGACCATGGAAGTTGGAGGAGCAGGAAGAGGACTTCTAGGCAGCTGAAGCCATATGTGCAGCGGGATGTGAGACAGACACACATCAGAATGAGGGCCAAGCTTCTATTTACATGTCTACTGTCTCACTCTTCATCCTTACAATACTGCAATCTGGTTGCTGATGAGACTTTCCACATGACAGAATTGACTAAGGTCATCAACAACTTCCTGGTAACTAAATTGAATGGGCTTTTGTAGTCATCGCCTCACATGCTCTATCAAGAGCATTCACTTCTGCTGTCCACATGCTTGCTGATGTCTTGACACAACAGTGTCCAACTCAGAGCTCCCTCCCCCTCCCACTGGCCAAAACTGAAGTCTACCTTTAAAGACTCCCCCTTCCTCTCTCATCCCATGGGAAATTCAGACACCATCTCCTCTCTGAGCTCACATCCCTACAAGAGCCTCACCCCTTCATCCACTGGTCAGTCCACCATGCTCCAAGGAGGCACAGACTTAAAAAAACCCTGGTACCATTTCTCCCATCTCTTCAACACAGGTGCATATATTTCTTTATACTTTCCTGCCTGTCACCTCAGCTCCTACTCTCTGCTCACGAACATACCTTATCTCTCCCTGTCTCTTTCTCTCTCTCTCCTTCCCTCCTTCTCTTCTTCATCCTCCACTTGTATTTGGTTCCCATTCTACTCCTAGCATGTGTACCAACAGCCACCTGGAGCCTCAGTCACAGTCCACCTGCAGGCCAGCTGCGGGATAACTCTCATCATTCCCTCTCCTGTTCATTCTCTCCCTTTACACTCTGTCAGTCTCTCCATGTCTCCCACACTTCCCAGCTGGCTCCTATCTCCTAACCTGCCCCATCACTGGCTCACCATAGGCTTCCTTGGGCACATGAGACATACTCCCCTTCCTCCTCCCTATCCGAAGAGTGCTGTCCTGAGCTGTAGTAACTGATTTTCCAGCTTCTCACCTTCCCCTTTGCTGCTTCTCCACAAACCCATCTATGAGCCACTAATAAATCTGATTTCTAAAAACTGTGGTCTCAGAGCCTCTGTACTAAACCCTCAGTTGTGTTTTTACATTTGCAAATAGTCTTTTGGTTTCCCCATATCCCCTTGGTCATTTTTCCTTAGGCTCCAATGAATTATCTTACTCCCACTAATGACTTAAATTCTTCCCACTGCAGCCATTAACTTCCTCAATATTCAGTCTCAGCCTCCATGCTCCATCCTCACTCTTCTTAGGAGATGTCACCCCTACATGAAGACAATTGCAAATTTATTCTCTTAGCTATCTTCAAGCTCAAGACTTGTACATCCAACTTCCTACTTGATGATTCCCTTTTAGGAAGTTTCAAAGGCCTCTCTACCTGAACATAATCAAATTCATCACCTTCCACTACCATCTAAGTAATGATCCAAAAACCCAAGAGTCACATCTGCCAAGCCTTTCTTTTTCAAATATATTTTTTTAATTTGTAAGTTTGTATATGTGTGTGTGGTACCCTTGTATGTATATTGTGGACATTCATGTGTGTGAGCTGTACATGTGTGTGGAGGCCAGAAGCAGATGATATTAAGGATCTTGCTCAGTTGCTCTCTACCTTATTTTTGAGACAGGATCTCTCACTCAACCTGGAACTCACTGATTTGGCTAGACTAGCTACCCAGCTAATCCATTCATGCCATTCCTTATTAAAAATCCTTTAGTGTCTCTCTACTTCCCTTCAATAGGGTACACCAACCCCATGTGGTGCAGCCCTCTTGGGTGCTCCTCTCTTTCCTCTGGTTCTTGCTTGTCCTTGGAAAACACTAAGCTTATTCTTTGAAGCCTTTACATATGCCGCTCCCTTTGCCTAAAAGGCTCTTCTGTCCTCTTTCTCTCACGGTGTTCCCTAGCGCTCCCCTGGTAAACCTGAGCATGTGTCACTTCCTCAGACACAATCTTCTCTGCTATACTTTCATAGTACCACGTCCTGTCACTGCACTCACCATCTCTGCAATTCCACAGCTGGGTCGGGTGCAATTAGTGTGCATGTGTATCCATGTGTGTGCAGTGTGTGTGTAAGGCATCACCCCAATCTACATTTGATTAATTTCTAAGAATCTGACTATAGGTAAAGAACCATTTCTGTTTTTTTCTTACCACTGGAACCTCAGAGAATGGCTCAATAAGTATTTGCCAAACAGATGGACATGAAAATGAATAGACCAGGAAAAAGTAATGTCTAAGAACCAAGATAAGGCGAAGTGTTTTAGAGAATGCCAGACAAAAAATTCTTTAAACTGATTTGATTCTAGAAGTCTTCTACCTTAAGCAGATTAGTTAAGAGGTGAGACAAGGCTGCTAAAACATTTAAAATGTTTTATTATTTTAATAGTAGTACAGTTCAAATTAATGTATGATATTTTATTTCAGGAATATTAATCATGATCTATGCATTTTTCCCTGATGTAAATGGAGAGCATCACTACAAAGAACACTAATGTTATTGATTACCTTCATCGATGTACCATGTATTTTTGGACTTGGATTGTGTTTGTGAATCAACAGATGACCCATTTAAGGTATAAAATAATTCGGATCTATTTCTACTTCCAGGGTCTGAGGTAGAACCTTAGGAACAAGAAAAGTTCTGTTAAAATAATAGTTCATATACCATCAAAGAGTTTTTAAACAAGAGAAATTAATATACATACGGTATTAACAACTCTTCACATACAGACAGACAGACAGATATATATATATATATATATATATATATACACACACATATATATATATATGCATACAAACACAAACATATTTTATTATTGTCTTCAGCTTTTAAAAAAATTAGTAACCATTTTGGTCACATTAAAAAGATTCTCCACCATTAGAATCAAAATAGGAAGAAACGGACGCAAATTCAATCCCACTCATCTTTATATTAGTAGCTTTAATTGCTTAAATAAAATTTCTTTCATTTCATATACTATAATTTATTTCTTAATGTGAAAATGACCTCCCTTAGCTTCATATGATGGATCCATTGACTCAAAACTTTAACCTATTATAATCATGCACCGCATAAGGACATTTTGGTCCACACAAGACTCCATATGCAACAGTGTGACACAGACTAGGTATACACTAGGCTATATCAGCAGGGTTTGTGTAAGTACCCTGTCTGATGTTCACACACAGACTCACTAACAATGGACTTCTCAGAATATATTCCTATTAGTACATGAATTACAACTATATTTTCCCATCAGAAGAAGATAATCTTCAAATGCAGTATACAAACTGATGCACAAGTTAAGATTTTTAAACACTGAGAAGGAGTTTATAAGGGGAATGGATGGGAGGAAGGTAATGGGAAGAAGATTATGATCAAAATACATTATGTACATTTATGAAAATTGTCAATAAAAGTTTTTCAAACTTTCAGATTTATACTGGGTGTAGCTCAGTGAATAAAGTACTTGTTTAGCTTATGTGAGGTGCTGGTTTTCACCCCAGCACCAAAAAATAACATTACTAAGTTTAATAGCTCGGGTTATAGATGACTGAAAGCATGCACAAGATTGTACTGCATTTGATCCTTACATTGAAAAAAAAAATGTTTTTAAGACAGGCATGGTGGTGCATGCCTTTAATCCCAGTACTTGGGAGGCAGAGATAGGAGGATTGCCATGAGTTCAAGGCCACCCTGACACTACATAGTGAATTCCAGGTCAGCCTGAGCTAGAGTGAGACCCTACCTCAAAAAAAAACAAAACAAAACAAACAAACAAACAATTTTTTTTAATTTCCAGATTTACCATCTAAACATATTAGAATGCTATCCACTAAGTTCTTGCTTAATTCCCTAATATCTGTAAAAAAAAAAAAAGGACTATAACTCTTTATGTATTAGATTTTTTAATATGGAAGAAAAATATATAGCTGTATCACAAACATGTCTAGATACTGTCCTGACTCAGTACTAAGAAGACATGCCACAGTAGATAGCAATAAAGTCTCCAGAACCCTACAGAAGCCAAACAAATAACTGCACTTAATGGCTTTAACCAGACCTGCTATAACACAACACTCCCTGTCCTTAAGAAAATCTGGCGCTGGGCACAGCGCTCCACACCTGAGTCACAGCAACTCGGGAAGTTAAGACAGGAGAGTCACTAGTACGTAGGAATTCAAGGCATGGTAACATAGCAAGATCTCGTCTCAAAACAGAAAATTTGTAGCTTGTTTGTAATGTGGGTGTGGTGGTTTGAATGTAGATCCCCCATAGACTCAGGCACTTTTTATTAAATCTAAACTTGCAACTTGAGTTTCCAGCAGGCAGAGCCCTGCTGGTGAAGAGGTGTGTCACTGAGTGGTGGATCTTGAATCCATCCTTACTAGGTGTAGAGAACCAGTTTGAGCTCTGGCTTTTGGCACTCACTAGTATTGGCCTTTCTCTCTCTGTTACAGATCTATGGAAGTGAGCCAGCTTATTCTGCCACTGATGGTATTTCCCCTGGATTCTTTAAGCCCTAAAATAAACCTTTTCCTCATGTAATCTGCTTCTGGTCAGATGCTTGTCCCAGTTATGAATGGTAATTCCACAGTGGGAGTAGGAAGTTTACACTATCTTACACAGATCTGCAGGTTACAATAAAGAATACTACTATCTATATGTCCTACAGTTAATTCTAGGTCCAATGATACATAAGTAAAGCATGACTTCCTTTTAAGCTGAAATCATTTTTGTTCAATAGATAATTGAAGAAAAAAGTCTTCTCCAAACTCACATCTAAGTTAAAAAAATTCTTACAGCGTTTTAAATGAGCTGCTAAGCTACCCTTTAAATCTATGATATATGTGAAAGCTAAAAGAAAAATAGCTGTGAACTTTACAATCATTATTAGGAAGCATCCGGAAGACAAATTTTTGCTTAGCATTTTGGAATTTAAGTTTGTGCCACATCTAGTTAGCAAGATCCACATAATTAATCTCCAGTATAATTTATCAGCTTATCTATAACACCACCTATCTATGATTATGTTATACAGTTTCCACTGTACTATAAACACACACACAATATCACAAGTGTAACATTCTAAAACCAGCTGATTATAGACAACAAAAAACATAGTCTGCACAGGAAGTTTCTTACCAGATAAAAAAATAAATGGTGGAGAATTCTTAGCTTAAGCAGCACCATATACATAAAATTTTAGTTTAACTGCTTAAAATGTTTGAAAAAAGAATATTATATCTATGTCTATATCTGTATCTATATATATCTATCTATATGCATGATAGTTCATAACTTATGTAACATCTGGGAAAATTAGATGTCATGGAAATTACCAAGAACGATGTCCTATTAATTCATACCTGTAACCTTTGGTTTATTATGACTGGATGAACCTTTATCCCCAACACCTCTTGACATAAAGGCAAGTTTTGGAGGTCTCCTTTCCTGTGCCATGTTATCTGAAACAGTAAACATGCTTTGTAAAGACAAAAGTATATTTTCTTATATAGGAGAAACAATTAAGTAGACAATGACAAGAACAAAAACAAAACAAAAAGTTTTTTTTTTTGTTTTTTTGGTTTTTCGAGGTAGGGTTTCACTTTAGCCCAGGCTGACTTGGAATTCACTATGTAGTCTCAGGGTGGCCTTGAACTCACGGCAATCCTCCTACCTCTGCCTCCTGAGTGCTGGGATTAAAGGCGTGCACCACCACACCCCAGCTAAAAAAGCATATTTTTTTTTACAGTATCCCAGATTCATTTTAAGGCTACTGAAAGTACTAAAACAGGTAATTTCTCAGGGAGAGAAACACTATAGTTTAAAATGTAATTTCTAAAAGAAAATATACTCCCAAAATACAATTCAGCTAAATGTTTTATTTCTTGAAATTTTAATTAGACATAGTCAATTTCATTTGATGTTTTAAAACACTACAAAGAAAAATAAATACTTTTATAGCACTTCCCAGATTAACATACCCAGCACATCCTTACATATTACAAAGTGTTTTGCTCTCAGATCTTTGAGGTGCTGAGATAAACAAAGATGGACAATTATTCATGGCATAGATATATACTAATGTGTCTGGGGAATCTCTCAGAACAGATATACTAAACTTATTTGATTATACATTTTGTACCACTCCATCTCAGATTACTAGATTTCATAAAACATAGCTTGGTAAGAGCCTGGACAGGAATATAGATCAGGGTTAGAAATGCTCTCGTTAGTGAGGAATATACTTCTTTTAAAAAACACATGTACATGTTAAGAATAACACACATGTGTATACAAGCACATATCAACAGAAAAAAACACAGAGAATTACATCCAGATTAATAAGGCAGAAAGACAGAGGCATACAATAGTAAGGGTTCTGAAGAAAACACTAAACTTCACTTTTAAATACAGATATAATAAATCCGGCAAACTAGTTTTTGATATAAAGACTATTTTAAACTTTAAAGCCCAGTAATATCCTAAATACATTCATAAATACTGAATAAATAAATGTTGAAGAGTCAATATGGAAAAGTTTTCTCTCAAGAAATTCAACAAAACACTCATGAAATCCAACATGACACTCAGAGTCATACCTGATAAAGCTGTATATCAGCAAAAACGGTATCACCCACAGTGGATTTTTGAGGACAGAAAGAAAAAAATAGAAAAAAAAATTTATATTCAAACACAAAAAGACCATTTTAAAAAGAGGAAATCACACTGAATTAATTCCATGTAAGTAATGCTTTTTTCTATGGTTGAAGGAGGAGGGAAGTATATTACTACACTATATATCTTAAACATCTCAGAATATGAACAAATGGAAAACTGGAATATTACTTTAGTTCAAATATTATGCTGACTAACCATGATTGTAACAAGTGACATAGTAAAGAAAATACTACTTATTAATACTTGTGTGATGTTACTATTTAGATATTTATGTCATACATGGATCTAGACATAAAATGCAAAACTACAAAATTTTCAAATAAAAAGAGAAAGAGGCCAGGCAAGGTGGTGCATGCCTTTAATCCCAGCACTTGGGAGGCAGAGGTAGGAGGATCGCCATTAAGTTCAAGGTCAGCCTAGAGCTATAAAGTAAATTTCAGGTCAGTGAGACACTACCTCAAAAGAAAGAAAGAAAGAGAGTGAGAGAGGAAGGAGAGAGAAAGGATACAAAGGAGTCCTTACACATTGCTGGTAAAATAATCTTGAAATTTCTCAAATGACTACACATAGACTTACTTATATGACCAAGCAATACTATTTCTAAGCACATATCCAAAAGAATGGAAAACATGTAGACAGAAAAACCTGCACATGAATGATTATAGAAACTTTTTATGAGTCAAAAACTAGAAACTGGGCTGGAGGGATGACTTAGCAGTTAAGGCCCTTGCCCACAAAGCCAATGGACCCAGGTTCAATTCCTAAGGACACACATAAGCCATATGCACAAGGTAGTGCATGTGTCTGGAGTTCATTTGCAGCAACTTGATGCCCTGGTGTGCCCATTCTCTCTGTCTCTATCTCTCTATGTGTGTGCCTCTCTCTGAAGTAAATAAATAAATATAATTAAAAAAACTAGAAACTATTCAATTGGCCATCAACTGATGAATGGAGCAACAAAATACGGTCTGTCTATTCATAAATATGTTATTCAGCCATAAGGACTTGAATACTGATCCATGCCTCATGCCTCAACCTTGAAAAGATAGCTGCTTAAGAAAAAGAGTCATCCATGAAAATACCACACCACACAGGCACAGACACATTCTCACTCTCTCTCTCTCTCTTACTCTCTCTCTCTCCCTCTCTCCCCCCCACACACATACACACATACACTTCCACAATAGGCAAATCTGTATGTAGAGATAAAATGTACATTAATGGTTGACAGGGTCTGGAGAGTACAGGCAAGAAGGAAGTGGATAACAGGGTTTCTATCAGTGATGGTGGAAAATCTCCCTAAACCAGATTGACAGTCATAGGTTAACAACATAGCAAAATGTACTTAACATCACTGAACTGACATTTAATGAGGTAAGTGTATAGGCACATGAATTAGACTGCATTCTTAGAAACTAAAGAGAAAAAAAATCTTCTGAACCTGAAACTAGGCAAAAGCTGCTACTAGACACCATAGGGAAAGCCCCTTGAGAAGGATAATTCAAACTACAGATGCAGAAAAATACACATCATCTCTAACTAATGGCTAATGACTGCAATAGATACTATAAAATTCCCAAATTCTCATAACTCAATAATAAAAGAGCAAACAATTCAATTAGAATTAGAGTCTGGCCAAAACAGATGAAGCGACATTTTGCTAAGTAAGATAAACACAGGGCAACAAGCACACAAATGATGTTCAGCATCTTGAGCTATTAGGGAAACAAGTGAAAACTGCAATGAACCATCACCACGCACCTCTCACAACAGCTAAACGAAAACAGTGACAGTACCAGTGAGGATGTGGAAAGACAGATTACTCATCTATTGCCAGTGGTCATGGGAGATCATACACAGTCATTAGAAAACAATGTAACCATTTCTTTTAACGCCTTGATCCAATTCACTGTGCGGCAACCTGCTCAGGACGCCTCCAGGCTTGGGAGCAGTTCTGTTTTGCTAATAAACCCTTGTTTAATTTGCTCTTCTGCTGAGTCTGCACCTGTCATTCTTCATGAGTACAAGACAAGAATCCAAGAGGCACTGGGTTGTGGAATTTTAGTGATCATCAAGTGTCCTGCACTCTGACTCCTAAGCTAAGCCTATCCAGAGCTGAGAAAGGCTCCATCGCTCTCAAAACCAGTAACACCATCATTGGTCATTGACTGGGTGAACAGATAAAATTAAAAGATAAACTGTAGCTAAGTGCTGGCAAGTTTGTGAAGGAAATGAACTCTCTTATACTACTTCTGGGGTTCTAAAATAGTGCAGCCAGTTTACAAGGACATTGTGGCAGTAAGCAACCCCCCATAATAGTACCAGTCATTTCATATCTAGATATTACTGAAAAGCAATGGAAGCATATGCCCCTACAAAGATTTGTCTACAAATTTACATAGCAGCATTACTCACAGCAGTCAAAAAACTGGAAACAATCCAAATGTCCATTAGCAAATCAATGATTATACAATTAGAATCCTTCACAGTAATAAAAAGAGCAATAGCGAAGAATCAAAAAGTAAGTATGTTGAGTAAAATAAGCCATAACACCCCTCTAAAAGTGTATCATGAGTTATTCTACTCACATAAAATTCTGGGAAGTGTAGCTGGGAAGTTAGCTCCATTGGTAAAGTGCTTTGTCTCTTAAGCACAAGAATCTGAGTTTGATCCCCAGAATCCATGTAAAAGAAAAAATCCAGACATGGTGGTGTGCACTAGTCTTCCCAATGCTAGGAGGCAGGCAGGTAGATCCCTGGGGCTCAATGAACACCCAGTCTAGCCTACTTGGTAGGTTCTAGTTTTGAGACACTGTCCCAAAAAAGATGGACAGTGCCAGAGGAACAACACCCAAGGCTGCCCTCTGGCTCCACATGCACACACACACACACACACACACACACACACACACACACGCATGCATGCATGCATACACACACAAACACAGACACAAATTCTGGACTATGAGAACAAATGTACAGTGAAAGAAAGAATATCAGTAGTTGCAACAGTTGAGATGAGAACAGAGGAAGAAGAGGGATTCCAAAGGTTATACTTTGGGGTTATATATTCATTATTTTGATTCTGGTCATGAACTACATCACATAGGCCAAAACTTACCAAACTCAATGCTTTAATTATGAACAGTTTACTATATCACTTATATTATTACAAAAGTGTTGCATTTTTAAAAACAAGAGTCATGAAGTATAACAACAAGCAAATACTGCATAAGATGAAGAAAAAAATTAATCAGAAAATACACAAAAGGAAATAATATACTTGAGACCAATGTTAGGAGGCAAAGTTCTTCATACTTTCTTAAAATTCTATGCATGTGTACTACAGTCTGAAATAAAAAATAAATAGCATTACTTTCTTAAACTCTTCAGCTAAAAGACAGAGGCCAAGCTCATTAAGCAGAAATGTAGTAATCTGGGAGTGTCACTAATCAGTAGGCTTCATTACAACTTTACAAACTTGAACATGATGTCATATGTCTTGGTGTTTTTAACCACTAGAGACAGTAATGAAGAGGGGATATCTTTACAGCAGGTTGAAGATTCCTGCATCTTTTCAGCAAAGATTTTCAGAAGCCCACAGAGAGAAGCAACTGACTCAAACGAATTTTTTCCTAATCTCACCAGCTGTTCCACTGTTCCAAAAAGAATCTTTTCTAAATACTGGAAATACTGATTTTGTCCCACAAATGAAGCAAATTAGGCAAGAAAAAGAACCTTAGGAACTATAGGGAACACTGTGATTTTTTTTTCCTTAAGAAGATAATGATGATACGAAATATAGCTGAAGAATTGTTCAAATAAACTAAATTAATCGTCATTTAAACAAATTTACATTTTAAAAGTGTATTTGCAAGCTTTATTTTGTTGGCAAATAAGCGTAATTTGTGTATTATGTTACCAAAGCTGGTACCATTCTGAATTATCTGCTATTCAAGATTTATGAATATCATGCTTTAACAGGAAAAAAATTGCATTCTTTTCCTTAATCATCACTACTCTGAGCCGGCAGTAATGTCAATGACAACCAGGAATCTAAAAGCTCATAGTGTGCTTGTCAAAGGACTCTCAAGTTATGAAGTTGACTTTTGCTATTTTAATTCTATGCCAATATTTAAATAAAATGTTTTAAAAATAAGCACTACCACAGAAGAATTCCATGTCAGGTTACATTTAATTCTATTACAGGTAAAATAAAAACAGTAGCTTTTTGCTTTTCTCTTATTTCGGTTTCTTAAGTACTATTGCAGATTCCAAGATAATTTACATTTCAAACAAACTGAGGAGCACACACACACACACACACACACACACACACACACACACACACAAACATAAAGAAATACAGCTGTAGAGTGGGAGGGAGAAGCATTTCAAATCTTATTCTATAGCAGGGTAGGAAAAACACAATTGGTTACAAGTAAGCCAACGTCACAGTTCAGGTACTTTTTTTTTTTTAATAATAACGGTAACTAAGCTACTGATATCCCCAACCTCCCAACTTATTTAATATGATGAGTGACATCCAGCTATAAAATGTTAAATCCAAAGCAATGCAAGTAAAGTAGGTAAAAAGGAGAGGTATACTCTAAGATGTCATGGGTTTGGAGCTTTCAAAAGCAACATCTGGACATCTCTCTAAGACAAGTTTTTTTCTGGTTTTTCAAGGTAGGGTCTCACTCTGGCCCAAGTGACCTGGAATTCACTGTGTAGTCTCAGGGTGGCCCCAAACTCACAGTGATCCTCCTACCTCTGCCTCCCAAGTGCTGGGATTAAAGGCGTGTGCCACCACACCCAGCTAAATTTTTGTTCCTTTTTAAGTTTTATTTTATTTATTTGAGAGAGAGAGATGGAAACAGGCAGAGAGAGAGAGAAAGAATGAGTGTGCTAGGGCTTTCAGCCACTGTAAACAAACTCCAGACACATGCGCCACCTTGTGCATCTGGCTTACATGGGTCCTGGGGAATCGAACCTGGGTCCCTTGGCTTCATAGGCAAATCCTTAACCACTAAGCCATCTGTAGCAGACACCTCTAAGACAAATTTTAAAAGGAAACTCCCAGATGTACTTTACTTGCTAACAGAAGTTAAATTTTATTTAAGGACATGATTGTGGAGAAGCATTATTAGACAAACTGCTTATCTTTGAAGACTATATAAGCAGTGAAAGGAAAAAAATGGCAAGCGCTTCCCCTTAACCATCCAGAAAGCTAGCATAATAGTTAGCATAACTCTCCAACTTTCTTAAGGACAGCAACTCAGCTCTGTTGACATTTTGAAGAATTCCTTGTAATGTGGGACTGCCCTGCGGAAGTTTAGCAGCATCTCTGTGTACTCAGTAAGGAGTTATATATCCCTTCCCACCACCTCAGATAAGAGCCATCACAGATGCCTCCAAACCCCTGGGTGCAGAATCATCTCAGGTTAAGAACTAGAAGGATCTTCTTTTCTTAAAAAAAAAAAAAAAAAAAAGCTATTTATTTGCAAAGTGTGTGTGGGGGGGGAGGACTTAAAACTTTAATAGTTACCCAATGAAAATAATACCATATTTCAAATTTTAAAACTGTAAAATTATCATTATAAGTGTCACCATACCTCCCCAGGGAGGTGCTTCCTTTTTTGTGAACAAATACCTCTGTGTCCCAACATTTACATCACTTAAAAGCTAAACTGTTATTACAGAGTAAGTTCCTACCAGAATATTTCTTCTATAGACTGTAGACATAAACCTGGACAAAATATAAAAAAAAAAAACTATCTGTGGGCACTATAAAGTGAAAAGAAGGCAGGCAGATGATGATGGGTCTAAAAGTGCTTAACGTAGAAAAGGAAAGGAAACCTATTCTGGATAGAAAAAATTCTCACACAAAAAAGTAGAAGAGCAATAGAAAAGGACACCTAACATCCTCCTCTGGCTTCCACATGCATGCACCCATATGCACACACATGTTTGTACACTATACATGTACACACCACATCACATATACTGCACACAAATAAAAAAAATAAGGAGGCTGGGGAGATGGCTCTGAGCTACTTGCTTGCAAAACCTGCTGGGTCAGGTTCAATTCCCCAGCCACTCATATAAGCCAGACACAAAAATAGCCCAAACATCTGGTCTTTGTATGCAGAAGTGGGAGGCCCTGGCACACCCGTACATATACATACATATATACATATACATCCACAGACATATGCAAATAAATAAATTTAAAAAATAATGGGGTATAGTGGCACATGCCTTTAATCCCAGCACTTGGGAGGCAGAGGTAGGTTTGCTGTGAGTTCATGACCAGCCCGAGACTTCACAGTAAATTCCAGGTCAGCCTGGAGCAAGACCCTACTTCAAAAAAACAAAATAAACAAATAAGGAGCTGGGGAGATGGCTCAGTCAGTAAAGTGTGTCACACAGGCAATAGAATCTGAGTTCAAGTCTTCAGCACCCACATAAAAAGCCATGCATGCCTGTAATCCCAGCACAAGGCAAGCAGAGACAGGAGGATCCCTCAGGATTGCTGGCCAGCACGTCTAGCTGAATCAGTGAGTTCCAGGTTAGTGAGAGACCTTGTCTCAAAAAATGAAGTGGAGAAGGTCTGGGGAAGCAGTTCAGTGAGTAAAGTGCTTGGCCTACAAGCATATAAACATAAGTTTAATCCCCAGTACTCACGTAAAAATAGTGGATATGGTGCCATGTGCTTGTAAACCCAGCACTGGGAAGGTGGACACAAGAATATCCCTGGGGCTCGCTGGACAGCCAGTCTAGCCTAACTGGTGACTCCAGGCCAATAAGACCCTATCTCAAAAAAAGGTGGATGGTATTTCTGAGAATGAAACCTGAGGTTGTCCTTTGGCCTCTACACACAATATGCACATATACACATAATACCATACACATGCACACATAAAATAAGGTGAAGAGTGAGTGAGGTATACCCCTGACATCAACCTCTGCCCTCCATGAAAATGTGCACGCATGCACATGCACACACAAAATAAAGCAATAAATGAATAGCATAAATAATCAGGAAGGGAAATATCTTCTCACCACTGGCAAGACTTTTTCTCAAGTGGTAATAATGAAGGCCAAAAGGCCTTGGGAGAGAAGAGGGAAAGAACAGAACTCTAGAGCTCCACTCAAGAGAAAAGGTGGACTTTCTAATAAATGATGTTAGAACAACTGTATACTTCCCTGATGTGGAAAAATAAAAGACTCAATTGGATCCATAGTCCCCATTATGCACCACACAAAATATAGATCAAGATACATACAAAATATAAAACTATAAAAGTACTACAAGAAAGCATATGGAAATTCCTTTATAACCTTGAAGTGACTCAAAACCCAGAATCCCAAACACAAATGATAGACTCATTTGCATAAAAATAAGTTCTAGGGCTGGAGAGATGGCTTAGTGGTTAAGGTGTTTGCCTGTGAAGCCTAAGGACCCATGTTCAATCTCTCCTCAGATCCCACATAAGTTAGATGCACAAAAGGTGAGGTAAGCACAGGGTCACACATGCCAACTAGGTGGCACAAGTGTCTGGAGTTTGATTTCAGTGGCTGAGGTCCTGGCGTGCCAATTCCCTCTCTCTCTCTCTAAAAAAACAAGAATAATAAATAAATAAATTCTACAAGGAAAAAAAGCAAATGCAAAAATACTATGTTAAGTAAAATATGCCAGATACAAAAGATAAATATCATGTGTCTATTTATAGAAGACACTAAGAAGAAAATTCAAAACTGAAAAAAATTAGAAAAATGGAGTTACTTCTTAACAGGTACAGCATGCCTGTAGTCTCAGAGCTCAGAAGGCAGGAACAAGTGATCCCCAGGAGATGATGTCTAGTTAGAGTAGCCAAGTTGGCAAACTCTGGGTTCAAGTGAGAAACTCTGCCTCAGAAAATAACGTAGAGAGTAATTGAGGAACACCCAACATCAAACTCCAGTCTATATATACACACACACACCCTTGTACATGTGCGAACACAGACATGTGCCATGCATATATGAACACACATACACACACCATACATCTATACATGCAAACCAGAAAGATAGATTAGTAGGTAGATAGAAAGATGAGCAGATACAAGGTAAATACAGACGTTGAATGCAAGATCCAGGTGACAGGTATATGCATGATCAGGATTTATTATTTAGTTATTTCAACTTTTCTGTGTGTATGAAATTTCACAATAAGATATCTTATGAAAATATAAAAATAGAAGACTCTGAAACAAGCAATTCAACAGAAAAATAAGTAGAACCACAAGCAGGTGTTTAGAGGAAGAAAACACAAATGTTCAATACACATATGAAAGGCAGTTCAACCATACTTGTAATCAGGGAGATGCCACTTTTAAGGCATCAGACTGGAAAAAAAATTAATTAGTTAGCAAGTACTGAAGAAGATGAGGAAACAACTCAACACCCAAACATCCATTAGCATTAGCAAGGGGTCACTAAAGTGCAGGCTACTCCCACAATGAAACACACAGGGAAGCAGTGATCAAGTAAACTGAACTACCAATACCCTCACCCACAACACAGTGCTGAAAGTACGTAGCAGTCAGTATGATTCTCTTCATATTGTTTACATCAGCTAAACTAAACAACATAGGCAAAGGGACAGGATAAAACTATAAAGAAAATCAAGGGAATTGTTAATGAAAAATCAATAGTGATATTTCTGTGAGCATATTACAATTCTAATGAGGAGAAGGCAGGTGTATAGCTTCTACTCAGAACATCCTATTTCATAACCTGAATGACAAGTTACAAACGATTGTTATTGACATGTTCTTAGTATTCTTTTGCATAGCAAAAAATCTTAACCATGAAAAAATGACACCACTACCTATTTTAAGGATAAATATTCTTAATGTGAACAGTCACATGAAATTATTTAATAGAGATCTCAGTCTTAACATATTGAAAATCAAAACCCAAGCCAGGTGTGGTGGCATATGCCTTTAATCCCAGAACTTTGGAGGCAGAGGTAGGAGGATCCCCATGAGGTAGAGCCCAGCCTGGTACTACAGAGTGAATTCCAGTTCAGCCTGGGCTAGAATGAAACCCTATTTGAAAAAAAAAAAAAATTACTTCCAATCCTCACCACACACACATTCTTGTCCATCCAACTGTGTGACCCACTTCAATAAATACCCTCCATAGCCATCCTGGATTCCTCTCTCTTTCAAAAACCTCACATATGGGCTGGAGGGATGGCTTAGCAGTTAAGGCACTTGCCTGTGAAGCCAAAGGATCCCCGTTTGATTCTCCAGGATCCACGTAAACCAGATGCACAAGGGGGCATGTGCATCTAGACGTTCATTTGCAGTGGCTGGAGGCACTGGCTCACCCACCCCCTCTCCCGCCTCTCTCTCTCTCTCAAATAAATAAAATATTTACAAAAACTCACATACAAGCCATCTGAAGGACTTTTTAGCGCTATTTAAATAACAGCCCAACTCCATACGCTCTCCACCCACTTCACTGGATCATCCCAAACTAAGCCATCATCTCTCACAGAAATAAATGCACCAAGTCCCCTCCAAATGACCCCGTTTTTGTCTTGCAAATAGTCCATCCTGATGTTTCTTTTTCTTATGCATGTGTATGTGGTATGTGTGTTATGTGTGTTCACTTATGTATGGGCACATCTGTATGCAGATGTGTGCAAATGCATGCGGAGACTAGAGGTTGATGTTCAATGTCTTCTTCAATCTCCACTTTACTTACTGAGACAGGGTCTCACTTGAACCCAGAACTCACCTATTCGTCCAATAAATAGCTACCCAATCTGTCCCAGGGAGCCATTGTCACTGCCTACCAAGCCCTAGGATTACACGGATCACCATGCCTAGCTTTTACATGGGTGCTGGGGATCTAAACTGTGGTCCTCATACTTGCACAGCAAGTACTTTATCCCCAATATAGTCCGCTCTTAACATGCAGCCGGAATAATCATTTAAAAAGGTGAAGTCTGTCAGGCACACCTTTAATCCCAGCACTTGCGAGGCTGGTAGGAGGATTGCTATAAATTTGAGGCCAGCCTGAGAATACATACTGAATTCCAGGCCAACCTGGGCTAGAGCAAGACCCTACCTCAAAAAAAGCAAAAGCTAAAATAAATAAAATAAAAATTTGAAGACAAGCTGTCTTTTGCTCAAAACCCACCTATGATTCTATCTCTTCAGGAACAGAAGCCAGAAACCCAATTGGTTCAACCTGTCTGTGTCAACCCCTTCCTTCCTTTCTCTTCTCTCCTCTTCTCCTCTCCTCTCCCCTCCCCTCCTCTCCCCTCTTCTCTCTCTAATGACACTCATGAGGAACTTCTGATATTGCTCCAACTACTCAAGCCAGCTGGATCTCTGGGCCCTTCTTTGGAGTCCATGTGTTCACTCGCCAGTTTTCTTCATATCATGAGCTCAAATGGCTTATGGAAAGGTCTAACTTCCATAGGTTAAATAGAAGATCTCACCATGGCCAGCCCAGCACTCTCTTCTCCTTATCCCCCTTATCTTGTTAGATAGAGAATATCCTCATCACCATCAGATTGATCATATATTCTACTTATTTATTGGGTCTCCATTCACTAAAATGAAAGTTCAACATGAGAAAAAAAAATGTATCTGCTTTGCTTCCTGCTATAACCCAACATCTAAAATAAGTTCATGTAGGGCTTGCTAATATTTGACAAATGCTCTTGTGTAGTAATGATTTAAACAATAAGTACTCACTATAACAATCAAAACTATTTCAACTCACAAAATCATAAACTGTGTTATTTTCTTAAATAGGCATGAAAAATTATATTAAATATCACTAAACAAACGTGAGACACATGTATGCATTCCCCTGAATATAAACCATTTGTTTCTGAAGGGAAGAAAACAAATTCCTAGGAATCTGATTTGCAAAAAAAATTAAGACTGGCTATAAAGAAAATCAAGAAAAAATAAGTCAGCCTTCTCCTAAGAAAAAGTGAAATAAAGTTGTCACATGAATCCCACACCACTTGCTACAAAGCTAAAAGCTAAGTGGAAAGCATTTTCAAACTATAAAACAAATATTTATGATTTGCTACACCAAGAGGGAAACAGGAAGGGCACACAGTGCAGACTAGAAAGGAAATTGAAGGCCTGAATGGACCTGTAGAAACTCAAAAGCAGTGTGCCAAAGGTAACATGGAAAAGCACAAGGGAAAAAAAGATTTTGTTGGCTTGTTCACTTGCAATCTTTGCTACAGCAAAAATTCATCTTTTATAGAATTAGAAACAAAATACATCTCCATGGAAACAATTGTCCTCAGTATGTGATTTATTTAAGAGAGAAAGAGGCAGAGAGAGAGAGAATGGACACACCATGTCCTTCAGCTGCTGCAAACAAATTCCAGATTCATGTGCCACCTTGTGTATCTGGCTTACGTGGGTCCTGGGGAATCAAACCTGGGTTCTTTGGCTTTGCAGGCAAGTGCCTTAATAACTAATCCATCTCTCCAGCCCAGAAGTATGGTTTCCTATGTAGGTCTTCGTATTGTAAAAACACACATCAGATTTGGAGTTTGGTGAGGTACTGAAAAGAGCACAGCTTAAAAATCAAACGGGTCTGGATTTGACTCTGGCTACCATATTTTCGCTATAAGCAATCTGACTCCTATGGAAGCCACAGGTTATTTGGGGGTTTTGTTAGTTTTAATACATTTATTTTATTTTATATACTTTATTTATTTATGAGCAGTGAGTGAGAATATGGTTGTACCAGGGCCTTTGATACCGTAAACAAACTCCAGACACATGCTCTACTTTGTGCATCTGGATTTATGTGGGTACTGAGGAATCAAAACTGGGTTGGCAGGCTTTGACATCAAGTGTCTATAACTGTTGAGCCATCTCCCAAGACTGAAGCTACAGTTTTAAAATCAACAGAATGGGAATCATTAAGACCTACCTTATAAGTTTGTCCAGAATGTAAAAAGAGTACAACACATCTAATTCAGGGTCTAGACCATTCCTGGCTAGTCTACCAGATAGTAGCCATGGTTTGCTAGTTCAGGCAAAACAAAAGATACCTTAAAAGTTTTTAAGATGTAAAAACTCAGGGTTTGGGCTGGAGCTCACTGGTAAAGTGTTTGCCTAGCACATACAAGGTCCGGTGTTCAATTCCCAACATTGAAAATGTAAATAAATGAATAATGGGTGTGTGTGTGTGTGTGTGTGTGCGTGTGTATAAAATTATATAACTGTTCCTGACTAGAGACACGAAGCATAATCAGTAATGCCATCTCAATACTAGAAAGGGTCTCCGAGGTCATTCAGCAGGAATCCTGTCCACAGTGGAAAAGATAATCATTTCTGTCTAAAGGCTTCAGTTTAAACTCTTATTCAAATGGGCAGCAGTTTACTATATTTTATTAACATCCAATAATCATCAGGAAGCTATTTTCTCACTTTGAATGTCTAGGAGAGGAAAAAGAGAATATAATATATAAACATCACCCCATACTTACATACTTTTGGAAATAAAAATCTTTTGCTTTTGTTTGAGGCTAAGAAAGGATATTCGATTGAATGATAATCTATAGTTTAAAAGTCAAGTTCAAAATGCCTATCTTCAAGTATATATTTACACTCTCATAACAAATGTGTGTCAGAAACTCTGCCTTATAAATACATAAAGTCAACATACCTGGGATGATATCATTGATGTGCAAGAGAATTGTACTTTCAACACTTGCGAAACTACAAAGCTGTACTCCATCAAATCTTCCATCCCAGTTGCCAATAGGGTTATCCTAGAAATTATGTAATAAAATAAACTTTGAAACTCCTCAAATAAATATGAAAGTCTACATTTCCTACAAAATAATACTCCAAAATATTTTACATTGGTAACTTTTAATTGTTTTTTGTCTAAAAGAAAGAAAAGATTAAAAATAACTACTATGGTAATAAGGCTTTGCCCTTTTTTTTTTTTTTGAAAAACAAGAACTCAAATAACCAAACTATAGCAAACATATAAGTAAATAATAAATCAAAAGTGCTTTTTATACTTTACTGAAAAATAAGTGATAGTCTATGGACTAACACATCTGAAGTTTATAAGACATTGTTTTTATAGAAAGATTTAACAGTAATGCATTATTTCACCCCAAAACCTGCTCCTAGAAGCTAATCACGCAGTTATCTATCCTGAGCACATAGTCACTCTGTACTACTGCACGCCTTTCTACAAATGGAAAGGATATTTTTATAAGTACTTCTTTGTCATTTATGAGTATACAAAACTTTCTCAAAAGTGAAGATTTTCAGTTGGGCGTGGTGGTGCATGTCTTTAATCCCAGCACTTGGGAGGCAGAGGCAGGAGGTTTGCCATGAGTTCAAGGCCACCCTGAGACTACATAGTGAATTCCAGGTCAGCCTGAGCTAGAATGAGACCATAGGTCAAAAAAAAAGATTTTCATTTTTATTTATCATATTCTGTATGGTACTGTTCATGAGGTAGATTAACAAATGAGCCAGACAGTTGTTCAGAGCACCAGTGGGTGGAGAATGGTACACTATCCCTAGAAACAGAGGGTATGAAGTTGCCCGGAGCACCGGTGTGTGGACAATGGTACACTATCCCTAGAAACAGAGGGTATGAAGTTGCCCAGAGCACCGGTGTGTGGACAATGGTACACTATCCCTAGAAACAGAGGGTATGAAGTTGCCCAGGAGCACCTGTGTGTGGAGAATGGTACACTATCCCTAGAAACAGAAGGGTATGAAGAAGCTGCAACTGTTAGATCTCATCTTCTCAAGGGCCTACCTTCTGTGTGTGGAAGACATCTTTGCACAAATCAAATGGTAGATGGACAGAACAGGCTGGAACTGGCAGGCAAACCTATAGGCAGCCTCATCTCTAGACCACCATCCACAAAGGGGAGGGTCTCAACCACTCTTTTCAAGTTTACTGCTTGGGTCAAAAGACCTGAATGGCCAGATGTGGTGGCGCACTCTTAATATCAGCACTCGGGAGGCAGAGGTAGGAGGACAATCTTGAGTTTGAGGCCACCCTCAGACTACATAGTGAATTCCATGTGAACCTGGACTAGAGTGAAATCCTACCTCAAAAAACAAAACAAAACAAAAAGACCTGAAGTAAAGGAAGTCTAACTCCAAAGACCAATGGTCCTCTTTCCCCAATCTTCCCTCTACCTATCCCATAATTTCTCCTATAAAATACTGAGTTCATACTTAAACAATACTACCAAGAGTGCTAGTAATCCTGAGGAAAGCACATGCTTTACTCCGGCTCTAACTTCTCACAGTGAAGGTTGGAAAACTATTTATTTAGCATCTACCTAGTGAGTGTCAGACAACATCTAGGCACAAGGTAAGAGATGTAAGCTACACCATTTCATTATGAGTACCACATCCTTACCTAATGCATGTCAGTGTTTAGTAATTCTGAATGACTCTCCTTCTTTGTATCTAACCATTTCTTGCTATTTTTTCAACTATGATAAAAAATGTTCTCTGCTTCTTTCTTCTTATTCCCTTAATGTCATAATTCAATATGCCACACTGGAATTGCATCCATTACCAACAAATACAACTATAGTAATATTAAAAATGGGTGATACAAACAAAGGAGTTAACACCATATGATTCTACTTCTCTCAGACACTTAGAGCAAATAAATTCACTATAGTCAACAGGGACAGGGTAGAGTGGGCAGAATTAATTTAACAGGAACAGAGTTTCAATATGGAATGATGAAAAAGTTCTGCAGCTGGATAGTGGGGACAGTAAAATGTTGATATACTGAATGTCACTGAACTGTCCCATAACAGTTCAGGGATTGGGGAGATTGCTTAGTGGTTAAGGTGCTTGCGTACAAAGCCAAAGAACCAGTGTTTGATTTCCCCAGGACCCACATAAGCCAGATGCAGAAGGTGGCCCATGCATCTGTTGTTTGTTTGCAGTGGTTGGAGGCCCTGGCATGCCGATTCTACATTTCTCACTCACTATCTCTCTGTGCCCCTCTCTCAAATAAATAAATAAAAAATAATAGTTCAGTTGAGAAGTTTTATGTTATTTTATTTTATCAGAATAAGAAAACATTTTTTAAGGAGTGACGTCCTGTGGAAATACTCTGTCTACTATTCAAAAGTATTGTGGTTTTCTTTTACTCAGCTTTTTTCTATGAATGACTTTTTATATAACTTATTAGAATCAGACCAGCCATAAAATTTTGTAAAATATACAAAAAAATGTGTAACCAAAAAATTATTTTCAAAATAAAGAAAAGAAGATATCACATAACATATTTGGATTTGGTGAGGATTCTTTTGGTTTGTCTAGCTGCTGCTGCTGTTTTGGTTTGGCCTTTGTTTTTTGTCTCTTGGCCAACTACATTATTCAGGTCATTCAATATGGAGAAAAAGGAGCAAATACAGCTCTGTATCTACTCTCCTACCCCATTTCAATGTTCCTTCCCGAAGGGAAATTAACTGTCCTCTTCCAAGTACTCCAAATTTAAAATATGTAAAATACTCATTTGTACCTAAATTGGTAATAAAACTAATACATATATTTGCAATGGTAATATAATCAAAACTTTTCTTACCATGTCTACACCAACAAAATATCCTAAGCTCTCTTTTCCTGGTAAAACATCACAGAATATCACTGTTCCAGATTCTATAGTTTCTCCAACCTTCAAAGAGACTCTGGAGTTTATTTCCAAAGGGGGAAGTTCAACTTGCATTGTATCCATTGGGCTTGCATAATCACTTTCTAACCCATTGTCATCATCTTCTATGATCTCCAGCTTGTCCAACGCAACAAATACTCCACAATCTTCTTCACACTGGAAAAGCTGCTTCCCTTGGTATACCCCATCAGTGAAACCTTGACCACGGCCTTCTTCCTGGTTTTTAAGATTAAAAAAAAAAAAAAAAGATAAACATAGAAAGATTATCCATGGGTAAAAGCACTTGCCATGTAAGCATGAGTGCCTGATTTGCCAAGTTTACTCCCCATCACCCTCATAAACTGATGGGTATGGCCATACAGGCCTGTGACTCCAGACTGGTGGGGAGCAGAGACCAGAGAACCACTGGGGCTCATTGGTCAGCAAGTCTGATGGAAAATGGCTGCTGTGGCTCACAGAGAGAGTCGATTTCAAGGAAATACACAGATGCACAATACAGGAAGACACCCAATACTCTCCTCTGGCCTTCACACACATGCACACAGGGTACACTGTATGTGTACACATACAAATAAACCACACACACGTCATACCAGGCATACTACACACAAACAAAAAAAGCTTATCCATAGGAAAAAGGGTCAACTTCAGGGATTTCAGTGCAATACTTTAGAAAAACTCTAAATGATAATAAGAAATATAGGGACTAAAGATATAACTCAGTGAGTAAAGTGACTACCTTTGTAAGCATGGATACTTGAGTTTTATCTCCAGTGCCACATAAAAATGCCTGGTGTAGCAGCATGAGCTTGTGATCCCAAGGCTAGGGAAACAGAGACAGAAGGATCCCTGAAGCTCACAAACCAGCCAGTTTAGCCTACTTGGCAAGATACAGAGCAATAAAAAAATCCTCTCTCAAAAATTTAAAAGGTGAATGCTATTCCTGAGGAAATATGCCTGAGATTGTCCTCCACATGTGTGAGTGCATACACACCCCCCACCCCCCCCAAAAAAAAAAACAGAAAAGTGAGTGGGGGAAATGGTTCAGTGGATAAAACACAATGCAAATCATGAAGACTGGAGTTTGGACCCCAGAATCTATATAAATGCCAGACAAAATCCTAGTGCTTTAGAAGTGGGAAGGTAGAAACAGGATCCCTGAGCACGCTGGGTGGCCAGACTAGCTGAATCTATGAGTGCTGATTCAAGTGAAAAGCCCTGACTCAGTTTTAAAGTGGAAGTAACTGAAGTTGACACCAATGTCAACCTCTGTCCTCTGCGTGTGTATACACACACATGTACATGCAAAAAAGAAGTGAAGGAAGGGGCTAGGGAGCTGACTCAGTGGGTAAGAGCACTTGCTGTGCAAGCATGAGGACTGGAGTCTTGACCTCCAGCACCTACATCAAAAAGCTGTGCATAGCTCTACATGCCTATCACCCCAGCACTGCGGGGTTAGAGATAGGTGGGTCACTGGGGCTCCCTGGACAGCCTATCTAAACAAAAAAAATCCCCTATCATGGATCACAAAACAACTACAAGTCATGTGCTATTATAAAACATTTCACAGATAGGAAGCAGATTAAGAGAACTTAAGTTGGTTAACTAACCTGGCAACCCTGCTAGTAAATGGCATAACTAGCTATAAAATTCCAATTGTTTTTCTGCTTGAAAAATTAAATCAAGAAGCAAATAAGAAAGGAAGTTCTACTCGTAAGACTATCAAAATGTAATTGGCCTTTAATTCTTGAGAATCAACACTCAGCTTAGAAACATACACAGAAGTCTTGAGCATTTTTCCAACATAAGTAAGTTCCAAGGTGATTTGCACATATATTATCAGGAGTAAGTATAAGAAAGTTTAACTTGCTGCAACTTACTTTAAAAATCTTGCATCTAGGGGCTGGAAAGATGGTTTAGTGGTTAAGGAGCTTTCTAGTAAAGCCTAATGACCCAGGTTCAACTTCCCAGAACCCACATAAGCCAAATGCACAAGGTGACATGTGCACAAGGTGGCACATGTGCACAAGGTGGCACACACATATGGAGTTTGATTGCAGTGGAGGCCCTGGCACATCAATATTCTCTCTCTCTCTCTCTCTCTCATAAATAAATAAACAAATAAAAATCTTGCATCTAGGGCTAGAGAGATGGCTTAGCTGTTACAGTACTTGCCTGTAAAGCTTAAGGACCCAGGTTCGAATTCCCCAGGACCCACATAAGCCAGATGCACAAAGTGTCACATGTATCCAGAGTTTGTCTGTAGTGGCTAGAGGTCCTAGTGTACCCGTTCTCTCTCTCTCTCTCTCTCTCTCTCTCTCTCTCTCAAATAAATAAAAAGTAAAATATTAAAAGACAATCTTGCATGTAGGCCAGAGAGAGGTTCATTGGTTAAGAGCACTTCTTGTGCAAGCTGAGGATCCCTGAGACCACTCAAGTCTTATCCTCACATAAACAGCTAGGCTTCATTATGTGCATCTGTAACTCCATTCCAACAGAGAAGCAGAGACCTAAGAATCACTAGAGGTCACAGAAAAGTAAAGAAACAAGGCAAGCTTCAGGATCAGTAAGAGACTCCAGCTCAAAGAAGAAATGAGCAGAAGAGCAATGTAGTGGCACACTCAACTAATTACCACTCCGGCCACCAAAGACCAGTGCATGAGGTGCTGCATGGGCACATATATATGCATACACAACACACACCACCACTACCACCACATGCACATGCAAAAACAATCTGCATCTAAATTTTCATTACTTAGTAAAGTATATTAAGAAGATTGAGGAATCTACAGACAATAATCTTAAAAGATGACTCACAATTTCGAAGTGATTGATTGCAATTGATGAACTTCATTGCTTAAATTTTTATATGTTTATTTATATATTAATTACAGATAGAGAGATAATGGGCATGCCAGGGCCTCTAGCCACTGCAAATGAACTCTAGATGCATGTGCCACCATGTGCATCTGGCTTACATGGGTTCTTGGGAATCGAACCTGGGTCCTTAGGCTTCCCAGGCAAGTGACTTTACCAGTAAGCCATTTCTTCAGGCCCTGAAGTTCATTTTTAATATAGGCAATGTTCAAGTTTCTAAGGCATGAAAGTTCAGAATAACTACCTACATATTCCTATTATAGGAGACAGTTTTTAAGTTTCAAGCATTATCTTTACATCCTTTCAATTCATCATTAAAAAATAAATCCTGGGCTGAGAAGATAGCTCAGTGAATAAAGTGCTTGCCACTCAAGATTGAGAATCCTAGTTTTATCCTCAGGCTCCATGTAACAAGCTGGAAGTCAATGGTGGGCATCTATAATGCCAGCAGGGTGACTGGCAAGATAGGAGGCAGGGGACATGAGAATTTCATGAAGCTAGCAGACAGTACAGCAAGCAAGAGAGACTCTGCCTCAAAACACGGTGGAAGGCAAGGGCTAAAGTTGTCCTCTGATCTCCAAGTATATGCCATGACATGCACCTGCCTACACTCATTGAGGAACATACACATCATACACATGCACACACACATAAAAATACGAAATAAATAATAAAAATAAATCCTGGGGCTGAGGTATAGCCCAGTGGCACAGTGAACACTTTACATGTTCTATCCCAAGAACTGCACAAGTTAAAAGTATATTCTAAGGATCCAGAATATTAAAAATAAACTGTAGGGCTAGAGAGATCACTTAGCAGTTTAGGCGTTTGTCTGCGAAGCCTAAGAACCCACAATTCCCCAGTACTCACATAAGCCAGATACACAAGGTAGCACATGTGTCTGGAGCTCGTTTGCAGTGGCTAGAGACCCTGGCATGCCCAATTTCTATCTGCCTCTTTCTTTCCCTCTCTCTCAAATAAGTAAAATAAATATAAAGTTGATTTGTTTTGGGGCTGCTATTGTTGTTGTTGTTGTTGTTGTGAGGTAGTGTCTTACTCTAGCTCAGGCTGACCTGGAATTCACTATGTAGACTCAGGGTGGCCTCAAACTCATGGTGATCCTCCTACCTCTGCCTCCCGAGTGCTGGGATTAAAGGCATGCGCCACCACACCTGCCTTAAATATAAATTTTTTTATTTAAAAATAAACTGTTTGTGAAGAGAGAAAATATGTATATAAACACACACACACACGTATACAGCCCAAACTTACCAGCAATTCCACCCCGAAGAAAATCCCCGACACTGTCCTCTCTGCTAATAAGGGTCCTCTGAAGCGCACAACTCCTGGAAATTTCTCTTCCCCAGATCTCAGCTGTACTTTCACAGGGCAGCCCACATCCACCTGGAGACCTTTACTTAGTCGGCTTCTGTTTCTAAACAGGCTAAGCCTCTCCTCGCAGTTGGTAATGGCCAAGAGTAACTCCGTAAATTTTTCATTAATCTCCACGACATCCTTTTCATCAACAAACAGAACTGCATGAGGTTGTTCTAGGATTTTTAATCCAATCTGATTTTTCTTGCCTTTTGCAGAAGGAACCCTGGAATGCCCCACAGAGCGGTCTTGGATGTACTGTCCTATGCTTCCCTTGGGTACTTTAAGGAGTTTCTGCGTCTGTTTGTCTGTGACACTACATTCTTGAAGAAGCAAATAAAAAATCCGCTCTTCCCAGTAGGGTGAAGTAACTTTTTCTTGGCTCCATAAGCCTGAACTCATTGTGATAGTAACTTCAGAACATTAACTCAGAAAAAGGAACCAGCAGGAAGTCTGTTATAAAATCACAAAAAGTAAACTCATGAGCAGTCCCAAAGCAAGTTTTTAGCAATGGTGTGTCCATGCTGTAAAAAAGACTGCAAATAAAAATGCCTGGAAAACAAGCAAAAACAAACTTTAGACTTCATTCTCTATCACCTTAAATTGAGGATAAAGGTTTTTTTAAATCTAATTTGACAAATACACACATATAAACAAAACACTTAAAGAAGATCTAGAAGAGCTAATAGACATATGTAGCTTATATCTACGGTAACTGCATATTTAAAGAAATCTAACAGCTAAATACACCCAAAGACAGTAACAACTGTTTCCAAGGCTCTGAATTTTATAAACTCTGATTCTATCCAGAAATTTTAAGGTTACCTTCATATAAATATTCTGACTTTGTGTGTGTGGAGTAGATTGTGTGGTGTATGTGGTATATGCAAGTATGTGTGCAGATGTGAACATCCCTTGTACATGAGTGGAGGCCAGAGGAGAACATCAAGTGTCCTCCTCTATATTGCTTATCCATGTGTTTCTTCGAGACAGAATCTCTAAGAACCCAGAACTGCCATGTTTGAAGCTAATGTTTTCATTCAGGCCAGCTGATCAGGGAGGCCTAGTGATTCTTCAGTCTCCACTCCCCATAGTTCTAGGATTACAGGTATGTGTAAATGTCGAGCTGCTTATGCGGGCTCTGGGGATCTAATGCAGGGCAAATTGGGTGCTTTCAGGCCCCAATGCTTACACCGCAAGTACATACTCTTACCATTGCTTCACCCTATTTTGACATTTTTAAATTTTACAAAGAAGCATTTCTAATAGATTTTGCCTAACTAAATGGACAAGCCACAATAATTAAAACACACATAATCTTATAAATAAAAATGCTATCATTCCTGATAGTGTAAATAAAAACATATGCATTGCACTATTGACCTTTTATCAATATCTTTTATCAGTATCTTTTATGAATAAAAATATTGCTTTGTCACATTCTGAAATGTCAACCCCAATCCATCAATCTGTGTGCTCTACTTTAATGATGGAACATTTTACCTCCAATTCAATTTCATTTCTTTAATTTATACATGCTATGCTCACACAGGAAAATGTTAACCACATTAATCATAACTATTATTCACATACTATAATCTTGTTATATTAAAGATATTTTAAAATCAGCTTTATAGCATCAAAACTTGACTATGTGACAAAGACATAATTACAATACAGTGATATTGAATTATAGATGCTTATGCCAAATATAACATGTTTTGTACAATTTAAATTGTGTACAAAGAAAACACAAATGATTCTTCTCCATACTCAATTTTTTATTTAAACTTTTTACAAAAATTTAATTCACAATTACATAGTCTTACTCTCAAGCTTACATTAACTGATTATTTAAAACAACACAACTTCGTTCATTCACTCTGAGAGTTTCATCATTTTAATTCCTTTTCTGAAAAGAACAGTTCCTACGTAATCTGTTACAAGAATGTGGCTATTTGGTTTCCAAATAAATGCTGTACATATTCCGTTCTGCTTTGAGATAAGAAGTTTCTGTTTTAGTGGCTAGAGACAACAATTATAAAGTTATCATATTTATCTACTTTATTCTTATAATGAAAAAAAAATGCCTAAAGCTAAAGAATCAAGTTTTAACTTAATGATGAAGTGACTTGACAATTCTATACAGAGTTAGCTTTTCTTTTAGAAAACATTGTTAGGTGATGAGGTATTCTATCACAGTAAAGTCTGTTCTTCTGTAAGCCAAAATGAGAGACAGGTTCTCCAAGGCAGGCTGAGTCACATTACTTAACATTCTGCACAACATCTAGTGAAGACAGAGACACAGTCATCATGAAGAGCTTCCTTCTTTCTGCTTCTTTTTAAATGTGTTTGCTTTAATTCCACTTGAGGGCACTGTCTACTGCAGCAGCAATGGAATCAATTTATATCTGCCACTTACATAACACACCTGTGGACACTTTGCTTCTGGCACCACACAAACAAAACCCCTTTAAAAGGTGTGCACAAGAACCTTCCAATCTTTGAATTTGGCTTTGTGCCCCTGAAGTACCAGGATAAATTATTTGGGTTTTGACTAAAAGCCTTTTTAAATGCCAGCATTTTCAAACAAGGAAATTATTTTTTCGTGATCACTGAATTATCATTAGAAAAATGAGTTAGCATGTGTGAACTCTCAAATAGAAGGCTGTTTGTTACCGTACATGTTAAGACATGTTATATCCTGTCCTCGGGCTCTTCTTTCTGCTTTTACAGATCTACAGTTTATACTTTTCTCTCTCAATCAGCCATTTTCTGTGGTTTCCTGCAGTCTGTATTTGACTCCTTTTACAGTCTTGCTGCTTTCCAATTTAGCGTTCTTAGTCAGTTTCCATAAGCAGGGTGATTAGGTGTGTTTGTATGTATAGAATGCTAAGCAACAAAGACACCACTTTTAGCCACATGTCAAGTTCTCAACTTAAATGGTACTTGGAAAACACAGAACACAGAATGAAAGCTCTGGAATAGAAGATTAAACAAACATAAAGTTGATAATAAAAATAAAATTTTCTTACAAAAAATAAAATAACAATACAATTTCTTACATAAAAACCAAAGTGATAATAACAAAGTGGAAGACACAAGTCTAGTAGGACCCTGAGGAATAATGTGCACAGGCTGCATTACAAACACATTATTTAGAATGTTCCCAGAGAATAAAACAGTCAAAACAGCAATGTCTAAGTCAGTTCTCTTTACAATGCATTTGAAAAATTTTGACAAAAAAAATGTATTAGACCAGGCATGGTGGTGCACGCCTTTCATCTCAGCACTTGGGAGGCAGAGGTAGGAGAACTGCCATGAGTTTGAGGCCATCCTGAGACTACATAATGAATTCCAGGTCAGCCTGGGCTAGAGCAAAACCCTACCTCAAAAAAAATTTATTAGCAATTCTATTTTTAAAATAAATTACTTTTAAAATTCCTAAAACTTTCTAGAAACAACTAATGTGACAATTTGAAGTAAAAAAAAAATCACAAGTGCTAATAAACTATTACCAAGGCAGAATAAACTATTATATATAATGTAATAGGACATTATATTTTAAATAAATTTGATTGCAAAACTGTCTACTGCAATTCACTTTAGGGAAATAGTTCACAGTAAAAATTGATATTACTACTTGGTCTATAAGAAGATTGAAGGCAGGGGCTGGGGAGACTGCTCAGTGGGTAAAAGTGCTTGTTGTGCAAGTGTAACAATCTGAGTTTGGATCCCCAGAACCCATGTGAAACCAGACACAGCAGCAAGCACCCCAGCCTTCCTAGAGCAAGATGGAGAGAGAGAAAAAACCTTCCAGAAACTCACTGGTTGTGCAGCAATGAACAAGAGACCCTACCTCAGACAAGGTAGAAGGTGAGTGCCAATACCTGAGCTGTCCCCTGACTTCCACATGTGCACTATGTCTCACATGCACCCATGCTCACATATAAAAATACACAAAGATAATTTTTTAGGAAGGCTGGGGGTGTGCTGGAGAGATGACTTAGCAATTAAGGAACTTGCCTGAGAAACCTAAGGACCCATTTCCACTCCTCAGATCCCACATAAGCCAGACACACAAGGTGACGCATGCGCAAGGTCACACATGCACACAAGGTGGTCCAAGTGTCTTGAGTTCAATTACAGTGGCTGGAGGCCATAGCGCACCAATATATTCTCTCTCTCTCTCTCTTTCTCTCTCTCTCTCTCTCTCCCCCACCCGCCACTCACTGACATTAAAAAAAAAAAAAGAAAAGAAAAAGAAAGGCTAGTCTGTTGGACTTGCCTCAAAAAAAAAAAAAAGGTTGATGGCAATAAATAGTAGTTCTCAAGCACCATTTTTAAAGAAGTAAACTAGGGTATGGGAAGATGGTTCAGCATTAGGAGCACTTGCCACTTAATCCTGAAGACGTCCCAGACCAGAGACCAACAAAGAACCTGTTGAAAAATCTGGACATGGCCACACAAATCTGTAACCAAAATGTATGTGGAGGCCAGAGATCAGAGAATCACTGGGGCTCACTGACAACAGCAGTTCTGGGTTGAGGGGCAGACCCCATCTCAAGAAATGCACAGAAAACAATAAGTAAAAGAAACTTGATGTCCTCTGGCCTCCACACATACACACATGGGACTCATTCATCTGTACACACACATGCATACACCATACCACACCACACATGTACTCTCCACACATATACACACAAGTAAACTAGATAAAGAGCAGTGCAGTACTTAGTTTGGACTAAGAGGATGGATCACAACAGACAACTAGAATTGACAAAAAATTATGAAATATTTTTAAGTATTATCCAAAAATAAAGAGCATGTGACCTTTCCCTTTTTAGAACTAATAAATTAAGGACAGATTTGAAACTTACATTAAAATTAATTTTTTATTGCAACTGATAAAGTTGAGTGGAAGAACCTTATGGCTCTAATCCAGACATATGCATGATAAACCAAATGATTAGTAAATAGCCTCAAGATACCTGGATTACAACAGAAATGTGCTAACATATCTTTTTTCCCACTGTAGTAATGAATATAATACCAACAATCTCCTTTCACTATGATCTGCGTAAGTTAAATAAAGTCTTATAGCCCCAAGCAGTAAAAACTGACTCAAGACAATATGAAAGCAGACTGAAATCACACTGAGTTCTTTGTGGACCAGGGTTTAGTATTCTGATTACTCTGGACAGGGCTAGACACTGGAAACTAGAGGCCTAAAGATTTGATGACTGCCTACCACAAGTTATCCCACTGCATCAGCTTCTGCCTTAAGTATAAGTCCTAACCTGCCACAAGGTAACACAAAGAAAACACAGCCCCTTGAAACTCAATGTGAGAGAGAGTGGATCAGAGTGGAGGGAGAAGTTTTCAATTGTGCTTCCTTTCACTTTGCAGGTAGCATCCGTGAGAGTGAGCACAGCACAAGCGACTCATCTATACACGATTTTATTTCAGGCTGGATAACTGAGTGATCACAAATATCTTCATAATTTCTCTAAGAAGTGAATGATGATTACCAAAGAGTTGAAATGCAATAGGAAGCCTCAAGTTGTTCAACCTGAAACCAGGATGAACAGAAGGCCTTTCTCTTGAGGGCACTGAAGACCAGAAAATAACACAGTGTCATGGAGATTTGAAATCATATCTGGTTATCTGAGCTTGTCGATGATGTGAATCTGAGTAAAGAAAGATTTAACTATGTAAATCATTAGATTAAATGAGGGTTGAAAGAACAAATATTGACCAATTTCCTGTGAATGAAATGGAAAAGAAATAGTCAAGAAGAAGTCTTACCCAAAATGTTAAAGATGAGAATCATCAAGTTCTAATAAACAAACTACACAGTACAAATGAGAGTTAGCTACATTAAACTGACACTGTTAACTTATCTAGAAGATAAAGTGTCATTCTGATGCTCAAGTGAACAGGTTGTACCATTCACAAGAACCTCACAAAGACAGGTGTAATTCAAGAAATTCTGCCATCTTCGGAGATGGGTTGCTTGACCTAAAGCCACAGGAAGCTCTCAAAATCAGTATAAAATTTACAACACTAAAATACTGCCCCAATCACGAAGGGCAAACAAGTAGGCTGGCTGGCATTAATACCCAATAAAAAAGACACGTGAGTGTTTTTCCAAGTTCTTCAGGGCAGCTGGAATGGCATCATTGTAATAAAGAACATCTCTCACTAAAAGAACAGTCTTAAACAGCTAAGCAGAAATATAAAGATTGCAGGATCAGAAAAGAACTGGTTGGTTTTAATTTTGCTCACAGATATTAAACATATGACAGAAAGACATAGACCCTAAGACAAGTAGGACTTATGAGATTTTTTTTTTAAAAAGTCTTGCATCTGCATGTTCCTATCAAAGACAACACTGCTGTCTTGCATGAGTTAAACCTAGCCAACTGCACTCTCAAGCTGACTTCCCCATTGCTCATCTGTTGACCTCTAGGGCCTAGACCAGAAACTTGGTGAAGTGATACATGTGAAAGCCAAACATGCCATTTCTTCATCCTGTTTAAGTAATTAAAAGCTTCTTTCAGGCTTAAAATATAAAAGCCCCACGAATTGGCCATATATGAAGACTTTTGTCTGAAACATCACTAATTGTCTAGATAAATGAAGTCAATTGGTTTTTATACTTCATCGTTACAAATGTAAGTAAAAACAAATAAGGAAAATCTCACAATTATGAAACCAAGTTGTTCTGAGATTCATTTGAAATGGGTTTCCTACCTCACACCATCAATAACACTTATAAATTGTGCATAAACAATATAAAATCCCCTAGAAATTTAACATCATAGTGTGAAAACCAGGAACAAGATACTAATATTATTTGATGAATAGGATAATTACTCCCTTGTTTCTTCTTGTGTTAAAGATGTCTTTAAATCACTAAACCAGTTTAGGCATGCCAGACCACAAAAATGATTGCTGTTTAATATCCATTGTTTTATATAACAAGTGCTTGGCCTTATCAGCTCTTCACAAAAAATACCACTCCAAACAAGGCTTCCTTTGCAAAAATACCTCAATTTTGCAGCCGAACATTAGAGAATGTTCTAGGGTATTGTCAACATTTAGAGTACATGAACTTCAATAAGAATTTCCAGCAAGTTATTTTCCCCTAACACAGTTCTAGTGCAAATCCACCCACAACCCAGTGAGGAATGGCAGGCTAAATTTTTGGGGCCATTCAACCTACGTGAGGTGTTGAGGGGGTGTACAGGAGACCTAAGCTTGAATGCATACCCTCTTGAGGCCTGAGTTTTTATCTGAGAGCCAAGGAATGCAAAAAAAAAGAAAATAATAACAAATGTTACTAAGATTCCCTATCAGCCCCAACTTTGAGCAAGGTTAGAATGCTGCTCCAGGGAGCTAACTTTCCAAGGAAAATCAGAGCGAGGAAGGTGGCAGGGATGGTGGCGGGTTGGGGGATAGGAAGGCCACAAGACTTGGTGGCTGGAAGACGACAACCACTCTAAAAACTGTACAAATGCCCAGGGGCGAAACGGAAAAGATGCCACCACGGACAGAATAAGCCAGCAACGAGCGCTCAAGACCATCATCTTCCTTCAAGACTTCACACTTCCTTCCCCCAGACTGTTCGCGATAGGAAGGACAGGTTACCTGGGTCCACGGGGCACACCTTCCAATTTCAGAACTCCGAGCTGTGCAAAACCATCCTGACCCGGCGAGCCTGGAGAAACCGAAAGACAAAGCAGAACCCGCCATGAGCGAGGCCAGAACCCCCACCGCACGAACCTCAAACGGCCGGCCCGCGCGGCCCCGGGCGTGAGCTGGCACCCATCACCCCGTGCCCATCGCGGCCGTCCCGAGCCACCCTGCGGGCCCGGGCCTCAGTTTCCCCATCTGAAAACCCGGAAAAGCGAGAATCGGAGAGGGAGGCTGAGTCCCAGCGCTGCTCCCACCCACCCCCAAGCCTTCTCGTCTCGGGGGTTGGGAAGAGGGTGTCCGGTCCGTGACTACGGTGCCCCCAAGACTCCCGGGGATGCTGAGGGCTGACGTCAGCGCCCCGCGGACCGGCCCGGGAGGCAGGTAACGGGCCAATGCCGAGGCCCTACGGGCTCCGAGGCTCCCAGAGGCCGGGGAGGAGCGCGCGGTGGGGGGGATCCGGCCTCCTGCCGCTCGGCCACCGTGCACTCACCCGCCTCGGCAACGGGATGGCAGCTGGGCCCGGGCTCTCTGCGGCCCGTGTCCCCCGCGGGCCTCGGCGCCCCACACCCACCGCCCTAATATTTACCTCAGTCGCGCGGCCCCCGCGCAGCCGAACCTGCTACCTGGGCCCGCCCCCACCTGCCCCGCCTCCAAGCCTCCCTGTGGGAGGAGGGAGGGAGCGGGGGCGGAGACAGCCACCGGCCCCACCCGCCAATCGCAGCCCGAGCTGCGTGCCTACGCGAACTCTGATTGGGTGTTCCCGTGGCCGGACCTTCCTCCAATGGCTGCCGGCGAGTCTCCGGCTGAAGGGACTTTCCGCTCGGTCAAGCTCGGTGGAGCCAAAGGGAAAGCGAAGGGGCGGAGCCTAGGAGGAAAGGGATGGGGGCGGGGAGCGCCGAGTTGATTGGGCGAAAGGCTGTGGTTACCGCGCCACCATTGGCTGGTACCGGAAATAGGAGGGGCGCAGTGCTCTCAGCTCCACCTCCTACTTCAAGCTGTCAAAACTGGGGTGGGAAACAGTCCAGATAAGAGCTTGGGAATAGTTCTCCCGAATTCCATGAAAGAGCAAAGCGTTAGAATCACGCTTAAGGTTGAAGGTTTTGCTTTATCAATTAGTCGCCGCGTGACATTGGGAGCTCCCAAACATAGCCTCAATTTCCTCATCTGTAGAATGGAAATGACAGTGTTCACCTGTCTTCCGGGATTGTGAAATGCCACACTGTGGTTCTTAACACTCAGGAGCTCATTGAAGGTCAAAGCTCTTCCTCCCCTCAGGTGCGGCCTGGGACCCCAGCTGATACTAAACCTCTGCCGTCACCTATCCCAGTTTGGAGGGAGGTTTCTAAGGATGGAAGGAATCGATTCCCACGCTCGGCTTTACTCAGCCCTGCACCCCTGGCCACTAGCCAGAACTTGGGGTGTAGTTAAGGATCTTTCAATTAGAAGGGAGGCTTCTGATTCCCCAAAGTGCTCAAAATATTTAAGGAAATGCTTTTTATAATCAGGCTCAGAATCTGGCAGCCAATGCCTGGCTGCACTGGATACTCCTGTTAATTAATTCCTTCTCCTTTGACATTTTAAGTACTAATTATGGGAGAAGGTGATTAATACTGAGAAAGGAAGAGATGTGTGTGTGTGTGTGTGTACACGTGTGTTTAATCATAACACAAATTTCCCCAGTGGTAAATGGCATGCTTCTGAAGAGCTGGGGAATTGAAAACAATGAATATAGAAAAGTAGTCACATGGGTGAGTACGAACAGTACATCTAAACTATCTACTTCCCTCTCTTGCTTCAATCACCCAGGATGAAATAGTTGAAAAAATATTTATTTGTGCGTGTGTGTGTGTGTGTGTGTGTGTGTCACACATATGGGTGCACCAGGGTCTCTTGCAGCTGCAAACACTTGTCCAGCTTTACATGGGTGGCTGGGGAATTGAACCTAGGCCAGTAGGCTTTTTGCAAGCAAATGCCTTTAAATACCAAGCCATCTCCTCAGCCCCCAAGTGGGCATTTTTTTGGAAACCTAAGCCTCAGTCCATGGGTAATCCTGTTCCGCTGGATGTGTGGGCACACTCCAACAGGAAACAGTGTGATGGGAATTAACAGTGGCTTGAAGGTGACCGTAGGCACCGCCATTCTCCTATACACTTAGATTCTCCCGTGACACTGATAGAACGTCTGGCTGTCTGCTTCAGTATGAAGACTGATTTTCTTTGACCCCATCCAGTAAGGAGGAGGAATCAGAAATGGAGAGAGATTTTGCATATTTGAGGTGAAGCAAGTACACTCATCTTCTCCAGCTTGCTACACTCCTCACTATTCTGTTTCCTCAGCCCTGGACCACTCCTCTCATATTCATTATCTAATGGCTCCTGGAAGGATGAGATTTGCCAGTTCTGGGCTTGGACATCTTCATGTCTAATGGTGGCCTTTGGTGTGGTTGAGCTCTCTGCTTTGGTGGGGCTTGATGCCTCACTAGCAGGGGCCAGACGCGTCACTCCTCCCTCCTGTCACACGCTCAGTGAATCAGTGTTGAGGCTTGGCTTCATCCATGAGATCATGAGCTAATCCAAGCCTGACATGTGGGCTCTTCTCAATAACTACTCCTAAGCTGGTAATGGCTACCTAGGACTAAGATGACACAATACTGAAGCTATATATTCAGACTCAGGGGCCTGCCAAGGGCTGAAATGGGAGAACAGTGTTATGTACTATTGGTTATTTTCAGTTCTTCATCCATCAGACTCTCATTTTACAGAAGGGAGATTACCACCCTGTGGGAGGGGGAATAATCTCCCTTAGTCACTGAGGATAAGCCTGAGATCTAAGCAGGACTCTTTCCCCCATCTACATATGAATTGTTTCTCTGTCTTCTCTAACTTCCTTCATGTATAGACCAGGCAACATCAAGGATCTCCAGGGGGTCTTTGTAGCCTCCATCCCCCACCTATCACCTATCTTTCCCCCACCTTCAGCCTGGCCCTGGGTTTGTGCAAACCAGTGGTTGAGTTGCTGAGAAGCTATGGGGAAATGTCACAGTGGATAGGAGAGATGCCATCTTTCCTCCAGCAAGGAAGGTAGACTAAACAGCTGGCTACACAGCCACCAGCTTAGTTATGGTTGTTTGGGTAATAACAGGCCACGAGAAGAGCTCTGAGTATGTATGCTGGGGGGGGGCGGGGGTTACTCAGAGAAGGTGATGTAGATGGCCTACAAGATGAGGGAGAAATGATGGCCTACAAGTGGGGCCTAGAGAACACTCCAGACAAAGCCAGCAGAAAGTACATAACAAGTTGACAGATCTGAGAACTGCACAGCACTGATGGGCTGACACACAGCATCAGGGCCAGGCAGGTTCTCAAGCAGGGAGATCCCTTTGAAGGATTTATAACCTGGTAACAGATGTGATTCAAAACGGTCTTGCTCGGTTCTCTTACTGAACATTCAGGAGTCTAATACAAAGCCATTGGGTTGAATGGACCCCTTTTCTTATGTATTGGTAAATTGCAGGAAGGCTAGTAGGAGCACATGACAGACAGCCAAACACAGTGGGGACTTGATGAGACCTTGGTGGTGGTGGTGTGCTCAGGTAGTAGATCCTGCCCTGTGCTTCTCGGGGACTACCACAGGCATCACCAAGTTCTGGGTGGATTTCACAGCTTACTATCTATTCTGTATCTCTACTTAACACAGGAAAAGTAAGACACCTGGTGTCCCCAACTCCACTGCAATCCTGTACCCTCAACATCACTGGAAATGGCAACTTCCAGTTGAGCTCTGTGGTTCATGTTCCCACTAATCCAATGAGCATGGTTTTCAGAATGAACCAAGAGGCTTCCTGGACCTGGGAACCCTGTAGGCAAAGACAGGCTACCACTGCTTTCACCACAGAAGCCCAACATGACGTCTTCATCATGGAAAAGAAGCTGAGAGTATTGAGAGGCACCTGAGCATTCTGTCTTGGGAGCCTTTACTCCAGCCATTTAGAGGTTCTTTTCAATCAGATAAACAGAGATTACTTTAATCGTCTTTAAGCTAATTCAGAGGAACTGTAAAGGCCTGTTCCATCTCTAAGCTATTTGCTGCTATCAGTAATAAGTGAATTCTGGGTGTGATTCTAAAACTCACACACTGCTCATCGTGGAGACCTCTGTGCCACTTGTGGAATCACATGAAGAGCAGTGCACACGCTAGCAAAGAGTCTGTGTCTAGCACAGCCAATGACAGTTTGAATATATGGCCCCATAGACTCAGGCTTGAATTTTGTCTCCAGTGGACAGAGACCTACTGAAAAAGGGGTGTCACCGAGGGGGAGGCGGCTGGGTCTTGGAGTCCAGCCCTAAGGTGTGTTTAGGGGCAGATTGAGTTACAGCCCAAAGGGTGTGTTCAAAGCAGTTTGAGCTCTGGCAGTTCATGCTTGCTGGTATTGGTGTGTGCTTGCTGCAGTTTTTTCTCACTCTTTGGATGTACAGAAGTAAGCAGCTTCTTCCACCATGCATGGAGTTTCCCCTGGATTCTGTAAGCCTGAAGTAAACTCCTTCCCCCATGAACTAAATCTGGTTGGATGCAGAACTGACTGCAACCCAGCAGAAAGGTGCCTAATTCTTGTAATCTGCCCGCTTTTGCTTTCTGCTCCCTTAGGGTGGCTTCTTTACTTAGTTAGCAAATACTCACTGAGGGCCTACCTGCTCCTGCACTGCGTACGTTTCTAGATGTGGGCCACTGAAGTGAGGTTGGTCTCCGTTCTCAAGGAGCCGGCGTTCCAGGGGAAGTGCGGCTTTCTGTTGCTGTGACAGAATACCTGAGAAAATGACTTCTATGGTGAAGAAGGGTTTCTTTTGGCTCATAGCTTCAGATTTCACGGTTGCCAAGCCCTGTTGCTTCAGGTCTCTGGTGGCAAATTGTTGCGGAGTGGTAGTTGCTCACCTGGCGGTAGTCAGGAAGCAAAAAAGGAAGGGGGACTGGGGTTCCAACAACTTCTTCAATGATATGACCAGAAGGCTTCCCACTAAGCCCCAATTCTTAAAGGTTCCACTGTCTCCAAATAGCACCACAGACTGATGACCAAGCCTTTACCACATGGCCTGTGGGGAACATTCACAATCCAAGCACTAGAGGGAAAAAGAAAAAGAAAAAAAAAAAAAAAAAACAATGTACATGAGGTACTCCACACCAAGAAGACACTGAAGCAGGGCAGAGAAGAGTGACTGGAGATGGGTAGAATGTTCAGAAAAGAGCTCAGTCAGATGCCATTTGAACAAACACCTGAAGGAAATGAGACCATAAACCACACCACTATTGAAGGGAAGAGTGTCTCTATAAGAAAGCAGGACTGGGCAAGCAGACAGGTCTAGAAGCAGGCAGGAAGCTTGGTGCTATGAAGGAGCCAAAGAGTTGCCACCAGCAAAGGAGTGTAGCAAACAGAGGTGTCCGTGGCCTAGGGAAGGCCAGAGAGGACATGCGGGTCTGTGCCAGCAGGCAACCTTGACTTCACTCTGCACTGGATGGAAGTTGTAAAGGGCTTAGAGCAGAGCGGTGACTGACTGGACCGGGGATCTGAGAAGCTCACTGGGCAGGCCAAGGGTGGAGACAGGGAGGACAGGAAAGAGACCAATATAGTCAAGGGGCCCCTTGTTTTCTGGGGGCGGGGAGAGAATACGGGGAAAGGAACATAGAACTGAAAAGTCTAAGAAAGAATTTTACTGGGTGCAATGGCACACATCTGTCACCCCAGCACTTGGGAGGCTAAGACAGAAGGGGGGAGACATAAGGGAACCCTGTCTCAAAAAGAAGAGGAGGAGGAAGAGGAATTAGAGATAATAATAGCGACATCAAATTTTCAAAGGTGCAGTAGCCTTGAGAAGAAAGGTTTACAGGGTGAGAGATGGGGGAAGAGCTCATGCTTCACCGGTTAGGTAGTGGATTGTTTGAGAAGTAATCATAGGCTGGGATTAAATTTCTAGCCAAGATGAAAGGTTCCTCAGGGGAGCACAGCCAAAGGTCTTGGATTTCCAGTCTACACAGCTGAGGTCTGTGTGAGTGTGATTCTTCATGGGGAAATTGCTTGGGTCAGTCCCAATGTCTCACATGGCCTATAACCACTGCCCCAGGCTGGAGGCTATGCACTCTTCACACATGAACGTTGTCATGGGGTGTGCTTGCTGGGCGCTTCACCCATAGGGCTGAGCTGACCCTGGGGGTGGGTGGGTGGTGGGAAGACAGGCTTGAAGATGTATTGGTGCAATAATGGAACAAACTCTATCCTCAACTCAACCCACATGAGATATACACCCACTACTCACATTTGTTATGGAGATTGAACCCAAGGTTTCTCACATGCGAGGCAAGGGCTTTATCACCGAGCAGCACCTCCAACCCCCTTGATTAAATTTCTGCACTGTGCATTCATTTCAGCATTCTAGTTTCTAGTCCATGGAGGGGTCTGGGGTGGGGGTGAGGCAAATGCTCAGAGTGTCCCCTTTTGTTCTTCCAGGATGGTGGTGAATATAATTACAGTTTGAGGCTATTCTGAAAGTTCTCCTGCTGTAGTGTCTTATTGTTCCACACATAAGAATTATGTACTTTTCGTCAGAAATTTGAAAGCTGCAAGCTCTAAGATAAGCCAGTGGCTATGAGCATATGTGTTTCTATAGCAAGTTCCCTGTCAGAGAACCTTAAGACTAAGAATCCTCGTTGCCTGGTTACTGACACAGACCCAAGAGTTCTTTCAGGAGTCTACTAGCCTCTTGGAAGTTATGAAATTTCTCCTACTCTAAACTCTGACAGTAATTACATACCAATGTCTCAATGCCACCCCTACCTAAAAACGCTTTTGACTTCTCTTTTTTCCTTTTCTATCTATCATTTGTTTACTTTTTTTTTTTTTTTTTTTTTGAGACAGAGCCTCATGTGACCCAGGCTGACCTCAATCTTGCTATGATGTCAAGAGTGACCTTTGAACTCCTGCCTCCACCTCCAATACTAAGATTACAGGTATGCACCACCATGCTTAACCTTAACTTCTAATTTCTTCATAACCTCTCCCCAGGTTATGTCATCCAGTTCCAAGCACCACCTCATTTTGATGCTGTAGACACCCATACCCTTCTGTCTGGCAATGACCTACTGGAGGCCAGATACATACTGTTTAACTTGGTGTCTCACCTGACTTCTCTTAGGCATAATAGACTTGACCATCCCACAGAAGCCTCTCGCTCTTCCAAGGTTGTTTCCTACCCATTGTCCCCAGTCCCCAGGTACTCAAGACTGAAATCTGAGCATCCCGGATTCTTCCGTCCCTGGGTCCTCTCTCCTTCAATGATGTAGGCTTTGGGGCATCCACTTCCAGAAGGCCTCTGGAGTCCATCTTTTTGCATCCACCTCCCCTCACCAACACTGAGCCTGAACTGCCTCTCAGCTGCACTAGCTCCTAGGCCTCTTCCTTTCCCCATCCAGGCTCATCTTCACTCAGGAGCAAAACACATCTGTGTTCAAGATAAATTGGATCATATGTCTCCTGCAGTAGACACCTTCAACCGTTTGCTCTTAATTTATCCATTCATTTATTTTAGTTTTTTGATACAGATTTTCAATACCAGATAAGCCTAGGCTAGCTTCAAACTCATGATCCTCCTATTCAGCCTCCTGGGATTGACCTGGGATTATAAGCATGTCCCACCAAACTTGCCTTTGTCCTAAGATCAAGACCAAATTCTTGACCATGGCCATCGAAACTTGCCCACCTATCTTGGCAAGCCCATCTAGTGATACCCTCTCCTTATCCCATAGCAAATATTGTATTAGTTACTTAGGATTGCTGTAACAAAGTACTACAATCATGATGGCTTAAAGTAACACAAATTAATCTCTTAAGAGTCCCGAAGCTAAAAGTCCAAAGTGGGCTGTACCCAAGCAGGCAGGAACCTTGAGCTATACTCCCTCTGAGACTCTGGAGAGAATCTGGCTTCCTGTCCTTCCCAGCTTCTAGACTTATAGTCCTTAGCTCCTCCTGGCCCCTTCCTCCACCTTCAAGGCCAGAAGCATGGCATCTACTTTTGGAGTCACATTCCCTGCTTCTGTGTCATGCCTCCCTCTGCCTCTCTCTCAAGGACACTTGTCAGTGTGCAAGGACCACCCAATAATCCAGGGCCATCTCCCCATCCCAAGACCCTTCATTCAATCCCATATGCACAGTCCTTTCTGCCAAATAAAGTCCCAGGAGCTAGAGCCTCACGTCTTTAGGGAACATCATTCATCCTGCCACACATAGCCAGTTCTTCCATGGGAGTCTTTGTACAGCCAATGACAATGACTTCACCTCCCTCTACTAGACAACACCTCCTCACAACAGCACAACAAACCAGGCACTGGTCCTTCAACTATGGGACTTTGAGGAACATTTCAAATCCTAATTATAATGATTTCCTTCCTAACACTGCAATGGACTCTTTATACACATATCTTAGAGGACTCGCTCTCTGCCTGTCTTTGCTGTCCACCTCACCATGATGGAAACCATGTCGTTTTGTTCAGCCCAAGAGCCCTGACTTGACTGGTTAATAAATCATTACTGAGGATGAATTTGCAGGCCAGTATGGTGCTATGCAAATGACTGCTGTGTTCCCTCCTCAGAGAAAGCGGTCCCATCTTCATTCCCCCTGAATATCTGCACCAGAAACAACCATTCGGCCAAGGCAGAACCCCAGGAGCAAAGACACACTCACACACAGGAGCCCGGTGAAGGACCACAGCACTTAGCAAGTCAGATGAGGAAAAGACCTTTCATGGAACTGGGACTCCACTGCAGCAAGCAGTCACCCGAGTCCGTGATCACAGTGTGCTTATGCTAGCAAGGCCAGAGCAGAAGGCTGCTGCCAGAGGACACACACACACACACACACACACACCTCCTATTAGAGACTCTTGGGGCCAGTTGGAGAGAACTGAGGGGGTCCCATGGGCCTTTTCCTATCTGCCACAGCCTTTCTGCCAGGGCACCATGAGACTCCCACACCGCTTCACACTTCATGCTGGGTTATATTCTGTTAAGCTGAAGCCAAACGGGTTTTGATTGTCAGCCTATTTCTAAGAAATGCTTTTGCCTTGAGCCATAAATTATCTGGTTGAAAACATCATTTTCCCCCCTTCAAGTAGAACACAGTGTAAAATTTGACAAGCTTTAAGGATATTTTTAAGTGTTTGGTCACAATGAAGAGAACTCGGTAATTTTCACCTCTGTGATTATTTGTAACAAAAAGTTCATAGTCGTGTTTTCTATAAAAATACCAACTTGAGAGAATACAAAAACATAATTTACAAATAGCAATCTTCACACATAATAATGCTGAAAAGGGATAACATACGCCTATTTTACAATATACAAAAGCACCATTCCGCCAAGTCCAGGAAGATCATAGCTTAAAAGGAGGGATCTAGATTTGCCCTCTGCAAACTTCCGACCCCTAACTACGTATCCTAAAGCAGTCTGCCACAAATCAAACAGAACTGTCTCTGTGGCTAGGTTTCAGAAGTCTGTTGTCAGAGTTCAGCTCACAGGCACCAACCGGAGGCCTGGTGGGGCTATTTGAAATTCTGGCCCAGATTAATTTTAAAAAGCTGCATTTGGAGGAGGAACTGTTTCCAAGGGCTCAATTGTAATTGATTTCACTGGAAATAAAAGTCCATGTGTGATCCCAGCTGGAGCGTGGTCCTATTTTTCTTGCAAATCTAGAGAATGTCTTGGGAATGAGTGGCTGCCGTGTGTCTCCTTCCAATAATGTCTTGAGCGTTAGAAAGGAGAGCAGGATGCGGCACAGCGCTGGCTGCTAGGGCCTTGGAGGCTGAGCTCTAGATGATGGGAGAGAGGACATCCTGCATGGGGATCTAGGTCTTCACACCAGCAGACACTCAACTGCCATCTGTAGGCCCCCTGTCCACTGTCAGGATCCCTGGTGGTTCAGCGGGAGGCCAGGCACACCCTGGCTGAAGGGTGCTCCTTGTGGTCATCTCATGCTTGGAGTCTAGGGAAGAACAAGCATATTAGTCAGGACTCTCCAGAGGAACAGAGACAATGGAATACCTACCTATCTATCCATCCACTGTTTCAACTAAGATGCAAGGAGATTTACTGGATTAGCTTACACAGTGGAGGCTGGGGAGTCCAACAGTGGTCCTCCGCACCCCAGAAGGTGAAAAGCCTCAATCGTCCCAATCCGAGGCTGAAGGCCGGAACCTCCCTGGAGAGTCGCTGGCTGCGGGTCCACATTGAAAGACTGAAGAAGCTGTAGTCAGCTGTCCCCGGGGCGATGGGGGCAGCTATAGATGCTCTGGCTCAAGGAGCTTGCAAATGCACTCATGCTGCCTTCCTCCTCCATCTTCCTCCACTGGGGGCCACACACATTCAGAGTGTGCCCCCCACCCCCGTCATTGTCCCACATGTCGATCTTCTCCGGAAATGCCCCACAGACACGCATTCCACCCGTCTTCTGCTTCTCTTAATCCGGTCCTGTTGACAACCATGACCAACCACCATGAAAACCTTGGGGAAAGTCAATTCTGGAGGACACGAGCATCTCCCTGTGGCAGAATAAGGTAACCTACGGCACTCCTGGCAAACCAGTTTCCCCTGAGCATCCGGGGACTGCTGCCAGACATCATTCACCCCCAGGGTCCAAGTCCACAGCTCTTCACAGGCAAACTGAGAGGTCAAAGCAAGAGTCTGGTGTCCCTGCAGCTAAGTGTCTCAGTTTCCTCTGGAGAGAGTGTGTTTCCTCGGAGCCTGCGGGAACAAATGGCAGTGAGGTCTGAGTGAGGATGTGAGAGCGGGCTTTTAAATGGAAGAGGCCATATTTAAACCAACGCCTGGCAGGGGCTGGTACATGGGCCTAACTCAGGCTCATGGGGAAGGGAAGTGGTGTTATTTGTACTGCCTTCCAGCTAGCGCAGGTCAAGGATTATTCCACAGGATGAGCAAAGCTCCGTGACTGGGCAGAGTGTCCACAACACGGAGCCTGCTGACCACACATTCCTGAAGACTCCAGCCATTCTTTTTCAGGAAATAACTATATCAGTCAAGAATGTGGTGAGCAAGTCCTATGACCACCTGGCTCCAAGGATAGGCAGCAAGGAGACGCAGGACCATCAGCCTGAGGCTGGCTTGCTCTAGACACAGAATGTGATATTTCTCAGGCTTGTGTAATGGTTTCACACACACACAGACACACACACACACACACACAGACACACACACACACACACACACACACACACACACACACACACACATGTGTGCACAGTTTCCAGCAAAGGACCTGCTGATCTCAGTCTACAGGATTTCACAATCACACAGGAAGCAAAACCTCTTTGTTTGTTTTTTTATCTTCACTATTTGAGATCTATGTTTGCTACCACTTTGCTGTGCGTTTTGAGGGATGAAGTCTGCGTGACTAAAGCAGGATCACTAGCTGACTGGGACAGGGAGGTGAAACACAGGAGCCACCGGTGCCTGTTCTAGATCATAGGTCTGATGAGTCTATAGCCAGCTAGAACAGGTTTGCCCACCAACGAAGGACCTCCTTTCTCCACCTTTGATGAACGACTGCCATTGAGAACAGGGCTTCCAAAGCATTTGAGAAGTAGAGGAAGAAGGATCGGCTGTTCAAGATCATTCTTGGATACTAGTGAGCTTGAGGACAGCCTGGACTACTACATGAGACCTTTGTCTCAAAAAACAACAAACAAACAAAACAACAGAGAGAAGGGCTATTCTAGGCAAGCATGAGGACTGGAGGGGGCTGAGTTTGAATTTCCAAAACCCACATAAATGGGTGTGGACATACGAGCCTGTAACCCCACTCCTGCAAGGGGGAGCACAGACCAAGGAATTGCCAGGGCTCTGGTATCAGAGACTCCAGCTCAAACAAGAGCAGACAGAAGAGGGGGAAGAGTGATGGAGCAGGGCACCCAACATTTTGCTCCAGCCACCAGAGGTGAGCAACACCTCACCCCCTGCAGGCTCCATGCCTGGCTTGAAATACAAATCCAAACAGGAAATCTCTTATCTTTTAAATACTGGCATCTGGCCTAGTGCCTGAAACACACACAGCATCACTCACGCCTAACGTACTGGACCAGGAGAGCCTTTTCTACTTACTACCTGAGTGAGAAATAGATGTCTGGAAACAAGGAGGATCATTCAAGCACAACTCGATGTCTTTTCGTACATAAGAAGGACTGTGGCTTTTAATAATGTATCTGTGGACACACCATGCCACAGTGCCCACCCTGTGAAACCTCTAGGATACGAAGCATACAGGGTCACACAGAACATCTTCAGTCTGTGAGAAAAGTATGACTAAGTGGGTGACACTGGGTCATTTTCTCTTACTTTCATTCTCCAACCACATCCCCGTTTCTACCTTGCTGCTTAGGATAGAAAAGTGTCTAAATAAATACTTCTAACTTGATAGTTTGTTCACTTACTACTTTTAAAAATATTTATTTATTTATTTCCAAGGAGAGAGAGAGAGAGAGACTAAGAATGGGTGCCAGGGCCTCCTGCCACTGCAAACGAACTCCAAATGCATATACTGCTTTGTGCATCTGGCTTTATGTGGGTACTGGGAATCGAACCCAGACTGTCAGGCTTTGTCAGCAAGTGCCTTAACTGCTGAGCCATCTATCTAGCTCCGTTTATTACTTCTTGAGACAGTGTGTTACCTCATAACCTAGGCTGGCCTAAAATTTGAAATCTTGCTACCTGAGACTTCTGGATACAGGGATCCCAGGTCTGAGCCACCACACCCAGCTAATGATACTCTTGAGTTTAAGCAAAAGAACTGGTCCCTGTTTCAAGATGCTTAGAGATTTCCTTCACAGCCAGACATCTAGATCCACCATATGCAGAATGACACCAACTGTCAGTCAAGATAGAGCACCCTCACCCCATTTCACATGTAGGAAGACTGAGACTCAGACACAGGCCTTACCACACTTCCAGGATGGTGCTGTTCCTTGCGAGGGCCTGCAGGAGGGCTTCTGCACCCCGGTAGGTGATGCCATTATTGGACAGCCTGGAGAGGAAGGTGGCAAAATGAACTTCCAAGATGCCTGGTTTTCCACTTCAGCCTGCCCGATTCCAGGATGCCTCCTGGATACACTCCCTCCTGTCTGGGCAGCCAGTGAGCTGACCCACAGAAGCTCAATGGCTCCACGGAGAGTGTCTCTCCTCGGGAAGCAGCCTGTAGCATCATGGCTAAGGACCCGCGGCACAGTGCCAGGCTCCAGGGCTCAGATCCAGCCTCTGCTACTTGCTTTTTGACTTTTAGCAAATGTTTCTGAATTTCCTCATCTATGAAACAGGTAGAAGAAGATCCCTGGGACTCAAGTGGCCATCCATCCAGTCTAGTCCAATTGGCAAGTTCCGGGCCCAGTAAGAGACCCTGTCTCAAAAAAGTGGTGGGCAGCCTTCCTGAGAAACAACACCCAAGGTTGTCCTCTGTTCTCCACACACATGAACACGAATACACATACTCACATATATGTAAACAGAGGTCTAAGGAAGTACCACTCCATACCTCAAAAACAATCGGAACATGGCACAGCTAACACAATTGAAACTATTGGCATAGCACTGATATGTTAGGAAGTAACTAACAAAATATAACATGAAGCTGGGATGGGGAGAGGAGCCGGGTCGGGTCAGATTGGGGGCAGGAAGAGCTTGTGCGGCCCAACCAGATACTTCTTAAAAGCTTTGACTTCCAGTAGTGTCCACCCCTTCTCTCCTCCTCCCCAGCACTGAAATGTCACACACACTGACACTGTGGCAATGTCAAGAACATATCAGTTTATGCAGAGCTTTTCCTACATGCCAGCTCGCAGCCTCCATTAAGTCGGTGCATGTTTTCAATGCCATGGAGAGGCCAATTACTATCCCCTTTATACTTAAGGCAACTGAGGCACTTGCCTAAGGTGAGAGTGCTGGGGAGCTGGGGTATGAACCCTGGCCATCTGACTGCAAAGCCTGGACTCCAACCAACACTTGGCAGAGAAGAAGCTGAGGAAAGAAAGGGGTAGGTGTCGGGCTGGAGAGGTGGCTTAGCAGTTAAGGCTCTTGCCTGCAAAGCCAAAGGACCCAGGTACAGTTCCTCAGGACCCACATAAGCCAGATGCACAAGGTGGCACATGCATCTGAAGCTCATTTGCAGTGGCTGGAAGCCCTGGCTCACCCATTCTCTCTCTCTCTCTCTCAATCAAATAAATAAGTAAATAAAAATATACTAAGATATTTAAAAAGATAAAAAAGGTAGGTGCCTCTTCACTCTTTCTGGTTCTCTCTCCTTTCCTTTCCATCTCCCTCTCCTTCCCCTTTTCTCAGCAACTTAGCTTTATAGGGAAACAGGGTTCTATAGTCATCTTCACCAGGATGCTGAATATCAAGGCTGGCACTGGCAATAAATATCCTGGGGCAACTTCTACCATTACCTGACCTCCTTTAGGATCAAGCGAGGTACAGCTGTGACTATGAGGAAGGACAACCCGGCCACACCCACACCTCATTCACAGTGCTCCAGGTGTAGCCAGGTAGCACCCAGCTTGGACAATCAGGCTTTCTCCTGCCTCTCGGCCCACATGCACCCAAGCGACACTCATGCAAGTGTTTTCCCTCAAGCACTGGCAGCTTCCTGGCCCTGAAGAGCAATGCAGACACCGTCACCATGTTGGATGGGTATGAGGCAGCGGGACAGTAAGTGCCCAGAGACAGCTGCTGAGCCATCTCTAAGATGGGAGTGACCCAAGGCCACACCTGCCAGGGAAGATGCCACCTTCCTCCAGCAGAAGGAGCTGTGCAAAGGTGCCTGAGATCCCTGTGAAGTGAGACTGAGAAAGTTCTGACACTGAGTGACGGTGCCCTGGTGGACTCCTGGCTCACAGAGTCTGGGACAGTCCCTTGCTGTCCCAGATAAATCCACAGCGTGTCTCAGCCACACAAACGCACACAGTCTCTGCTGCTGTCTGACCTCTAGCTCCCTGGCCCACAGGAACCCAATGTCCTGTTCCTTTCACCTCTCTGTTGCCACCAGGCTCATCTAGGCCACCTTCGTCTTCCTCCTGAAGTGTCCCATTGTCCCCTACTTCCAGCAGCCCTTCTTCCACACTGTAACACAAGGCACCATACATCACTACGTATGATGTAAATCAGATCTCATGACTGCTGTCTGAAGCCCTCCAAATGCTCCCAGTGAAACCCCAACTCCTGCCCATGGCTCTGAGGGCTATGTGGCCTGTCCCCTACCTCTTCCCACCCACTCTTTCATTACATTCCAACTTCTCAGGCCTCTGTTTTCAAAGCCACCAGGCTTATTTCTGCCTCAGGGCCTTTGCACTTGCCACCACTGTCTCCCCGCCCCCCCCCCCCGGCCCTCTTCACCTGATGTGTTTCTCTGAGACCTCGGTGTGTGGTGAGGCCTCAGTTTCATTGCTCAGGTTTCAATCCTAAAGCCACCTTCTCAGAGTCCTTGTCCAAGCAGTAGCAGCTGTTTCCCCTTGTCACATCTCCCTCTTGAACCAAAAAACGATCTTGTCTGTCTGCCACCTGCCGCCTTCGTTAGCATATAGGAGTTGGGCGAGTGGGGTTCTGCTTTGCCCTTTCTGCCACTCTACCTTCGGAGTCCCAAATAGCTCCTGACACAGAGTGGGGGCAGTAGAAACACGTCTTGTATGTATGCATAAATGGGGGTATAGATGCAGGTACAAAGGCGTGTCCAATCAGCAAATGAATAAACTCACACATAAACACGAGCACTCCCCCCCCCTGCCAGGCACAACACACTGAGACACCCCTGGAGATGGCATCTGAATGGCACTCCTGCCTGAGCAGCAGTGGCCCCAGGAGGAGGGAAGACACCCCCCTCTCCCCTGTAAGCCACAGAGTAGATGAGGTCAGCAACCTGTCCCTCCGTGCTCCCTCAGCTTCCAACATGTCCAGTGCTGAGAGCTGCCTGCCCAGAAGACCTGCCACTCTGCTGGGCTCTTTCCTCACCCCAGGAGCATGCGCAGCCCACCAGAGGCACTGGAGACCTCCGCAGCCACTCCCCCCCCCCACCACAGGAAAGGGAGGTAAGTGCAATAAGCACCCGCTACCCCTTCCCTTGCCTGGGCAGGTGCCAGGTGTGCTTTGCCAAGTGGGCTCCAATCTCCTTGTCAGTAATTGACCCAGGGTCCACCCTCTCCTGGTCACCATTCCTCTCCACTTCTCTCCCAGCAAGGTGCCCTGGGACCACCCACCTGCCACATAAGCAACCAGCACTGAGCCCCTCATCTGTCTCAGAGGCAAGCTGCTTCCACTGGACACCTTGGTGAGGGCCCGGGGGGCCAGAGTTCTGACGTCAGACCCCAGACAAGGCCCTACGGAGGTTAAGCATTACCATCTCAGCTCCTACTTATGGGTTCCTTACTTCAGGACTTTCAAACTGGAATTCCTCTTCAGTCCTTCTGCGAGAGAGCATGCCCCTTCATCGCAGACGCGGTTCTCCTCCAGGCTGGCAAGGACACAAAGAAAGTGAAGCTGACCTACTGACACTGGCTCCGAAGGGGGATGTCCGCAAAGATTAGCTCACCCCACCCCAATGAGAAGACCCGAGTGTGAGCTAGAGTTAGGACACACAAAGGAAGGGTTGCAAGAGCAGTCACTCCATAGTGCTTCCGTGTACTGAGTTCCTCCATGCCCGATACACAACGCTCATGTCGCTTTCTTTTCATATGTTAATAGGAAACCTCATCTCACTGTGGAAAGTCATGTGCTTGGTAAAAACAAAACAAACAAACAAAAAACTACATTTCCCACTCTCCATAGCAACCAGGGTTGGTTGGCCAAGTGACCTTACACAGGGCCATGGACACAGAGTGGAAACTGACTGGTGGGGCTTACAGGAATGCTTTTGAAAGAGGGAGACCCTGCTTCTTTGTCCATCTCGGGTGTATAGACTAAATCCTGGAATGCAAAAGTAACTGCTGCATGTGGAGTTGCCATCTTGTTCATGAGATGAAGATACAGGCTAAGCATGGTGGGATAGAAAGAGAAAGAGACTGGTGAGGCCACGCTAGCCTGTTGCAGACAAAATCACAGCTGTACATGGCGCACCTTCAGACTGCTGATACATGAGAAGTAAACCCTTTACTGGATTAGCCTTGTAAGTATAGGCTTCCTGTCCCTTCCAACCTAAAGTAGTATTAAATTAGACTGAAGCTGAGTTCCTGTGTAACAAACTGTGACCTAATTTAGTATGGAAACAGACTTGAACCTAAGAATATATTCTTGCAACAAACAGCAGAATCTCAGCCAATCACAGGCTGGCAACTCCTTACATCACACCTAAGAAAGGTAAGTGGACAGCTGGTGGTTTATACTAACTGTCAAGCTGACAGGACCTAGAACCACCTGTGAGGGACTATGTAGATTAGGTTGTCATTCTGTGCTTGTCTGCGAGGGATGATCCTGATCAGATTAATTAAGGTGGGAAGGCCCACCTTAACTGGGTGGCACCGTTCTATGGTCTGGGGTCCTGGGATGTATAAAAACGAGGGAGATGGCTGGGCAGCAACCTTCATTGCTCTCTGCTTCTCCTGTGCTGAATGTGACCAGCTCTACTTCAAGCTCCTGTGGCCATGCCTCCCCCACTGTGATGGCCTGTAACTTGGAACTATAAGGAAAAATAAGCCCCTTCCTCCCCTGAATTGATTTTCGTCAGGTATTTTGTCCTAGCAAGGAGAAAGTAACTAATAAGCCAACCATGATGTGCTGCACATCACTTCCTTTTCGTATCTGAATTTTATTTTAGTATTTATTTGTTAAAGAGAGAGAGAGAGAGAGAATGGGCATGCCATGGCCTCCAGCCACTGCAAATGAACTCCAGATGCATGTGCCACCTTTTGCATCTGGCATACGTGGGTCCTGGGTAATCGAACCTGAGTCCTTTGGCTTTCCAGGTAAATGCCTTAACCACTAAGCCATCTCTCCAGCCCATTTTCCTATCTGTAAATACCACTGCCCACATTGCTAGGTGGAGCTCTCTGAACCTCTCCTGGCTCTGAATGCTGCCCTGTTCACAAATCAATCTTCTGTTAAATCAAATTTATCTTAAGTTTTCCTTATCACCATAATCATAACAATACCTCACAGTGAGGTGCTTCTCTACCAAGAAAGGACAAGTGGCAAAACCACGTGAGACTATAATTAGTGGTACTTCTATAGTGATGGGATGCCCTGCCAACAGCCAAGGTCCCTCCACAGTAAGCTTGTGGCAACGCTTACAGGTCTCAGTGTTTTGTCCCCGTGCTCTACCTGGAACTATAAAGGTACCCCTGGAACTGAAAATTCTTGGCAGCATCTACAGGATGGAAAACTTGGGATTTGCTTCAGGTCCACTGCATAAGCATGATTCATAACTCATCTCTAGAAGACCTCAAACTCCATTCACCTTCTGAGGTGACCCCTGACTCTAACACCCAGTGTTCTTAGGAACACACACTCGCTTTGAAAAGGCACGTCTTCCCACAAAGCAGCAGCTGCAGCACTAGCAGCAGAGCTGTGGCAGCAGCAGTAGTAGCAGTCACCTCACGAGGGCGATGGCTTTACAGTTACGGAGTGCTTGCACATATGGCAGAAACTATATTAAGCTTCTACCCTTCTTCATTCTTACAAACATCTTTCTATGGAAGCATTATTGCTCTCATAGGTAAAAACTTGAAATCTGGAGATTCTTTAACCTGCCTGTGGTGGCTTAAATGCTAAGTGTCACCCATAGACTCATGTGTTTGAATATTTAATCCCCAATTGGCAGCACTGCTCACTGTTCAGGAAGGTTGTGGAAACTTAAGGAGGTGGGGCCTTGCTGGAAGAGGTTCTACAGCCCCGTCCTGCTTGCAGGTCTCTGTACTTCATCCCCGCTGATGTGACACTGTGATGCCAGCTTCCTGATTCTGCCGTGCCTTCTCCACCATGATGGACTCTATGCCCTGGAACTGTAAGCCAAAATAAATTCCTTCCTTCCCTAAGCCTCTTCTGGTCAGGTATTAATGTCCCAGCAATGAGAAAGTGACTGATACATTGCCTAAGATCACTGCCTGCTGGATTCCAGAGTCTGTGAACTTCACCAGTGTGACATGTGCAAGAAACAAACCAGCGAGCCAACAGAAACACTTAAATGAAAGAGTTAGGATCTAGACACCAGGTTCTGTGAGCTTCATACCACTCAGTACATACAAAGAGAGAAATGAATCGATGTCTCAGTCACAGCCTCCCATGGACAAGGACAGGAAATCAAGAAAGGCTGGTATGCGCCCCTTCAGAGCAGGCAAATCCCCCCAACTCACCAGAGTTCCTCCAGAGCCACGTTCTTCTCCAGCATCAGGGCTAGGGCTTGGGTACCCATGCTGCCAATATTGTTCCCTACCAGGCTAGACATAATCATGGAACCAAAACGTTATCAGAGCAGTGAGGGACCTCAGAGACAAAATAATCTAGTAAGGGCAAAAATGTATGGCACACTTTCCTACTGTCCTCCATTTCAGGCATTACTAATTGATTACAGTGCCCCTGAAACCTGAGAACAGCCTTCTAATCTTTCCTAACATGGTACACTGGGTGCCCTTATCAATGGATTCGGGTTTGTCCTTAAGATAAAATATGACTGGCTTAGCTCACAACCTTCATTTTGCAGACAGAAAAATCAAGACCCCAAGAAGGAGTCACCTTCTAATTCACCCAGAAATTCCCCAAGTTTCCTGTTCCCAAATTCAATGGTCTTTCTTCCTTACTCAACTGCCTACCACAATTGCCTTTCTTACCCAATTATCTACCTAGAAGATATGACGTTCAGTGGCCTTCAAAACTGGCCAAACTTCATGAAAAAAGCAGACAAAAGCTTACCTGAGCCACTTCAAGCTCTGGTGATTGGCCACAGCTTCCGCCAAGGCCAGAGCCCCGTTGTCACCCACGCTGTTGCCCCAGAACCTGAGAGAAGGCCAACAAGGTGAGATCGAGACGGGTGCTGCTGTGCTTCTGCTTCCTGCAGACCTGGTGCCATGGGAAAAGCCACCCTGCCCCAGGAAGGGCTCCCTCAGGGCATCCAGGGTCTCCACAAAGTACATTGGCCACCAATTTTTATGTTGGGAAGATCAAACTTCACTCAGACTTTCAGTAGCTTTAAACTGCAGACTTAATAGAGGTCCACAGTCCCTACACCCTCGGTGACAGGGAACTCATCCTCCCCACTGAAGCTGAGCTGCCTCTGGGGTCTGGGGCCTTCAGATGAAGATGCTCACCTGCCCCTAAATCCTCCAAAGCCCTAAGTCCTCCATGTGGGCCTCTGGCCAGGGGCCAACCTACCCCAGGAACTGCAGGGAGGTGTTGTGTTTGAGTCCCTCAGCCAGGACCTGGGCTCCAGCACTGGTAATGTGGTTGTTCCCCAGCCTGGAAGAAAGATACAGAGGCTGCAAACACAGCCAAGGGCCAGGATTCAGGCCTCTTCCAGGGCCTAACAGCAGTGTACTTCCCAGCTGAGCTCATTGTTTTTATTTATTTATTTAGAGACACAGAGAGGTGGGGAGAGAGAGAGAGAGAATGGGCATGCCAGGATCTCTAGCCACTGCAAACCAACTCCAGATGCATGTACCACCATTGTGCATCTGGCTTATGTGGGACTTGAAGAATCGACCCTGGGTCCTTAGGCTTCATAGGCAAATGCCTTAACCACTAAGCCACCTCTCCAGCCCTGGACTTGGTTTTTGAAACAAGTGTGGACAGGAGCCACAGTCCTGGAAGCTGGTTTCCCCAGCTATCACAACTTTCCCTTTTGGTCTCAGCTATCCTCAGTCTACACCCCAGCAAGCCCCTATGAATTCAGAGCCACCGTCACCACAGGTGGTACTGACCTGTTGTGAACAGGCAGGGCAGGAGAGGGATCCAGAGTATTCCCTACAAACACTTAGGACACTGCAGGAGGGAGAAAGGGCAGGCCACAGGGAAGGAGCAAGGATCTAGAAGGAGCCAGCAAGGAAGACTCGAACCCAGCCAAATCCAGATGCCTCCAACAGTTCAGCCAAGTCCCCACAGTGTCAACCACAAGTGAAGCTTCCTAGAGTAAGTGCATCTTTCAGAGCAGTTTGAGCCCCTCCAGTTCACAGCAATCTTACAGAGCAGGTGTTACTATCACCTCCCAGAAGGGGTGTGACACTGTGAGCATGCGCCTCTCGGACCTCCAACCTCAGCCACCTATAGGTAGTTAAGGGTACTAGGAGCTGCGCTCAAAATCCAACACGGTGGCCTTGGTGCCAAGGTCACTGCCCACAGACTGCTCCAAGCTATTACAGAAACATGAGACCCCTGCTAGGTAAATTGGGCTTGAGCGAGCCCCAGTGGCCTAATGACCTCTGTTAGAGCTGCACCAAAGTCCAAAGTGCTTCCTCCTAGCCCTCATTCCTTCCTTCATCTCCTGCCTAAGAGACTGATCCCCCAGGCCTCCTGCAGCTCCCTTCCCAAGCCCACCCCCACCCCCACCCCCCGCGGCATTTCCCCAGCACATTTGTTGCTTATTTAATCCCTTCTCTGAAGCCTGGACTAAGTAAGGATACACAAGCTGGAAGCTTACATAATTTGCCCACCATCCTCCAGTCCCTGAGCTTACTATATAAAGCACGTACTGTACTGCGCTCTTTATGTGTGCTGACTCCATCATGTCAGCCTATCGGGGGATTATAAGTGTGCTCCTCATTTTATAGAGAGACACACAGAGGCACTGAGACATTAGGCTGACCCAAGGTCATACAACTAATAAGGATTCAACTCTTGGGGGTTCTTCAATTTGAACCTGGGACAGCCTAGCTCCAGAGCCCCTGCTGTCCGCTATGATGATGTGTTGGCCTCAAGCGTAGGCCTCCAGTTCTGAGTCCAGGATTGCTGTGCTACCCACAGGCTTCCCTGCCCAGGTGAAGCAGTGGAGCCTGGGGGAGCAAGTGTCAGCAGCAGAACAGGATCTTTTCTACCACATGGCACCTGCAGCCCAGGCAGCGCCCATCCCCAAGCCCAGCCCAACCCAGCCCAGACTCTTCTTCACGCTGGGGACTAAAGTCCACAAGACAGGAAAACCTCAGCCTCCCACAGCAAGTACCACAGGATCAGAGAAACCCAGCTCAAGGCAGTAATTGCCCTGGATGCAGTTCGAGGTCTCACAAACCACTACGGACCAGATCACAGTGGATACCAGGCCACCTTGACTCACTAGGAGGATCATCAGTTTCCAGGGAATAGTGACTCCCAGGGCTTACCTCAATGCCAAGAAGTTCTGCCTGCATGCCAGAAGCTTGGCCATGGAGTGTGCACAGCTGTCTGTCAGCTTGTTGTTGAACAGCCTGTCAGGTTCCAGGACAGAAACATGGAGACAAGGCAGAGTCAGTGAGCCCTCAAACCCAGGGGTTGCTCATCCTCTCCTCCTAAGAGCCATGTACACCCAGCTGGGCTACTACTTGTGTCAGTCTATCATGTACTCATAGCTCCCCTGGTGGCACCCCCTGAAGTGAGCTGGCGGGGGGGGATGTGACACTGGACCCATGGGCCACAACCCAGGCTGACTTACGCTAATTTCTGCAGCCGCTCACAGTGAAGAGCACGCTCTGTGAGCATGCAGACTCCGCGGTCCGAAATGTTATTATCTCGCAGACTGAAAGAGACACAATCAAGTCCTTTGAAAGCAGAGCTGAGAAGACAAAGTGGGCAAAACCCCCAGAAAGACTTTGACTCTCACACAAAGTGCCAACCTCTTTGTGCCTCTTGGAATCGCAAGGACTGAGCACCCCATGAAGGTGGATGACCCCAGCATTCCCTCCCTGGCCAGGGAGCTGACTACAGAGGAGACTGTCCAAGGAAAGGGGACCCAGAGCCCTGACTAAAGAATTCTAGTGTCCCTAGAGAGCCACAGGTCTACTATCAGGCCCAGTTCCCATCTCTGCAAACAGACAATGACCCTCAGAACTGCCTCACAGGAAGGTCCCGGGTGAAAAGGAACTAATCCAGGGGACAGGTGCAGTGGGAATGAGGCAGGACCACCTCCTCATGAGCAGCCAACAGATCAGTTGGATGAGAGTGGCCCCGATGTTGGAAACATGCTATGGGCTGTGAGCTCTGCTGACCTGTCCTTCTCCTAGTGACACTTTGCCAAGCAAACCCCTCTGACAATACAGATTCTCAGGCCCCTATCTGGGAGCTGACAGTTGAACTACATACATGTAAATGGTAAGTCCCGGGGATCTGTAGACTTTAACAAGTGAGCTCATGATTCTTTATCCTGAGGCAAATGTGGAAGACTCTGACAAGATAGCTACCAGCTCAGGCACTGAAGTGTGACTGTGATCAGCCACTTACTAGTTACTTGCTGGTCCCTTCATCTACACGAAGGACCAGCTGCGGTACCACCGTCATGGGCTACACACCTGCAAGCCCATGTACACTGGGCTTACACTGCAATTAGAAGCATGTTCTGTATGTCTGCACTGCCTTAGACACTTCCCAATAACAGCGCTGTGTCTCCTCACCCCCAGCGCATCAGCCGTAAGAGAGAAACTGAGGCACAGACAAGTGAAGCGGCTTTGCTAAGGTTGCACAGCACTGAACAGGTTGAGCCCAAGTAGTCGGGATGCCAATCAGCAGAGGCTGCCAAGCCGCCCTCAGGCACCACACAGATGCAGTCTCCCTGTGGCCTTTCATGAGCTCCCCAGAGCACTGGTTTTTGGGGGCTGTAGGTTGTGTGACCCATTAGTGGATTGCGAAGCCAGTTTTGAAGGTTTTGAGCATTTAAAAACTGAAATAGAACAGACAGAAGAAGGCAGGGTGTGTCAAAGCTAATAAGGGAAGTTAATTCAAAAAGTTCGTTTCAATTCTGCACACCAGTGTCTATTGATGTGTTCCTATCTTTTTTCTCTCTCAGTCAGAAAACTTTGAAACCCACTACCCTAGGAGCAGAGAAAGCAAGAGAACAGTGTCTAAAGAGAGCTGCCCAGGGCCACTTTGCATATGAGGTTTCCTAGAGGTGAGGATTTTGGTTGGCATGGAAACATTTCGAGTGGGAGAGATACAGCCTGGCACTGTGGGAGAGGAGCCTGCCTCCTTCCTCTCTTCCTCTGTCTTCCCTCCCTCTGTGAGTCTGTGTCACATTCATACACACAAACACATACACACACACACCCCCACAAACACACACATGTGAAATGCCAGCAACTTCCTGGTTGTGTGGACAGAACAGTAGAAAATAGTCAAAGACATTAACTGTTCTATCACTATAAAAATCTATGAAGAAAATCAAGAGAGGAGGTTAATTCTGGCACATACTTTTGGAGGTATCAGTCCAAGATCAATTGGCCTCACTGAGAGCCTATGATGAAACAAGACATTGTGGGAGAAGGGTGGAAAGGAGGAAAGTGACTTATATATCAAGCCAAGAAGCAAAGACCAAGAGGAAGTGGCTGAGCTCCCACTAGCCCTCTCAAGGACACACCTCCAATGACCTACAGGCCTCCCACAGGCCCTGCCTCTTAAAGGTGGCACATCCTAATGGCACAGCTCTGGGGACCAAGCTCTTAACACAAGGATCTTTAAGGGACACTTACGTAAACCACAGCAACTGCTTATGGGAAACCACGGATTCCTGCCTCACAGTTCTCACAGAGGTACCCGTGATGCAGGCACCCATTCCAAACCTGCTGAACAGGAATTACTGAGGACAGCCCGGGAACCTGCAGCTCAACAAACATCTTTGAATACTGCTGTCAGAGTGCCATGAACTAGGACTAGGCCAGCCTTATACCTTTCTCTGGAAACAGCCAGACCCACAGCCTCCCCCAACCCCTGGCCCTTCTGCACACCACAAGCATCTTGTGAACATTTCTACTCAAGGAGAGAAGATCCGATTAAGAATCCCAGGCAGGGAAGCCGAGGATAGTGGTGAACACCTGTGATTCCAGGACTGACGAGGCAAAGGCAGGAGAATCGTGAACTTGAGGACAGCATAAGTTATACAGCAAGATCCTGTCTCAAAAAAATAAACTTTAAAAAAAAGGAAGGAAAATTCCAGAAATGGACTGTTCTATGAGGATCATCCAGGCCAGAGTGCCTGGCCTTTTTAGGTCTCATGGTTAAAAACTGCTTTGTGCTCCACCAAACTGCCTTCTAATTGTTTTTGTTTATGCCTATAGATTAGTGCGCTCTCTGCTTCGGTGAGAGCAGCTTGGGTTTGCAGTGGGTAGCAATTACCAAGGAGACTCAAAATTTGTCAAAGTGCTGAGAATAAGTGACTGTTGAATGCTTAGAACTAAAGAGGACGTCTATAATCACCCCTCCACGGCTGAATGCAAAAAGAAATATGCAGCGTGAAGAAAGAATGTAAGAGCTAGGGGAGCAGGGGGGCGTGCTGTGGAATGCTACCTTCTGCGCATGACACGGATGTCACCCTAATGAAGTCACAGAAGCTGGAGTTACCTATGCAACCTGCACAATACTGGGGCGCGGGAGGCCCCACCCAGCCCTAAGGAGTTAGTGACAATTAGCAGCTGCTGGGGGAGAGGGACATTTTCTTCAGTGGTAGAGCCATTGGCTAGTCACAGCTATTCCCGTAAATAACCCCTTACCCATGCTCATGCAAGCAATCCTAATTAAACTCAGAGGTAAGGGCTGGAGGAGTGGCTTAGAGGTTAAGGCGTTTGCCTGCAAAGCCAAAGGACCCAGGTTCTATTCCCCAGGACCCACGTTAGCCAGTGCGTATCCATTTTTTCTCTCTCTCTCTCTCCCTCCCCGCTCTGTCAAATAAATAAGTAAAAAAAATTCCAAGGTGACTGCGGTCATCCAATTACTTAGCCAGATTCAGTCATTCTCTCTCTATATGTCTGTATCTACCATCTATCTGTCTCTGTCTGTCTGTCTATTGATCTCAGCTTCCTCCAGGGAGGTGGATTCCCCAGGACGTCAGCATGTCTACTACATTCACCCAGCAGAGGGCATTGTCAGGAAGCAAGGAAATGTGGAGAAAGGGCCAGGATTTCTTCCCCCAGATCCTACCTTTCCAGAAGTCCCAAACTCTTCTCAGCCTCTCTGTAAGCTGCTTCAGGCCATCCACACTGTTACAAGCCTCAAAGTCCCGTGCCCTTCCTAACTCCAGTGTACACATCTGCAGTTCCTACCATAGACTCTCCTCCTCTTGCCTAACTTAAGTGTGGCATCTATTTTCTATTTTTGGGACTATTCACATTTCTAGCATGCATTAACTATATGTAATATAGAATTATATGTAAACGTCCCATAATATAGTTTATGTTATAAACTTATGACCATAGCCCCCAAGTGGGGAGTAATCAAAGTCACCACATAGTTTCTAGCAGTTATCTGTATGTTTATGGCTTTGCCTCAGAGGAGATAAAACATGCAACAGTCTTGTCCTTGGCCAAGGGTAATTAAAGTTATCTGCAAGGAACCCTGAAGCCCCAGGAGGCTGTGACTAGACTGTAATTGTAATCTACAACTTCCGCTTCCCCATAGGGTCTAAAGTAGTGGCAGGACATCCCATTTTAAGGACAGAAGGGAAGTTGAGAATTGGTGGCAGACAGGCAGCGTACCAGACCTAGGTACACTCTCTGCCTTTGCCTGCACCAAGATATGGAAAGACAGCCACATATCTGAGGCCATGGGTATTCCAAAGAGCAAAGCTTCCCATTTCAGCCAGCGGGCAGAAAGTAATATGAGCATTGCCAAAAGGATAAAATTCTCCAACCACTTTCTATCTTCCAGGTCCTGAAATTCCCATGTGTGTGGGGGAGGGGCGGTGAGCCAGGGCCCCTTGCTCCTGCAAATGAACAGCCACGCTTTCATCTTTTTTTTTTTTTTTTTTTTTTTTTTTTTTTTTTTTTTGCATCCGGCTTACACAGGTGGCTTAGGAATTGAACCCAGGCCAGCAGGCTTTGCAAACAAGTGGCTTTAACTGCTGAGCCATCTTCCCAGCCCTTTGTGGGATTTCGGACTTTGATGGGGCACACCTCCGATTTCAAGTAGTTCCTACTACAGACACAAAACTTGGCACAGCACTTCAAGCTTTTCCCAAAACATCAGAAGTACATCCACAGACAGGGGCCAGGAAACCTGTACCCAGAAAGATGTGATTTGTGAAAGACACTCGTCATTTCCTGTGACTCTCGGCCAGTTGTTTCACTTCTGAGCCTGAAGTCACAGAGGTCAGAGAGGGTTATCGTGGGACACGTAGCTCAGCGCCGGGCACACAGGACGTTCAAGCATGGCTACCACTACCTTGTATTGAAACCAGGGCCCAGAATGGGAAGGGATCGGGTGTGTGTTGCACACAAGGGTGGTTGGACACAGACTTCTGGATCCCAACTAGGTGCTAGGCTCCCCTCTGTCCCCGCCACGACCTCGACTGGGGCATTCGCCACATGCACAACCCGCAAGGCCCAGCCACACTCACTACAAGGCAGTGCAGACGCCGAGGCAAGGCAGCAGCTGCTCCAGGCCGACGTCGCCCACCGAGTTATGGTCCAGCTGCAAGGCCAGGGGCCTCCTCAGGTGCCGCAGCACAAAGGCCAAGGCAGCGCACTCAGTGGGGCCCACGCCGCAGAACGTCAGCTTCAGATGCCCGACGTTCAGCCGCCGCACAGCCTCCCGCGCCAGGCGCTCCTCCTGCATCTCATACAGGCTCCTGATGAGCCAGACAAAGCAAGGCATGGCGTGCATGCTCTTGGCCTCACCGGGCACGGCGGGTGGGATGGAGTGGAAGTGTTTGCGGAGGCTACGGGCCAGACACCAGCGGACACAGGCGTGGCGCTGCAGCAAGGCCTTCTCAGAGGTCTGGCACATGGCCAGCAGGCCCCGGTGCTCCCAGGACAACAGTCCTGCCAGGAAGGCTGCCGTGATCTGCAGGTTGTGCGGCTCAGCCTTCTGTAGCAGAGCCACCTCCCCGCCCTCCTTGGCCCTGGAGCCCTGGACACACTGCGTGGGCAGCAGCCTGGCCAACAGTGAACTGGCCATCCTGCTCTGGCAATTGAACAGGTGTCGGAGGGCGGCTGCCGATGTGTCAGCACTGAGTGCCAGGTACAAGGCAGCAAAAAAGCACTGGAAAGTAATGTGCAGGAATTCCAGCGGCGCTGCACTCCCGGACACGACGCTCTGGGCCCGTACCAGGAAACCAAGGGAAATGTCCTCAGAATCGACCTGTGCTGCCTGGAGCTGCTGGGCTGAGAACAGATAGCAGCACGTGGACAGGCCCCAGAGAGCCAGGTAGCCGAGGTGCAGAAGGGTGGGGAGCCGTCCTCGAAGAAGCTCAGGCCCCAGGCCATGGGAGGCAGAGTCTGGAGGGGAGGCATGCAGCAGAAAATGCTGAAGGATTAGAAGGTACATGTCTGTGGTAGTCTTCGGCGCCCCCCCATCCTGCAGCAAGAGTTCACTGTGGCATTTGGATACCATCCATGAGAAGACAGGGAGGTGGCATAAACCAAGCAGGGCTGAGGTGGCTTGGAGCAGGTGGATGAGGCGATCTGCCACCCCAGACTCACGGTGACACTTCCTCAGGAACAGCTCTATGCTCTCTTCCGAGAAGCCCTTCAGGTGGCACTCCATGCGGACATACTTCCTGAGGAGCGCGGACACGGCGTCTGGACGGCTGGTCAGCACCTTACAGGCGTTCTTTAACAGATTGCCTTCTAGAAGGTTGAAAAGCAGAGTCTGGACCGATGTGGGTTTGGTTGGAGAGCAGTGACGCTCACGGTCTGTGAACCTGAACTTGAACTCATCCAAGCCATCAAAGGTTAACAGCACACACTCGGGGTGGTCAAGAAGAAACTGAAAGACCTCCTGCTGGCCAGCGTCGGGCCAACAGCAATGCTCAAAGAGCAGCATCTTTAGGGACAGCGGTTTGGACACACCCTGCAACTGCCGGCAGCTGAATGGGAAGATGAAGAGAAATTCCTGGAAGGCCCGCCCTGTGGCCCACAGCAAATGCAGCCGCTGAAGGAGAGTGCTCTTGCCACTGCCAGCCTCGCCCACCACCAGCACAGTGTCTGCATCTTTGTTGAGGTGGCAGTGGGTGCCAAAGAGCTCCTCCAGGCTCAGGGTGACAGGGCTTTTCTGCAGGGCCCCAGCTGTGCCCATCTCGGTCCTCAGCTCCAGGATGTTCTCTGTGTATATGTCCTCCAAGCAAAGATTCTCCGCCCCATCGTAAGTACTGAGGAAGCAAGACTGGGCAGACACTGTGGTCCTCAGCTTGGCTACGAACTTCTGACATTCGGCTGCTGGGAGACAGAAGAAGGGGCAAGTGAGGGTGGTACCATGCTCATGATAAGACCTCACCAGGACATGGGCTGCAATGCCACAGCTAGGAGAGAAGAGCCAGTGGGCATCCATCCTGGCTGGTTCACTCGTAAGCTATGGGGAGAGCCACAGAATCTTCTAAACCCATTTCCTCTGCTTTTCAACCTTCTGCAGGACAACCTGCTAAAGAACACGTGCAAGGAGCTGACCAGCCGTCCAGATGCTGTGTCCGTGCCTCCTCAGGAAGTATGTCTGCACACAGTGCCACCTGAAGGGCTTCTCAGAAGAGAGCACGGAGCTGGACCTGAGGAAGTGACACGGAAGTAGGAAAAATGGTGGCCACTCCTTTAGAGACCTTTGGCATTGGTCAGCTGAGATGATGTGTGTCATGTGGTAAGTACAGCATCTAGCACAAAGACACTGGCCACCATCCTAATTAAGATGGATGCCTGGAAGTACTGTGGAAGAAGAGGAGCACTGAGTGGGGCTCAGAGGACTATGTCCTGATATCTGTGTCACCATTCAGCCTCCTCAGCCTCTATATGAAGGGTAATGAAAGGGGGCAAGGGCATAGAAGCCCAGATTTCCAGGTCAAACATCTCAGCCCACCACTACCCTGGGCAAGCCACATTGCCTGTCTGAGATCTAGTTTTCTTATCTATAAAAATGAGGACTAGCCAGGCGTGGTGGCGCACGCCTTTAATCCCAGCACTCGGGAGGCAGAGGTACGGGGATCGCGGTGAGTTGGAGGCCACCCTGAGACTACAGAGTGAATGCCAGGTCAGCCTGGGCTAGAGTGAAACCCTCCCTCAAAAAAAAAAACCAAAATACAAAAGAAAAAAATAAAAGAAAATGAGGACTATCATAGTTGGAACGTGAAGTGGCCCTCACAAGCTCATGTGTTTGCAAATTTGGTCACCAACTGGCAACACTACTCTGGGAGGCTATGGTACACAGGGCCTAGCTGGTTCACATGGGCGACTAGGGTCAGACTTTGAGGGTTATAGCCTGGCCCCCACTTCCACCCAAGCACTCTGCTTCCTGTTTGCCACTGTGATGTGACCAGCATCTCACTTTCGGCCACCAAGGGCCAAGGTGCTCCAGCCACCATGCCCCTCCACATGATGGGACTATATCCCCCGAGCCAGGAGCCACAATAACCCTCTCCTGCATTAAGTTACTTCTGCCAGTACTCTGCCACACCAGTAAGAACAGGAGCTAACACCAGCCAGCTTTTCCTGCAGGATTACTTCAGAAGGCGGTGAGATGAAATGCAGTGTAGCAGGATACCTGACACTTGGTAAACAATCAAAAAATGGTGTTGACTATTATTATTAGAAGGTGTACTGGGCATAACAGCGAACCCTCCCCAACACATCCATATCTGATCCCTGAAATCTGAGGATTCCCCTTACACGGCAAACTGGATCTGGAAGTCAAAGCTAGCTCTGGAGAGCCTCAGGGTCACTTAGTGCTTGGATCAACTTCTTGGACAAGATCCTGTCTTCTAGTCCCCACTCTTCCCACTGCTCTACAAAACCTTCTCGTGCCCAGGCGGCACCCAGGAGCTTCGGCTTGCCCTTTATCACCCAGCACCCATGCAAGCCACTTTCTGGTCAGGGCTTAGTTCCCCTTTCAGGAAACGCAGAAGTTCTGGCACGCAGTCTTGGGCTGGTGGGACATTAGCATGCTCCACCCTATCCACCCTATTGCAGGAAGCCAAGTCTTGGCCTTTTATTCCAGCACAGCAACAAACAAGTCATTTTCACAGAGCTCTCAGGCCACTGGGGTTCCAGCAGAGCCACATGAAACAGGGGTCTTGTGTCTGTGTCACCTCTTATTCTTTTTTTTGCTATGTATCCCAGGCTGGCCTTGAACTGGCAAACCTTCTCCTTCAGCCTCCCATCTAGGCTCATGTCACAATACCCACCATGTAACACCTCTTTTGTTCCCAGATCTGATGATCACTGCTGTTATTTTTGCTCTCTGACACACCAGGAACACTGGCCAAACACCAGAGACATATAACTTCCTTTCCAATGTCCTGACTTTTAGCCATTACCAGTGACACTAAAAACTTCCAATAAAAATTTCCAAAAAAAAAAAAAAGAAAGGAAAAATGTTTCATTTTAAAGAAAAACACACTTCAACTCGTCCTCCTCCTCTCTCTCCTCCTCTCTTTTCCCAAGGTCTCATGTAGGCCAGGTTGGCCTCCAACTTGCTCTATAGCTGAGACTGACCTTGAGCTCCGATTCCTATCTCCCAAGCTCTGGGATTACAGGCATGCTGCATCCTGTCGCCTGCTTACCTGTGGCCTTGGCAGCATCGTTTTCTTTGATTTTGCGTGTGTCTGTGACGTATGTGCAGGACATGTGCATGCAGGTAGAGGCCAAAGGACAGCGGCCTCCTCCACGTCTCTTGTTTTGTTGCCTTAACACTGAGCCTCCCACTGAATTTGGAGCTGCCATATTTTAGTCAGCTGGCTAACCAGCACAGCCAGATGAGTCTCCTGTCTCTGCCCCCCCCCCCCCAGCCTTTTACGTGGGTGCTGGGGGTCAACCTCAGGTCCTCATGCTCAGTGCAGCAAGCACTCTTACCTGCTGAGAAGACACCCCATCCCCTAGAAGCATCTCACAGCCATAGCACTGCTCAGTGTTTACATAGCCAGCTATGTTTTGATGAAATCACCAACAACTGTTCACCAGGGAGCTAAGCCCGTTACCATGCACTGAGCTCCACCTCCTGTTCTTGATGAGGTGGTTCACACCCAAATGCCACGCACAGGGCCCCAGATAACCTGCCCCCAGTCAGCTCATGGCCCAAAGAACATGGCTAGGACCATAAATTCATCCATTAACACTAGGCACACAGTTCAGTACCCATGTGCTTCCTTCAGTGGGGTGCGAACAAGAGTGGGGGAACACCGGCTTGTGCCCTCTCTTTGCAAATGATGATTTCTTCTCCTGAGAAGAGGGAAGGTGTAGGTGGGGACAGTATAGTCAGACTCATCTTTCTCTTCCTTGCCATTCAAACCTCCCAGTTCCCCAGCTGTGAAGAGCAGAGCAACACCTACTTCTCAGGTTCTTGCAAAGGGCAGAGGATGTCCATAAAGTGCATGGCAGGATGTCTAATATGTTCCAGCCAAGCCACTCCAGGCCTTCCTTGCTCCTGACCCTGCCTGGTAACCATGGACACAAAGGGGAGGGGGCAATCTGCTCTGAATGTGCTTGGTTATGGGTTTCAGATCATGAGGAGCAAGATTTCAGGGAGTAGAAGATTTTAGCCCTCACTGTCTCCACGGAACGGACGCTGACAGCTTGGACAGCAAGGTAGGTATTCCAGCAACTGGCCTTCCATGTACAACAGACACAGGAGCGCCATGCAGTGTGGGAAGCAATGGAAGGGAAGAGCCAAAATTAGTGCTTCTGTCTTTCCAGACAAATGAGGGAAACTCTGTCTCAGGGGTATGCAGTGATGCATGGATGCTAACTGACGTGTCTGGCTCTTTAGCCACGAATCTACACTGACTCCCCTCGTCTTTTTGGTTAACCAAGGACACATACGTACCAGCAGAAGGCAGGGACAGTAAGACTGGTAGTTCCTGGATGTGCTTTAGGAGGAAGGCAGCCAGTCCATTTGCCTTCACTGTGGCAAGATCGAGCAGCCTTCTTGCCTGTGGGAGAAGAAAAGGCCGTTACTTTTTCAGAAAGATTAATGCATTAGCATGGGAAGGCTTGCTTCTATATTCCTAATCTGATGATCCCAAATCCACAATGTTCCAAAATCCAAAATCTTTTGAGTGCAAACGTGATGCCTTAAGTAGACAATTCCATAACATGAAAAAATGTACAAATTATTTCAAATATTGCATTAACTTAACTTCAGGCTATGTGTAAATGAAACATAAATGAATGTTTTCTTTGGACAACAATTATGTTGCCAAGATATATATTCATCATGCTTGTACAAATATTCCAAAATCCAGGAATCTATTACTGTGGTCATGCTAACCGAACAGCACGTCAAACTGCCTTCTAAATATCTGTATCTGTTTCCATAGATTAGTACTGCTTGCAGCCTCAAACCCAGTTTCTTACTATAATGGGCAGTGGCTAACATCGAGATGTCTAGCTGGCAGAACTGCTGAGAACAAATGACTCCTGTGTGCTCAGCTTCAAACGTCTAAACCCCCCTGTCCAAGGCTCAGGGAACCTCCCAGAAGAGGGGGCAGGAAGAATGTTAAGAGCAGGAGAATGAGGAGGAGAGCTGTGACATGGCCGTTACACTAGTGAACTCTCACAGCAGCTGTGCTTTCCCGCACTTTCTCTCAAGCCTCACCTCTGCTCCCACGGGCCATGGCAGTCTGGAGATGTGCATTCTGAAAAGGCAAAAAAGGGAGGGTCCCAGGAGAGTGAGACCCCAGGCACAACCAAAGGGGTGAACACCATATCCCAAACCGAGGGTTGAAATGACCATATGCCAACAAATGCTAAACTACCTACCTACCACCACTCTGGCCTCTCATCCACAGGCTTCCAGACCTCTCTGGATGTCAGAGCTTCACCACAGGCAGGAGAAACTCAGTGAACCCAGGAGGAAAGGCCTAACAATATAAGCACTGCCACTTACTGAATGTCTATAGTGGGAATCTGTGTTTCACCTGCTCATTCGGTGAGTTTCAAAGCCCTCCATCTCAATAATGAGAAAAACAACCAAGGCTTACTTATCATACGCCCAAAGAGAGTACTCAGTATGGGAGAGTGAAGTCAAATCCCTGGAGAAGGCAAAGCAACCTGAAGGATAAAGTTTTATATGGGGAGTGAAGGATGTGGCTCAGCGGCGGAGCAGTTGCCTAGCATGTACAGAGTCATGGTTTCTTATGTAGCATGTATGTAAAACAATCAGACCAAGTAAACAACCAAAAAGTCTGACTGGCATTATGATATCTATAAAGAGTACATCTATCTGTCAAACAAGAGCATGAGGACTCAAATTTGGACCCCTAGCACCCACCAGCATTCATGTAAAAAGCCAAGCGTGGTGGCATGTGCCTGTAATCTCAGTGTGGGGAGGCATCCCCAAGGCTTACTGGAGAGTGAATATTGTCAAATCAGTGAGCTCCAGGTTCAGTGAGAAACTCTGTCTCAAAAAATAGAGAGTGATTGAAGAAGATTTCCGACATCGACCGCTGGTCTCCACATGCATGCACATGCACCTGTAACGTGTGCACACATAAACCTGGACACACATATACCACACAGACAAAGAAGAGTCACAAACAGGCCTCATGCATTGAACATATAACAACATAAATGAAAAATTCAGCAGCTTTGAGTTGAAAAAATCATACAGAAAATAGCACAAAGCTGGGCATGGTGGCTAAGCCTGTAAGCCCAGCATTCTGCTCAGGAGGCTGAGATAGGAAGTCTGCTACAAGTTTAAATCCAGCCTGGGCTGCAAAGGGGTTCCAGTCCAACTTGGGCTACAGTGTGAGACTATGTCTCAAAAACAACAACACAAAATGACACACAGATGTAAAATAGAATAAAATTAGAGGATCGGTTAGGAAACTCTAAAATTCAAGCTGCTGTAATTCCATAAAGAAGAAAAACAATGAAGTACAAGAAATCATCAATAAACTCATCAGACAAATTTCCCAAAACAGAGAGATGAATTTCTGGATTCACAAAGCCTTTTGAATGTCAACCACCCAAAAGATAATCATGAAATGTTAGAATATTGAGAACTACAAGAAACTGTGATCAGCTTTCAGAAGGAGATAAAATGGTTTTAGAGTTACTAGGAATAATACAAAAAAAAATAAAGGAACAATTTCATCAAAATTCTGAAGGAAAATGATGGCCAACCTATACTTTTATTTTATTTACTTATCATTTATTAATTATTTGCAGTGCTGGAGTCCAAATCTGGGGCCTCATACATGTTAATGCTTTACCACTAAGCTCTACCCCTACCCCTCTTTTTACTTTCTATTTTGAGACAGGGCCTCATGAAGTTGTCCAGGCTGACTTTGAACTCACTTTGTAGCCCAGGTAGGTCTTGAACTTTTATTGTTGTTTTTCAGAGCTCTTTACTTTCCATCATGAAAAGTTGTTTCTGAGGACCTGAAACCCCAGAAGATAACTACCACACAAAAAATGTTAAGTGCTTTAAGTGATGAATCAAAAGCAGCCTTGAAGAGAAATAATTGACAGAAGGTAGAATGCAGTCCCTGAAGGGAACTGTTCTAATTACTACCCAAAGAGCAAAGTTACAGAGCTACACTCAAGGTCATGGACCACTTCTTTACAGTTAGGCTTGGGGTAGAGGTGAAACAGGGAAAGGAAATAGCTTTAAGTATAATATGAATTGGGGGTACTGGAGAGATGGCTTAGTGGTTAAGTCATTTGCCTACAAAGCCAAAGGACCTCAGTTCGATTCCCCATGACCCAAGTGACCCAGATGCACAAGGTGGCGCATGCATCTGGAGTTCATTTACAATGGCTGGAGGCCCTGATGTGCCCATTCTCTCTTTCTCTCTCTCTCTCTCTCTCTCTCTCTAATAAATAATTGTTTTGAAAGAATATGAATTGGGACAGCAGTCCAGCAGTCCTGACACTTCTGTGTCCTGTCCTGGTGTCTGAAATCACATTGCTTCCTTTCATCTCCATCTTCGCTGACATCTCCAAGCAGCCTTTGCAGAGCTAAATAATAGCTGCCATCGTGTTAGGATTCAAATTTTCAATCCAGTGGCCGTCAGACCTTTCATTTTACCACCATCAGGTTTCTTCACAAACTTGACTCCCAGTTCTTCAAATCTTTTACAAGCACCAAAGACATCAGGAACGACAATTCCAATGGAGCCGAATCCCCAAGGGTCTGAGTCGCCATTGTGGTAACTCTGGGTCTCATCATTTTCAGTGCCCCAATTGTGTGTCAGCTTGAGTGTACCTTTTCCGGACAATGACCACACTATTTTTTTCATTCTTATCTGTGGGGATGTCATTCTTATCCTCATAAGCCAGGAAATAAAGTGAAAATTTCATAGTAGGAACGTTGAATTTTTGGAGTAGCAGCATTCCAAGAACTCTTATATAGAAGTCCAGTGACTTCTTAGGATCTTTAACTCTTAGCATGATCTGCTGCAAGAGGAAATCCTTGCTGCTGGGGTCCATCCCAAGCAGCACCTGAGGCAGCCTCGTCTGGGTTGAGGATCCGCCATGGCCTCACTGGAGGACCACGGAGCACCTGCACTCAGGAGAGGAGCCGAGTGACACCCAGCACCCGGGTCTGTACAGAACTCACAGGAGAGCAGGTCTTGAACTTTTTAAAAATTGTTTTTAAATTTTTTTGACAACTTTCATAATTGTAGACAATAACCCATAGTAATTCCCTCCCTCCCCACCACTTTCTCTATTGAAACTCCACTCTCCATTATACCATTTCCCCCTTACAATCAGTCTCTCTTTTATTTTGATGTCATCATCTTTTCCTCCTATTATGATGATCTTGTGTAGGTAGTGTCAGGCGCTGTGAGGTCATGGATATCCAGGCCATTTTGTGTCTGGAGGAGCACGCTGTAAGGAGTTCTACCCTTCCTTTGGCTCTTACGTTCTTTCTGCCACCTCTTCCACAATGGACCCTGAGCCTTGGAAGGTGTAATAGAGATATTTCAGTGCTGAGCACTCCTCTGTCATTTCTTCTCAGCACCATGTTGCCTTCTGAGTCATCCCAAAGTCACTGCCATCTGAAAAGAGAGGCTTCTCTAATCAAAAGTGAGAGTAGCATTAATATATGGATATGAACATTAACAGAAGTCCTTACTGGGCAGTTTGGTAAGCATAGTAGCCTTCCTATATGCTAATGGCAAACACACAGAGGATGAAATCAGAGACTAACTCCCATTCACAATTGCATCAAAAAAATAATAAATTACCTTGAAATAAACCTAACCAATGAAGTGAAGGATCTCTACAATGAAAACTTTAAAATAAGCAAGAAGTTGTAGAAGACACTAGGAAATGGAAAGACATCCCTTGTTCTTTGATTAGAAGAATCAATATTGTGAAAATGGCAATCTTACCCAAAGCAATCTACACATTTAATGTAATCCCCATCAAAATTCCAATGGTTTTCTTCACAGAAATAGAAAAAGCAATCCAAAAATTCATTTGGAAGCACAAAAAAAAACCTCAAATATCTAAAACAATTTTGAGCAGCAAAAAAAAAAGGCTGGTGGTATCACCATATCTAATTTTAACCTATACTACAGAGCCATAGTAACAAAAACAGCATGGTAGTGGCACAAAAACAGACATGTAGATCAATGGAACAGAATAGAGGACCCAAATATAAGTCCAGGTAGCTATAGCCACCTGATCTTTGACAAAAATGCCAAAAATACTCATTGGAGAAAAGACAGTCTCTTCAGCAAATGGTGCTGGGAAAACTGGATATGCATATGTAGAAGGATGAAAATAGATCCTTATTTTCTTCATGCATAAGAATTAAGTCCAGATGGATCAAAGAACTTAATATCAGGCCCGAAACCCTGATACTTCTAGAGAACAAAGTACGGGAAACCGTTCAACATATCAGTCTTGGCAAAGACTTTCTGAAGATAACCCCAGTTGCTCAGGAAATAAAACCATGGAACAACTTCTGGGACCTCATGAAATTACAAAGCTTTCGCACAGCAAAGGACACTGTGAACAGAGCAAAGAAGCAACCTACAGAATGGGAGAAAATCTTTGCCAGCTATACATCTGACAGAGGTCTTGAACTTTTAATCCTCCAGCATCAGCCTCCTGAGTAGCTGGGATTGCAGGCATGAGCTACAAGAATATTATACTCAGGTAAGCTGTCAATCAGGTCTGAGATAAGTGTTTAGACATGATCAGAATTTTTTTTAAAAATTATTTATTTATTTATTTATTATTTTGAGAGGAAGAGAGGCAAATAGAATGAGCAGGCCAGGGCCTCTAGCTACTGCAAACGAACTCCAGGCACAGGTGCCACCTGGTGTATCTGGCTTATGTGGATACTGGGGAATTGAACTGGGTCCTTAGGTTTCATAGGCAAAATGCCTTAACTTCTAAGCCATCTCTCCAACCCATGCTCAGAAATGTTAACTCCCATGCACTCTGCTTAAGAAATGAGCTAGAGGATATATGAGCTGACAAAATGGAGTAAACCCGGGAGAGAAGACGCAGTATGCAGGATACAGGAGACTCAACATAGGATCCCCTATGAGGGGAGCTCTCAGGATGGTGGCTGTGGACTATGGAGCACTACCCAGTCTGACAGAATGGAGCAATGACTCAAGACTGAGACATGCTGTGAGTAGTTACCTCCTGGAGGTCCAGGTAAGCCTGGCCCTAAGCCTTATCTGTATTTGACTCCTCTTCACTATGGACTCATGCCATTCCTTCTCTCAGTTCCTGCTGCCTAAGTCAGCGGAGGACATTAGCTTCAGTTCACAGAAGCGCTTACCCTTGACCTAGTCCTGGAAGCCAGAATGGCCTCTGGCAAGCTTACACTTGAGTACAGGGAAGCCCACGTTCGCAGGGGCCCTCAGCAGCTGCTCACAGTAGCCCTACCAAGTACTCCAGCTTGAATGAGGCCTGAATGTCCCTAGACTCACTACAACTTTGTCCACTGGCCTCCCAGAAGGTCTATCTTAAACTTTCAGGGAAGGGGATGGCAGGCCATGTCTCCAAGACCCTGTTAAGCTTTCCACCTAGGAGTCTCCATCGTACATGGGTGGAGGGTAGCAATATTGTCCCTTCCCACACAGGTGTATTTGGCTAGCTGCTCAGTTTTTCAAAAGAAAACAACGCACTGTTTGGGAATTTATTGCAAAAGGTGCTAAAACCATAAAGAAAGCAAAGGAATGATTAATACGACAGTCACGCCAGTGGCTGCCTCTAGTGTTTGCAGCTGAAGAAGGAAGGACCAAGGTGCTGATGGCGTTCTGTTTCTTAACCTGGACAGTGGTAATGTGTTTATTGCAGACATACGAAGCTTATACACTCTTCAAGAGGTGTGGCACATTTCCCAGTTTAAAAATACTGAAGTTAGGGCCAGAGAGATGGCCTAGCAGTTAAGGTACTTGCCTGCCAACCCAAAGGACCCAGGTTCAGTTCCTCAGGACCCACGTAAGCCAGAGGCACAAGGTGGTGCATGTGTCTGGAGTTCATTTGCAGTGGCTGGAGGCCCTGGCATGCCCATTCTGTCTGTCTGTCTGTCTCTCAAATAAAAATAAATAAATAAATGAAATTGAAGTTAGTACCATGATAAGAGCAAACAATTCAGAGTTCAGTCTGACGCCTCAGCCCTATTGGCCTTAGCAGCTATCTGAGTCACACAGACGGCTGGCATCACAGCTGGTGTTATTAGACTAAGATTCCCCAACAATTGTCTTTCTCTACTGGGCAAAACCATACAAAGCCTTCTCATCTTACCACAGAAAGAAAAGCACACATAGTTTGGAGGAAAATGGACCTGAATTCAGAGTCTAGCTGGCGCTTTACTCTCCTAAATGGGAAATGTGCCCTTCATTCTCAGGACATGGTACAGTGGCTCTCCATCACTGGACAGATGCTGCAGGACTCAGGCAAAGCTGACTGCAGTGGACCTAGGTACACACTGGGTACCTGCTCAGGAAACGACCGCAATGGACACTTTTGTAGGGTTACTTCTCTAACTTCCTTCCACACACAGCAGTCTTGATTCCCAGCCTGCATCAATGACAGGTACCTCTATAAAAGAAATGAAAAGGTTGACATGGGTGACATGTCAACTGGACATGCCACAAATGCCGTCTACATGGAAAGAGAAATTCAGCCACGGAGGGCAAGCCAGAGGTCCCAGAACGCCAGCGCTGGAGGAGGGTTGGAGGTGGTAGATTCTAATCATTGGACCTTCAGACCCTTTCATCATCTCCCAAATCCTTAGCTGCCTCAGATCGACTGTCCCTTCACTGCACTGTCCTTCAGATCAGTCCCCATCTTCAGTGTTGGCTTTTGCTATCCGCTTAGTTCTTTTTTTAAGTTTTGCTTCTTTTTTGGGGGGGGGGTTCAGTTTTTTTGTTGTTGTTGCTGTTTGTTTTTTTGTTTTGGTTTGGTTTTTGGTTTTTCGCTGGTAGGGTTTCACCCTAGCCCAGGCTGACCTGGAATTCATTATGTAGTCTCAGTGTGGCCTCGAACTCACAGCAATCCTCCTACCTCTGCCTCCCGAGTGCTGGGATTAAAGGCGTGTGCCTTTTTTAAGCTATAAAGGAGGCTTAGCTCATTAAAATCCAGCCTTCTTTTCTAAACTAACCATTGTAGTTACAAGTGCCCCTCTGGGCTCTGCTTTAGCTGCATACCCCAGTCTTAGACAGAACCAGGTTCTCCTTCCTGCTTGTTTGCTCCTGGGTTCCTTCTGCTTTCAGTTCCAATTTCTCCTGTTATCTTTGAGTTACCCCATTTGCTTTCCTTTGCCAATCCACAGACTTCTTAAATCCATGTTCTGTCTCCTCCAGGGCCTAAGGATCCTGGCTGCCTTCTCCAAACCCTCCAGAACATCCAGACCTGAATTTACTGCTGATCCCTTAATGAAAGGGGATGAGCCCCAATCACGTAACTTCTGAGTGGGCTGATTCTATCCTCACAATGGGTCACAGGTGACACGGAGGAGGAGAGACGATCAATAGGCCCATTTGAATGCTTAAAGGAGGTGGTGCCCAGGGTACACTTGTGGGTCATGTGGGTCATGTGTGCCCTAGAAAGACTGAGCCACCTCCAGCAGCACGACAGCAGAACTGAAGACAGAGAAGTTCAGTTTTTCCATCTCAACCTACACTTGCCCGCACTCACTTGAAGGTTTTACATAGCTATCACAAAAATAAAAACTCAAAGTCCCCCAACTCAGCCCATCCTAACACTGCATCATAATTCTAATTCACTCGTTCAACAACTCATTATTTCACTAACAAGTATTCACTGAGCACCTGTCATATACTGAGTTCTCAACACAGCAAACTCTGAAAGCAAAGGCAAGCATATGGTAAGCCTCGTAGATTCTGGCTGACTGACTGACTGACTAACTGATAAATGAAGACATGAGTGAGTCAGTGAGTGAGTCAAGGCCAGAGGTCCACCACTGCCTTCCCCTTCACTGTTACTCAAAACACTTCCCTTGGCCCAAATTCCCCACTCTACAAAGTGGAATATTACTGACACATTCCTAGCTGCTTTATAGGAAACCAGTGGCTCACAGGAGAAAATGAAAACAGTTTTGGAAACACTCCCCAGATATTTTCCTGTCCTGTTGAATCATTAGTTTCATGGGAGGTTACCTCCTAACACTAATAATTCCATATCTGCATTAACATGCAGTATACTGCCTTAATTATTAAGCATGGGTTTAATATAATGAAGTGTTGTGCTCCAGTGAGCTGTTGACGTAAAACAAGCAGTAACACAGATGTACGCGTGCAGAGCACTGCTGCACAGAAAGACCGTAGCTGCGGTGATGGCAGAGGGACTTCCTGTGGGCAGACACTGCCCTGACACACAGGCTACCGCAATGGATTCTCCAAACCTTGGAGGATCTGATGGTTATCCCAAGACTGGAGAGGTGAAGGGTAGAGATTAGAGCTAGGGCTACAGCAGGTAGAGCTCAGAGGTAGAGCGCTTGCATGACATGAGCAAGGCCCTGGGTTCCATTCCCAGCCCTTAAAAAAAAAAAAAAAAAGAAAAGAGGAACAGATGCAGTTCTGATCTTGAACCTATGTGGTTCTGGCTGAAGAGGCCAAACCCTAGGCTGCCACACCACAGCCACTCCCATCACAGGGCTTTGCTGGCAGTAACCAAGGGCAACTTTGATGTGCCTGACCTCTATAGGGGGGGAATCCCATGGGTCATGTTACCTCATGAGGCTGACTTCACAGGAACAACAGTGCCGGTGACTAAGCAGCCTTCTCTTATGACTCCTACTGGTGTAGCCTTACCCTCTGGGATGACGTGAAGATAGGCAGCCTGATTTCATCACATTCATACTGGCTCAGGAAGCCCTGCTCCCGCGCCAGCTCCAACACAGCCTCTACATGTCTGTAGAGCCTCCTGATAATGGCCGGTCGGTGACTCTGCAACTTTCGAGCCGGATGGAGAGAGCAGGAGTCCCAGCAGCCATGAAGCTCAGGGGCCTGGCTGTCAGCCTGGGCTCTTTGGATAGCTTCAATGAGCTTCTGACAGCCCCAAGTACCCTTGTTCCAGACGGTATCCAGCAGGCGTCGGGCCAAGTGAGAGAGAGGCTGTCCCAGGAGGCTGAGACCCTCGTAGTCCTCCCAGCAGAGTACGCCCCAGGACAGCAGCCAGTCCAGAATGCTCTCAAAGCCCTCCAGGGACCCTGAGACCAGCAGCGCCACTAGCTGGCTCCTCTGTGCCTGGAAGTCCTCCTCTGAGCACATCTCACGACCTGAAAGAGAGCAGGTTAAGGTCAGAGGTCAGTACAGGAAATCTCCAGAAGCCAGGCTGGGGTGGTGGTGGTTGGGAGGGAGGGGAGGAGGCAGCCCATCCCAAGACCAAATCAGCCACAGTTGTACTCAGGCATTATCCAATCCAAGCTTCCATATTGAGAGGCCCAAGGAAAACGAGAAATTGGCTAGAGGTCCCTCCATGACTTTGAAGCAGCCAGACATACATCCTGAAGACCCCTAGCTCCTATGCCCATGCATGATCCCAGCCTCAAGTTTCAAAAAGCAAGAGCTAACAGGAGGATCTGAAGTCTAGGCATTGGTTCCCTCCCAAGCACAGTGGCAGGCTCTTCCAGGCCAGCTGCACTCAGGCTCACAGCTTCAGAACGGCTAAGATTCATTGGGTGCACACTAAGTCCTTCCCTGTGTGAATTTACTTACTCCTCCCAACCTCTAGAAAACCAGCCCATTCGACAGAGGAAGACACTGAGGCACACACAGGCAAGGTATTTATAGACTTGTCACAGCTAGTTAAGGCAGAGGTGGGATTTGAACCTAAGCAGTGGGACTTCCTCCCCAACGCGAGTGCCTTTAACTCTAATCCTTGGGTTCTCCACAGAGCGCAGCCCCAGCCCCTCTGTGTGTACATAATTGACCATGTAGACCCAGGGCATTACTGTAAGGAACCCAATCCAGGAGAAGTGGAAGATGATTTCTAGGTCACTGAGAGTTCACTGGTACAATGTCCCTGTTAGAACCCCTGCACGTGCGCGCACACACACACACACACACACACACACATGTATACACACTTGGCCTAAGGACCACCCTCCCTCCCATACACTCACCAGCACATACTGTATATGCCGCCCTGACACTGCCACTGTTCTCAGGGGCTGCCTCTGAGCTCAACCCTCAAACTCCAGGTGCCAGGACGGGACGTGGCAGGTAAAGGGCACCAGGAGCTTTAAGTTTGAGAGGTCCCTGAGCAGCAGAGAAAAATCTCAGCATATCGGTCTGTGATTGCCACAGGGCCCAGGCCAAGGGCTCGGGCTGCACTCACAGTAAACGAAAGTGAAAGGACGAAGCCATGGAAGAGGAACTTCTTCGATATCCAGACATCCTGAGACACGCCAGGGAGCAGATACTAATCAGCCTGGGGAGTCTTTGTCTTTCCTGCCAGTTGGTGGTATGCTTCCGGCCCTGGCAGGCTCACACCGCAGCCCAGTCTCCCTTGTCCTGCCCTCCCCCACAAACTTGGCCCAGTGCTGGATGGGGCTAAATGGGGGGACAAGGGAATGCTCGTGAGTGAAACCCAAGTCACAGCCAGGGGCTGGAACATCGTGTACCTATCCTCAACCTACCATTCAGCACACTGCCAACATGCAGGCTGGAGGCCTGGGGCGGGCGGGATGGGGAAACAGGCAGCGAAGCTCCTTGGGTATCTGATAGCTTAGGAGGGTGTGTTCCTACTTCTGTGACACTGGAAACCAGCAAACCAGAAGCTAAGAGAGTTCTCCCTCACCAAGCAGGTCTCCTCCACAGGCCCAGGAGGAGAACACGGGCAATGGCCGGGAGGGGTACATGGGACAGAACAGGACAAGGAATGGAATAGCTGGGGCTGAGCCCTGGAGTGGCTGTCAGCTGTGGGTACACCAGCTACGCCACTGCCCCAGCCTAGGTCCCGGGAGTGTCACCATTTGCCCCAGAGGCCAGAAGCAGAGTCAAGACTCTGGCCTAGAGTCCCAGAGAGCACAGAAGAACAGGGATGTGAGGTCCGTGGAAGAGGCTGAGACTGGGTAGCCTGGCTCCCTTACCTAGAGGAGGTGCCTTCTTCGTCCTTCTCCTTCAAGACCCATGAGCCAGCAGGCACATCAGGAGTGCCCAGGGAGATGAGAGCCCATGGTTCTCCACTCAGCAGGAGCCCTGATCCAGCAGGCCCAAACTTAGGGGAAAGCCTGAAAGCCTGGGCAGGAAGCCCAGAGCTCCCTAATTCTCATCCGTCCTGGCACAAAACCTGGTACATCCACCCCGGTCCTCACTGAATGACAGAGACCCTGGTGACACGAGGCACACCTGCGGATGTGCTCACCCACGTGGAGGAGGACAGCTATGGGAGAAGCAGGGGCCCTTCCTAGACAAGACAAGCCTGGACCGCCTGCCAGATGCCCAAGTCATACACACCCAGGCAGTGACATCAGTGTCGTGGGCACTGGGAGGGTGAGGCCAGCCCAAGCCACGAGGCTTGGGGCTCCATCTTCCCACCAGCAACTGGAAAGTCCCTTTTATGCCAACACTCTGCAGACCACAGAACGGGCAGTGTCCCCAGGGACTAAGCCAGCCACTAGAGGAAGACCTGGTTCGGGTACTGTTCTACTAAGAAGCACTAAGTTCACCGGCACAGAAAGTTCTTCATTCTCTCTCATTTAAGTTAACCCTGGTTTCAGTTACAATTTGCAGAGAGAAGTACAAAGAAAGGCATTCACTCATCACTGATTTTATAAAATGTAGCCCTAAAATCCTGCCAATCGCACCTTTCTACCTGCTCACACACGCCTCTTCTTCAGACTGCCTAACTGATCTATCGTCATTGTCTTTCCTTCTCTGTTTGGTTCTTACAGCTCCTGAGTCACCCTTATCCTCCTCCCCAGATGCAGCCCAAGCAAAGCGGCACCTCCATGACCAAACAGAGGGTTGAGAGTGACCAGCATGAGTTCTCCCTCATTCCCAAGCCCACCCCTGTGCCTAGATGCACAGCCAGACTGGGATCCATGCAGCCCAGAGCTCTGCTCAAGGGATAACCTCGTGGCACGAAGCCCCAGACCCCAAGTAAACAGAAGTGGGGGATGCTTCTGCACGACATGGGTCCTAGCTGGGCCAAGCCTGGCGCGCTGGCTCCACCCTTCCCCTCCTTCGCTACGCTGAGCTCCATGAGCTCAGCTCCCACGAAGAGACTATGTCTCCATCAGATGAGGGGACCTATAAGGTGCCTTTAGATCCCTTATCCTATGCAGCCCCAATGCCATGTCTGCCCTCCCTTGTCTACAGCCTAATCTACCATGGCCGCGTCCTCCCCTCCTTTCTTCCCACATCTGCCTCGAGTGTGACTGCAACTACGACTTCTTGTTGTTCGATCCTCAGCCCCTTTTTTTCACCTTCAAAGGTATTTGTTCTCACTGCTCGCCCTCTTCCCTGGAGCACTTTCTGCACGGCCATGAAGGACACTTGAGTCTCTGACCTTCCTCACTACTCACCAGCTGCTCTTTTTGTCCTTTGTGTCTCCTGGGGGGGGGGGATTCCTAGTCCCACCCCAGCACTGAGTGGTCCTTCTCCACATCAGTCCATCCCTAAGCAAGCCCACCAGCTTCAATGCTTTAAGTCCAAACTACGTGCCCGAAATGTCACTGCCTGCCCCAACCCACCCCAACTGTTCATGCTCTTTATATGACATCACATGGGTGCCTATAGGCATCGTAAACCAGACAGGCACAAGACCAACCTCTGGGGCTGGGGAGATGGCTCAGCAGTTAAAGGTGTTTGCTTGCAAAGCCTGCTGGCACAGGCTAAATTCCCCAGTACTCCCATAAAGCCAGATGCAAAGTGGCACATGCATCAGGGATCCTAACATGCCTATGCCAATGGGAAGCAGGTCCAGGAGAATCTGAAGCCCATGGGCCAGGTAGTCTGACATTTATTGGCAGTCTAGCAGTTTATTTGCAGCTGCAAGAGACCCTGTCTCAAAGAGGGTGAAGCCCAGACACCTCAAAGTTGTCCTCTGACCTCCAGACATGTGCTGTGGCATGCATACACCATACACACACACACACACACACACACCACACCACATTAAAAAATCTCTGGGGCTGGAGAGATGGCTTAACAGTTAAGTCCTTTGCCTGAGAAGCCTAAGGACCTGGGTTTGATTCCTCAGTACCCATGTAAGCCAGATATACAAGGTAACACATGCATCTGGAGTTCATTTGCAGTGGCTAGAGGCCATGGTACACCCATTCTCTCCTCTCTCTCTTTCTCTCTTTCATAAGTGCAAATTTTCAAAAAAAAAATCTCTTCAGGGGCTTGCAAACACTACAGACCCAGGTTCAAATCCCCAATACCCATGTAAAGCCAGATGCACAAAGTGGTGCATGTGTCTGGAGTTCTTTCACAGTGGCTTGAGGCCCTGGTGCACCCATTCTATCTGCCTCTCTCTCAAATAAGTAAATAAATACTTAAAAAAAGAAAGAAAGAAAGAAAGAAAGAAAGAAAGAAAGAAAGAACTCCCTGGATCTCAAGCAGCCCCTCTCTAAGGTGATGGAAGTCCCAAATTCCCAGAGTCATCCATGCCTCTGCCTCTCTTATGAGTCCCAAACCATATTCAGTCAACCTTCAGAGCAAACCCCAGATCTGAAAGCTGGAGATTTTCTCATCTGCCTATGCCATGGCTCAAACTCCATGGTTTCTCCCCAGAATGACAGCAGAGCCCCCTTCCCCTTCCGCCCTCGCCCTCTGGGGCCCACGCTCAGTCTCACAGCTAGACCGTCCTGTTTAGCCTGAAGTCAGACAGCCTCCCTCCCCCTCGCCCTATGCTCACAGCTCTCCTGTGGCCCCACTGCTGTCAGGACAGAAGCCAGAAGGCTCTATGGAGGTCAGTGCCGGGACCTCAGCTCCCCCTCCTAACCCCTCCTGCTCTTCACCCACCCTGCTCCAGCCATGCAGGCCGGCTCCTCATTCCCAGAACAATCAGGCCTGCTCCTGCCTGTCATGCTCCTGCCTCAGGGCCTTTGCATGATCTCTTCATTCCCCCTGAGAGTCACATGGTTTGCCCCTCACCTCCTTATGACTTTGCTCAGCAGTCACTGTGTCAGAGAGAGGCCTACCCGGACCATGCTGTAGAAAACTGTAGGCTCCAACCCCGGCACACCAACCTTCTCAGCTTTATTTTCTTCCTAATTCTCAGGATCTCAAGTGGCATGCATTAACACATCGCACTGCTGGAGCTCTTTCTAGAATGTGTGCTCCTTGAGGACAAGGAGCTCTGCCGGTGTTTCTCCATCGCTATAGCCCCATGGGTTACCCAGGGAGTGCATGGAGTAAATGAGAGAGAGTGTTTGCTTCACAAAGCTTGGCAGGTGGCTCCTTTAGAACCAGGCGGTAGAATCTGCAAGACAGACTTTAGCCTACAAATAAGAGCTAGCAGCCACCTTGTGCCACAGTGGAGTTCTGACCTAGGTGGGTGGAAAGGAGGGAGGGAGGGAAGGTGTGAAATGGCACCGATGCCAGCTCAGTTCTGCATGCAGAGAGGCTAAGCGGCCTAGAGTGACCAGCAAACCAGGGGCTCGAGCCCCCGCCACAGGGATGAGGCAGAACAGAGGCAGTAGGGACGTGATTCACATCTTCTTCACTAAGGGGTCAGAGGAAGGTGACAGGACATGCTTTTTCCTCGGCAGAACAAGGGCTCCCGGAGGAAACCAATCACAGCCCATGGGAGAAGCAAGACCCTGAGCTGGGACTCTAAGTGCTCAGAGAAAGTCAGAGAACTCAGAGCAAACTGCAAGTCGAAGGTGCAGCTGCGGCCACCCAGCGGCTGGGGACTGGCCCTGAGGGCGGCTTGCCCGGACACGGACAGCACCAGGCAGCGGCTACCCCAGCTGGAGTCCAGCCCAGAGATGCGTGCAGTGCTGGCGCTCAGCTGGTGGGTATGGGTCTGCCCAGGCATTGGTAGGGTTTGAACCCAGCTCCCACATCAGCCAAAGGGGAAGGCTCTGGAAGAAGACTCCCAGATCAGTTAGCACCTGGTGTTAGAGCTCATCTCTGCAGACTATGAAGATGGGGAAACTGAGGCCCACAGAGGGAGGGTACTAGAAGGGGGACAGCCTGTGTCAAACCTGCCGCCAGATCTCCTCCTCCTGGGAAAGACGGACCCATGTCTGGCAGGATTTTCCCTCCACTGTCCCAGCCTCCTCCCAAGTAGCACTCTGGCCTTAGATCTCAAAGGCAGATCCTGGAAGCTAGGATGTCCTCCCTACATCCCTAGATCTCATACTCTAACCGCAGACTACCTGCAGCTCTCCAGTTACCAGTTTCCTCTTTCCTCCAACCACCCACCTACTTAGCTGGATGTCTCCAGGAAACAGAGGCAGCCCCTCCCCCCAGCTCACCCAGGAAGGCTCTGGCACCAGGTGAGCACATCTGGGGGAAGGTACACTTAGACCCCACCCCCCAAATCTGCCCCACACCCACGGTGCTCATCGCCCAACCCTCTATCTTCCTGCCCCCAAATGGAGCACGGAGGGTGCCCTGGACTCACCGCCCAGCCACGGGGATCCTGGGTCGTGACTCCCAGCACCAGCCCTGGCTAAGGCTGGGCATGCTAGCTCCACCCCAGAAGCCCCGCCCCTCGTCCCACCCACACGTCCTGACTCCGCGCCCCACCCACTCCAGCCTGCTCTTCTGGGACAGCCCCACCTCTTCGGAGCTCGCCTGGGACACTCAGTGCAGATGCCAGGCAAGTGGCAAGGCTACCTGCATGACTGTGTCTGGCCCTGTGTGTCCTTTCTGGGCCACATTTCAACGAGAAGGGAACAGCAGCGTCCTGGAAACAAGAAACCTACATGGAGCCCCAACACACACACACACACACACACACACACACACACCCTGTGAAATGAAAAGCAGGAAGCCCTTTGTGCCAGCATGAACTGAGGGACCCTCCCTGGGATCCATGAGTCCTTAGTCAGCAGCAGCATTGGCATGGTGGCATCTCCAGATAACAGGCTGGGTGGGCAGTTGTCAGGGCATTTAAAGCTCCTCTTTTCTTCTGGTTGGCTGTCAGCCCTGTGTAACCTGAGAAAGGTCACTATGTAGTAGTAACCTGGCTTGAATACCTGCCTCTCACACCTCTGCTGGGCTCTACAACCATCCTAACCGGAATTCAATAGCATGGCTTGATTCCCATTACATTTATTTGACTTAGAGACTTCCTATTTATTTACTTATTTGAAAGAGAAAGAGGCAGACGGGGAGAGAACGGACACGCCAGGGCCTCCAGCCACTGCAAACAAACTCCAGACGCACGCATCACTTGTGCTTCTGCTTACGTGGGTCCTGAGGAATCGAACCTGGGTCCTTAGGCTTTGCAGGCAAGCGCCTTAACTGCTAAGCCTTCTCTCCAGCCCATGACTCCTTATTCTTTTTTAAATTATTTAATTATTATATTTACTGAGAGAAGTACAGAGCCAAGGAAAGTCACCCACGTAGCTAGAAATCTCATGTGGAGGGCCTGGTCAAAAGCATGAACAGAAAAGAGCAAGTTCAAGGAACTCCTGCTAGGTAGGAACTGGAAGGATTAAGGAACCCTATTCTTAATGTTACTTTAAAACACTTATAACGTGAAGTCTCATTTTAAAAAAAAAAAGAGTAGCTGACATCAACATAGAGCTTATTATATGTCAGCCTCTGCACACAATAACTCAGTAACCCCACCTACGGGGAATTAAGTATTTTTGTCCCTAAATGAGATGAAGAAATTGAAGTACAGACAAGTTAATTAGCTTGTCCAAGTCAAGATTTGCCCCAGGCCTCTGGCGTCCAAGGCTGCGCTCTGACCACCACCCCACACTGCTTCCAGGCAGGTGCCTGTTCAGGCACGTTCTCAACGCACTGCGTTAGAGGGATACAATCTCCCCCAGGGAGGCCCTTCTGCCCGCCAGGATGCCCACCACCACATTGTTTTCATTGTGAAAGAGTAGAAACATAATGGACAACAGCGGAACACTTAAGAAAGCTCTGCATTGCTGTGACCACCATACCCAATAAATAACTAAAGAAGGAACGACTGGCTTGGGCCCAGGGTTTCGGAGGGTTTCGGTCCATCACGGAAGGGAAAGCATCGTGGAGCACCTCAGCTCTGGGCTTCGTTCATGGCAGAGGAGGCGTGTGGAGAAGCTCTTCACTGCATGGTAGACCCGGCAGCACAGTTTCAGGAAGCAGGGATCGGGTTTAACCTTCCAAGGCTCACCTCAAGTGATCTACAGCCACCAGGCAGGCCCCACCACCAGAAGTTCCACAGCTTCCCCAAACACTACCACGAGCTGAAACCAGGTGTTCAAGCATAGCACTGACAGACCGCAGGAAGCAGGAAGACCACCCAGCCTGTGTCTTCACATACTCCATATCCAACCCAGGAACAAAGTTTTCAGCATGACCCTCAAAGTACCCCCAGAATGCAGCCACTTCTCACCCGAGCTACCATGACCATCGAGTTCCCAGTCAGCGCCACCACCTCTCACCTGCATTATTCAAACACGCCCTCGCCACTCCCCAGGCCTCCCAACCAGCAGCCACAGTGAGTCTCTTCCTCAAAGGCAAACCACACCGTTCTTCTGTAGACAGCTCCCACAGCATTTCCAGTAAAAGCTAACACCCCTACTGTGTCCTCTCGTCTATCGTTGGGTCCCTAGTGCCCTCTCTGGTTCCCTGTGATGGCTCATGTTGGCTGTCAACTTGACTGGATTGACAGCTGCCTAGAAAAACGAGAGAGTACACTTCTGGGTGCCTGTGAAGGCATTTACAAAGAAGATTCAGAGGGCTGAGTAGGGAAGACCTGCCCTGAATGTGGGCAGCACACCCAGTAGGATGGAACAAAAAGCAGAACACGGATGTTACGGTTATAACATGGAATGTCCCCACAGGCTCATGTGAGGAATACTTGGACCCCAGCTGGTTGGCATTTGAGGAGATTGTAGAAACTTTAGGAGTTGGGGCCTAGCTGGATCACTGCAGGGGGTGCTAACTTGTCCTAACTACATCTCCCTTCTGCCCCCCTCCCCAGTCCTTCCTGTCTGCCATGAAGAAAAGCAGCTCCCACCACACACTCCTGCCTCCTCATGTTCTAAGAGCACAGGGCAAATAACCTCGGACTCTCTGAAAGTGAAACTGAAACAAGCAAGTGACACAAAAAACGCTAAGACAAAGGGACAAATGCACCTGAGGAAAGCTCTTCCTGAACACGTGTGCCTGTGGCTGCTGCCATCCTGCGTGGATGTCAGCCCCCAGCTTCTCCAGCCCCTCAATGCAGACTCACCACAGTGACTCTTCAGGAGCCGCCAGGCCTTCAGTCTGAGACGGGGCATTATCTTCGCTCCCTTGTTCAGAGGCTTCCAGATTCTTGGGCTGAGAAATTACTGGTTCCCCTGGCTTTCCTGCCTGCCGATGGCCATTATGGGACTAGCCAAGCTCTGATCACATGAGCCAATATAATACATTCTTTCTAACAACATACATACACTTAGCCCTGTTCCTCTGGTAAGGTCCAACTAATGCACCCCATCCTCTTACGTTCTCCTTCACTCCCTCTGTTCCAGACACACTGACCTCAGGGATGTCCATAAAAATCTGCCAAGCCTGCTGCTACCTGGGGCCTTTGCAATTTCTATTCACTTAGCCTGGAATGTTCTTCCCGTGGAAACCTGCATGGCTCTCTCAGTAACCTCTTCCAGGTCTTACTTGTGATTTTCCCAAGGAGGATCTCTTTCCCTGACCGGTCTCCATACAGTGGCAGCCCCTCTCCATCCTTTTCCCTGCTTTGTGTTCTAACTCCATCGTAGCTCATCCCTGCACAGCAGGCTGAACGGTCGACTTACTTGCTGTCTTTGTTGTTAAGTCTCTTGCCTAGGAGAGCATGAGCTCTGAGCTAACAGGACTCTTCTGCCATGTTCCCTGGCTGACTCAGGGCTTCATAATAGGGCCTGGCACGCAGTAAGCAAGCGAATGTACTAAAAAGAAAAAATTTCAATGAATCCAATGAAAGAAAGCAGACTGCTGCGGCCTGACGTAATGCTGCTGAGAGCAGCCAAATGCCCAAACACCCATGGTCTGCATGATCCCATTGATATAAAGTTCAAAAGCAAGCAAGACCAAATCACAGTGGAAGGAGCCAGGACGGAAGTTACCACAGGGGAGGAGGTAGGTCACAGTGACTAGGGGTGAGGACAAAGGAAGCACTGGGGTGCTGGCGATTCCCTATTTTTGGTCTGAATGGTGTCTACATGGATGCAAATACTTAGTGGAAAATGGTCTAGTTAAACATTCATGAGAGCTGTGTTGTCCTTCATGTCTGAGGTGTTTCAACAGAAATTGATTTTTTTTTAATGATGCTACGGTGTGTGTTCACCAGCATAAAGATACCCACAATATAAGCCTGATTTCAAAAAGTAGCTTGCTTTTTAACAAGGATGCTGGGACAAGTCCAAGGGAAAGAACAGTCTTTTGTTTAACAAACGGTGCCGAGAAAACTGGACATCCACATGTAAAAGAAGGGATTTGCCTCCTTATCTCATACCATATACAAAAAATAACCCAACATGGGCCAAAGCCATCATGCAAGAGCTAAAATACAAAATTATTAGAAGAAATATGTATGTGTTATGGCCTTGAATGAAGCAACAATTTCCCAGATGTGACATCTAAAGCACAACCAAACACAAAAAGAAATTGAGCATTATCAAAGCTACTTCAAAGACACTATCAGGAAAGTGAAAAATGACCAACAACATGGGAAAAAAATATTTTATCTACATTTTGTCTAGAATGTTCTTTATAAAAGACCACTATAACTAAGTCATAAAAGACAAATACTGGGCTGGAGAGACGGCTTAGCGGTTAAGTGCTTGCCTGTGAAGCCTAAGGACCCCGGTTCGAGGCTCAATTCCCCAGGACCCACGTTAGCCAGATGCACAAGGGGGCGCACGCATCTGGAGTTCGTTTACAGAGGCTGGAAGCTCTGGCGTGCCCATTCTCTCTCTCTCTCTCTCTCTCTCTCTCTCTCTCTCTCTCTCTCTCTGCCTCCTTCTCTCTGTCCCTCTCAAATAAATAAATAAACAAACAAAAAAATTTTAAAAAAAAAGATAAATACTGGGCTGGAGGGATTGCTTAGTGGTTAAGGCGTTTTCCTACAAAGACAAAGGACCCAGGTTCAATTCCCCAGGACCCACATTAGCCAGATGCACAAGGGGGCGCACGCATCTGGAGTTTGTTTGCAGCGGCTGGAGGCCCTGGCGCGCCCATTCTCTCTCTCTCTCCTTCTATCTCTGTCAAATCAATAAATAAATAAATTAATTAATTAATTAATAATTTTTGGGGGGGTTTTCGAGGTAGGGTCTCACTCTAGCCCAGGCTGACCTGGAATTCACTATGGAGTCTCAGGGTGGCCACAGACTCATGATCCTCCTACCTCTGCCTCCCGTGTGCTGGGATTAAAGGTGTGTGCCACCATGCCCGGCAAAAGTAAAATTTTTTTTTAAAAAGACAAATACTAGGGCTGGATAGATGGCTTAGTGGTTAAGGTGCTTGCCTGAGAAGCCTAAGGACTCAGGTTCAGCTCCCCAGAAGCCACATAGACCAGATGCACAAGGTGGTGCATGCATCTGTAGTCATCTACAGTGGCTGGAGGCCCTGAAGCACTCATTCATTTTCCTTCTCTCTCTCTCTCTTTCTCTCTCTCCAATAAATAAATAAAATATTTTTTAAAGACAAATGCTGTTAAAACAAGCAAAAGATCTAAGTAGACATTACCAAAAAGATAGAGACATGGCCAAGAAACATACTGAAAGATGTTCATGTCACTAATCATCAAGAAATACAGATCAAAACCATCAGATATTTGCAAAAGAAGAGAAAATAAAGAGGGCTGGAAAGAATCTGGAGGAACTGGAGCTCTTGTTCATATGCTGGGGACGGTATAAAATAAAGCCACTGTAGAAAATAGGAAAATACACTGATAATGGTTCTTCAAATTATTTAACATGGATTTATCATATGACCAAGTAACACCATGCTTAGGTATATACTCAAGAGAACTGACAACACTAGTGCACACAAAAATAGAACTATTCATAATAGTCAAAGATCATAAACAACTCAAATATCCATTAAATGGGCTGGAGAGATGGCTTAGCAGCTAAGGCGCTTGCCTATGAAGCCTAAAGACCCAGGTTTGATTCCCCAGAACCCACGTAAGCCAGATGGTGCATGCATCTGGAGTTCATTTTTTGAGTCCATTTGCATGAAAAGCCTGGAAGAAGTGAACTCAGAGAGACAGAAAACAGGTGTCTGGATGCTTGAGGGGAAACAGAAAATGACTACTTGTAACAGGTACTGGGTTTCTTTAGCACATGATGAAAATATTCTGGAATTAGCTAATGATGGTTATACAACCTTATAAATGTATGCAAACCACTGAACTGCATGCTTTAAAAGGGCGAGTTTTATGGAATGCGAATTAGATCTTAAAGATCAGGTTACAACATGTTTGGGATAGCATGCTCCCATTCTCTAGTAAGAATTAATAGTTGTATATACTACAAATCTATAGGACTAACCCTCAAAATTTAATTATTCTGTATATATTAGCTAATCTGAATATGCCAATAAGCATATACTAACTGTGTAACACTTTTAAAACTTTTCACTGAGCTAAGAGACACTTGTTAAAGCATACCTATATGAAGGGCCCAATGCCCATGCTGGGACAGGAAATTAGGGTGCCCTGGTGATGTTCCTGTCTCCAGTACTCTGACCTGACAGCCAGGCAATGCCCAGAAGAGACAGCAGGACAGAGCTACAAGAAGCCCCCAAGCCCAGGCCTATCCTCCAGAGAAACCCTCTGGGTTGCATTATTTAAAACTCTCCTCTGGGGCTGAAGAGATTGCTCAGTGGTTAAGGCACTTGCCTACAAAGGCTAATAACCCGGGTTCAGTTCCCCAGTACCCACATAAAGATAGATGCACAAAGTAGCACATGCATCAGGGGTTCATTTGCAATGGCTAGAGGCCCTGGTGTACCAATTCATTCTCTCTCTCTCTCTCTCTCTCTCTCTCTCTCTCTCTCTCTCTCCATATAAATAAATAAATACAACTCTCCTCTGATGTGCAGGGCTAATGGGGAATATGTCTGTCTATGGGCTGTCCCCAGGGGCAGGGGACCCTCTGGAGGGACTCTCCAGAAGGTTGGGATGGAAGGGGTCATGCCCACTTACAGCTTCTGCACTGGACACAGGTGGTTAGCCCATGCTGGACAATAGCGTCCATGTGGGCCCTTGTCCTATCCCATGGGATTGTCGCCCCTCCATCACAGTCTAGCCCTTCTGCACCAAGTCCATGGAAAGAATATGAGAGTGGCTTTCCCACCACCTCAACTTTCCCCCCAGATTTCAGTCCACTCCTGCCCTCCCCAGGTGCTTATTCAACTCTTCACCAAAAGAATGGTTTGTTAAGAAGAGTTCTGTTTTCTCCACACCTTCACAGCAAATCCTGACATAGATCAGCAGGTCTGTCTGTCCTGAGGTAGAGCAAGGATTAGGAGTCTCAGCATGGTGACCCAGGCTCCCCAACCCTGCAGTGCAGAAATGAGGCCAGAGCCCCAATCCTCCCTATGACATCTCAATGCAGTCACAAAGGCAGCCAGAAGCACACTTGGTCTGTGGCCTCGTTTTAAAATCCTGTCGCATGAATAACCTTTGAAACTTTTTGAAGTCTCGAGTGTGCATGCCCAGCTGCAGAAGACAAGGCTGATGTGACCAGGTTTGGGGTCATCTGCGAACACCTCCCCAGCTCAGTTTCCTTCATCCAACCTGAGGGGGGGAGATTCACCTGCCCCATGGGTGATCAATTCCTGTTAATTTCTCAAAAGCATGTGTCAGGGGGATAAGAAGATGGTTCATCAGTTACAGGTGCTTACCTGCAAAGCCTGCCAGCACCCACGTAAACCTGGATGCAAAGTGGTACATGAATCTATGACCCCAATTCACCTCTACCAATGGGAAGTGGAGCCAGGAGACTGGTATTCATTCTCAACCGCAAAAGACTGTCTCAAAGAAGGTGTAAGAAAAGCATAGATACCTCAAGGATATCTTCTCACCTCCTCACACATGCCATGGCATGCATGTGTACACACACACACACACACACACACACACACACAAACACACACACAAATTAAACTTTCTTTTTGAGGCAAGCCCAACAGACTGGCCTTTTTTTATGCAAGAGAAGGAGAGGGAGGGAGGGAATTAGTGTGCCAGGGCCTCCAGCCATGGCAATCAAACTCCAGATGTGTGCACCCTCTTGTGCATGTGTGTGACCTTGTGAATCTGTGTCACTGTGTGTCTGGCTTATGTAGGACCTGGAGAGTCGAATATGAGTCCTTAAACTTTGCAGGCAAGTGCCTTAACTGCTAAGCCATCTCTCCAGCCCTCAATTAAATTTTTTAAAAAGGTGTTTCAGTGTCATAGTTCTCAGCATGCCAGCCTACAGGGGTGGTGAGCAGTAGTTTATTTATTTTCACTTTTATTGCAGCACCAGGGGTTGAATGAGCAGTAACTTGTAATAATCACTGCTCAATGCGGAATGCCCTTCAATTTGGAGAGGAGTGGTGGCTCACTCAGGCACACACTGTGAGTCAGGCCTTAGCTGGAGCCATAGCCTAAACAGTCCTTCATTCTCTCATCCGCTCATTCATTCACTCACTCAAGCACTCATTCAAACAGCAATGACCCACTGAGCATCTACCAGGTGGCAGGTACTGTGCTGGGGACAGACCCTGACACAGACAAAGCTCACCATTCTGGAGTTTGAGACAATCAGCAAGTAAACCAATATGCCAATAGTGATAGATGTTGGCACAGGGGTTGGAAGCAGGCTGCCTGGAGGAAGCTGGGAGCTAAGGGTGGGGGAAAGCCCTGTATGGAAAGAACCTTTGGGGGGTATTTCCATAAGGGAACTCAATGACAGAAGTGAGTCTGCTCACCTGACATTCCAGCCTGGCTGTAGTAAGGGTAGCAAGTGGCACTGGAGTGGCGCAGTGGGTCAGGAGGGGAGGTAAGCAGATAATGGGGACCTCAGTGGCATTTGGATTGGCTCTGAATATAATGGGAAGTCACGGGCAGTATATAATGGGAAGTCACGGGCAGTTCAGAGCAGGAGTGAAATGCTCTTTGGTTTGGGGTTCCAGAAAGGGTACTCAGTTCCTGGAATACTGGCATTTCCCTTCCCTGACACTAGCGTGTCTCTTGGGGCTCCTCCTCATCTCGTCTCAATACTGAAGATGTCACTGTTTGCCTACCCTACCAAAACCTTCTCCGTCTGTTATACACTGAATATGTACCCTCATGTTGAACTCCTAACACCCAGTGTGATGGCCCTGAGAGGTAGGACCTTTGGGAGGTGAAGAGGTTATAGGGTAGAGCCCCCTTGTGACTAATGCCCTTAAATATATATATGGAGTGGGATCAAAATGCACAGATCTGTGCTTCACAGAGATGCCCAGCAATAGCAAAGTCATCTGGTCATTATGGTCCAGCTATGTCTCTCCAACCCAGGTCAGGCACCCTTCCATATCAGGGGGGTTTCCAAAGAACATCTTTGGCCCCAGAAGAGGAAGCAGAGACTGTCACACTCTCTTCCCCTGTGGTCAGTGGTGGCTGGTAGTGGGTGCAGAGAAGTGCTCACAGCCTCTTGGCATCTCACAGGGCAAGAAAACTGCAGACCCACAAGACATGACCCAGGGAGAGAAAGGGTGGGGCAACGCAGCCTCACTCTGTGAGCCCTCAGTTCCATACCACACAGGACTTTCTACCTGGCACTGGAAGGCAGAGGCCAACAAGACATGAGCTCTGCACCTGAAGGGCTAGCAGGCCAGAGGCATGCCACGTGTGATACTTCTCCGCAGCAAGTCTCAGAAACAGACCCGTAAAGACATGGCTGCTCTTTGCACCACTGAAGAGAGGTGGTTTTGGATGCTGTTCAATAAACAGGCCAATAGGTAAACAAGTGCAAGCTAGAGTCCCAGGAGAGAGGCAAACACAGGAGGTTTCAGAAGGACATCAACTGCCAGCACTCGTTGTAAAAGCTCTGCACAGTTCCACTCCTCCTAACCCTCCCAAAGGCTGATGTCACTGAACAGAAGCAAGAGAGAACCTTCACGACCATGCAAGGAAAGACTGTGGTGGTCGAATATGGTCGGCACACCTGTTTGTCACAAAATCCCATTGAGTGAGTATGAACGCAAGCCACAGGTGGGGACAGGATACTGGCAAGTACAGATGCCCAGTGAACATATAAAGCTCATCTACAAGCATTAAAATAACTCAGCGAGGGGGCTGGAGAGATGGCTCAGCGGTTGGGGCACTTGCCTGCAAAGCCTAACGACATGGGTTCGATTCCCAGTACCCACGTAAATCCATAAGCACAAAGTGGTATATGCATCTGGAGTTTGTTAGCAGTGGCTGGAGGCCCTGGCGTGCCCATTCTCTGACTGTCTCACTCCTTCTTTTTTTTTTTTTTTTTTTTTTTTGCTTTTATTGAGGTAGGGTCTCACTGTAGCTCAGGCTGACCTGGAAATCACTCTGTAGTCTCAGGGTGGCCTCGAACTCATGGCAATCCTCCTACCTCTGCCTTCCAAGTGCTGGGATTAAAGGCATGCGCCACCATGCCCAGCTGACTGTCTCACTTCTCTCTCTCTCTGCTTGTAAATAAATTAATAAATAATGACTGGGGAGATGGCTCAGTGGTTAAAAGTGCCTTCCAAGCCTACCAACCTGAGTTTGATCCCCCAGCACCCAGGTAAATAAAGCCAGTGGTAATAGGAGGCAGAACCAGGAGAATCTGGAAGCCCATGGGCCGGCTAGACTGGCATGCACAAAGCAGAAAAATAAGGGAGAGCCTGTCTCAAGCAAAGCGGAAGGAAAGGAAAAACACCCCAACATTACCCTCAGCCCTCCACATGTGTGCTGTGGCATACACACACACACACACACACACACACACATACACACACGCACACACACAAATAAATAACAAAAGATGAGCAATGGACTTGAACTAACACTGTACTGAAGAGGTAAGTCCATGAAGTGATATCCACTTAAAGCTAGAAGGTAACACCCATTAAAATGGCCACAAAGAGTACGGCCAGTGTCAAGTGCAGGTGAGAAGGCGGAGCGTCTGGCTCTCTCGCACCATCCGTGGCTGGTGGGGATGAAATCAGCCACACTGGGCACAGCCTGGTGTAGTTGAAACCCTATCCTCAAAGACCCAGCGACGTCCCCTCAGACAGACTGACTTGGCTAAGTGTCTCAGCATGGATCCAGCGGTGCTGATCATGATGTCCACCTCAAACAATCCACACATGAGCCGCCGCTCTGAGAGAAAATAAGCGGGAACGGGCGCTGGCTCAGTGGGTCAGGTGCTCGCTGCACACACATGAGGACCCAGCACCATGTACATGCTGGGCGTGGTGTACGCGCCTGTGATTCCGGGGCTGGAGAGGTGGAGACAGGAGTCGCTGGGGCTCACGGGCCCTAACAGAACGGGTGAGCTCTGGGTTCAGCAAGAGAAGAAGATGGAGAGCAACTGGGAAGGACAAGGTAGAGAGCAACCAGGGAGCTCCTGACAAAAACCTCTGGCTTCCGTGTGTATTTGCACACACATGTACCCCATCCATACACACGTGCTCACATGCATGCAAGCATGCATACACATGCACGCACACAAAGAATAAGCAGTGGTGTACTCAACATAGAAATGTAATGGAAAAATTTTAAACCCCAGCAAACACACACACACACAATTTTAATAATGAATAAAATCAAAGTCAACTTCTTGGGAATCTATCCATAGGTGACAAGTTCATAAAATTAAGAAGTGACATCTAGTCAGGGACATGACCACCCCTGCTGGAGAGAGGGAATCAGGGTTAGAAAGACACATGCAGGACATTTGGGGGACATTTTTGTATTTTGTATTTGTATTTTCTAAGCAAGGTCTCACTCTAGCCCAGGCTGATCTAGAACTCACTCTGCAGCCCCAAGCTGACCTCAAACTCATGGTGATCCTCCCACCTCAGCCTCTCAAGTACTGGGGTGGGACTAAAGATGTGAGCCACTACACCCAGCTGAGGTTCTACCTTTTGTCCTTCTTTAGTCTTTCGCAAGGCCACTAACAGTGGTGACCATGATCCACACCTCTGTCCTGCGGTTTGGCTTCCCTGGAACTTTCTGTCACTGGTGTTGATGCAGCTTTGCCCCAAATGGGACTTCATAGGCCACCCAATGCTCTTCCACACCAGCCACTGGCTCCGTACCCCTCCATCCTCTGTGCTCCCATTGTCAATGGGGCATGAAGGTCCCTATCACATCTAGCCCATAGGACAGGACATTACACATTGAAGGCCATTATGGCTTGGATGTGTCTGCAAACTTTGTGTGTCCAAAGTGCGCTCCCCAACACCATGGGCGAGAGGTGACTGGGTCATGAGAGCAGTCTTCATGAACAGATTAGTGCCATCATCGTGGATCTGAATAAGTTATCACAAGAGTGGGTTAGCCTCCTCTTGCCCATTCAGCTTCTGTCATGTGATATCACACACAGCATGAACTCTTCCCAGACACTGCCACTGTGCTCTTGGACTTCCCAGCCTCCAGAAGTGTGAGCTAAATACACTTTTTAAAATAATTTTTCCAGGACTGGACAGATGGCTTAGCAGTTAAGCGCTTGCCTGTCAAGCCTAAGGACCCCGGTTCAAGGCTCGACTCCCCAGGAACCACGTTAGCCAGATGCACAAGGGGGTGCACGTGTCTGGAGTTCGTTTGCAGTGGCTGGAGGCCCTGGCGCGCCCATTCTCTATCTATCTATCTGCCTCTTTCTCTCTCTGTCACTCTCAAATAAATAAATAAATAACCAAAAAAATTTTTTTAAATAATTTTTCCAGTCTGTGGTCTTCTGTCATAGCCACAGGAGAAAAAAAATATCTTGAAAAAAAAAAAAAAGACTTTGGGAGCAACTATCAATCTAAATGTCAGAGGTTGTCCAGGTAGGAGTTTAAGGGTCAGAGAGGTGGCTGAAGGCTGCTGAGAAATGAGGCCAAGCTGTACTTCTCCCACAAGCCCTCCACCACACAACCGCCCTGACGTGCCACTGACGTCTACTGCGGGCACGGTGCACACCTTTCATCAGCCAATGGGCTGGGGCCCTGGGAGCAGGTCATACAGCCTATTTCCTGTTTTCAAACAGGGAACTCAGCAGAGCAGCGGGCACTCTACCCTCTTTCTGGAACTTAGAGCAGACAGCCATAAGGGCCATGTGACGCCTCCTGGACCCCTGGACCTGCAGAACCTGAAGACCCCAGGTCAGTGAGTGTTTCACTCTAAGCTCAGGGTGGCTTGGTCCCCTCCTTCTGGAACATTCTGAGTACTTGCTGGGGACAGGGTGGGAGGGATTAGAGATGGTGACTGCTTGTATCTGTGTGGCTTTCCTCCTTTGGGAAACAACAGGTAACAGTCCTCTTCCTTGTCCCATCATCTCAATTCTTTTTGAAATGTCAGGCGCTGTATAAATCCTCCTGGTCTTGGTCTGTCTACCTGGTTCTCTCGAGTGGTGCCATGGACCGTGCTTCACCGTAGCTCTGGGGGACTTGTCCCAAGTGCAGACTCCAGGGCCCACCCCAGCCCTATTAGCTGGGGCTCTCTGGGTGCTGCGAGGCTGAAGTCTGCTTCTGTTCAAGACGCAGCACTTCCCCTACTCCCACTACACTGGGGGTTCTGGTTCATGACCACTTTGAGAGCCCTGCCTGAGCCAGGCTTCTTGGGCAAGCACCCAGGGGTCCCATGTGCCTACACCTGTCCCAGGAGCAGCAGGTGGGAATACCGTGCCGGGCATTCCAGTGAAGAGTGAGGCTGGCCAGGAAAGCAGAGCTTCCAACTCCACAGCCAGAGCTACCACTCCAGGCTTTTTCTTCCCACTCCTCTTTGACAGGGGGGTTCCCAGTTCTTCTTCTGTCTCCCGGGGCAGCTCAGGGGGCTCTACTGGGCTCTGCTAGAGGCTCCAGCTGTCTGTGACCACCCGGACTCTGCAGGTGGCCCTACGTGCTCAGCAGGGGAAATGGACGAGCAGGTAGGACGTACGAAGTGAGGACAGTGCACCTGGGAGACAGAGAGAATACTGTCACACATGGGAGCTGGAGGATGCCCGGGGGCGGGGGGGGGGTGCAGGGGGCAGGGACGTTGCTCTGTCCTCTGAGCCATGTACAGGTCCCCAAGCCAACAGCATCAACCTCTGCAGTGTTTTGCTGTAAAGTCTAGACATCTTTGCCACCAAGAGTGTAGAGAAGGGAGGGCGGGGCCTGCAGAACTCCCAGTGTGGCTGCCTCCAAAGAGCTTTTCAGTGACAGGATTGCTTTCATAAATCCCGGATAGGGAGACTGAGACCTAGACATGATTGGGAAGCTGCCCCCAAACCCAGCAATGCATGACTTTCCTCTTCCCATTCCTCTTTCAATGAGGGAGAGACTCCTGGCCAGTCCCATAAGAGAAAACAGAGGCGTGGCCTTGTCTGCTGGCTTTAGTTTTATTCCAAGCGCGGTTTCACAGTTAGCTTTCCAAGATCTCTACTGGAATGTCCAGCTGCCACATCATTTCTGGGTCTTCTGAGGTCTTGGGAAAGCAAAGCCCTCCCTGCTTCTGACCCAGGTACCAGCTGCCAGACCAAAACAGAGCCAAGGGCCAGGCCCACTGAGGCCAATTCCACGTGCCAGCGCCCTTGTCACAGATGAGCTGATGGAGTTAAGAAACACTACACTAGGTCCCCATTAGATAAGCTGTGTTTGCTGATGAACACTTATAATCCCAGCACTCTGGGCTGGAGAGATGGCTTAGCAGTTAAGGTGCTTGCCTGCAAAGCCAAAGGACCCAAGTTCGACTCCCAAGGACCCACCTAAGCCAGATGCAGAAGGGGGCACGTGCATCTGAAGTTCATCTGCAGTGACTGGAGGCCCTGGTGTGACCATTTTCTCTCTCTCTCTCTCCCTCAAATAAACAAATAAATTTATTTTAAAAAATAACCCTAGCACTCTGGAGGCAGAGGCCAGAGGATCATGAGTTCCAGGCCACCTTGGGCAAATAGTAAGACACTGTCTCAAAATAAATAAATAAATAAAAAAGAGAGAGTGTATGGATCACATGCTCTCTTGCCTTAGCACTTAGTAGACAGTGAGGACCCACCCCTAGCCATACATCACCTTAGCAGTAGAGCAGGGCTTGCAGCCACACTTGGCAGGAGGGTGAAAGGAAGAGGAAAGGCAGGAGGTAGTATATATAACCAGCCGGCCGGGATGCAAGGCCATGTCTCCTGACTCTTCAATGGGGCTGAGAGAAGTGAGACATACCAGCTACTGAGGGCCCAGGTATGGGCAGCTGAGGGTGAGCCGGGCCCCTGCTCCGTGCCTCAGCTTGCCTGCCTCTAAATGTGAGGCTTGGTGGAGGATTTCCTGAAGGCACCCACGGGACAAGTGCTCAGAGACTAAGTGAGCCCAAGTCCCTTCTACCTGCCACATGCAGAGCCATCCCCTGAGGCACGGGCTGCAGCTTTACTGACCTCTCCTCCCCAGGCCAGGCCAACTAGAGAGGGGTCTTGTGCCTACAGCAGGGACAAAGCGGCAGGCACTCAGGTAGCAGGGTCCCATTTCCTGTAAGCCGTGGTCAGCAGAGAGGTTCAGACCAGGGCAGTGACATTCAAAGTCCAGTGTTCGAGTCCTGTTCCACTCCCCATATCCCACACACAGCCACCTCAGGTACTGATAAAGAGATGAGCTTGCCCCATTATTTTGAATTGCTGTGCTACAGTGGTTAATCTTGTCAAGTGCATTGAGAATTGCCTAGGAGACTGGTGAAGCATACCTCTAGAGGTGTCCGAAGACTAATTAAGGGGGGGGGGGGCAGAAACCAGCCCTGGATGTGGGCAGTACCATCTCAGAGGCTTGGGATCCTAAGAACAAAGAGGAAGCTGGAGGGGTTGGGGAGTTAGCCCCAGTCAGTGAAGTGCTTGCCTTGCAAGAATGAGGATCTGAGTCTGATCCCCAGAAAACAGCACCGCTTTAATCCCAGCACTTGGGAGGCAGAAGTAGGAGGATCTCCGTGAGTTCAAGGCCATGCTGGGGAGGAGGAAACAGGTGGATCACTAGCAAGCCAGTCTAGCCGACTTCGCGAGTTGGAGACCCAGTCTCAAAAAAGGTGCCTGAAAAAGTGCACCTGAAGTTGTCCTCTGGCTTTCACTTGTGTGTGTACATTACACACACACACACACACACACACACACACACGAGGAAAGTGGAGAAAGTCCTCATCAGTGCAGACATTCTGTCTCTCTTCTGCGTCCCGGTCTCCAGGTGAGCTGCTCTGCTTCACCACCATGATGAGCTGAAACCTCTGAAATGGAACAAAATAAATCTTTCTCTTTGGTTTATATCAGGTATTCTGTCTCAGTGGCAAAAAAAAAAAAAAAAAACCACTAATACGTGCCTAGAAGGGTACCCCAGCCATTTGTTTTGCTGGGAGTGAATATTTTTATTGTGTCTCTTTCCAATGTGCTGCTATTTATACTCCTATTCCAGCTGGCATTTTAGAGCTACTTCTCAAACCTCTAGTGTGTGCCAAATGCTAATAACAGGGGACAACTGTACAGTGCCTGGTATGTGCCAAATACTAATAACAGGGCCTGGTGTGTGCAGAGCTTTGAGCTGATGTTCTGTGGGGTGGTCTTGACTTAATTCTCACATCAGTCTTGTGAAGTAGTTTTTCCCATTGTGCTCATGTTGAGGCACAGAGAGGCTACCAGGTCATCTGATTTACATATCTGGGTCACAGAGTTAGTGTGTGAACTGGACCTCGGGAATCTGCTGCCTGTCTCCCGACCAACTGTGGTGACAGGGAGGATTCTGCAGCCAGCCATCCTGGGCCTGTGTCCTGCCATCACACACCAGCCCTAATGGTGGGCAGCTCTGCATCTCAGTTCCCATTATCACACAGTGAACATTAAAAGAGTTCCTGCTACTGATGGCAGTCAGACTGAGAGTATGTCCGAGCCAGCACATCCCAGCATTTGAGACAAATTCCCCTTTGCTCCTTGGCACTCACCAGCAACATGACCTTGGACTACATCTGTTTCCTCGTGTGTAAGCTGCAAACACGATGGATTTTTGTGGGTGTTAAATTGGATAGAGGGGTATGAAGAACTAGGTGAGTGTGAGGTATGCATAGTAAATGGTCAGTAAATATTTGTTTTAAAGTAGGTAGATGAGGGCTAGGGTGATGGCTCAGTGGTTAAGTGCACCTGAGGCTGTCCTCTGGCCTCCATGAGGACCTCTTGGACTGGAGGCTACTGAGTGTCCAAGAATGTGTAGTTCTGGGCCTGTTGGGCCCCTGCTCTTGCCTGCCTTAAAAGTGAGGCTTGGTGGAGGATTTTCTGAAGGCACCACTAGACAAGTGCTCGGAGGGCACCTGATCTGCCACATTTAGAGCCATCCCCTGAGGCATGGGCTCCAGCTCCACTGACCTCTCCTCCCCAGGCTAGACCAACTAGAGGGGTCTCATACCTAAAGCATGGACAAAGTGGCAGGTACTCGGGCAGCAGTGGCCCCATTTCCTTCCTGTAGGCAGTGGTGAGTACAGATGTTCAGACCAGGACACTGAAATATAAACTTAAGTGGTGGGACATCTATCTGGACCAGCCAGTATCTTTCTTCCGGTAATCGTCAGTCATTACCTTTGCTTGACATCACCTCGTGTGAAATGCACAGCAACTCCCACAGTACCCGGATAAGAGCTCTTAAACAAGGGTTGTGCTGCCTGGGAGACATGGGTCCACCTGAAGGATAGGCCACGCGTGACCTGGCAGCTAGGTGGGCAATGGAACACCCAGCCAGGGGCGCATTGTCATTCGAATCTCCCTGTCTGCCAGCCTGGGATCCCAAGCTCTCACTAGGAACTTCCAGGAACCCCAACATGAGTGGGCTCTCACTGTTCTCTCTCACCCTGCTAACAGCCTCAGAACATGGCAAGTCCAGAGCACCCTAGAAGCCCTGGCTGGACAGAACCCATAACCCCGTGCACAGCAAGGACCAGGCAGGAGGCCCCAACCTTGGGCCCAGACCTCCCATGTCCAGGACTGGAAGAAGGTGAGCTTGGCAGGCATAATGAGGAGTAAAGACATTGAAAGAGGAGTATTGCAGTCCGAATGTGAATCACTGAAGTGATGCAGCAAGCCAGCCTGGCACCCATCTTAACTCGGGTCGCCATTCCCAAGCAGACGTCAAGACAAGGGTTTTGGTATAAACTGCTCATGTGGAAGATGACCCTTGGAGATATGGCAGGAAGTGGAGGGGACACACAAGGGAAGGGCAGCAAACCCACATAGGGGATGAATGATCACATGACTAAGGTGCAATCCCAATGGGGGTCCTCTGGAAGGTGTGCAGAACATACTTCAGGGTTGTGGCATCCAAGGCACAAAGAAGCCAGTGACAATGCAATGTCCCTTCCTGCATGGGCTGAGGGAGGTGCCTGATTATGCTGCTGTGGCCCTGGAAAGGTCTTAGGGCCCGAGTCATACAATGTTGCTTCCCTCAGGAAGTCAGCAGAATGTTCCAGAATAGAGGGTGCCAAGGGACACTGACAGATAATGTCTACTATAGCATCATCTCTTGGAACAATCTCATTCAAGACGGATTCTCAGGGGCTGGAGAGAGAGTTCAGCAGTTAAGGCGATTGCCTGCAGAGCCTAATGACCCTAGTTCAATTCCCCAGGACCCACATAAAGCCACATGCACAAAGTGGCACATGCATCTGGAGTTCATTTGCAGCAGCTAGAGGCCCTGGTGCGTCCATTCTGTCTGTCTGTCTCCATCACTCTGCTTGCAAATAAATAAAAATATTTTTAAAAGATAGAAGAATCTCAGAAGCCTGAGGTATGTGATACAGGGAAAGTGGGACAGATAATACTGCTCTGGTCCTCAAGTCCAGTTGGGAAACATCACTGAAAATTAGAAGTGCCACAAACAGGCTACCAGAACAAGGTGGCAGTCTCTTATACCAATGCCAAGAGATGGGGTGAGAAGTGACATCTAGGTTGAGTGGATGCATAGGACAAGGGTTGCCAGGACCTGCACCCTTGCAATACAGTGCACTTGGGGCAGGGAACATTTCTAAGCTGTGTAGATTTTCAGAATGGTGTGGGGCTCAACCGAGGCTTAAGAAATACTATTGGTTTCTAGGAAAGGAAACAGGAAGATTGGATTCGAAACAGAGAGTTGGCCAGGAGACCAACATGAGAGGCGTTGGAAGGGCAACCCAGGCTTAGGCTTAAACGCGGCCTCCTTGTACATTTCTCCATCACACTGATGTGCACTACAGGAGTCCCTGTGGCCATCCAGAGTCAGTGCTGGAGGGAGTGCAGGGGCAGCCATGACAGGATCACTGTTTGTCAGGGGAAGAGGTTTGCAAAATAGCTCATCTGCAGCCGGGAAGTGAGTGATGCAACATGGCCACACTGCCTTTCACAACCAAGAAGCAGTGGAGGGTGGTGGGCTATTTGAGGTCAACATGCTGGGTACATTTACAGGGTTCTGGCCCATGTCCCAACTGAACCTATTAATGTGAGAATGGGAGGAAAGGGGTAATTAAGCCCCCCCCCACACACACACACACACCCACACTGGAACAGATGTCCCAGACACACTCCAGCCCTCGCCGCTAGAGGGCGCTGCCTGTTGCAGATCCCTGCAGGCGCTATCTTTGCAGACGCGGAGGGCGGCCCCAGCCTCAACTCTAGCATGACCACTCGGGAGCTGCAGGAGAAGTGGAGGAAGGAGAAGAGCCGCTGGAAGCCCGTCAAGCTGCTCTTTGAGATCGCCTCAGCCCGCATCGAGGAGAAGAGAGTCTCCAAGTTTGTGGTAAGTCAGGTTCCAACACGATGCCTCCTGCCTGGACTTGGACAAGTCGTGGGAGACCTTAGCTTTTCCCAGCCATGAAATGGGTTGACACGCTAATTCATAGATTCTTCCAGAGACGTGGAGGTTTCGTGATGCTAGGGCTGGGTCCAGTGAAGATTAGCGACATGTGCGGCGCAGTCGGGGCCCTAAGCAGAGCCATCCCAGTTTAATCCCATGCTATTAGACGTTCATCATCTGTGTTCCTTCCCCACCGATTTGCTATATCCTTATATCATTAACGACGATTATTGATTTTTGTTTTCTTTGAATTGAACCACTTTTTAAAAAAGCATTTCAGCCGGGCGTGTTGGCGCACACCTTTAATCCCAGCACTTGGGAGGCAGAGGTAGGTGGATCACCGTGAGTTCGAGGCCACCCTGAGACTACATAGTGAGTTCCAGGTCAGCCTGGACTAGAGTGAGACCCTACCTCGAAAAACCAAAAAAAAAAAAATCATTTCAGTTTTTCATGATATAAAAAGCCATTATGAAATACAAAGAAAGCTGAGGTCTATTATTAGATTCAAGCTGCTCACCATGGCTGTGGGAAGCTCCCTACTTGGGGGGTTGATGACTTTATTAAGAGTGGACTATCAGCCTGTGCTAGGGAGGAAATGTAAAAGCCACAGCCTACCATTCCCCACTTCACTGGGTCTAGGACAGTAATTCCCCCAGACTTCCATGTGTTTATTCGTTGATTTGTTTAATCGTCATCCAGTGAGTCAAATAGGAGGTCTTCCTATCCTCAATTTACAGATGAAAAACAGTTAGGCTCAGGTAGGTTAAATGACCAATCTAAGAGCCTCACAGCTAGACTGTGTGGGACCTGGGCAGTCTGACTAGAGTATGAGGCCTGAATCAGTGCTCTCTTGGAAGAGAATTGAGATGGAAACATTTCTTGCTATGCCACATCATTGCCAGTACACTTAACTGATGTTATACAGTGCCTGAAACAAACTCCCAACACAGGCTGTTTCACACAGGGAAACCCAGTTCCAATCCAACGTTCCCAGTTCAGGACACAGATCCTCAGTTTTGACAATATAAAGTCAAGAGAGACTTCAGGCCCTCTGTCTAAGCAGATTTCTATGCGCTTTACCTCTGTGATGCCTCTGGGCACTGTCTACCACCGCAAGGATGACTTTGGCCATGAACCACCTTTACAAATACCACAGCAGAGGCGGGGGGGGGCATGAGGGAATATCAGATGAGTATCAGATGGATATCATCAAAGTATGTTATATGCATGTATGATAATGTCACATGAAACTCACTACTTTGTACATTTAATGTGCTGAAATATGCTAGTAAAAATAAAAGAAGGGCTGGAGAGATGGTTCAGCGGTTAAGGCACTTGCCTGCAAAGCCAAAGGAACCAGGTTCGATTCCCCAGGACCCACATAAGCCAGATGTACAAGGTGGTGCATGCGTCTGAGTGTTTGCAGTGGCTGGAGGCCCTGGCACACCCATATTCATTCGTTCATTCATTCATTCTCTCTCTCTCTCTCTCTCTCTCTCTGCCTCTTCCTCTCACTCTCAAATAAATAAATAGAAAGAACTGCAGCTCTGCAGCCAGCCAGCCTTAGCATGGCAGTAATCCCAGCGCTCAGGATATGGGGGCAGGAGGATGGGAGTTCATGAAAAGCTTGAGCTACGCTGTAAGACATTTGACTCAAAAATAAAATGTCAGAGCTGGGGCAATGGCTCCGTGGTTGAGGGCACTTGTGTGCAAACCCTGAGAGCCCAAGTTTGATTCCCCAGTACCTACATAAAGCAGGATGCACAAAGTGGTTCACACATCTGGAGTTCATTCGCTACTGCAGGAGGCCCTGGCGTACCCATGTGCACTCTCTTGCTCTCTCTGCTCACAAATGAATAAATAAAAACACTTAAAAAAAACACAAAGGACCCAGGTTCAGTTCCCCAGTACCCACATAAAGCCAGATGCACAAGGTGTGGAATTCGTTTGTAGTGGCTACAGGCCCTGGCATGCCCATTCTCTTTCTCTTTTTTAATATTTTATTTTATTTTTATTTATTTACTTATTTGACAGAGAAAGGGGGGGAAAGAGAGAAAGAGAGAGAATAGGCATGCCAGGGCCTCCAGCCACTGCAAACAAACTGCAGACACGTGCGCCCACTTGTGCATCTGGCTAACGTGGGTCCTGGGAAATCGAACGTGGGTCCTTTGGCTCTGCAGGCAAACGCCTTAACTGCTAAGGGATCCCTCCAGCCCTCTCTCCTCTCTCTCTTAAATAAATAAATAAAAATGTTTTTAAAAAACAATGAGGGCCTGGGGCTCACTGATGGAACACTTGCCTAACATGTGCAAGGCCCTGGGTTCCATCTCCCTGCACCACACGTGTATGTGTGTATACAACATACACACAGAGACATACAAACATACACATAGAGAATACACAATCCTTTGGGCATACTTTTGAAAAATGGTTTTTTATTTTTTTAATTTTAATTTCTTTTTTGAGGTAATGTCTTATTCTAGCCCAGCTGACCTGGAATTCAGTATGTAGCCTCAGGAGTGTTGGGATTAAAAAATATGTGCCACCACCGCTGGATGACCTCGGGTACTTTTTAAAAATACAGTTTGTTTATTTACTTGAGAGAGGTGGCAGGGAGAGAGAGAGAGAATGAATATGGGCGCGCCAGGGCCTCTAGCCACTGCAAACGAACTCCAGACGCATGCACCCCCTCGTGCATTTGGCTTATGTGGGTCTGGGGAAGGAAACCTGGGTCCTCTGGCTTTGAAGGCAAGCTCCTTAACCACCAAGGTATTTCTCCAGCCCATTTTACTTTTAAAATGTTTATTTGTGGGCAGAGAGAATGAGTGGGTGTGCCAGGGCCTCTTGCCATTGCAAACGAATTCCAGCCGCATGTGCCACTTTGCGCCACCGGCTTCTGGTGGGCGCTGGGGAAATCGAACCTGCGCCATACGGCTTTGCAAGCAGGCGTCTTTAACCACGGAGTCATCTCCCCAACTCTGGGGGGATCCTTTTTCCGACCGGCAGCCTCCTCTCCTCTCCTCTCCTCTCGCAGATGTACCAGATCGTGGTGGTCCAGACGGGCAGCTTCGACAGCAACAAGGCGGTGTTGGAGCGGCGCTACTCGGACTTCGAGAAGCTGCACAAGGCGCTGCTCAAGCGCTTCGGGCCGGAGCTGGAGGACGTGGCGTTCCCGCGGAAGCGCCTCACCGGGAACCTGTCCGCCGAGACCATCAGCGAGCGGCGCTTGGCGCTGCGCGACTACCTGCGGCTGCTGTACGGCGTGCGCGCCGTGCGCCGCTCGCGCGAGCTCACCGACTTCCTGACGCGGCCCGAGCTGCGCGAGGCCTTCGGCTGCCTGCGCGCCGGCCAGTACGCGCGCGCGCTCGACGTGCTGGGCCGCGTGCTGCCGCTGCACGAGAAGCTCACGGCGCACTGGCCGCCCGCCGCCGTGCCCGCGCTCTGCGCGCTGCTCGTGTGCCTGCGCGACCTGGAGCGGCCCGCCGACGCCTTCGCGGCCGGGGAGCGCGCGCTGCGCCGCCTGCACGCGCGCGAGACCCACCGCTACTACGCGCCCCTGCTGGACGCCATGGTCCGCCTGGCCTACGCGCTCGGCAAGGACTTCGTGTCGCTGCAGGCCAGGCTGGAGGAGAGCCAGCTCCGGAGGTCCACCCACCGGGGATTCACCCTCAAGGAGCTCGCCGTGAGGGAGTATCTGTCCTGAGCTCCTCGCCCCCGGCCCTGGCCCTGGCAGCGGGCCTGGGGACCGACCTGGCGTCATCGCCGCAGGTGGACTGCTTGAGGCTGATTTGAAGGCAGAGAGCCACTGGAGGGGTGGGGGGTGGGAACTACTTGGGGAGGGGTCTTGGACAAGCCCCCCGATCTGTGTGGATTTGATGGGCTCCTTGAACCCCTTGTGCCTCTTGAGTGCCGGGCTTACTCATCTCAAAGCCACCCAAGTTCAGCTGCTGAAATTTGGGAGGTGATATGGACCTTATTAAACTCCACAAGCTCAAGACTACGCAGTGAGTTCAAGGCCAGTGTGGGCAACTTATTGAAACTCTTGTGCCAAAATGAAAAGTAAAAAAGAAAGAAAAAAGAACTGGGGAGACAGCTCAGTGGTTGTGCAGGGATTGCCTTATAGGCACAAGGTCCTGATTCCCATCTTGAGGAGGCAGACAGGAGGCTCCTTGGCACCCGCTGGCTAACCCGTGGAGTCTAATTGGTGACCTCCACACCAATGAGAGACTCTGTCTCAAAAAGAGATGTGCGATATTCCCACACAAATATGAACATGTATACCTACCACATTCACACACATGCAAAAAAAAAAAAAAAAAAAAAAAAAGCAGGTTGAGGATGTAGCTCAGTGGCAGAGCGCTTGCTGCGCAGCATGTGAGAGGCCCTAGGTTCAGTCCCCAGTACAAGAAGAGAGGGGTGAGGGCTTACTGATGGCTGTGTGTGAGCAGCCAGGGGAGAGATGTGCAGAGTGCAGGGCATCCTCCTGCTGCCCTAGACCCTTCCTCTCCGCTCCTGTCTCTGCCGCAGCACTGCTTACAAACATTCGCACCCATAAGCCCAATACTTGAGCTCTTCCCCTTAGAAACAAAGTTGTCCTGTTGTACCTCAAGGGTGGCTTCTCCTTGTAAGAAAGGTGTAAGAGAAGAGAAAAAGAGAACACTGGACTTGATCTCTACAGACAGCCTGTTTATTGACAGAAACGGCGAGAGGCAGCAGCCTTCCCGCGGGATGAAGGCTGAAGCACTGAGCCAGGCTGGGGTGCAAGTTTATAAGGAGGATCCTAAGACAAACAGAGTGTACCAGGTGCAGGAGATAAAAAAAAAAAAATGTAGCTGTTTGTGCCCTTGTTCAGAATAGGCTTCTTCAGCCAGGAATGTCTAAGGGCTGGGGGCATACTCAGGTGGTCTCTGGTCCTTCAAGGCCATTTAAGAGGAGTACATCAGTCAGGGAAGGGTGCCAAATTTAATGAGGCCAAATGCCTCTTTGCCTTCTTTATTGCCCTTGAGCTTTAAGGATAGTTATTAACTCTTTAGCTCCCTTTGGTTTTCAGGGAAGGCTATGAACCTTTCACTCCTTCAGTCTACCCCCAGGATATTGGGGGCCAAGTGCAGTTAGAATCTTAGCACTTTGGAAATTTAGGCAGGAGGATCGTGAATTCAAGATCAGACTGGGCTACAGAGTGAGACCCTGTCTCAAGAAGCAACCCTGCAAAAAATAAATAAATAAAGGAGTAAGGGGGGAGGAGAGGGAATATAAATAGAAACATTGATCTAGAAATAGCCTAAGGGTCTATGGCACTGGTCTTAGGGAATTTGCCAGTGATTTCTCCGCTTAGATGCCAGACCCCATTGCCCAGCGGTGGATGTCCATTCATAAGGCAGTTGTGGCTTTAGTGCCTTCCTTGGGAACCTTATGGTAGGGTACCACTTTGTCCTGTAGGGATCTGTTCTAGGAAGGTAGGCCAAGGTTGCTACAGTGGACAGGCAATTCCCTAACCTGTACCCGAATCTGTTCAACAGAGACACCTTGTGGCAACTCCGCGGTATAGCACTGTTGGGCTTTGTCCTGGAGTTGAGCATGAGACAGACACTAGGCAGAGCCCTTAAGTCTTTTCAGTCATTCCAGAAGGACACTTTCAGTGGGAGATACTGGGCTTCTTTAAAAAGATGTACTTATGGGAAATTAAAGTGCTCAGTGGTATATATATATGTCAGCTGTGAGTCTCTGTACTGATGATTTTGTAAGTTACTTCATCAAATCTAAAATGTCCTTACTTGTAACATACAGCAAAGGAAACAACACCCCACATGGGGAGCTGTGATGGTTTGAATGGAGATGTCCCCCATAGCCTCAGGTATTTTTCAAAAGTATTTTTGTTGATTGTCTCTTTGCAAGCAAAGAAAGGGGGGAATATATGGGCAGACCAGGGCCTCCAGCCACTGCAAATGAATTCTAGACCCATGTGCCACTTAGTGCATCTGGCTTTACATGAGTACTGGGGAATCAAACCTGGGTCGCCAGGCTTTGCAAGCAAGCACCTTTAACTGCTGATCCATCTCTCCAGACCCTTGGTTATTATTATTATTTTTGTTGTTGTTGTTGTTTCGAGGTAGGGTCTCACTCTAGCCCAGACTGACCTGGAATTCACTATGGAGTCTTAGGGTGGCCTCGAACTCACAGCAATCCTACCTCTGCCTCCCGAGTGGTGGGATTAAAGGCGTGCGCCACCATGCCCGGCTTCCCTTGGTTATTTTTGATGGAGCTTCCTACTTAGCCTGCAGCAGGTAGAGCCCTGCTGGAGAAGGTGTGTCATTGGGGTAGATGTGTGTTCAGAGCCAGCTTGAGATCTGGCTGTTCATTCTTTCTGCTGTGGATGTGTGATGTGAGCCAGCTGCTTCTGCCATGCTGAAGCTTCGCCTTGAATCTGTAAGCTGAAATAAACCCATTCCTGCTAAAAGCCGCTTCTGGTCTGGTGTTTTGTCTCAGCAGCAGGAAGGTAACTGCAATAGGAACTGAATAAAAGATTTCCAGAAAAAATCATAGGCGAACAGAAAGATCCTAAATGTAAGGGTCAACACAGGTCAGACCGGTGCTGTGGTGTAACTGTCCCCAACAAAGCTCACCTTGAACTTCAGTTCTTACTGCAAAGTATTAACAGGTAAGAAGTCAGCTGGGCATGGCAACATACATCTGTAATCCCAGGGTCTGGGAGGCTAAGACAGGAAGATTGTGAGTTCTAGGCCAGCCTGGGCAATGTAGTGAGTTTCAGGCTGGCTTAGAGTGCATGTCTTTATTAATTAAATAATTGATGCTTATTCCAAGCCTGGTATGTGAGATGGGAGCTTTGCGAGGTAATTAGGACCAGGACCAGGCCAGCACATGAAGATGGCCCTGTGATTGCACTATCAGCAGGGGCAGAGAGACCCAAGCCAGCACATCTGTTCTATCTTACCTTGTGTTACTCTGCGCAGCCTTGCAAGGTCCACACCATCAAGAAAACCTTTGTCAAGGCTGAAGAGATAGCTTAGCAGTTAAGGCACTTGCCTGCAAAGGCTAAGGACCCATGTTCAACTCTCCAGATCCTATGTAAGCCAAACACACAAAGGTGAGGCAAGCACAAGGTCACATATGCCCATTAGGTGGCACAAGCATCTGGAGTTCGATAGCAGTGGCTGAGGCCCTGGCACAACAATTCTCTTTGTCTCTGTCTCTCGCTCTCTCTAAAAATAAAATAAAAATAAAAATAAAGAAAGCCTTTGTCAGACACAGCCCCTTGACTCAGAACCTTCAGAATCAAGAGGCAAATAAGTTTTTCTTATCTATGAATTACCCAGTCTGTGGTGTGCAGCGACCACAAAGAAAATGAACCAAGACACCGGCCTTCTAGCCAGGGACAATGAGGAAACGTGTGATGTGAGACACCTCTGAGAACCTGGACTTCAAGCCAGTGTGCACCTGTATCTGGGGCTGAGTACGCATAGCATGGTCAAAAATATCTCAAGCAGAGAGGTAGTGCTCAACTGGTCTCAGATGGAAGCGTTCTTGGCACTGTGTGAGCTGTTAAAATACAGACGAAATGGCATCTCAAGACCACATTTGGTTACTGTGTATGGGGGGGGCACAGAAATACCTACAGCATCATGTAGGGACGTTCCCCACCAGTACCCCTGAACAAGGACCTACCCCCATCTAGTGCATGGGGACTGGATTTATTCTTGTTTTCTGAGAAGGGACTAGCTATAAGGGCAGCTTCAGGACATCTTCCCACTCCCTCATCTCTTACTGTTTGTGCCCACTGCTGCCCTCCTCAGGTCTTCCAGCAACCTGGACCATGGCACACTGGAGTACCTGCTGCTCATACATCGCCATGTCTCCATGGAGGTGCAGTGGTCTGGGATGACTGCCGCAGCCAGCCATCTTCTGGTTTCTGCGGTCAGAGACTCACTCATTTCTTAGGTTCTTGGAACAGACGCTTGAGTTTCTCAGGCCCTTCCTCCACGGAGCTTTCTCATGGTCCCAGTGCAACCCCACAGAGGTATCCCCACTCCCACTGTGACTCCTCAGAGCACCCTGCTTTCCATTTTGTCTAGGCTTCTCCCAGTCCCTCCTCTAAGAATCCCCCTGCACAGCCCTGGGCTGTGGCAGCTGGGACTCCACCTCTCCCCATTGCCTTGCTATGTAGTGCCTACCCTTAATGCTCAGAGTGAGGCCCAGAATCAACAGCCTACTGCTCCTTGGAAATGCTCTTCCAGACCTGCTGAATCTCCATCTGCATTTGAATGAGATAACCCCGCCCCGCCCCCCCCCCAACACACACAGAAGTGCATCAAGTTTCAGAAGAACAGAGTGACTTGAGGGTGCCCTAAAGAAAACGCCCCACAGAGCCAGGGTAGGCTGGGGCTCTGAGTTCCTCTGCACACTCCCCTTTCCCCACCCAGCCTCTCTTCCATACAGACACCCCCAGCCCGTGGCCCAGGGAGCTCTAGGTGGCAGTGTGAGGTGGTTCATGTCTATTGTTACCATGACTGGATCTAGCAGTTACCTTCTCAAGGCTGGGACCAAACACCCAGCCAGAAGCAGCTTATGGAAGGAAAGGACTTCCACCTTTGAGGGGAAGTTTCATCACAGTGGCGGGGAAAGCACGAGGAGAGCAGGCAGCTAGGCATGACAAGAGCAGAAGGCCGCAGAGAATGTAGCTCAAGCACCAGCCTGCCAGGCCAGACTATCTAATCCCAAGAGCCGCCCCCATGACACGCCTCCTCCAGCAAGGCTCCACCTCCCAAAGGCTCCACCAGCTGGGCAGTGAGTGGGAGGCCTCATCACAAACACGCGAGGCTGTGGGGAACATTGCGTATTGAAACCACCACTTCAGTGTCTGGCCTCCACACACAAGTGCGCATGCATGCAACATTCACACTCATACATGTGCAAAAAAAGGGAGGGTCGGAGTGAATGTTCTAACTAGAGTATGTTCACTGATGAGAACATTACTATTCAGTTAACAGAAATAGGAATGAATCCTTCCAGGGCTGGAGAGATGGCTTAGTGATTAAGGAGCTTGCCTGCGAAGCCTAAGGACCCAGGTTCAATTCCCCAGAAACCACATGTTGCATTGCTGGTAGATATCACCCAACCAAGAGCAGACTGAGAAAAAACGAGGTATATTTTGGCTTACAGACTCAAGGGGGAAGTTCCATGATGGCAGGGGAAAATGATGGCATGAGCAGAGGGTGGACATCACCCCCTGGCCAACATCAGGTGGACAACAGGAACAAGACAGTGTGCCAAACACTGGCAAGGGACACTGGCTATAACACCCATAAGCCTGCCTCCAACAATACACTGCTTCCACAAGACATTAATTTCCAAATCTCCATCTGTAGCAGACAGCTTCAGGTTCGCTGAGATGAACTTCCAGACCAGGCACAGTTATGGAGAAAGGGATTTATTGAAGCTTACAGATCCAGGGGAAGTTCCATAAAAGCAGAAGAAACTGGCCTGCTTTCACAGGCCCAAGCAGAGAGAGAGAGAGAGAGAGACAAGCCTGAAGGTCAAAAGCCACAGAACACTTCAGGAACTCCAGCTAGGCACACTTTGCATATCTTTAGATTGAAATCTGAAACCCACCACCACACCTTAAGATCCACACAATGACACTGCCTCCAGCCAGGTGGCTGCAGATGCAAACTACAAATAAATAAACAACTGAATATATTGGGGCCCATCTATTCTATTCAAACCACCACACCATCAGCTAGGAACCTAGCATTCAGAACACTTAAGTTATGAGGGAGACGTGAATCACACCACCACATTCTGCCCCTGGCTCCCATAAACTGATAACCATACATGATATAAAATGCAATACATTCATCCAACTTTAAAAGTTCCCATAGTTTTTTATCAATCCTAATGATGTTCAAACATAATACCACATAAGATGGCATTAGGCATAGCAAAGAAATATTCAACCAATACAAGATTTAAACAGGGCAAACATCAAATGCTGTATAGTCCCAAATCTAACAACTCTTGTCAGTGACAAATCTCCAAGTCCAATAATTCTAACCAGCAAGTCTCTGGAGTTCCAATTCTGCCCCTCTAGCTAAGCTACTCACAGTTCTGGACAACGTCATCCGGGACTGGCAGCTCTCCTTGGCAGCCATCTTATGGTCCTGGCATCTCCACTGCAACCCATGGTTCATCCTCATGGCCCCATCAGGTCTCCAGGCAGGCATCCAGCAAACCTGCTTCACACTGCCCATGGCCATTTCCAAAACACAAGACCATGTTGCAAATTCAATGACCCTTTCTTTCCTGCATTTCTCATACTCCACAATATCAGATGGGGTGTCAACTTGTTAATCCAGGGGGCAGTAAAGCTGACTTTGAAGAACAGGACACTCTTTGACCATTCAGGCCCCTTCAAAAAACTGCATTCTTGCTGGGCATGGTGGCACATGCCTTTAATCCCAGCATTCAGAAGGCAGAGGTAGAAGGATCACCATGAGTTCGAGGCCACCCTGAGACTACATAGTGAATTCCAGGTCATCCTGGACTAGAGTGAGACCCTACCTTGAAAAACAAAAACAAACAAACAAAAAAAAAACCTGCATGCTTTCTGTCATCCCAATGCAGGTCAGCTGGCCCAATCTCAGTGGCTGTAACCTCTCAATTGCAGCTGAATAGGCACCAGTTTCAGCCCAAAGATTTCATTTCTGTGCCATGTCCCTCTGCTCATACCAGTCCATTTCAACGCAATGCGACCCTGCACAAATTCTCAGGACATGGCCATAACAGCAAGCTTCCCACAGAAACTGCTTCTAGCCAAGTCCAAGCAAAGCTCTTTTTCACCTTCACCAGCCAAACCTCACAGTTCATAGTTCATACTGCATTCAGGTCTTTCAACTCTGACCAGAATAGTCCATTAAGCTGTACTTACAGCACTGCAAGGCATCTCTCAGGCCAAGGTTTCAAATCCTTCCACATTCCTCTTGAAAATCAGCTCCAAAAGGCCAAAGCCACATAGTCAGGTGTCTAACAGCAAACGACCCCACTCTCAGTACCAACATTACTGTTGCAGTCAGGTTCGCATTACTAGTAGAAATCACCCAACCAAGAGAAGCTTGTGGTGGAAAAAAAGAGGTTTATTTTGGCTTACAGGCTCGAGGAGAAGCTCCATGATGGCAGGGGGAAATGATGACATGAGCAGAGGGTGTACACCACCTCCTGGCCAACATCAGGTGGACAACAGGAACAGGAGAGTGTGCCAAACACTGCCAAGGGGACACTGGCTATAACACCCATAGGCCCGCCCCCAACAATACACTGCCTTCTGGAGATGTTAATTACCAAATCTCCATGAGCTGGGAGCCTAGCATTCAGAACATCTAAGTTTACGGGGACACCTGAATCAAACCACCACACCCCATAAGCCAGATGCACATGGTGGTGCATGTGTCCGGAGTTTGTTTGCAGTGGTTGGATGCCCTGGTGTGCCCATTCTCTCTCTCTCTTTGTCTCTCCCAATAAGTAAATAAATAAAAATAAAATATTTTTTTAAAAAAAGAATAAATCATCCGAGAATATGTGCATTTCTAAATTTCATACCCTGTAGTTCTCCATCCCCTGACCTAGGGTCCTAGCCAAATTCATCTACATCAATTTTGATGTGCAGGTGGGAGCCAGACAGGAAGGATCAACCACCACATTCTTGTTTGCATTTTCCATGCTGAGCTAAGCTTTGCTTCCATCCCAGCCTGGAGTTTGTAGCCATCCAGTCAAGGGAAACTGAAGGCAAAATTCGTAAGACATGTTTGTTTTAGAAGGAATCCAAGGGCATGGGTTTTCTTGTTGCAATACATCTGCTCATTGCTAATAATAGCCTTGTTTAAGCAAACAAAAAACTTTAAGGGAAAACTTTTAAAAAATAAACCACTATGACTCCTGGGAGATGAGTGACACCCCTAGGTGTGTCTGGGAGAGTCCAGAGGGAATTAGGTCACGAGGGCTGGGACATGATGAGTCCACCGAGTGTGGAGCAGGGTGGGTGGTTAATGCAGCCTGGCCCTTGCCGGGAACATTCCTGCTACAGACAGGCCTGCTGGGCTGTGTTGGGAGTGGCACCATGCCTACCTCCTTCAACCAGGCCCTACCTTCTAATCTATCAAAATTGTGAATCTGTGACTGGGTTAAATAATCTATCAGGGACTGGAGAGATGGCTCAACGGTTAAGGCACTTGCCTGCAAACACTGAAGGACCTGGGTTAGATCCCCCAGTACCCACATAAAGCCAGGTGCACATGGTGGCACATGCATCTGGAGTTCGTTTGCAGTGGCTAGAGGCCCTGGCACATCTATTCTCTCCCTTTTCCTCTCCCTCGCCCCTCTCTCAAATAAGTACATATTATAAAAAGTAATCCATAAGGTCAGACATCTTCCTGCTGAGAGGAACACCCTGTCACTTTGGGGCCCAAAAAGCCACTCCCTGTTTTGTCACCAATTTCTTTTTCCCTTTGAACAGCATTTTTTGCTTATGCAAATTTATTCACGAAACAAACTTCCTATTACTGTAACCACAAGTGGGAAGTCAGAATCAATTACTAGAATTAGAAGGTAGTTCTAAGATAAACAGCATGACACCTGCCATTCTCATAATACCTGAGGTAAGCTGGGGAGGGGGGAGTTGACCCAGAGAAAGAGGCAGAGCAAGCAAACCTAGGCTGCTTGGATGGACTCCAGAGATCAGAGAGTACTGTGTGAGGATGAGTGACTGCTATGTGATCCCTCCAGTCCCTCTGAGACTGGTCCAAGCCTGCCATAAACTTTGTGTCTGCTGCTGGGCCCCATGCCCCTGGTCTCCCCATCCCCAAGCCCCAGACTCAGCCCAGGTTGCTCTCCAGCAGCAAAGCCATGGGCCTGCTCTGACTTTGATGGTCTGTCCTTGGCCTTCAATGCCTCATTCAGGAGTGCTTCCACTCTTCCGTACCTGACTTCAAACTGATTCCAGGTGAGAGCGCCTGCCTGGGAAGGGAGTGGTCAGAGGCTGACCTTCGCTCTGTGCTGGTCAGAGGCTGACCTTCGCTCTGTGCTTTTGCTCTTGGTTCTGCTGTCCTCTTCTCTGCCTTCTCCCTCTTGGTGACAGAATAGCTGCTGCAGCTCCAAGAGCACCAAGAGTTTCTTTTCTGGGAGCCCCCACAGCACTCCCCCCCATCCAGGGTTCTTGTGAGGTCCTCACCTGTAGGGTATATAGGAAGCATACCCTTGTCTTTTCCCAAGGAACCTGGGAAGGCAGCTCCTAGCCCCCCATCCCCAGTGCACGACCATAACTAACACATGCCTCAAGGAAACCTTGAGCAGATGTAGTTTTTAGCGTAATATTTTCTAACTTCCTGTTAAAGTTGCCGCTGCATTTGGACATTTCTCTATGTTATATACCATTCCTGCGTGCTGGTCTTAGTGGTTGCATTGTAGGTAACGCGCTGTGGCAAGCATCGCGAGTCGGATACCACTTTCTTCTGTCACAGCACTCTCTAACAGTGACACCTGAGATTCTAATCACATCTTTGGACTCTAAATATTATGTGTGAGTGTGTGCACATTTTGTGAGTATGTGGGTGTACGTGCACGTAGGTGAGTGCAGGGGCAAGCGTTTCGGTGACTGAGCTATCTCCCCAGTAAGACATTTTATTTTGCTTTTAAATTGACAAAAATTATGTTTATGAAGATCCACCCTTTCAATGATCTTGACCATCTTACTTAATTTTTCTCCCCTATAAAAGGCTTTACTAATACTCCTCCACATGGTAAGTGCTATAGTTTTCCATTCCTTGAACCTTCCATGACACAGTCATTTGAAACTCTTTATCATCTGCGGTCGCCCATGGAGCGTTTCCGGGAGGGAGCCTATGCTCCATCCCGCCATTCGCGCGGCGGCCAGCAGAGGGCGCTGCTGCCCGGCAGCTCCGTAAGCCCCGCGCACCGTGCCTCGGAAGCCGGAAGCATGGAAGCCGCTGGCTCTCCAGCAAGAACCTCGACTTCGCAAAGTGTCCGAAGGTAGGGGAAACAATGCTAGAAAAAAAAGGGCTTTGCCCGGAAAGAACTGGTGTGGCGCGGCTTCCGAAATCTCTCCCTCCCCGATGTCGTTGGTGGTCCCCAGGTGATTCCCACACCTCCTGCAAGGTTACCAAGGAAGGGTGGTCACAGGAGGCATCCCCGGGGGTCAGATGTCTAACTGCCCGCATGCGTCGGTTTTAAACCACCCGGTCCCCATCCCTGAGTGGCCCAGTTCAGAAGGAAGGGACTCCTCCCCAGACCCATCTCCCACCTGTGGGCATCCAGATGGTAGCAGTGGTGGGGCCCCTGTCCCTCCAGCTGAGAGAGCGAAAGAGTGCTTGTGCTCACAGGTGGATACACTTGGACTCTCCAGTTCTCCAGCTGATGCCAGAGCCTAGCGGAAACACTATCTGTTGCAGTCTGGTTCGCATTGCTGGTAGAAATCACCCACCAAGAGCAGCATCTGGGAAAAAGAGATTTATTTTGGCTTACAGGCTCGAGGGGAAGCTCCACGATGGCAGGGGAAAATGATGGCATGAGCAGAGGGTGGACATCACACCCTGGCCAACATAAGGTGGACAATAGCAACAGGAGAGTGTGCCAAACACTGGCATGGGGAAACTGGCTATAACACCCATAAGCCCGCCCCCAACAGTACACCCCCTCCAGGAGGCATTAATTCCCAAATCTCCCATCAGCTGGGAACCTAGCATTCAGAACACCTAAGTTTATGGGGGACACCTGAATCAAACCACCACACTATCCATTCCAGTAAGTAATGAAAAGAAAGGGAAAGTGGGGGGCTGGGTGCCATTTTGAGAAGGGGCCTAAAGCCAGGGTCCAGAGTCAGGGCAAGATGCCATTGTCCAGTGGCCACCAGGGAATGAACAAACCAGCTCAGCGAAGGCAGAGGAAATGGAGAGAACCCAAATCCAGTGATAAGCCAAAAAGATAATTTGAGTGCCTACTAGGAGACGTGCCACCTCTACCACATCTGCCAGGGCTGGGCAGAAATGGCAGAGGAAGCAGCAACATGAATACTGCTCTTACTGCTAGCCTGACAGGCAGCTCCAGGGCGATAGTGACAGACACATTGATGAATTACAGCAGAAATTCAGAGGCTGCAGAGAACGCAAGACTACCTCAAACTGCCAACAGGCCTGCCATGGCTCAGGACACATTGTGAAGAGGCAGTGGAAAGATTATAAGAGCCACAGAGTGGGGTAGGAATACCCTGAGGCATGGTCCCCTGCTACCTTTCTACCCCACGGGGGCTAACTGAGGTCTTCTTGATTCCACAGTGACTGCCATAACCCCACTGAGGAGGGCCCCAGGGAATTGAGAGCAGCATCAAGGGGATAAAAATATATATATAACCTGTGTCTGTCTCTCTCTCATACACACACACACACACACACACACACACACGCACGCACACACGCACACATTCCTCCTTCCTCAGTCTCTCAAATGCTGGGTAACAGGCATGTGCCATCATGCCCAGCTCCTTTCCTCCTTATAAACTGATTGTCCCCAGGTATTTCTGATCGTAATGGGCGCCAAGTCCCCTAGCAGTCAGAGCTGGATTTGAACCTGAGGTGCCTCTGGAGCTGCCACAGGGCTAAAGCAGTGAGGAAAAGGAAGAGAGGTTAGATGAATCCGAGGCCTCAGATCAGTGGAGATCCAGACCAGCCTTCTTCCGCCTTGCCATGCTGGCCACAGGCTCCCTAAGCTGCAGGAACAAACTGGGACTGGTAGTCAGCCGCCCTCCAGGGACGGAGATGGAGCTCAGCGGTAGAAGTTTGCCTGGCTGTGTTCCCTGTTACACAGAGTGCGTGGGAAGGCCGTTCTCCACCACTACCTGTCTCCTTAATGTGAGCCACGAGCCCCTGCAGATACTCCCACTAGAGGAGCAGGATTAACCTCCCCACCCCCACTTACTGGGCCTCAGTTTCCCTGTTTGTAGAAGCCATCCATCTCCTATAACAAATTACCATGAACTAGGAGGCTTGAAGCAGATTCTGGAGGTGAAAGTTTAACCTCCAGGTGCAGTGGGGCCATATTCCTACTGAGGTCAGCAGAGTGCCCCTGCCGCTCACCCAGATTCTAGCAGCTTCCAGCATTCCTTGGGTTGTGGTTTCATCACTCCAACCCTGCCACTCTTGTCACATGGATGCTCCCTCCTGTGTGTCTGGATCCAAATTTTCCTCGGCTTCTTTTTTAAAAAAATATTTTATTTATTTATTTATGAGAATGAGTGAGAGAGAGAGAAGGAGACAGAATAGGCATGCCAGGGGCTCTATCTAGCCATTGCAAGCAAACTCCAGATGCATGTGCCACCTTGTGCATTTGGCTTTATGTGGGTACTGGGGAATCAAACTCGGGTCCTCTGATTTTGTAGGCAAGCACCTTAACTGCTGAGCCTTCTCTCCAGCCCCCAAGTTTGCCTCTCCTTATGAGCATGCTTATCACCAGGGCCGGCTGCGACCCAGTGTGGCCTCTTCTCAGTTTCACGACATCTGTATTTGGGGGAAGCAAGATCACAGCCATGGTGTGCATGAAGGGGTTATGGTAGGTTGCACCGGGCACTTGCCCACCTGACATTCTAGGACTTTTATGAAATAAATGGCACTTCAAGGACAGAATCAAAGGCTGGCATACCCAGCACTGGCCATGGTTCTCAAGCTGCCAGGTGCCAAGGGACCCTATCTGTCCAACCTTCCCACCTCCTTTGCCCTGGCAGGTGGCAGGTGGGTCTGCATCCTCCTTAGCTCACTGTGGTACTTGTGCCCACAGCTGGAGACATGTGGGGAGTCACCTGATACTTCTTAAGCTCCACCCTCAATATGTCCTGCCCTCCCTAGCCTTCTACTCCTACCCACCATGCCACTTGGCCAGACGTCATCAACTTTTAACAACTACAAAATCCTCTCCTCTCTAGTCTCTGGCTTCCCTTCCCAACTTGCCACTGACATTCCATTCTCTAGGCAGTCATCAGTGACACCCTTGAAATCTTAATAATGGGACCTCTGCTACTCAGAGGGGTCTTCCCACAGGGTACTGTCCCAGTACAATGTCTACCTCCCAAAGGCTCTCCCTCCTTCCCCCTTCCAGCTATAGTGACATTCTTCCTCCCTCCCTCCCTTCCTCTTCCTGGCTCTCTTTCCTTCCTTCCTTCCTTTCCTTCCTTCTCCTTCCTTTCTGTTTTGTGGTTCTGGGATGGAGTCCAGGGTCTGACCCAAGCTAGACAAGCACTCTGCCATTGAACTACATCCACAGCCTGTTATTCCATAGTGGTTTGGATCTTGAATGTCTTCAGAGGTTTGTGTGTTAAAGTCCTGGTAGCCAAGATGGTCTTTTGGGAGATGGTGGAAACTTCGGAGGCGGTGCCTTGGGCCACTGGAGATATATCATCAAAGAGCGTTGTGGAACTCCAGCCACTCTTTCCCCTCTTGCTACCTGCCCATGCCACGAATGGCTTGCTGCCTACTGTTGTCATCCAGGCCCCAGCAGAAGCTAAAGGCAATGAGTCTGTCTGTAAAAAACTGAAACCTCTCTTCCTTTCTTCCTTATAAGATTATCAATCTCAGGTGTTTTGTTATAGTGCTAGGAAGCTGACCAACAGTTCCATGGGAAATCATCTATGCATCCCTTTGAGGCATGACTTACCTGCCTCACCTATGCAGTTTCACAAAGTCCTCACACTTTTTTATTTTGCACTTGGACTTGGGAACTAGATAGCCTGCCTTGGTATTGGGAGGATAGAAGGCACTCAACCAGTTGCTAGATAGTGCCCAGCATTGCTTGAGGCAGGCAGACACTGTATATGCCCTCCCCCAAAATCTGCTTGTGAAGAGACAAGCTGGGACCATTAGGTCTAAGTGGAGAGCACATGTCTCGGAATGAACATGAGTCCTCTGATTCCTCCCCTCCCTCTGTCCCTGAGTCCCTGTTTACATCTCAGATGGGTGGCAATAGAACCTGGAGTCAGGAGGGGCTCGAGGCCTGGAGGGTAGTGGACACACTGCAAGGAAATCTCCCTGCGTCTCTCCTACCTGCACCTGCTGTGAGGTTCAGCCATGCCCAACTCCTGCCCTCCTGGCACAGCTGGGGCACCAGTGCACACCTGGACAATCAGCACCAGGGCGGTCTTCAGCTCATCCCACCCAGACTGACCTTGCAATGCTAGGGCTCATAGTGGGGGACTTCTCACATACCAGGCAAGCTTGTACCCAAGCCCCACCCCAGCACTCCAGGGAGAGCGGAGGCTTTGCTTTGATAGGGAGAAGCATCTAGCTAGACTGGCTGGCACGTTGTTCTGCTTAGTTTCGTTTTGTGTTTAGATTTGTGGCTACTTTTCTTTTTTTTTAATTTTGTTTATTTTTATTTATTTATTTGAGAGAGACAGACAGAGAAGGAAAGAGGGAGAGAGAGACAGAATGGGCACCCCAGGGCCTCCAGCCACTGCAAATGAACCCCAGACACGTGCGCCCCCTTGTGCATCTGGCTAACGTGGCTCCTGGGGAATCAAGCCTCGAACTGGGGTCCTTAGGCTTCACAGGCAAGCGCTTAACCGCTAAGCCATCTCTCCAGCCCAATGGCTACTTTTCTTATCGCACACTGAGATGATATTTCTGTTTGTGGGAGGGGAGCCATACCCCTCATTTGTTTGGAAAAGACCGTCTTGCTAAGCTTTTCCAAAGAAAAGAAGGTAGGGCAATTCTTTCCTGGGCTCTGCTTAGAAATGACACTATGGTTCAGAGAGGAAGGGAGAGTCCATAGTCACACACAGTCTGCATTTCCCAAAGCACCAAAGGTTGGCAGCTGCTCTCATTCTGCAGGGACCCGGCCCTACCTCAGGGTCCCTGACCCGTTTGCCAAGCTGGGCTGCAGAGTGGCCAGCAGAAGTGAGCCTCGCTCGCCCTCACCGAGCTCAGACGAGCGGCCAGGTGCCTGGAAACCTTGTTTCCACTCTGAACTTGCCAACCACTGCCTGTGCACCTCGGCTTGGCGAATCTTCCCAGGCTGTGTTTTAAATACTCTCTCTCCTTTTGCAATGATCAAAGGAGCTGCTTGTTCCCCTGATAGGTGACAAAAGATGTCAGAGAAACTAATGAGAACACCGGTTCCACCCCCTTCCCTTTGCCTGGAGGAGAGCGACTGAAAGCCGGGTGGCTTTTAGGACTTTGGGGGTGGGTACGGAGACAGGGGTGGGAGCTGCAGAGAAGCGTGTCCCCACCCAAGGAGGCTGAGGTTTAACAGCAGCAGGTGACATCAGTGGAGTGACCGCCCAGTGTCCATCCGTTCTCCTGGGCACAGTGGCTCAGTTTTTCGTTACATGCTCAGTCTCCAGGCTCTGTTGACTCCGCCACAACTCTGTGGTGGCGTGTGACAGTCAGGCCTGGCCTTTCACTCTGCCTTCTGGCCACAGCGATTGATTTTTAGTTGGGATGTGACCCGAGCTCTTTCAGACCGACTGCTGGAGGATGCCTCTTCCTACTGGTCTCCGTGTGGTGAGGCCAGCCTGGCGCTTCCAGGGAACTTGCCAGTGAGGAACTAAGGAAACAGAGCCCTAGAGCGAGCAATAGGCACTGAATTCTCTCGGACTGTATTCCAGGAACCCTGAACCTGTATGTGAGCAGGGATCCCCTCTGTCTAGGTGAGCAAAAATCCCCTCTCCCCATGGCTGTGATGGTTCATCGGCGTTGTCAACATGACAGGATTTAGAATCGCCGTGGAAGTACATCTCTGGAAATGTCTGGGAGGGATTTTCTAGATTCGGTCCATTGCGGTGGGAGGCTTTACCCTGTGGGCAGCAGCATCCCACGGACTGGGTGGCCCAGGCGGAAGGAAAAGGGGGAAGTGAGCTGAGCAGCAGCATTCATCACTCTGCCTCCCGATCGCAGCTGCAACGTGTGCAGCTGTGGCTCATGCTCCTGCAGCCACACCTTCCGCACCCTGATGGATCATAACCTCAAGCTGTAGGTCAAAATAAGCCCTTCCTCCCTTGAACTGCTTTTTGTCATGTCTTGGTGCCCCAGCAATTTTAAAAGGCAACTAACACAATAATCAAACACCTCACAGGGGACTTTCCTGTGCCCACGAAGTCCAGAGCCACGTAGCACCTCTCTGGAAAGAAGCTGTCCTTCCAGGCAGCAGCTCAGCACAGCAGGCCACCTCCCTCCCCTCCCGTAGCTCTGCCGTCTCTGCCACCTGAATACCAGTGAGACCTGCATAGGTCGTCCCAAAGGGACAGGAGGCACAGAAACTCTGGGCCCTTGACTTATTACCCGCTAAAGATACCGTGTGTGCTTCCTCCTGCCTCCATCCTACACTCTGCCCGCGGGTTTGTCAGCAGCACCAGGCCGGGCCACAGAGGCAGGACGTATGCCCAGTGGGAGCGCCTCAGGCCTCACGACTGAGCCGTGTGCATCGGCCGCCGCAGCCTCGCAGCACGGAACACCTCTGCAGGACCCACTGTTAAATGGTTGCCTAGGCGACCTCACAGAAACGTGAAGGCCGCTTTGGCTAAAGACACCGGTTCGCTTTAAAAAAAAAAAAAAAAGATATTTTATTTATTTATTTGAGTGGGGGCAAATAGATAAAGAATGGGCGCACCAGGGCCTCCAGCCTCTGCGAATGAACTCCAGACACATGCGCCACCTTGTGCATCTGGCTTACGTGGGTCCTAGGGAATCGAACCTGGGTCCTTAGGCTTTGCAGGCAAGCACCTTAACCACTAAGCCATCTCTCCAGCCCAAGACGCTACCTCTTTGCTGGAGCCTGTGGCTATCTGAGGGGTGAAGACTAAGTTCAGGTAAGAGGGTGTCATCTCACCCTACACTGCATCTGTCCCTTCTGCTGTCTCAACCTGTTAGTCAAGCGCTACTCAGCTCCATGTGTGGAGGCGTGGGTCGTTTGGGAAATGCTTGGTCCAAGGCTAAACCACAGGATGAACTTGGCCTGCCACCTGTTGGAGCTGGCATGTGATTTTCTTTTTCTTTCTTTCTCCCCCCGTCCCGCCCCACCCTGACCTGTGCTTCCTCAGCTCAGCAGCCATGGTCCCCTCACCCTGGTCACGGTCCCTGACCACACCTTGAGGGCAGGATGTATGTGTAAGATGCCTGGGGCCCCCTCCATCACTGCTGTGTTCCTTCAGCTGGGGCTCAAATCCCAACAAAGGAGCCTCTCACCTGTTTGTCCGCAGGTGGCTTGGTGGTTCTGTCCTCGCCACCAGATCCCCCCATGGAAGGTCCCAGCAGCAGAATGCGGCGGAAGGACATGCTGCCTCTTACACTGGCAGTCCACAGACCGGGGGCGCGTGGGGAACAGGGGCAGCAAGGAGGGTCACAGAATCCTCTGCTGCCCACTCTGCCTCCTCTGGTGAGGTCCCTGTCACTGCACACTTGCTGAGGATGACTCAGAAACAGGTGCTGTACTCAGCACCAGGCTCGCCATAATGACCGGAGACATCACATGCACCCACGCTTTTGTTGTTGTCGTTGTCACCTGTGTTTGTGGAGTCTTTTTAGACATGCTCTGTCTATGTTGCCTAGGTTGGTCTCAAACTCTCAATCCTCCAGCTCCAGCCTCCCAAGGGTTGGGACTACTGACCTGTGTCACCATGGTCCCAGTCCTGAAGAACCTCAGGAGGTAGAAGCAGAAAGACCAAGCAGGACACCACTGTAATGTCCCACGTTTCCATTTCTGTGCTGACTTGCTAACAGCCCCTCAAGCCTTCCCGACTCACACGATATCAGCTCTCACCCCTCAAACCAGCCAACAGGGACAATAAGAGTCACATCGAGAGCAGCTGGCAAGGAGGCAAGTGCATCTCATGTAGGTGAGGGTTGATTCAAATCCCACCATCTGTATTCCTAGTCCTGCCTCCCAGTGGCATCTCTTCCCTCTTTTCCTCCCCATCCTCCTCTTCCTCTTCTTCTTTCTTCTCCTCTGAGTGGGCAGGCCCTACAGCCCTTTCCTAAATTTCCAACATTTCCATGTTTCAAAGCCTTCTGGCGATGGTCAAGGTTAGCTAGACCTGACCTTGAGCCAGCCCCGGTGAAAAAGGAGGCATCTCTGGCACTTGCTCCCAGCTCCTGTGGTCCCAGGAGAGCCACCATAGCCATCTTGTTTCCCAAGAACCAGACAGGGCCAGCTCCAAGCCCCTCCCACGCACCCTTTCTCCATCAGATGTGGTTGGTAAACTCAGCACAGGACCAGCAAGGCCACCATAGCCGCCATTAGAAAACTGACCATGGGCGTGGTGGCGCATGCCTTTAATCCCAGCACTCAGGAGGCAGAGGCAGGAGGATCGCTGTGAGTTTGAGGCCGCCCTGAGACTCCATAGTAAATTCCAGGTCAGCCTGGGCTAGAGTGAAACCCTACCTCAAAAAATCAAAAAAAAAAAAAAAAAGAAAGAAAGAAAAGAAAAAAGAAAGAAAAAAAAAAAAAGAAAACTGACCAAAGTCGCTGATTAAAAGCCAGGAGGGGCTGTAATCTGCTGGGCCATATGCTGTTTGAGCATAGATGAAAGCACAGACGCCAAGTGTCATCTCCCAGAGGACGTCAGGGAAGGAAGAGCAGAACAGCAAGTGGCATCTTTTATCATCGCAGCTGCCCCTCGCCAAGCTCTTGTCAGGGGCTTTCAGCAACATCTGGGCCCTGGCTGTTACGCGGTGCTTCATTGTGTTTAACACTGGCCCCTGAGCCCACACCACGCTAAACCTTTAAATAGACAATGAGTGCCTATGAATTATAGTTCTCAAATTGGCAAAATGATCCTTCATTAACTTAATTGTCTCTTGTGTTTTATCAGGAAATTGTGTTCTCTCCATTTCTAATCCCTGAAACTGACGTGGCGTGTGACACTTGTGGACTGTTCAGGGAGTCCTGCCATCTCCACAGTTCTCCTCTTACCCCATTCCTCATAGAGGAAGCTGGGCCATTGCCTTCCTGGTCCAGGTCAAGCTGATCAAACAGAATGGGCCTAGGTCAGCATGTGTGTGTTGGATGACAGAGGCAGAATGGAGGTCATCACCTTCCGCATTGCGGTGGACTGTGGGCACCTAAGTCCTCACTAATGGCATCCCCGGATGACCCTCCAGCTTCCACTGGCCAGTGACTTATGCACTATCATTTCCTGGCAGAGAGACCCACACTAAGATTTGCCAAAGGGAAAAAGATCTGCTCAAAACTGCAGAGCAAATTGATGACCAAACTGGGCTTCACCCAGGAGGAGGCCTTTTCCAGAGTGCAGCTGTGTGGGAGGCCAGGGGCAGGGAGCCCTGATGATCAGGAACAAAGCCCTTGCCTACTTAGCCTAGGGTGCTCTCCTCCTCCACTTCTATGAGCTAGGCCATGCGACGAGAGTCAGTGAGATGGCCTTCTTCTGAGTGGTCAAAGGATGCTCAGAGAAGGGAAGTGAGAAAGAAAGTAGGGAGGTGGAGAGAGTGTACCCTTGGACACAAACCTTAGAGAGACAAATAACATAGCTTCCTGGCCTCGCCTTCCTCGTCTGTGAATTGGACGTACTAGAAGCTTGCGGCGACTGCGGCTTCGATGATCAGACAGCAGAGCTTTGCCAAAGGGCTGTTTTGCCTCTTGCGGGTTTCAGGCTGCCTCCTGGGCCACTCCACAGGCAGGCTGCTCACGGTTGGAGGTATGATATGGGGCTCAGGGCTCGTGCAAGAGGCCCAGGTGGGGATACCTTCCCCAGACACAGACTCAGCATGGGTCACCTGAAAAAGCCAGTACCCAGAAAATCAGACCCACAGATATTGGCAGTTCAGCTGTGGCCACTGGGGATAAGTCCTCGGAGGGCAGAGTCTCATCTCATCTTTCTGCCAACTCTAAGGACTTCTCTGGTCTGGCAGGAATGGAAGGGTCCACAGCTCTAGAAGCACATAAACTATGAGCCAGTGGGCACATGTGCCAACCGTGCCACTTATAGATGTAATGCAGCGGCCTTAGCAACATACCCTTATGTTGGCGCTCATCTAACTCTCCATTCCCTCACCCTCCCTGACATCCCACTACGGAAATCATCTGCCCCCTCAGTCTCTGTCTCGGGCTGCACCATGGAGACTCAGGCTAAGAGCAGGAGTCCAGAGGCGGGGAAGAGCGGACAGCACAGTAGTGGTGTACGCTGGGGTGGAGGGACGGAAGAATCCTCATTGGACTGTCAAGACACACAGTGCTGTAGGAAAGAGGAAAGGTGTGGGATAGAAGAGATGAGGTGGGAAACAGGGTACACTGAGGGCCAGCCTGCTTGTGGGGGAAATAAGAGGTTGCCCCAATGGCTACTGGAAGAATCATAGTGCCATTTGCTAAACTAAAAACAAATTTTGGGACAGGGTGGTGAGCTTCGGGTGCATGCCATTGGAGTTTCACACCCTGGGGTTGATCATCAAGGCCTTGGAGTAGATGAGACAAGGGAGCCAGGACTGCAGTCTGAGGGCCCTCGCCATACTAAAAGCTTTGTATTTGTAAGTGATGACAGGGTCACAGGAAGCGTCAAGGATGTCATAGAGCTTCTATGAACCCGTGTATGACGCCATTCTGAATGGAAGTTTAGATTAACCTAACTGCTGCAGGCCCCGAATAGGCTGGAGGAAACGCAATGTGTGTGATGTTCAGGAAAATAATTTCACTCAGAACCTTGTTTGGCTGCAATGTGAGAGTATTCAGACAAGCAAGGCATTGGTTTATTCCTCACAGAAGAGTCTAAACATAGCACTCAACCGTGGGATAGAGGCCCTAGTCCTCCACGTCCTCGGGACACAGGCTCCTTCCTGCCACCCCAGTATTTCTAGGACACAGTCTTCAACCTCATGATCCATTTTGGTGCATAGAACTCCAGCCATGGACTCTGCTTTCCACATAGCCGAATGAAGGAAGAGACAGAGTGGAAGAGATGGCAAAAGGAATGAGTAAGCCGTCCATAAGGAAGATTAACCAGAGCTGCTGTCTCATGACATGTACTATTGACCAGAATTAGATCACAAAGTTTACTGGCAAGACAGTCTGAGTGTATAGTCTTTATTCTTGAACTCAGAACCAAAGGTTGTGTCACCAATAATGAGAGGGAGAAGGGAATCAGAGAGCAAGTGACAACCCTGCAGAGTCCAAGAGCCCCGGGTGTTCTGAGGGGCAGCTGTGCTCAGCAGCATGACCACTACCCATGAAATGAGGAGACCTTGCTACAGAAAGGTGAAGTGCATTTAGAGGACAGAAAGCCCATGGCAACTTGGTGGTGACCGTGATCGCTGTCCCTGAGACCAACGCTCCTGATTCTGAGTTCTTTATTCTTTCCAGGTAGGCGATGGGAGAATGAGGCGGTGAGAGGAAATATTAAAGCAAGAATGCAAATGCAGATCCTGCAGACCGGAGAAGAGTGGAGGTGGACAGGAAGAGGCTAACTAGGGGACCAGCGATCAGGCGGAACCCAGTGGGAGCAGAAGGAGGATTTTGTGTCTTCAGTGGTGGGTGGCTACAGGAAGAAAGGAAAGGGAAGTCTTTGTGGAGACAAATATCACAAAATTAAGAGCTGGGCTCTAAGCAAGTACAGAACCCCTTGATGCTAGTGGGATGTCAGGGGGGCTGAGGCTCTCCCAGGTCCTCTAGCAACCCCCAGACAGCTTCTTGAAGACCCGCTGGCCTCCTTGGATCATAATGATGCCTGTCTTAGACGTGAATGGCTTCCCATGGGTTCCCAGGGGATGGGCCGTCCTGTCCTCTGAGGCTCTCCCCATCTACTGGCATCACAGGCTCTGTCATTTCGGTTTGTGGGTCTCATTTCCAGCTGCCCCACTTACTTCACCAGACCTTATTCCTGGGACACTGAGCTGCCCTTGAGCAATGTCTGACAGAGAAGGGGAGACAAGAGCCACCCCTGACTGACAGGGAGGGGTCGCCATACACCTAGCTCCTTTGCTCTGCCAGAAACCTTTTTAAAGACATTTATTTTTATTTATTTATTGGAGAGAGAAAAAATGAAAGGGGGGAGGGAAAGAATGGGCACACCAGGGCCTCCAGCTGCTGCAAAAGAGCTCCAGACACATTCACCACCTTGTGCATTTTGGCTTATGTGGGTCCTGGAGAACCGAACCTGGATCCTTTGGCTTTGTAGGCAAGCACCTTAACCACTAAGTCATTTCTCCAGTCCTGCTGGAAAAAATTTTTTGAGGCAAGCCCAACAGACTGGACTTTTTATGAGAGAGAGAAAGAGAGAAAGAAATTGGGGAGAGAACTGCCGTGCCAGGGCCTTCAACCACTGCAGTCAAACTCCAGATACGTGTGCCACCTTGTGCATATATGCAACCTTGTGCACCTACGTCACTGCACGTCTGGCTTACATGGGACCTGGATAGTAGAACTTGAGTCCTTAGGCTTTTCAGGCAAGTGTATTAACCACTAAGCCATCTATCTGGCCCCCTGCTAGAAACTTTTGAGGGGAATTCTCTACAAGTCTCCTGGGGCACGTCAGCAGGATTAAGCTGGAATAGCCCACAGTTGCTTCCCTTCCCTCTCTCTCATTTCCCCATTTGTCTCCCTCAAACAACTTGCACTCAAATCCTCGTGCCAGGAACTTCCCCCCAAGAAAAGCCTCAAAACAACTATTGGCACAACCACAGCACTGTAGGTGTCCCAGCCCAGTGGTGGCCTCTAGGACCCATGCTCTGGTCACTAGGCAGCTGACATGATGGCGGCCATCTTGATAACATCTTACAAGGTTCCTGGCTCCCCTTTAGATCTTATTGGATAGAAATGGGTCATATGATCATTCCTGACACAATCACTGGCAAAAGCAATGGATTTGCCAAGATAGGAAACCTCCTACTATGTCTTCTCCAAAATGAATCCTCCACTGTGGATGAGGTAAATAGTGAGAAGACAACTGGTTGACCTTCCATGCCAAGGAGCTTCATTTTTTCATTCATTTTTTAAAAATATTTTATTTATTTATTTGAGAGAGAGAGGGAGGGAGAGAGAATGGGAACTGCAGGGCCTCTGGCCACTGCAAATGAACTCCAGATGCATGTGCCACCTTGTGCATTTGGCTCACGTGGGTACTGGGGAATCAAACCTGGGTCCTTAGGCTTCACAGGTGAGCACCTTAACCTCTAAGCCATCTCTCCAGCCCTCACTCGTTATGCAATGACTGTATCTTCAGTGTTGTTTAGAAGGCTGGTTGATGGGTTTCAGGCCTGGAGGAGAGAAGAACAGCACCGGAGGCTGGATAGAGCTTGAGTAGGGTACAGAGGCATCACCCTGGGCATACCTTAATCAACTCTTTTGCCTTCTGGAGTGTTCCACGCCCCTCCCCTCAAGATCATGCTATTCTCCAAAGCCCCTCTCCTCCAAGAGGCCTTTCCTGATTTCTCCAGACTTCATGGATCTGTGCTTATGAGCCCCTCGGAATTCCAAGCCCTGAGCTGACAACAACCTTGGCTGGTTTCAAAGTGTCCTTGTGTCCTCATTAACGTGAGGGCTCCTGGGGAGAACCAGGTCTGTGTCACCATGGCTCACCTCAGCTTGGGCAGTTTGGCCTGACGCCTTGGTCCCAGCCCCCACACCACCTGCTCACAGCCTCCCCCTCCCATCAACTTATTTCATAAAAATCAATTTCTGTCCCGTGTTTGCCATGTACATAAAAGACTGTGGCATCAATTAGCCTTCCCCCTCCCCACTCCCTTCCTTCCCGTCTTTTTCGGAAGCCTCTTTGTAGGAAAATCTCATATTTCAGCAATTTGCATCATCCACACATTCCACTTTGAAGTTCTAAGTTATGGTAAGAAAAGGACCCACTTATCTGCCCATAAAAAATGTTCAAAGCTTATAAAGTCCTGAAACAGATGTACATTATCATTGGATTTGCTGCCTCTTTGCTAGAGCATGCCTAATAGAATATGAGCCGCCTCTGACCCCCCTCCCCACCTCCGCAGAAGCCCACTCCGGGTCCTCCCCGGCCCCTCCCCAGCATCTCGTCTACATAGAAGCCCACCCCTAGCCCTCCTCCTCCCCCATGAGCATCTCCTCCTCAGAATCTCCCCCGCCCTCGTGAGCTTCTTGCCTCCACAGAAGCTGCTCCCCACTGAGCCCCGCGACTTCAAAGGTCCAGAGCTGTCTGTGAGAAGCAGAGCACAAAGTGGGAACATACGAGGCCTTTTAAATCCCTCACATTCAAGTCAATATCGGGCCTTCTTGCCCCTCACCAGCAGAGGGGCGCCTCAGCTCTCCCCTGCCTGCCTCCGGCTGGTTCAGTAATTATCAGGGGGTCAATGCCGGTCTATCTCTCTTGGTCTCCGCCATCTCCCTCATTTCCTGCCCCCGCCCCCGACCCCTCTTCTTAATGTTCCCTCCCCGACTTAAGGAGATGTGGTTCGACCCCGGCAGTGGCAGTCATGATCCCAGATGAAGACAGACAAGAGCATCCCCCAGCACCCTCATGGGGAAGGATGTCACAGGCACAGTGGATGGTGACAACTCACCTTTGTGCCCACAGAGGCTCCGCTGTCCAGACCACTGCTCCACTGAGGGAGCGGAACCTCTACACGCCCCTTCCTGCACCCCTCCCATCCTCGATGTCACCCTTGCTGCCACCATGCATCGACACGTGAATCCAACTTTTCATCCAGTGGCTCACCCTCTTTTCCATCTCAGGGCCTTTTTACAAGCCATGCCCCCTGGCTTTCCACATGGCTAACTCCTCCTTAATCTTTTTTTTAATTATTTATTTTTTATAATTAACAACTTCCATGATTGTAAACAATATCCCATGGTAGTTCCCTCCCTCCCCCCACTTTCCCTTTGAAACTCCACTCTCCATCATATCCCCTCCCCATCTCAATCAGTCTCTCTCTTATTTTGATGTCATCACCTTTTCCTCTTATTATGATGGTCTTCTGTACATAGTGTCAGGCACTGTGAGGTCAAGGATATCCAGGCCATTTTGTGTCTGGAAGAGCACGTTGCAAGGAGTCCTACCCTTCCTTCAGCTCTTACATTCTTTCCACCACCTCTACCTAAATGGACCCTGAGCCTTGGAAGGTATGATAGAGATATTGCAGTGCTGAGCACTCCTCTGTCACTTCTCAGCACCGTGATGCCTTCTGAGTCATCCCAAGGTCACTGCCATCTGAAAAGAGAAAGTTCTCTAATGAAAAAGTGAGAGTAGCATTAATATATGGGTATGAACATTAAGGGAAGTGCTTACTGGGCAGTTTGATAAACATAGTATGTACATTTAGCCAGACAGCAGCAGATGTTACACCCCTAGGGCTCATGACTACCCTGTTGTAGGTTTTAAGTATCAGGGATGTATTCCCTCCCATGGAGCGGGCCTCCAGTCAAATTAGAGGGCAGTTGGTTTCCACCATGACAGACATGCCAGTATTGCACCCGTTGGCTCATTTGGCCTTAATCTTGCAGTTGCCACCTACACATGCTTCCAGGAGAGCCCCTCTCCTGCCCCCAGTCTCAGTGATGTCCTCTCACTGTTCTACATCTCATGTCTCCCAGAAGTCTATCCCAGCATGTAACATGCCACTGCTGTGTCAGCTGCCCCCCACCCACCACTAGCCTGTGAGCTCTGTGAAGATCTATCAACACGGGGTCATCTGAATGAGTCCTGAGCATGCTCCCTGACACGCGGCAGTTATTCACTAGATATAGAACAGTAATGCACGGGTGCAGAGAGCACTGGAGATGGATGAGGGATGGGTATGGTCCAGGGAATGACCAACAGGGTCTGAGCTTGCCCACTCTAAGCAGTTAGTACAAAACCTGGGTCATCGTTTGCTCTGCCCAAATCTTGCCCAGAAGCTCAACTTTGGCAACTCCTTTGTAACCAGAGCTTGATGTGCTACACAGAACTGCACAGCAAAACCAAATAGGACACTCAAAGGACAACTTTCTGGAAAGGAGGGGCAGTGGGAAAGAAGGATTCCATTGGAATATTTGGGCCAAGAATTTCTGAACCAAATCATAATTAGAGGACAACTTTGAGGTGTCCGTGTTCCACTTTTTTTTGAGACAGTGAGTCTTGTCACTGTAAACAAAGTGCCAGACTGCAAATGAGCATCAAACTGTCTGGCCCAGGACTAGCTAACCATAACTTTTGGACTCTCTCTTGACCCCGTGATCTTGGAATCACAGATGCAGGTGCCACTTTGCATCCAGCTTTATGTGGGTGCTGGGGAATTAGACTCAGGGCAATAGGCTTTGTAGCACCTTCTTTTTTAAAAAAAATTGCAATTTATTTATTTGAGATAGATGGATGGATGGATGGATGGATGGGTGGATGATGATAGAGTTAGTATGGGCACGCCAGGGCCTCTAGCCGCTGCAGACAAACTCCGGATGCATGCACCACCTTGTACATCTGGCTTACGTGGGCCCTGGGGAGTCAAACCTGGGTCATTTGGCTTTGCAGGCAAGTACCTTAACTGCCAAGCCATCTATCCAGCCCAGCTCTGTAGCACCTTTAGCCACTGAGCAATTCTTCCCAGGCCCAGATATTGCTTTGTGAGGATAGAGTCAGAGGATGGGGGACCAGGTGACTTCCACTCAGAAGGGCAGAGACCCCCTCTACCTGAGTGGGATTTTGTGGTGTCACCCAAAACCCCTATACCTAGCCCCTGCTGAGAGCTCACAGGCTGATGCAGTGCCACTGTCCCTCTCCTCTGGGTCCTCCGAACATCCCCCACCAGATTACTGATTTTCAGTCTGTGCAATTGCTGCTACCCCTAGAGGCAGAAGTGTGGGCACAAGGATCCTGTGAGAGCAATACTTGTTGCCCACTGGTGTTTATAGGGCAGTTACCAAAGACATTGTCTTAGGCTGGCAACGGGCCATGTGCTGGGACTGACCGAGGTCACATAAGATGCCAGGAGTGTGTCCTTTGAGACTCTCAACAGGCATTTTACAAGCATCTATCTGCACTGGGCCCTTGTGTTACAACATAATCTTTGGTGAACCAAAGTAGTGATTTGATGGAAACCATATGTTGGCATAAACCAGTATTGGCTGGAATGTTCTCATACTTCACAGACACCACACTGTGACCTCACCAACTCACTGCCATTTACTTGGAACTCCGAAGTTAGTATCTGGTGTTGTCATTGTCATTGTCATTCACAGACGAAGGTCTGAGTTACTTGGCTGCATGTGCCCAGCTGAGGCTGAGCTGGATCAACTGCTTTCTCCAGGGACTGTCATCTGATAGACACGAGTCTTTGTCACGGTCTCTTTAGTGCCACAGTCCACCATATTGGTGACTTTACTGTTTAAAATGGTCCCCGGGGGCTGGGGAGATGGTTCAGGGGTGAAGAATGCTGGCCGCTTCAGCAGGAGGGCCTCTTGGGTCACAGACCACCAAGTTCAACACTGCCCCCCCCCCCAGAACCCACGTAAAAAGCTAGGCATGGCCACTCACTCCACATTGGGTGGGGACAGGAGACTTGCTGCAGATCACCGACAGACAGCAGGTCCAGGTTGAGAGACACTGTCTCAAGGAAGTAGGCAAATGAGCCATAAGAGGACACTCTACATTCTCTGGCCCCTGCACACATGCACACGGGGATTATGTATCTGCACACACATGTGAATATACCACACATCAGACATAGCATATCATAAACCACACATATACTCTACAAACACACATGAAAAAAAAAAAAGAAAAAGAAAGAAACGGTCCCCAGGTCTAGAGCACAAGGGCTGCTTTTCTCCCAGGTACAAGGAAGCTTAGAAGCTTATGAAGGAACCCCAGCAGCTTTGTTCAGCCTTGAGATACAGTGCTTGGGCCAAGTTCACTGTCAATATATCCATCGAATCAGGTGTCCTTAAGCAGTCACAGCATACAAAGCTGCACAATGACTGGCTGATAGCAATGTCATGACAAGCTAGAGGGAACCTTACTGTGGTGGTTTGATTCACGTGTCCCCCATAAGCTTTGGTGTTCTGAATGCTAGGTTCCCAGCTGATGGGAGGTTTGGGAATTAACGCCTCCTGGAGGGAGTGTATTGTTGGGGGCGGGCTTATGGGTGTTATAGCCAGTTTCCCTATGCCAGTATTTGGCACACTCTCCTGTTGTGATTGTCCACCTGATGTTGGCCAGGAGGTGATGTCCACCCTCTGCTCATGTCGTCGTTTTCCCCTGCCATCATGGTACTTCCCCCCTTGAGTCTGTAAGCCAAAATAAACCTTTTCCCCACAAGCTGCTCTTGGTTGGGTGATTTCTACCAGAAATGCAAACCTGATTGCAACAGTAAAGTGGTACCGAGGAGTGGGGTTGCTGCTAGACACCTGACTATGTGGCTTTGGCCTTTTGGAGCTAATTTTCAAGAGGAATGTAGAAGGATTTGAAACCTTGGCCTAAGAGATGCCTTGCAGTGCTGTAAGTACAGCTTGATGGACTATTCTGGTCAGAGTTGAAAGACCTGAATGCAGTAAGAACTATGGACTGTGAGGTTTGGCTTATGAGGGTGAGAAAGAGCTTTGCCTCGACTGGGCTAGCAGTTTGTGTGAGAAGCTTGCTCTTATGCCCATGTCCTGAGAAGTTGTGCAGGGTTGCTTTGCATAGAAATGAACTGGTATGAGTACAGGGATATGGCACACACACACACAAAAAAATCTTTGGGCCTAAACTGCTGCTCACTCACCTGCAAATTGTTTAAGAGATAACAACTATTGAGATTGGACCAGCTGACCTGCACTGAGGCAACAGAAAGACTGTAGATTCTTTTGAAGGGGCCTGAGTACTCAAGGAGTGTCCTGTTCTTCAAAGTCTGCTTTATTCCCCCCTGGATTAACAAATTGGCAGCCTACCTGGCATTGTGGAGTATAAAAATGCAGGAAAGAGAGGGTCACTGAGTTTGCAATATGGTCTTGTGTTTTGGAAATGGCCATGGGCAGTGTGAAGCAGGTTTGCTGGATGCCTGCCTGGAGACCTGATGGGGCCATGAGGATGAACCATGGATTGCAGTGGAGACCCAGTGGAGATGCCTGGACTACGAGATGGCTTCTAAGGAAAACTGCCAGCCTCGATGAAGTTTTCCAGGACTGTGAGTAGCCTAGCTGTAGGGGCAGAATTGGAATGCCAGAGACTTGTTGCTGGTTAGAATTATCGGACTTGGAAATTTGTCACTGGCTGGAGTTGTTGGACTTGAAGCTACAGGGTTTGATGTTTGCCCTGGTTGTTTTAAATCTTGTATTGGTTGAATATTTCTTTGCTATGCCCAGTGCCATCTTTTGTAGTATGAATGTTTATTCTGTGCCATTATGGGTTTTATTTTTTTGGTATTATGGCTCAGTTAAAACATCGTGGACTATGGGGATGTATGAACATCATTGGGATTGATAAAAACTATGGAGACTTTTAAAGTTGGACTGAATGCATGGTATTTAAAATCATGTATGTTTATCAGTTTATGGGGGCTGGGGTGGAATGTGGTGGTTTGATTCAGGTGTCCCCCATAAACTTAGGTGTTCTGAATGGTAGGTTCCCAGCTGATGGAGATTTGGGAGTTAACGTCTCCTGGAGGAAGTGTATTGTTGGGAACAGGCTTATGGTGTTATAGCCAGTTTCCCCATGCCAGTGTTTGGCACACTCTCCTGTTGCTATGGTCTACCTTATGTTGGCCAGAGGGGTGATGTCCACCCTCTGCTCATGTCGTCATTTTCCTCTGCCATCATGGAGCTTCCCCCTCGAGCCTATAAGCCAAAATAAACCTCTTTTTTCCCCACAAGCTGCTCTTGGTTGGGTGATTTCTACCAGCAATGCGAACCTGACTGCAACACTTACCGTCCACTTCCCCCAGAGCAGCTGTTCAGCATTCACAAATTCAGTGTTCAGCGTAACTTAGCAGAAGGTGACTGCCAAGATGAATGCTCACAGACTAGTCACAAAGGTAATTAGCACTGGCAATGAAGAACTCTAGGGCTCCAGGGAAGCCTGGGCCCCCACTAGGCTGGCAGCATATCTCCCAGCTCCTTGGTCTAGCTGGGGCAATGGTGGCCCACAGCGTCTGACTGGCCCTGGTCAGTTTCAGTCAATGCTTGCTGGTTTGGGTGGCTAAAGGTATCACTTGTGTTTAATCCTACCATGTTTTAACCACAGTTAATGGTACCTCAGCAGATTCCTCACAATGCTATTCAGAGGACACCAGGGAGCGGAAGCTGTGCACTTCCTAAGTGGTGACTTACACTCCTCAGCAATCCTGGGTGTCTAGGGTTGGGCCTGATTCCTTGAGAGTAAAGACAGGCCCAGATGCAGGGCAGCCAAGGGCTTGCTAAGGCCTCTACTTCCCTGGCAAAAGGGCCCTTGCAAGCTGCAGGGCTCCAGCATTGCCTGCCTCTGTGGGCTCAGAGCTGTCATTCTCTAGGGCCAGACTCAGAGCTTGGGTGGGGGGTTTCATTGTGTACTGTGGTGCTTAATGCCCAGAAAGGGTAAGGGTTTGTCCAAGTCCCAACACTTGCCAGGTCTCGAGGAATGGAGTGACCCTGTAGAACATGGGCATGAGAAGCACCAGGGCAGGTCGGGTGACCTTTAAGAATGTGGAAGAGATGGCAGCTGCCTCACGGGGTGGTGCCCTGATCATGATTGCACCTGCTTTTCCAGAGCCCTCCAAGGCCACATTCTCCTGACAGCTGGTGCCATCTTTGGAGCGCCTACTGCACGGGCTAAGTTTTTATACCCATTGGGACTGTTTAATTTGTGAAGAGTCCCTTTACAGAGCAGGAAACTGAGGCAAAGAAAGGTGAGGTCACTTGTTCAATGTCACACAGCAAGTGAGTAGCATACTGCCAGACATGCCAAGTAGGATGGTCCTAGAGCACCCAATGGCTTACCTTCTATGACCCAGCTACTGGATCCCATCACCTCCTTAAGCTCCACTCACTGAGCCAAAATGAACCAAATCCAAGACATTAGATCCAAACAATATGGAGCTGGTCCTGGTCCTGCAGGATCTGCAGCCTGTGGCTGGGCTGGGCTGGTCAGGCAGTACTGGGTCCTCTCTGTCCACACTGATCCCTCAGGACTAGGAGCCTTCCTGTTCCTAGAGAGCTGGGCAGCATCCATTCAGGGACCTCTATGTGTAAGTCTCTCCTCACATTTCTCCTCTCGCTTAAATCTCCACAGAGCCAGGAGCTGGAGCCAAGCAGGTCTCATCAGGCCACTGGACAGAACAAACTGAGGCTCTGCTCAGAGTCACAGCTCTTTAGAGTTAGGAATGGGCTTTCACCATGGCTGATGCCTATGCCAGGGCATGTCTTACCCTCCTAAAGGAGGGATGGAGCTATGTTGTGAGTGAAGGCATCCGGTGCTTCCCCAGACTTCTCCATGAAAGTCCTCCCACAACTGAGACACCCCATTCACCTTTCTCCTCAGAAATTCCATCTTGAGCTGGATCCAGCGCCGGCTGACTCCCAGAGGGTCAGTGTGAGGAAATATGAGGTATCAAGTCTCAGGACCAGGCTAGCGAAGGCTTGGAGCTGGATGGGGGAGCTCCAGGTCCCAGGAGGCATATGTGCCATTGGATGGGGCAGATGCTACTCAGCTCCCATATTGTTGCTCGGGGGAACGTGATCCTGGAGGGAATCTCACTTTCTGATTTGTATGAGAAAAGCTACAATATTCGATTTTTAGGTGAAATCTTTAGATTTTGGGGCATTCATACAAAATATTTGGAACCCTGGATGGGCCAAACATTGCTAGCTGTTGGGACATGCTAAATATCTCCCAACCATGGGGGTGGCTGGGAGCTCAGAGTGAACAAGGAACAGAAATGGAGGGCGGGCCAGAATCACGGGAAAGTCAGCCGCAGCCTCGCCCTGTACCCACCGCCCCCCCTCTGCACTGCACAAACACATGACCCAAGGCCCACGACTGGACTGACTTCACTGCCCCCGTTCCAGTCGGGGCTGTGGCTGGGCCTTACCAACACCAGCAGGACCACCTTGGTCTCTGTAGCCCCTAGCAGTGATGGGAGCCAAGGAAGCCCTTCTGCAGATTCCACAGACAGATGCATGCACTTGGACAGAGGAGGCCTCAGGCAGAGGAGAGCTGGCGTGAGCCCAGCTTCAGGTACAAGTGTGCCAGGCTGGACCAGTCTATCTACTGGAGTCTCAGCTGCCCCATCCCCGAAGCAGGAAAATCCTTTTTGCCCAACCAAAACACAAAAACACAAAGAAGGGGGCTGGAGGGATGGCTTAGCGGTTAAGACATTTGCCCGCAAAGCCAAAGGACCCAGGTTTGATTCCCAGGACCCACCATAGCCAGAAGCACAAGGTGGTGCATGCATCTGGAGTTCGTTTGCAGTGGCAGGGAGTCCTGGCATGCCATATTCTCTCTCTCTCTTTCTCTCTCTGCCTCTTTCCCTCTCTCAAATAAATAAAAATAAAAATATTTTTAAAACCCCACAAAGAATGTTTAACCAAACTTCCTCTGGCTCTAGGATTAAATAAAACCAACCAAACAAACAGAAGGAAAAAAAAAAAAAAAAACTAAGCCAACAATGAGGGTTTATTTTTAAAAAGTTCAATTTTAAAAAAGCAATGTATTTGTGCATGTGTGTGGGCACATCAGGGTGCCTTCCTGATGCCAACACATGCTCATCCAACTTTACATGGATGATTAAGGAATTGAACCTGGGCCAGCAGGCTTTGCAACTAAGCATCTTTAACCTTTGAGCCATCTCCCAGCCCCACATGTCTTAAAATAAAGTAAATTATGGCTTTTGTTGTTTTGTCTGTGGTGCTGGGGCTCAAACCCAGGGCTTTGCATATGCTAGGCAAGTGCTCTACCACTGATCTAAATCCCCAGCCTTTTTTCTTTTAAAGCAAAATTGAAAGGTGGCAATGTTGTGTTGCCTGCACACACTTATTCAAAACTTTCCTGCTTTATAAAACCCCAAAGTCAAAGAGGATGTCATGAATCTATCGTGAGGACGTGAGCTCTACTGTCCTTCACTCCTGCCTCCCTCCCCCTCTAATGTGCTCTCTCCCATTTATTAACCACCTACTTTACACCCTGAAGAAGAGCCCCCCCTTCAGGCAAAGCCCAGACTTCAAGGGGCTAGTGACCCTATGGACCAGGCTATAATACACAAGCTGCATTTCTTCTTTTGAGAACTCTCTATTTAGTTCCATAGCCCATTTTTTAATTGGGTTGCTTGATTTCTTATTATTTAGTTTTTTGAGTTCTTTGTATGTCCTAAATATTAATCCTCTGTCATATGTTTAGCTGGCAAAGATTTTCTCCCATTCTGTAGGTTGCCTCTTTGCTCTATTCAGTATCCTTTACTGTACAAAAGCTTTGTAATTTCATGAGGTCCCAGCGGTTGATCCGTGGTTTTATTTCCTGAGCAATTGGGGTTATATTCAGAAAATCTGTGCCAAGACCAATATGTTTAAGAGTTTCCCCTACTTTTTCCTCTAGCAGTTTCAGAGTTTCATGTCTGATATTAAGTTCTTTGATCCATTTGGACTTGATTCTTGTGCATGGAGAAAGATAAGGATCTATTTTCATCCTTCTACAGATACATATCCAGTTTTTTCAGCACCATTTGCTGAAGAGGCTGTCTTTTCTCTAGTGAGTATTTTTGGCATTTTTGTCAAAGATTAAGTGGCTGTAGCTATCCAGACTTACATCTGGGTCCTTTATTCTATTCCATTGATCTACATGTCTGTTTTTGTGCCAGTACCATGCTGTTTTTGTTATTATGACTCTGTAATATAGGTTAAAATCAGGTATGGTGATTCCATCAGCCTTATTTTTGTTGCTCAGAATTGTTTTAGATATTTGAGGGTTTTGTGCTTCCAAATGAATTAATTTTTGGATTGTTTTTTTCTATTTCTGTGAAAAATGCCATTGGAATTTTGATGGGGATTGCTTTAATGTGTAGATAGATTGCTTTTGGTAAGATTGCCATTTTCACAATATTGATTCTTCCAATCTAAGAACACGAAGTGACAGAGGAGTGCTCAGCATTGAAATATCTCTATCACACCTTCCAAGGCTCAGAGTCCATTGCAGAAGAGGTGGCAGAAAGAATGTAAGAGACAAAGGAAGGGTAGGACTCCTTACAACTCCTTACAACATGCTCCTCCAGACACAAAATGGTCTGGATATCCATGACCTCACAGTGCCTGACACTACCTACACAAGACCATCATAATAGGAGGAAAAGATCATGACATCAAAATAAAAGAAAGACTGATTGAGAGGGGGAGGGAATATGATGGAGTGTGGAGTTTCAAAGGGGCAAGTGGGGTTGGGGGAGAATTACCATGGGATATTGTTTACAATTATGGAAACTGTCAATAAAAAAATTAAAAAAATACACAAGCTGACAGCTGCCCTCTGCTGGGCACCAGCCAAGGGGCTCCAGGTAGAGTCGCTCAGTTGGAAAGGGCTAATCAGTACAGGCCAGCTTTGGAACTCACCAGAATTTTACCATCAGAAATGTCTAGAGTTTTGTTAGTGACGCAGGGCCCAGCTTTGTTAGAGGTGCCTAGGGGCTTTAAGGTCTTGTCACCCCAAGAGCTGATTGACAGCCCAAGGCTGCTGTGCCCATAGGGCTTGTCCTAAGCAGGCATCTTGCACCTTGGACCTTCTTCTAAGCTCCTAATGACCTCCCCACCTACCTCTGTCTCTGAGTCATTTGCCCAGACTATGACCCCCAAAATAGGCCCTTGAAGAAGCTAGGCAGGGCCATAAACTTGGAAACAAGCTGGGATCTGCAGTGAAACAAAGTGGGGTCATTGGTGGCTGCACCAAGTCCTGTGCTACAAGGCTTGTTGTAGTTTGAATGTAAATGTTGGTTCCCCCATAAGCCTCAGGTATTGGAGCTTCCTGCTCAAGTCTCCAGAAGCCTGTGGAGGGAGCGTGTCACTGGGGCGGATCTGAATTCCAGTCCAAAGGTGTGGAGAGGAATTTGAGCTCTGGCGGGGTACTGGTGTTGGTGTTTTGCTTGGATGTATGGAAGAAAGCAGCTTCTTCTGCCACTAATGGAACTTCCTTGGATCCATAAGCCTGAAATAAATCCCTTCTTCCCATAAACTGTGTCTGTTTGGAAGGTCATCCCAGCAACCTGGAGCTGTATCAGGGAGGGAAGTTTTCAAGAGCACAATCATATCCTTTTAACTCCAGATCTCACTTTGAATGACAGGAGGGCAGAGAATGTGGCCCACACCACAGACTCCCATGGACCATCCTCATTGGGGGCCACTGGGTCTTGTTGAGTCCAAGCTCTCTGGGGTCCCTATGGTTTTGTGATAAGGGAGAGAGTGAACTAGTCAGGGCTAATGGCAGGGAGGCTAGGAGAGGAACTTGGCCTGCACAGAGGTGGATACTGAGCCCCCTAGTCTTGTCCTATGCTGAGGTCGTATCACTTGCTCCAACACTGTAGTGGTTTGATTCAGGTGTCCACCATAAACTTAGGTGTTCTGGATGCTAAGTTCCCCAGGTGATGGCTGTTAGAAATTAAAGCCTCCTGGGGGTGGCATATTGTTGGTGGCGGGCTTATGGGTGTTATAGCCAGTGTCCTCTTGCCAGTGTTTGGCACACTCTCCTGTTGCTATTGTTTACTTTATGTTGGCCAGGGGATGATGTCCATCTTCCACTCATGCCTTTGTTTCCCCAGCCATCATGGAGCTTCCCCCTCGAGCCTGTAAGCCAAAATAAACCTCTTTTTCCCACAAGCTGCTCTTGGTTGGGTGATTTCTACCAGCAATGAGAACCTGACTGCAACAAACATCCATGAAGATTTAGGGGTCCCCGGTGGGGCAGAGGTCAGAATATCTCCCTGCCTGCCCTCCTAGCTCAATGCATAGTCTCCTCAAGGCAGGGCTTTGGAGTCTACTGGCTTGCACTAAGGCACAGGTTCCTAGAATCTCAGAGCAGCCTGTGAGCCAGCTGCAATGCCATCTTTCAGGGTGGGAGTTTGTTAAAAGCCATCTTTCCTGCTCTAATCTCCCACTAATCCAGGGGTGGGTCTGAGCATCTGCATTTAATATGGTCCTTGGGAGAGCCCTTCAGCCCTAGAATTTAGGTATTTCCTTCCAAGGAGCGTCTGAGATTATCTGGGGGACACTGCAAGGCTCAGCGGTCTCAGCCTGGTTATGTAGGATGTCACCTGGGATCTTAATGCCTGGGTCACACCCTGGACCCAAGAATCAGCATCACTGGTGGGGAGACCCAGGGACTGGTCTTTGAAAAGCTCTCAGGTGATTCTGAGCTCAGTGCCAGCCCCCGCCCCCCACAACCCACTGACAGGCTGGCTTATTGCAAAGGGAGGGACTCGTGGGGACACACGTCTGCCAGGCTGCTGAGGAAAAATGTAGCAATCCTTCCATTGCTTGGATGATGGAGGGAAGGGTAAAGTTTCCCGTGGGGTCAGTGGGACATGAGGCATCCAGGCCAGGCTCTGTCACTTCCTCCATGGGATCCAACTCTGGGAATCAGAAGCCTTTTGAAGGAAAATACATTGGTCAGAAACTCCTTCTAGGGGGTCAAACCCTGAGGAGTTAGGTTCAAGGATCTGCTGTGAGGGCCTGGGAAGGATGAGACTAAACAGCAGAGAAGAACGGGTGACTTCAGGAAGGGTAAAGTTTGATGATGTTCCCTGGCTTGCTTCTAGGAGTCAGTGAAGCAGATGGATGACCTACCTTCACTGGCTCTGCAGAGCACAGCCCTGCCCTTTTGGGAAGGAGGCGAGGGGGGAAGCCAGGTTAGGGGCCAAGGTGGTGGTTGCTGGACCGCGTGTGGACAAGGGGCGATGCTGATGTGGAGTCTTTAGAGTGTGTATTCCCCTGGTACCCGCTACATGGCTGGCAGCCTCATCTTCCACCCGGAGCCAAGGGCTGTAGGTGACATTCATAATGTGATATACGGAGCAAAGACAGTTCAAGGTCCTGCACAGCAGTGACGTGAGACCTGAATGCTAAGGAGGGAAGAGTAGGGGAGGCTTCCCCCTTTGCCAAAAACCTCTAATTGGTACGGCTGCCTGTGTAGTAGACCAGCTGCCTGGCTCCTGACCTCCAAGCTCCCAGGAAGGTGCGAGCCGAGAAGGTACTCGACCCCACCAACCCACCAGTGGCATGCACGTGTGTGCCTAGGGCCACAAAGCCAAGAGCTGTGAGTCTCGCCTCTCCTCCCTAACACTTCTCCAGGGCCGGGGAAGCCCCTATGCTAGCAGCTCAGGGGCCTGGGAGGCAGCAGCTGGGATCTGGAGTCAGGTCTCATCACTTCCTTTACCTTCCCCCCTTAGCCCTTCTCTTCTTCCTGAACTTTTTTTTTAAATAAAAATATTTTATTAATTTGAGGATGGGAGAGAGGAAGAGGCAGATTGAGAGAATAGGCACACCAGGGCCTCTAGCCACTGCAAATGGACTACAGATGCATGCGCCACCTTGTGTATCTTGGCTACTTGGGTCCTGGGGAATTGAACCTGGGTCCTTAGGCTTTGCAGGCAAGCGCCTTAACCACTAAAAGACATCTCTCCAGCCCCTCTTCCTGAATGTTCTAATTGCTTTACAAAATCACTTTTAAGCTGTCACTTACAATAGCTTCCAAAAGGAAGCTGCACTTGAATGCAGCAGTTCCATGCTGACACTTCGTCACTGTCGTTGGTGTGCTTTGTGAGCCAAGCCTACAAGCCACATGCAAAGACCCGCCGTCATGCAGTGTGTCTGTCACAGCCCAGAATGAGCCATGACCTACAGGCCTGCCAGGAGGTGACAGCACCTCTAAGCAAGAAAAGGCTAAGCAGCTGTTAGAGGGCAAGAGAGCCCAATAACCCAGGGGGAGGGAGGCCCCCAAGTGCACGGAGCTGCAGAGAGCAGAGTTACCTAAGTATGAGCACTATGCCCCTCCCTGGGTAAAAATAAAATGGGGTGGGGCAGGGATCAAGTATAACTGCAGGGTTTTCTCTTCTAAAATTAGATGGAAAGAAACGTCGGCATTTGAATACTCTGAGTAGAGTTCACAGGTACCATTACATGATTGTTTCCAACTTTGTATTTGGAAATTTTTAAAAAATATTTTATTTATTTGTGAGGGAAAGAACGAGGGAGAGAGGAGAAAGAGAATGGGCGCACCAGGCCTCTAGCCACTGCAAACGAACTCCAGGCACATGCACCCCCTTGTGCATCTGGTGTGGGACCTGGAGAATCGAACCTAGGTCATTAGGCTTCACAGGCAAGTGCCTTAACCATTAAGCCATCTCTCCAGCCCATGAAAACCCTTTTTAATCCACAAAATTTAAATGAGAGATGTTTTATAAAATGCATTTATTATGGTAACGAAGGTCAGCTAACACTGACCGTGCTCACAGAGGAACCTGAGGTATGGCATTCCACCTGAGGCATGCTGTGAAGAGAGGGAGCCAGGACCTGAGCCTGGACGTCTGGTATCGCCCTGTACTGATGGTTCCGAAGCACCAGGATTTGGGCATTGAGTGGGTATCGGGATGGAGGGTACGTTCGTTCGTTACCTTCTACTGTATGCTTCTTTGTACTATTTTGATTCCTTACATGTGAACGTGTAACTGTTTTTGTAAGTGATTTTTGAAAGTTAACAAGAAGAAACCAAATCCTCATAGGTGAGGGGCAGGCTGGCAGTGGGGGACCTCCTTGTGGAGACCTGCAGCTCCAACCCCCCTGGCTAGTTCCTGTGGTTATGGCAACTATGGGCCTGGAAGTGATTAGTTCCTGTCTACTCAGCTCCCTACCCCAGCTGACCCTACCCCCTGCCAGGAATGGACATGTGACCCCAGATGGGCCATGCTGATTGGTCTAGGAGTGGGTACTCTTATCTAACTAAGCCCAGCCGGTCAGAACCCCTCACTGGGCTTTCCTCTTGTGGAAAATCTCTTTTTCCTGGATTTGTACCCACAGTGCTAGCAGCTGGCCCCACCTCTCTCCCACACACAAGGGTGTCTCAGGACAAATGTCCAGAGACGGGTGACAAGAACCACTGTGCCTCATTCACACTCAATCCTGTCATCTCAAAGCCAGCTCCCACTCTGCCTTTCCTACAGTTAGGTTTAGTTACATTCACCTTGTTTGAGTTGGATCCTAGCCAAACAGAAACATAAGCCTCCCAGCAAGGAAAGCCCAAATCCAGCGCTCACACCCTTCACAGTGATTACAGGAGCCTGGAGAAGGCTGGGATCCAGCGCCACCACCTGCCACGTGGTCTCAAGCAAGTTACTTAACCTCTCTGAGACTCCCGTGCACTCCCTGAGCCCTCACTTCTTGCTTCACTTCAGAGCTGTTCAAGGACTGCATCCCCCAGTCCCAGGCACACTGGGACTCCTATAAGCACGACAATTGCCGCTACCTTCAGAAGGACCTGCTTACCAACAGCATTAACCTCCAACCCCGAGGCAGAGCAGCAGGAAGGGATACTGGAATTGCTTTTCCTGGACTACGTGACCCAAAGCAGCAAGTCCCCTGGACCTCTGACTCCAGGGTCTTCAGTGAACACTGCTTCAGCAGAATGCAGGGCAAGCAGAGGGGATCAGGATACTCAACCCAGCAGCCCCTGGAGGTTATGGCTCCTAAGTGCCCCTCAGGCACAGAGGTGGAGTGGCAGCCCAGTGCTAGCCTGGGTTCTACACTCCCTCAGCCTTTGCCCCCATGGCAGTAACTCCTTGTTCAATCCTCCTCAAGTTACCCAATGTGGGTATGGAATCTGGTTTTTCTGTAGGGGTCCCAGCTGGGTGGCCATATAAAACCTAGCTTTGCCCAGGATACTGCCCCAGGGTCCCAGCTACCATCCCCACTCCCCTCCAGGTTTATGTACCCAAGCATGTTTTCTCTGAAACCCACAACTTCAAAATCTAAAGAGAAAGGAGCTCCGATGAGAAGAAAGGGACCATCTGCCTCTGACGTATAGCCAGGACCTATAGGAAATACATAGGGTCACATCTGGGTTTCAGGAACTTCCAGAGAACAGAGCAGTGATTTCTGCACACCAGCAAAGATACCTGAGAGTGTGTATTTATAGAAAGAAACAGAGACATGGACAGGCAGCACTACCTATAGATACAGAGGCTGCTAGAGAGCCGTATGGTATGTTTGCTGAAGGCAAAGTTTCCACACCTTCTGCCAACAGCCAACTCCACACCGAGGGGCAATCTTGTAAAACCTTGATTTGTGGCTGCTTCTCTCTGTAGCAGTTTCCAAAATGAGAAGGCTGGTGTCAGTGACAGTCCTTTAACATGGGTGTGTCCTTCAAAAGCAGAGGGGGCTGGCGCAGGTGAGGGCACATCTACATTGTACATAGAAAAGACGACGAGGCTGGCTTGGGCCAAAGGCGTATTCCCTTTGGAAAGGTGAGAAAGTAACTCCAGAAAGCACAGCTAAGGTGTCTAGGTTGGGGCAACAGCAGGGAAGCCGTGTCTGCAGTCCGCTGAAATCCCTTGTAGTATGTCACAATCAGTTAAGGGCAAAGTCACACCAGAATAACACTAAGAGGTAGCAGCTGTTGTCCTCGGGAGACCGTGAGGGTCTCTGAAGCTGGGCCAGGCAAGGGTGCTCTCCTGGAGGAGCTGGGGTGAGGTGGCTGGGCCAAGGGCTCCTGTGGCATGGGCAATTCGCATGGACCCTGTAGCTGGGGAGCCCAAGAGACCTTTCCCAACCCAGTCACTTCTTGGGTGAGTTATGCAATCCCCTCAACATATAAATAAAAGTTTAGTTCCATGTTTCCATATATCTTCTACATGAAGGCTAGCTAAATATTAGTGGAGTAACAATCATTATTAATAACAATAATCATCATAATAACAATAATTAATAGAATAATAATGCCCTGGGGCACAGGGCAGGTCCTTCATGTGATGTGGCGAGGCGAGGAGGGGACCAGGTGGGTCTAGGGCTGGTAGAAGTGGTGGTAGTGGTGGTGATGTTCGTGGTGGTGGTGGTGCTCGTGTCTCTGGACCGCCTGCCCGGCCTGACTCTCATACACCACCACGGCAGGCAGCTCCCTCACTTGCTCCCGCCCCATGATGGCACTGCCCACAGCGAGTGGGGCCTGCAGGCCCCGGCAGCCAGCCTGGTTCTCCTTGGCTCGGTGCTTGTGTTTCTTGTGGCCCAAGGGTGCCAGGGTGGGGAGGAGGGCTGGGCTGGCAGCCAAGTGAGCAGAAGGGGATACAGTGGGGCCAGTGGGGGCCAGCGGGGGCTTGCTTCTTGCCCCTCTCGCCATGTGGCCCACACCGACATTCTTGCCTTGGGTCTTGGGAGACCTCACAAAGTGCTTGCTCCCATCCTGGGTGCTGCGGAGCCGCTGCTGGAGCTCTGAGACCTTGGCAAATGGGGTGTCAAGAAGATGGAAGGAGCCTGGGTCCACACCCTGGGGCTTCCGGTGTGGGGCGTGGGCAGCTTCTGGCTCATGGGAGCGAGAGCGAGTAGGGTTAGAGGTGCGTGGAGGCAGCTCTGATTTCTGGGCCACTGAAGGGGAGCCTAGAAAACAATCCAAAAGATACTTCATGAGCACCCACTGTGTGCTGGGGCTACCCCCATTTGCCAAGAGCAACAGACGGCAGCTCCTGAGCTGCCCGCGTTCTACCACCCCTTGCTGCCCTGCGAGAAAGCTCCTGGCAATGGACCCTTCCTATCCACTAACTGGGAAGAACTGCTTCTCCTCAGAGGTGAGAAAGAGACATGGTGACAGTGACATGGAAAATCAGGTTGGGGTAGGAAAGAATTCTGAGTGCAAGGAAATGAAAACTCAGAGGAAACCCAGAGAGGACTTCACAGAGCAGGAAGCGGAGAAGGGAGTGAACAGTGAACTTGAGCAAGAGGTCAGTGGGCACAGAGACTGGCAGCAGTATTTCCCTGCATGGAACAGCTAACAGAGCTAGTGGCTGGCATGGGGCCAGGGCCAGAATGGCCTGGGTGGGGAAGGGACCTATTACTTTTACTATATTCTAAGCCCTCTGATACTAAGCTTTTGCTCAAGTTTGTACATGTGGTGCTTTCATTTTGACAATGTTTTTAATGTCATCTCCACTAAGAAGATTCTGACCTTTCCAGTAAAAGCTACATCTCTCCCTATCCCACAAGAACAGTGGCCTCCACCTGGTACGATGTGTTAGCACATGCCCCATGTAGCAGTCCCTTACCGGGTCCAAGCTGAGATGTATAGTTCTCCATCCCCGCAAGGTCTAGGTAGTGGTTTCTCCTCTCGATGTTCTCATCCACACAATAGTGGTAGCAGCCTGGCTGCTCCAGGTGGCTGTCACCCTGGAACCTGTGATGGGAAGCATGTGAGTGGGCAGGCACCAGCCCCATACACTGCTGGGAAGCCACCAGGCCAAATGCTCGGCTCTTCACTCATTCCCTCTGTCTTGGGAGGAGGTGGAGACACAAACCTCTGTAGTCTGTGCTTCCATTTCCCTGCCACCCAGGGAGATGCAGCCGATGTTCCGGATCCCCAGTGCTTTGGGGAGGGGTGGACAGGGGCACCTCTTTGAACAGGCCCAGGGCAAAAGTGAAGAGTCACTGGTCAAAATTTAAGGATGCCTCAATAACAGCTTTCAAACCACATGTGCCTACTGCAGGCAGGCAGCCATACCTTAGCCTGGGTCCCCCTCCAGGGGTTTGGGCAGGAGAGTCCCCTAAACTGTTGGTATTCAGACTGGCAGGCTCCATAAACTGCCCAAAAGCCTAGCATAGAGATACACTGCCACAGGTCTTCTTTCTCTCCTTTAAGTGCAGCTGTGATGTGCTCCAGCCCTGCCTACCTCCCGCCAGCTAGATGTCTGTGATACCATTGCTCTGCCCACCCACAGTGTCCAGTGTGGCCTGCCTTCTTTCTGCCCCCCCCCCCCACGCAGGACTACTCCTCTTTGCCCACCAGGTGAGACAGGTCTGCATGCTTGCCTGATCCCCTGATGCTATCACTTGCTGCTTTTCTTTACAACCGCCTCTCTTCCCATCCCTCCCTGTAAAAGTGACGACAGGGGACAGATAACTGCAACTTCACAAACTTTGATCCACGAATCTGAAACCTAAAGCTGAAAACAGGTTTCTCAAAAACCCACTGAGCAGCCTGGCCACCCTAAGGGATGGAAATGGTTTGAGGTTTTGTCTCAGTGGGTGTGAATGAATGTGCACACACTCAGTGGCAGAAACACAGCATGCTAAGCTCCCAAGGGGATGACCTAACGCTACCTACAGTGCATAAGAAATGCATTAGGATACCCAACAAATGCTGAATCAAGACCATATCTGGCTGGAGGATTTTATACAAAGCCACAATGAGAGCATACTGCCAGTTCTCCTTTTAAATGTGATATAATTTGTGAATCTGCGCATCTGAAATCCTTGGTCCCTGCAAAGGGCCCGGGACGGAGCCTCCTACTCAGAGCTGTTCAGATGCATGTGTTCAGCTGGCACTCACTACGCGCTCATGGGCACCAAGCTTGCGGCTTTTGCTGCGTGTGGCATACCTGAGAGGGGCCCGCTGCTTCTTCTCCCAGCCGCGCAGCTCCTCAGCAGGCTTGGTCTCTGCTCGGGGCCTCGTGCTCTGCATGTCTGAGCCCCATCCCAGAAGCCCAAGAAACACTAGTCAGCTGTTTGCAACTGGCATGCCACAGCTGCCTGGCACTCAGCCCTCAAGAACCACCCACAGTGGCTTCATCACAGCTCCACGGGAGGGTTGCCCTAGATGAGATGAGCCCAGGTGCCTGTCCCACTCACCTCCTCCCTGGACTCATCAGCTGTCCTCCAAGGCCTGTCCCGCCACCCGCTCCACTACATGTCCCTGTAGCTGCGCCCATTCCCACCTCCATGTCTTTGCCCATTCAGAGCCTTCCATTTGCAACTTCCTCCTTCTCTTCCTGCCTGGAGGCCTTCAGCATGCAGAGCAGCTGCCAGGGAGAGCCAGGCTCCCTCCCAACCTCCCCAGACAGGCTCGAGTCCTCCTTTCTGAGGCAGTCGCCTGTTCTGCCACCCTCACCGGCATGGTTGAAAAGGACACTCCTCTTGCTCTGACTCCCATCGGGGGCCACAGTGAGCTTCACCCGCAGCGTCTTGCTTGATGTTGGGGAATGGTTCACGGACGAGTCAACCACCTCATAGATGGTGTGCAGCAAGCTGGTGATGTCCTGTCAGGAAGGAAACAGGTACTGTGTGGGTTTCAGGCATGGTGCATTGTCACCACAGCAGCTAGAGGAAGGGGAACAGTTGCCACACTAATGCTGAGGTTCCCTGGCTCCCCCAAAGAGGCCTAAAGGCAGAACAGGTGGTGTGGGGGGGATCCTAGGAAGAAAGAGCAGGGGAGCAAAGGGGAAGGGATGTAGACTAAGCTCAGAGTTGATTCCAGCCATGTGCCACTGGGCCACTTAGCAGGACTTGTGGAACCACACCAGGTGGTCACATCCAGATAGGGGAGTGATCTGCTCTTATTTCTCCCAGGTGAGAGGCACCCAGGGAGAGGAAAAATGGAGACAGAGTTGTATCCTTGCCATGGACTGGATTTTACCCTCTGCTGAAGTCTCCCTTTGGCACTGTAGCTGGAGTGAGGTGATTAGAATGAATGAAGTCCTGGAGGCAGGGCCCTGATCCACAGGGCTGGTGGCATACAGGAACTGGGGTTACTATAGTTTGCATCTTAAATGTCCCCCAAAGGTTCATATGGTAAACATGTCTCCACAGAGGCACTACTGAGAGCTGGTGGAGTTTTGAGGAGGTGGAACTTGTGGGAGGTCTTACGTCATTGAAGGTATGCCTCAAAGGGTATTGTGGGACCCCAGTATTTTCCACTTTCTTTTTCTTTTGCTTCTTGGCCCTGAGGTGAGCAGTTTTCTTTGCGATACACTCTTGCGCGGATATGCTGCCTTGCCACAGGCCTCCCAAACAGAACCAACCAGCCATGGGCTGGAGTCTCCGAAACCCATTCTCTTGGTAAGTTTCTGACACAGGGCCCATAACTGCTTTCTGCTCGAATAAGCACCTGAGAGGTGCTGTTTTTGGAGCTGAGGGGTCATCCTAGAAACGGATGCAGTGAGTTGGGAGCCTGGCTGCTTTGGCATATTGGAACACATGTGCTCACATCAGAAAGACTGGGAGAACGGCAGTTATAGCAGGTTTGAGGAAAGATTTAGGGGCTAGATCGCCGGAAACACCAGGCTGGGTTCTCCAAACTCAAAGCCCCAGTCTAGTTCCTTAGTAGAAAGGAGATACAATCCCGAGGAGGTTTGATTCAGGCTGCCCTGGGCCACCTCCCTAGGACAGCCTTTCTTGCCATCTCCTTCCTCTGGTTGCCAAAGCTAAGGAAGGAGTGTGTTCTTACATTGCTTCCTGCAACATCTCCAAGTTGGGGAACATGTGATGGAAAGCTACTCAGTGACTCTGAGCTAGGGAGGAAGGAGGAAGGCAGCTCTGAGGGGCTGGCCATCCTCACGCACAAGTGACAAGAGGGCTGTCCAAAAAGCCTGAGACTTGGTCTGCAACTTGTGCTCACATTCTGAATGTGGGGCTGCTGACAGGGAGGGCTACAGGCAGAGCTAACAGCAGTCATCTACTGCCACAGGGAGCGTGTCTGATCATCAGCGACAGCAGAGGAAAGAGCCATGAAGGAAGGTCCTATGCACACTGAGCCCCTGGACCCAGCCCCACCTGATATCAGCGCCACCCGGACTGAATTTCAGGCACTTGAGCCAATGTGTGCTTGTGTCACGACCGACAACAGAATGAGCCCAGATTCTTTCCCTCATAGGTCAGGGCCCTCGATGTGTAATCACCAGTCAACCTCTTCCTTCCACCTGCTCTAACGTCCCCTAAGCCACAACTTAGGGGAGAGGTGGGCTCTGTAAACCAGCTCTCCCTCTGGCAGCCTTTTGCACAAACCACAGAAAAGCCCTGACCTGACTGGTGATAAGGAGATAATATCTCTGAGGACTAAAGGGTCCACATGCTGGACCAGAAATGAGTGTCGAGTGTGGAGCCCACCCGTGTGATCTCACACACACCTGCTGAGCGTGCAGGCCACTTGGGGAGGCAGAGGTATGAGCATGGGACAGGGAGGATGCAGAGCCTGTGTGGCCTCCTCTGGCCCCTGGAGTGTGAAACCTAGGTTGCTTGCAGGGCTTCAAAGGCCCGAGTCTCATGAACAGCAGCCTTAGGTGGCTCTCCTTCAGTTCCATAACAGCCTTGTGTGCTGTGGCAAAGCGGAAATTCCTCCCCAGGGGTCCTGCCTGCTGTACAGCAAGCTCAGCAAGGCTCAGCTCCCATGCTGTGGTCCTCCTCCAGGAAGCAGGTCTCTGCCCCGCCACTGGCGTCTGTCTTTCTTTCACTGAGCGTATTACCGCTTATAACTGTCTTATTTTCTGTCTCCCCCATCAAGTTGCCAAGCCACACACGGAAGGACGGTGATGAGTGACCCTACTGAGCGCTCAAGCTTGGTGGACAGGTGGTGCTCAATGGGCAGAGACAGGCATGCAGAGGGGAGAGGACCTCAGGGTAGCCAGGCGTGGGAGGAGGGCTAGAAAGAGAAGCGAGGGTCCACAAAGAGGGAACACAGAGGTGCTAGATGCATGGGTGCCTTCAGAGTGTGTACCCACGGCAGGAGGGGCTGTGTGGCCTTAGGGGCTCAGCGAAGTGTTCGAGGGGGGCTGTTACAGCTCAGGGGCTGCAGGGAGAAGGAAGCAAGGTAAGATTATTGGGGTCCATGGACCCTTACTGGGGAGGCCTGGGTCTCTACGCTGTCCCCCACCTCTCGTGCAGGGTGTCTGGCCGCCCTTTGCTCTGTCCCCTCTCCCAGCTCACTGCGGCTTCAGGATAACCCTCTCATCTTCCCACAGGCTCACAGCAGCCTTGCTTCCCCGCACCCCCCACCCCCCTCCGCCACACACAACCCAGGAACAAGACCTAGCAGGAGGATGGGGGGCAGGAAAGCACAGGGCCAGACCCATTCCCTGTGCCTGAGGGCTGGCAAGTGACAGGAGGCCAAGTTGATGCACTCACCTCACGAGTGACCTTGCCATTGTTGTCAAAGTCATATAGGGTGAAAGTCCATTCCTGCCGGCTGTCCTCCTCCACGGACACATCACACTGTAGCTCCTGGACACAGACAGACAGGCGGGCTGGTCACCCATCAGCTGGAGCACTGGCCGAGGGGTGGGGGTCCCTGGGCCCAGGGGCAAGGCCATGGGCATCCCCCTGCTGTCCCCAGACCCTGGGGAAGGGAGGAGGACAATGACCAAGACATGACCAGCCAGGGAGAGAGGCCAGAGCCCAGTCAGGGGACAGAGGCCCCCAGGGGCACTAGCAGTCTTCAGTCTTCTAGAAGGCAACAACAGGAAACAGCAACTTGGGAGGTCAGGCAGGAGCTTGAGATGGGCACCTGAACTGGACATCTGCAGAGGGTGGGCATGAAGAGCTGAAACTCCAGTCTGCCAGGCTCTGCCCCCATGTGACACTCTATAGCTGTGCCACCTTGGGCAAGTCACCGTGTTTCTTGATGCCTCAGTTTCCCCTTATATGAATTACGGGAAATTATAGTACCTATCTTCTATCCAACAAAGTTACTGGGACAATTCAATGCCTTGCTCCATGGCCTCATCACCCCAGAGGTCTCAGTTCCTCTGGAGCTATGACAGACAGTCCTGACCTCCCACCTTAAGCACCTGCTTCTCTACCAAGTGCACCGCAGGGCCAAGCATCAAAGGCCCAGAGGTGACTTGGAGGGCTGGGAATCAGAGCACAAATGTCCAGCTTCTTCTCCCTGTGTGGTACACATCTGAGCACATTCTATATGGTCCTCAGAGGGTCCCCAGGGGGACAGATTCCCAACTTCCCCTCCCATTAACCAACCCTTTCCCGACCTCCTGCCTCTTCTGCTCCCTACAATCCTCTCCAAGGCCACACTGGGGTAACTGGTAAAAAGAAGCATAGTAATATACCATGTGCTAGGTAAATGGAGGAGCCAACAATAATCATGTTATCATTCACAGCAAATCAGGGTTCTAGCCCCAGGGAATCTGAGCTGGGAAGTAGGGCGCTCTAACACTGGAGGCCTGGACAGAGAGTTCTAGGAGGATGGCTGTTGGGGAAAAGCTTCTATTCGGGCCTTTAAGAATCATTAGCCTGGGGCTGGAGAGACGGTTTTGTGGTGAAGGTGCTGTCCTGCAAAGTCTAAGGACCTAGGTTCGATTCTCCAGTACCCATGTAAGCCAGATGCACAAGGTGGCACATGCATCTGGAATTCGTTTGCAGTGGCTAGAGACCCTGGCATGGCCATTCTCTCTATCTGCCTCTGTCAAATAAATAAGTAAATAAAATTAAAAAGAATCATTAGGGCTGGAGGGGTGGCTTAGCGGTTAAGGCATTTGCCTGCAAAGCCAAAGGACCCAGGTTCAATTCCCCAGATCCCACATTAGCCAGATGCACAAAAGGATGCATGTGTCTGGAGTTCATCTGCAGTGGCTGGAGGACCTGGCATCCCCATTCTCTCTCTCTCTCTCTCTTTCCCCCCCTCTTTCTCTGTCAAAGAAATAAATATATGAAAATAAACTATTTTTTTAAAAAAGAATTATTAGTCTGGGGTCTGGGGCCTGGGGAGATTGTGCACTATGGTCAAAGACACTTGCTTTGCAAACAGGCTGGCTACAGAATGCACTCATGTAAAAGCCAGATGCAAAGTAGCACATACAGATATAATCTCAACACACCTACAGCAAAAGGGAGGAGTCAGGAGCACCCAAAGACCATGTCTCAAAACAAGGTGGACAGAGAGGATTAACACCCAAGGTTGTCCTTTGACCTCCACACATGTGCCCACATATATACTCACACATATATGCATACATACACACACACAAAATAATTTGAAAATAGGAAAACAGAATCCTAAGTCTGTAAACACAGTATCAAGTGTCACTGGGTATGGTGGTACACACTATGCAGCACTGAGGAAGCTGGGGCAGGAGGTCTTCCATTTGAGGCAACCTGGGCTATATCATGAGACTCTTGTCTTAAAAACAGAACCAGCCAAATGTGGTATAAAAGAAATGGAAGGGGAAGGGACTTAATAGGATGGTATTGTATATATGTAAGTAGAACAGATTAATGGGGGTGGAAAGGCCTAAGTCAGGTCAGGGGAAGAGATTGAGTAAAGGAAAGGCGGCGGGGGGGGGGGGCACTGATCAAAATCTAAGTGGGCATCAGTAAGTCATATGGAAACCTATTGTTTTTGGACAGTGATGCACCCAGAAGCCATAGATTGTTACTAGAAAATTTTCAGTGCCAGGGATGGGATACTTTCCAGTGAGTTGTTGGCCAGGGAGGTCCCTGATGCCCCTAAAACATTACAGGCCATTGCCGAGGCTCTTGGCACCCACCAGGAATAGATGGTGGTAATTGTTGAAAAGTCCACATGCTTAGGCTGCAAGGTCACTGAGAAATCCTGCTGGAGCTGAGCTGAAAACCTCCTCCATGTAGACCAGATGACAGAATGCTGGAAAAAGCTATGCTGCATGCAGTTCAATAGGAGAGAGAGAAATCATCAGTGGAGATACTCAACAGTGGACACTGACTGCAAGCCTTAAATTTGGCCAGCCAGGCCAAATGAGCCAATGGGTGCAATAGTAGCACGTCTGTTATGGGGGAAATCAACTGCTCTCCAATTGGACTGGAGGTCCGCTACATGGGAGGGACTATAACATGCCTGATACTGAAAACCTATGACAGGGGTAGTCATGAGCCCTAGGGGTATGTGGTGGTTTGATTCAGGTGTCTCCCATAAACTTAGGTGTTCTAAATGCTAGGTTCCCAGCTGATGGAGATTTGGGAATTAACACCTTCTGGAGGCATTGTTGGGGACAGGCTTATGGGTGTTACAGCCAGTTTCCCCATGCCAGTGTTTGGCACACTCTCCTGTTGTGATTGTCCACCTGATGTTGGCCAGGAGGTGATGTCCACCTTATGTTCATGTCATCACTTTCTTATGCCCTCATGGAGCGTCCCCTTGAGTCTATATAAGCCAAAATATACCTTTTCCCCCACAAGCTGCTCTTGGTTGGGTGATTTCTGCCAGCAATGCGAACCTGACTGCAGCAGGATGTCATGTATACACTATGCTCACCAAACTGCCCAGTAAGCACTTCTCCTAATGTTCATACCCATATGTTAATGCTACCCTTACTTTTTGTTAGAGAAGCTTCTCTTTTCAGATGGCAGTGACCTTGGGATGACTCAGAAGGCACCACAGTGCTGAGAAGAAGTGACATAGGAGTGCTCAGCACTGCAACATCTCTATCACACCTTCCATGGCTCAGGATCCACTGCAGAAGAGGTGGCGGAAAGAGTGTAAGAGCCAAAGGAAGGGTAGGACTCCTTACAACGTGCTCCTCCAGAACAAAATGGCCTGGATATCCATGACCTCACAGTGCCTGACACTAGAAACATAAGACCATCATTAATAGGAGGAAAAGATGATATCAAAATAAAAGAGAGACTGAGAGGGGAAAATGTATGATGGAGAGTGGAGTTGCAAAGGGGAAAATGTGGGAGGGAGGGAATTACCATGGGTTATTGTCTATAATTATGGAAGTTGTCAATAAAAAAGTTAAAAAAAAAAACAGAGGCAGAGGTAGGAGGATTGCCGTGAGTTCGAGGCCACCCTGAGACTACATAGTGAATTCCAGGTCAGCCTGGGCCAGAGACCCTACCTCAAAAAAAAAAAAAACCAAAAAAAAAAAGCCCACAGCCAGATGTGGTAGTTCACACCATTAATCCCAGCACTGGGGAAGCTGAGGTAGGAAGATCATGGTAAGTTCAGATCAGCCTAGGCAACAGAGTGAGTTCCAGGTCAGCCTGGGCTACAGTGAGATCTGGCATCAAAAAGAAAAGAAATAAAAGAAGACTCAGCTGTCCTCAGACCTTTCTGTTCTACGTCTTGCTTTGTTCCATTTTTCCTCTTCTTCTGCTATAAAGAAACGGGCACCTCAGCTCACAGGCATGGTGCCCAGGAGGGGAAGGACCTGCAGAAGCTGGCAGGAGTGTGCATGACAAGCATTACGCCTCTGCCACTGGCTGCTGCAGCTTAAAGCTGGTTGCTGTAGCTCCAAGCTGGTTCTGTTTTCAAGTGGCCCATGCTGAGTTCAAAGCCAGCCTTCCCTCAGCTGTGACAAGCCCTTTCTCATACCTGCCCAGTGCTCATTCTGCTCCCAGAGGAAGTGTTTCATGTTGTGTGACACATGCAGCACATGTGTGCCTACACATAGCTGCACATGTGCAATACAGAGAGAGAGAGAGGGAGAGAGGGAGAGTTTTCCAGCCCCACCAATCACTCATGGCTTTCTTTGCCCCTTCCACACTTGGAGAGCTCTCCTTGAGGAAGGACCATGGCTCAGGGCCAGCAGTCAGCCAGCCCTATTCACATAGTGGACCTCCAGGGACAAAGAGCGTGGGTCAGGTCATCTTCTGATGTACCCAGATGACTAACGGAACCCTGGTGGGCTCCAGGCAGCAGTGGGAAGCCCTAGCCCTTCAACTGGATTGTAGCTGCCCCTCTCAGCTCCTGCAGGCAGGGCCTTTGGTGCCTGATCTTGTCCCCTCTCTGCAGCCCTGGCCTTTTATCATCACGCAGGTCACTCAGGCACCTTGGGATTCCCACAGGACATGTGGTACAGCCCAGCATCAACTAACTCCCAGGCTTTGCTCGTGCACGGCCCCCAGCTTCCAGGAACAGCATCCTCCTGCGCCTTCCCCAGCTCCTGCCAGCAACTGGATGCAGTTGAGCCACTGCCTGACCAGCCAATGCCTGTATATTCTCCCTCTCCTGGTACTGCAGGCCCAGGAACTGCCCCTGTCCATCAGTCTACACCCCTCCAGCTTACCTTGGTGACGCCCCTATGCTCCCAAATCCCCATCCTGTCACTGAGTGTGTGGTCACTGAGCCTAGGTCACACTGTTCGCTCTGCAAGGGCAGGAGCCGCAGCGGTACTGGCAAGCAGCAGGGACCCATCAACACTAGTGAGAAAGAAGGAAGCAGTACCCAGGTAGGACTCCCTGCTGAGTACTCTGGAGGTGGGAACCCAAATGCTCCCAGTGCCCCTACCAGACACTTCTATTACTTCCACAGCCCAGGTTCAAAGTCACAGCTACTCTGCCAACTATAGAGCTGTGCCCTGTGGTTTCAGGAAGACAGACAGAGGGAAGGAGGGAGGGCAGCAAGGGAAAGATGTCAGCAAGCTCCTTGGGTGCGGGCTTGGCTCTCAGCCCATGCCCTGTGCTTGGTGCCAGGGAGGAGTTCAAGCCCACACTGCCCCAGCTCCACTTCTGGGGTTGGGCAGGGGCGTCGACGACAGGTTGTGCACTCTGAGAGGGCCTATCCTTGTGCTGATCAAGCAGGGAAACTAAAACTTAGATAGCGTTCGGGCCTTGACCACGGCCTCCAGCCTCCGTCTCCTGACTCTTATCCGTGGCCTCTGAAGTTAGAAGGGAAGGCTGCCTAGCAGGCCATGGGCTTGAAGCCAGAGTCCTGGCCACAGCTCAGCTATGTGCTCTGGCCACCACTCATGAGAAGAGGCAAGGGCTAATCTGAGGGCATGCTGCACTAGGCACGGAAGCTCCAGAATTAGGAGGAAGGATCTCCCAGAGAGGCAACTGTCCATGCAGAGGTGAGGGGCCCTCCCATGTGGACGGTCTCAGCTCCCCCCAGCACCACACCATCATGAAGCACCACCATGAAGGCACGGCTCTCAAAAAGGAAACTTACTTCAAACTTCAGCTGCTTCTTGGAGCCCGGGCCAAGGTCGCTCGCTTTCTCCATCCTCTTCTCATCTCCACCGCCCAGGCTGTCAGTCTTCTCGGGTGGCAGTGCCACTGCGGGGAGGCGTGGGAGAAGGTGAGGAGGGGAGTCCAAGTGCAGCCAGGTGTGTCTGACACGCTCACAGGGCACTGGGTTCCTCCTGGCTGAGCTCCACAGCTCTCAACTCTTCAGGGAGCTCACTGGCCCTGAGTCTTGCCCTTGGCCTCTGTTTACTCAGGGTCTACTTCCCTCTGCCAAAGGCATGGTTCTCTGTGTGTCTTCCAGGAGCCAAGAGAGGATGGGAAAATGGTGACCTACTGGCACCTTTTCTTATGCACCATCACTAGATCCAGGACTCAGGCCACAGGCTCCACCAAGTCTTGGGATGTCCACAAGAGTCCTTTGGCCCCTTCTGCCTGTCTTGTGTCTGCATGACAGGAGATCTGCTTTTCTACAAAATGCTTCTGGCTCCTTCTTCCTCAGGACCACCCCTCCCCCAATGTCCTGGGACAGTGATTTTGCTGTCCTGTTTTGCAGGGAAACAAAGTGAGTAAGGCTCCTGTGTGAAGGGTTGTATGAGCAGCTGAGAAGCCCCAGTTGAACTGGATTGGGATACCAGGAACCTGGCAAAATGAAGCACAGGCCAGGAAAAGGAGTGGGCTCTGTGTCTGCCCCACCTACCCCAATTTACACCCAAGAGCAGCCACAGGGGAAGGCATGGTGGGACCCCTGGGGGAGGGGAACTCCTCTGCTTGGTTCTTTTCCTGTGCTTAGAGCTCCCTTCCAAGCAGCTATTTGCAGCAGTCCCCAGTGCCCTGTAACGTTGGCTCAACGGAGCACAGGGGGTGGGAGGCAGCAGGCCCACATGGTGGCAGGCCAGCAGTGCTCTGTCCTTACCGCAAACTTGTGAGACAGTTCCTGTTATTGGCTCCATTTCCCAGATGGGAAAAGCTGACACATACAAATGTTCTAGGTTCCCCAACTCCACAGCAGCTACAGACTGGACTAGAACAACAGCTCCATCCATGATCTCCTCCTGTTGCAGCCTGGAAGCTGTTTCCTTCTCTCCCTACCAGCTCTAGTAGAGCCAAAACCCACAAGGGTCTCCAGTGGCCTCACAGGGTGACAGATCCCTAGGGCCGTGAGGGTGCCAGAGGGGACTGGTCTGTAACTACAGCTTCTGGGATGGTGGCTGCACAGAATGAGGCCAAGGAAGCACAAAGTTAAAATGTCTGCCTCCTCAGAGAGACCCAAGGTCACCAGCACCCTTACTACTAGGCAGGTCATAGACCCCGACTGCTTCTGATTCTGTCTACAATCTGTCTACAGTCGTGTGCTCTGATCTGCCAAAGCAAAGCCCTCTGGCCAAGCACCTCATTCCAGACAACCCCACACCCAGGCAGGCCAGGCCAGTAACAGGGACCCAAGGACAGTCAAGCACAGACTATTAATCTATCCGGTGCCTGCTGGGCCATAGCTGACACTACCATGGGTCCAGAACGGGGATGAGTTACAACCATGACCTCCAGACCACAGGGCAGGTGGCCCTCCTGGCTCCTATGAGTAGAGACCCGGAGCTCCCCCACTTCTAGCATGAGATGAGCCCTGGGCGCTGGTTGTCTCCAGCACCTTGAGCAGGTGCACCTGGGTTGCGGGAGAGTGTCTAGGTGACAGGAGCTTTTGGGGCTCCTACCCGTCTGATTCTGACACTGGCTGGCTCAGGCAGCCTTGGAGACGACATTCAGTGTCTCTGGACCTATCTATCCTCAGGAGGTTTGTAAAGTGGGACATGGTAGTGTCTCCCTCACAGGGCTGCTGGTTTCCAGTACAAGATCATCCCAGGAGAGGACACTGCTTGTGGCATCATAGCGGGCACACAGTAAGTGCTCAATAAGGCTGGCTCTGCTAGTGCTGAGCCTCGGTCCCGTGCTGGCCCCTGAAGGAATCACAGAGACATCATGGCCGGCAGCATTCCCTCTCCCCCTCCCAGAGGGGAAAGAAGAGGATACAGAAAGGAAAACAAAGCCCAGCTCCATCTTCAAAGCCCTTGCCTGGCTCTGTGGAGGTCCTGCTGATGCAAGCTGGCCAAGCTTATCGAAACCCAACTTCAAGTTCAAAGGGAAGTTATCAGACAAGCACCTCCAGGTTCAATGCTGCCTTTCATGTTCCACTTGATAACCCTAATGACAAGGAAGCGCTGCTCCCATTCTCTCCTTCACATACCCTCCCTGTCACAGCCAGAGAGCCCGTCTTCCTTCAGGTCCTCTCCTACCCCTTTCTTTCTCCTGAACACCCCCTTCACCCTCCAGAAACCAGCATGGCCTAGACTGTTCTCTCTTCCCTAGTGGGTCCCTCATGCCATTCCAGCCAAGCACAGCCGCAGCCAGCATGGTCAGCGAGCCTACCAGGTCCTACCAGTCTAAGCAAAGCAGATGTCCCAGGCGCCTGACAACAGGGATAAGGTCTGTTGGCATCCTCTGATCTACGGAAGGACTTTACCCTCTCCTGTCCCCTGCCCAAAGGCCAGAAGAAGTGGTGGAGAGCCCACAGAAGGCCACGGGGACCCAGTGACAGAGACAGGGGCTGGGACACTGGTGCACAGCACGAAATCTGCAGATGACCCCTCTGAAACCCAGCAAAGGCAAATGGCATCGTGCTCAGGCAGCCTTCAGTGGCACGGCCTCGGGCATTGGTAGCTCCAAGGTGGGTTGCGAGGGGAGGATCCTGCTCACTACAGGTCATCTGGATAACCATCTCTCTGCCTCTTACTTCTGCTTGGTCCTGCCATTTGTCTTTCAGAGAAGGATCTCTCAGGGGCACTCTAAGTATGCTCCAACAACAAGGTGGAGGCACTGCATAACACTTCACTGAAGTGACAGGAGAAGGGAAAGTGAGGAGAAGGAAGGAGGGAAGCAACACCTTCCACTGCTTGTGCACAACTGTGGTTGACAAGGGGCAGGGATGGTGAGCTACGCCCTGTGAGCTAAATGGGTAACATACCTTGTTTTATAAATAAAGCTTTATTGGGACATTTGCAAACACTGTCTCTAGCTGCTTTTGCTCCATAGTAACAGAGCTCAGTCAAGTCATCACAAGAGACCACATGGGCCACAAAGCCTAAGACAGGCACTGTCTAGCCTTTTCTGGAACTGTGAGGATGGCTGCTTTTGCTCCTGTAAGTGAATACAGCCCTCCACCTCCATCGACTGCTTGCTTGATGCTCAGGACTCAGACTGGAGGTCACCTGTGATTCACTAGTTGTTTGACTAGAAACTCGTTCAGTACACAATTTGCCCAACCATTCTCAGTGGCCATGGAAGAAAGATGTCAACTCTATTCTTAAAATCGCTTCTCACAGACTGGTGTGGTGGTGCACACTTTTAATCCCAGCACTCGGGAGGTAGAGGTAAGAGGATTGCCATGAGTTCGAGGTTACCCTGAGACTACATAATGAATTCTAGGTCAGCCTGAGCTAGAGTGAGACCCTACCTTGGAAAACCAAAATAAATAAATTAATTAATTAAATAAAATTGCTTCTCAGCCCAAAAGAGCTGGGGCTGTTCATGGAGTGCTTTCTCTTTGGAAGCTGCTTCTTGTCCCTCCTCGAGCTGAGGCCACAGCCACAGGAAGCTGACTGAGTTTAGCAAATGATGCTTCTCTCTACATTAGCTCGCAGCCTGGCTGCTCTCCACCCCCAGCAACTGCCAGATTAAATGCATTACTTGACCATCTTCACCCGGCTCCCTTTGAAGTTCCCTTCTCAAGCTTCAAAATACCTTTTGGAGGGAGATCAGACAGCATTAAACAGAATTACTAATTAATTAAGCAAAGTTAAATTTTAAACACTGTTTGTTGTGTTAGCCAAAAGCCTGAACAGAACAGACTTCTTTCCTCCACTGAGATCAAAGACAGTCTCTTCCCTCTCCCCTCCCCCAGTTTAAAAAAAGGGAAGAGGAGGGGAGAGAGAGAGAAGGAAGAAACTTGGGAAATACAGGAAGGTGGCAGCTGTGATCAGGACCCAGACTCCCTGCCCTCCCCACGGCCAGCCTATGGGAGGCACCAAGGCTCCTCTGGGACCACATGCTGGGAGAGCTTCCGTCACTTTCTGGGACTGTTTACCCTGGCAAACATCAGTGACCCATGGATCAGCCTGGCACAGCCCACCCAGCCTGAGCTGCTGACAGCTGGCGCCACCCAAACAGCAGGGGATGTAGAGGGCTGGGCAATGAGCTCCCCTCCTGAGCCGTGTAGGGCATGCACACCTTAAGACTCTTGCCCTGTGGCTAGGCTCACCTAGTGTCATTTAGGATCATCTGGGGCTATTATGAGAGCAACTTTTGAGGGGCAAGCTGGTATATTGCACTACTCTGGAGGTGCTATTCACACAACAGACACCAAAGATTTTTTTGACATTTTTTGACATTTCTCAAACAGATGGAAGGCAGGTGTGTTAGGTGGGGCACCTTCTTTTAATTGGTACAAATGCATCTGAGCTGGCAGGGTATGATCTACCACCACCCAGTCTGCCACTGCATTCAATACAGTCCCATCTGCAACCTCCTCATCTGTGTAGCCAGAACACACTCTTCCTGGCACTGAGTCTTTCTGGCTGGGGACCCTGTGTGCCCGTGGAGTCTGGTGAATCTACACGTGTGCACATCAGAGTTTCTACCAGCACATACCCAGCTGTGCCACATCCTACAGACAGGCAAAGGCAGGCTGGGGCAGAACAGACATCGGTCTGACTGGAGTGACATGGGGACTTAGGTGGGAAGTAGCCGAAATGTGGGCTGAAATTCAAACCCTGGAGACATTAGCCAGTACCGGCTTATCTCAGCATGATCCAGAAGAGCCTGGTTGATATTCAACTAGGAAATTGGAAACACTGTTTTGACCAAGGCAGTAAAGACCAAGCAGCAGTAAGGAAAGACCAGAAATGACTGGCCTGTCAAAAGTGTGGCACACGCCCCTCCGCCAAGATACCCGGCAAGCTCTTGGCAGACACAAGGGGAGATTGAGCACACGCCGAGACTTTTTACTCAAGTTTGGACATTCAGCCTAGCATGCTCATGGTCCTTTTGCAAGTGTCCACATGCGGATTATCTGAGGCAAATATTCTGGTCTCAGGGTAACAGGCCAGGTCGTCTGTGTGCCCCCCAAGCCTCCAACAGCAGCTGTTAGAGAGAATGCAGATGGATTTTAATATTAGCTTACACCAAAAATAATTAGGAGGGTAAATCAGCAGCCACAAAGAGAAAAGTATCACATGTCCATTCCAAGCCAAATGGTTTCTTATATTATGGGCACAGGCCCCTGAGAGAGAGGAGGCTCTATAGATACACAGATGTGTGAGCAACAAATCATACACCGGTGGGTCACCCTGGCACTGCTGGTCAAATTGACAGCTACACTCATTATTTCATTAAATTTTCTTACTAATGCCATGTACGGGGTGCCATGGGCATTTCGCAGCAGTTGAACAAAGCTCTTCAATAGCCAAGTGGAAGTGGCTGGAGAGATGGCTCAGTCATTAAAGTGTTTGCCACTCAGGCATGAGGACCTGAGTGTGAACCTTCATATAAAAGCCAGGTGCAGATGCACTTGCAACCCCAGCAACGGGAATATGGGAGCCCCTTGGGGCTCACTGGTCAGCCAGTCTAGCCTAACTGACAAGCTTCAGGCCAACGAGAGAGCCTGTCTTAAGGAAAAAGAAAGGTGCTCTCTCTGTCTCTTTTCTATCTCTCTGTACTTGCAAACAAATAAAAATCTAAATAAATAAAAATATTTTCTAAAAGGTCTGGAGAGATGGCTCAGCAGTTAAAGCTTAACAACCCATGTTTAATTCCCCAGGACCCATGTAAAGCCAGATGCACAAGGTGGCACATGCATCTGGCATTCATTTGCAGTGGTTGGAGGCCCTGACATGCCATTCTCCCTCCCTCCCTCTCTCCCTCTCTCTCTCTCTCTACTTGCAAAATAAATAAATGAAAAAAAATTTTTTTAAAAGGTAGACACCATTCTTGAGGAATGATACCCAAGGCTGAACTCTGGCCTCCACACACATGTGCAACACACACACACATGCACACATCCCTTAAAAAACAAAAACAAAAACAAAAACAAAAACAAAGGAAAGCCGGGCATGGTGGCACACGCCTTTAATCCCAGTACTTGGGAGGCAGAGGTAGGAGGATCGCCGTGACTTCAAGGCCACCCTGAGACTACATAGTGAATTCCAGGTCAGCCTGGGCTAGAGTGAAACCCTACCTCGAAAAAAAAAAAAAAGAAAAGAAAAAGCTGGGTGTGGAGACACATACCTGGCCTGCCCACACTCAGAATGCTGGTACAGGAAGAGTACATGTTCAAGCCCTCCCACCGCCCTTCCCCAGTTGGTGACATAGCCAGATCCTGTCTCAAAAAATTAAATAAATGTGTGAATGCTTTTACTTAAAGAGCCCTCCTCATCCCTACCACTGTTGTAGCATCAAGTCACAAAACCTAGATCTTTCCTGGTGAGTAAAGTGAGAGTTGAACTTCTTCAAGGACTTCCATGACCTGGAGGGTGCGTCTCACCTAAGACATCACTGCACACTCCAAGCTCACAGGAGGGACAGCCTGGAGTTGGGGGAGGGGTGGCGTCATTACGCATCACTGATGAAACCTGGACTTCTAAGAGGGGACTGGAGGAGAGTGGCATTGGAACAAGTGGCCTTCCCTGGCAGGACAAGCTAGGAACTGAGGGAGAAAAGCTGGAGGGCGGGGCTGCCTGCTCCCCAGGGAACCTGTCTCAGCCTTCCATGGCAGCTGCCAGCCAACCGTGCAGACCTACAAGTTCATAGCATGGCAGAGGGACTACATGGACAGAGACAGAGGAGGAGTGTGCACGTGTGTGATCGCTCCTGCGTGCACACAGTAAAGGAACCCATCGCTGTGGACCCGTTGCTCAGGGAACCACCACCTCCTCCCAAGCAGCAGTTACCTGCCCAGCAGAGCCTGGCCCACAGGCTCTCTTCAACTTTCCTGTATGCATGCATGGTACCCCTTCCCGATGTGTGCTTTCTTCTGCATGCCACCCTGGACAAGCCTCCTGACACGGATTCTGCTTTGGGACCTGTTGTTGTCAGTTCACGTTGCTGGGATGAACAGCCAACCCAGAAACGGCTGGTAGGAGGAAGGGTTCATTCCAAGCGTACAGACCCAGCGGGGAAGTTCCACCAGTGGCAGAAGCTGCTTCCGTACCCCCAGGCAGAGCGAATCCACAGCAGGCAAGCACCAGCATAAGCTCATACACACACCCGCCAGAGCTCAGGCCGCTCTGCACACCTTCGCATGGGAACTCAGATCCGCCCCAAACACACCTTAGCACTGGACCCCAAGACCTGACCCCAGTGACAGCTCCTCCAGCCAGGTGACTAAAGACAAAAGTTACAAGCTTTAATGAAACATCTGAACCTATGGGGGACATACATTCAAACAGGGACACTTGCGACAAGAAAGAGAAAGGGGAGCAACGGAGGGAAAGGAGACGACTGCCCACAAATTACATCTGGTCCTTACAGTTTTGAGGCCTGCATTGGACTGAAGGGGCATCTGCTCAGAGAGTGGGCAGGGACCCTGGGCAAGCAAGGCCCTGGGTAAGAAGGGAATAGGAAGAACCCACAGTGGGCTGAGAGCACCACACTGTTTCCACTCTGCCCATTCCAGCCATGTAAAAACCCTTGAAGGAATCCAGCTTCCAAGCCTGGCCCACTCAAGCTACTGCTAACCCTCCTCGTCATCTGGCTAAGTCAGAATCTCCACTGTCCAGGCCACACTTTCACGGACAACAGAATCTCCACTGTCCAGGCCACACTTTCACGGACGACAGAATCTCCACTGTCCAGGCTACACTTTCACAGACAACAGATGAGCAAGGCAACTAATAGAGTCCACTTGGCAGAAACTAAGCCTCAGTGTCTTGGGGACTGGAGTTCCCTGCTAAGGCCACAGGACTGGCTTGAGCAGGCAGGCAGAGAAACCTCAGACCACCTGTCCTCCATGGTGGGATAGGTCCCTGCTGCTCTCTGAGAGCCCCCATTCCAACTCTGGAACATCACCAGCCAGCTCTGAACTGCCTGTGGTCACTTCTGAAGAAGCCCCAACGGTGACCCTCTCCCTCCAGTTCCTGAACTCTAGGTCCCATCTGGCAGGCAGTCAGCGACGCTTCCGCATCCGCACCCACATGGCCAGTAGGTGTCTTGACAGGGCATCCCAAACCAGAGGGCTGCTCCAGTTGCCTGCCCCTCTACTGCCCCAGTATTTCCCCCGGACAGCCTAGCTGTCTTTATGTCTTTCTACAAACATAAAGCTCTCCTTCCTTCCAGCCATTCTCAACACCTGACTTCTTCTTGGCATGTGCCCCTAGGCTAAAGTGCCCCTTCTGAGACCTCCACACATCCTTCCCTTTGCTGGGCTTTGACCCCCACTGTCAGAAATGCAGACTTGCCCACTCAGTAATCTATTTACCACCATCCTCCCCCTGCAAATGTCCTGACAACTGGGTAGGGCCATTTTACTCAGGACTGCACACCCAGGGCCCAGGAGGTCTCCAGCTGTAGCAGTTTTGCTCAGAGAGTAAGAGGCAAAAAAGGGTCTGGAGGCCTTGATTCTGCTCAGTCTGCTGTGTGATCCTGCACAGATGATCGCTCTCTCTGGGCCTCAATGTTCCAACTACAAATAAAACGGACCAGGGCTGCTCAAGGCTCCTCTGCTATCACTGGCTGTAATGTTGTATACACTGGCCTTGATTCCTGGTGAGTACTCGAGACCTGCCTGAGTGGTTTGAGGAAGGGGTAATCTCATTTCAGGACTTCGTAGTGTTGACTTGAATTCTTTATTGCACACTTAACAGTGCACCAGACTGTAGGCCACACTGGACTGTAAGAGGATTAGTAAAGCTGTAAGGATCAGCATCTCCTGAGACACACTAGTACAGCTGGCCCTCTGTGAGAGCACCAAGTCCTCGAAACAACTCAAATCACGACATGCCCGGTGCACGACACTACACCAGAGCTTTCCTGGGACTGACATAAATCACCTCATCACCTTCACAAGAGCCTTGACAAAGTAAAAGCACAGAGAAGTTAAGAGGATTGCCAAGGTCACACAGGAAGCCATGATAAAGCCAGGGTTCACAATCTAGGGAGGAGGGTGCCTGCCCTGGACAGACAAGGAAGGCAAAGTTCAGGGTCCTGCAGAGTTGGAAGGCCTCCGTCCCTGCATCTTGACCCCAACATCACTGCCCTATGTGCAGAGCTGGCTCTTCCAGGGCCTTCTTTCTTGAGCTGGAAAGCAGAGACCCTCTCATGGTTACCACAGCCATGCACAGGAGCAGCCCCAGCTGGGAAGTAGAAAGGGACTCTCAGGATGGTGGGCACAAGAATAGGTTTTCTCTTCTGATCAGTGAGCTGATGGGAGTCACAATGGACAGGGAATGCCCAAGGCAACACAGGGACATGTGGGTCTGTTGGCACTGGCTTGCAACCTGGGGAGCCACCATGTGGAATTCTGGAAGTGGGTAAGCTTCCGAGGTGCTGGAGATGACCCTTCCCGTCCCAGACCACTGCTGGATCCTCAGAATGAGGGTCCTTTTGCTTCTCCCCACCACACCACACCCCACCCGCCAGAGCCGGCCTGGGACCTCTGATGTTTACTTTGTTCTTCCCCTAGTTCAAAAGGAGCTTGAGGCCTGCACCAAGCAGGCCTTAATCTCCCGCTCCGATCCCAGCTGGCCAGTTAAGGCAGCTAAGACTTGGGATTAAGGCTGGCTTTACAGAACAACCCAGGAGCCAAAGCCCTCCTCTCCCGGGATGGCCAGAGACTTCTTTTCATCTTTATGCCTCACATGGTCCTTTCTCTCCCTTAAACAGCTTTCCAGGCTGCCAAGAGGCAATGAACTTGGCCAACAGCAAGACAAAGACGACATTCAGGACGCAGCTCATTCTCATTTGGCCAAGAGCACAGAGGGATGCTGCAGCCCAGGTCCAGCAGGTGGATGGCTACATAGCCAGGACTTGGCAGCACCTGCCCATACCAGCCGTCATGCCCAGCCACTTCCCTGCCCTGGTATGGGTGGCCACGGGCCACCGTATTAGGGATGGCAGGGGAACCCCAGTCAGGTGTTTGGCCCAGGGGTCTCAGAAAGCAAGTGAATGGACAAGTCCAGACATCTGCCTGGCTCACACTTTGCTGTTTTCATTTTTAAATTTTATTGCTACTTTTAAAAATATATGTATTTATTTTATTTATGAGAGAGAGACTATTGGTACACGAAGGCCTCTTGCCACCACAATCAAACTCCAGATGCATGCACCATGTGTGACCTTGTGCTCAACTAGTCATCTTGTGCATCTGGCGTACGTGAGTTCTGGAAAGCCAAACCTGGGTCCTTGGGCTTTGTAGGCAAGCACCTTAACCACTAAGTCATCTCTCCAGCCCTATCACTAGTTTTTAACCTCAGAATGCACAGCTACATTCTTGGAAAAGTAGCAACCTATGTTACAGATAACACTACAACCCACTCTTTCCATTTTGCCTTCCCTCCCATACCCAGAAGGGACTGCTGTTATTGTCTGCCGAGGCCTCTGTCCTCAGGGTCATATGAGTGGTGTTGTAAGGAAACGGAGGCTGCCTGGCATCAAGGTACGCAGTGTCACACTGGCCCATCTCTCTGAAATTTATTTCACATTGTGTGTTCTTGCATGGGCTTCTATTGGAAGACAAGGGCTGAAAAACTTGAGTATCAGCAATCAAGTCCACATCCTAACGGGAAAACCGAGGCAGGGTGGTGGCACCAACTTTCTCGTCAGTAGAGTTTCTACTATGCTTGGACGTGACAGGTGGTTGGTCAAATGCCTATGCTGATATAGTAGAGACATAGCTGGGGAATGGGACTCAGGGTCTAACCAAGTGCTAGCAGCATCCACCCTTGCCCCAACAAGGGTCATTCAGGCACCTCGTATCTACTCCAGCCAGCCAACCAGTGTCTGTAAATGCCAACCTCAGAGCAGTCAGCCCTCCTTACAAGGTGCCTACATCCTCTGAACACCTATGGAATACAATTCCTTACCACCACTCATCACGTGACAGGGTGAGGGTTGAAGCCCAGAGAGGGAGGAACCTGCCCAGAATGCCACAAGTTACTGCCAGAACTGGGAGGGAGCCAGGTCTACAGCTTCTCTCATGTCTGTCTGCAGGAAGACATTGTGTGTGAAATTGATCACGTGACTTTCAACTGAGCCCCAGTGGACAGTCTCCAATTTGGAGCTCTAGTGAGGAACTTGACAGAGACAGAGATAGGCAAGTGAAAAAGGGAAGGCAGTTGAGGGATGAGTGGGTGAATGATGGGGGGTGGAGGGTGGGTGATAGATGGCTGGTGACACATGAGGGGGTGGCGGGCTGATGGATGGGTAAGAAAAGGAGAAAGGAAAATAAACAAGAATAGATGGAAGGACAGAATAAATCGATGAATGAATAGATAGGTGTGGTGGATGAGGAGGCCACATGTTAGTTGAAGGGTAGCTGCATACTGGCAGCTGAGAATGATGGTGGCTAGGTAGATAAAGAGAAGGATGGATGGGTGAGGGAGAATATGAACAAGAGAACGAACTTGCTACATGTTCTCATGTGAATAAGCAAATATGTCCACAAATGGACAGACAAAATGAGTGTGAAGCCTGTGTGAGCGTGAGATGAGGCCACCTGGGTCCCAGATCTCTACATACCAGATCCCAGCACCTTTCCTTGGACCCAAGGATGATGGCTGAGGCTTAGAGAGTCCCAGAAGTGATGACACCCAGAGCCACTGAGCTCCTGGGGCCAGGCCCACAGTCAAAAGACTCAAGGGAAGCCCACCACCTAGACACAGCTTCTTGTCCCTGGGACCCCGATCGTTGATTTGGGACCAACTCATATGGGAGCAAAGCTTGCTAGATCCTGGGGCCCCAGCCCACCTCCCATGAAGGGGTGGCTGATCCAGAATCTCAAACAATGCGTCTCCCAGTACAGTGTGCCCACCAGTCCTTCAAGTGCATGCACCTGGGATTCAGTAAGCCTGGGTGGAGCCAGAGAGCCTCCAGTTATAATAGCTCTTGGGATGCATTGGGCCATATTCCTCAGGTAGCCCCAACTCCCTGCTTGAGGCCTTCTGAACCCCCAAGGACCAAGTCTCAGAGACTCTTCATCTTAACTCTGTTCTCTAGTCAGGAACTTGCCCTGGCCTGCACTAGAGGTTCTTAGTCTCTCTGGCTGCTCCACATTAGGAGTCTCCTATAACACTGAGTAAGGGGCAGAATATGACCCTCAGTGAATGCTCTCAGCATCAGGAAGTGAGCTGAGCCACTGCCGGCAGCTCCACAGTGATGGACCTTGCTCTCATTCTACTAATGTGGACACTAGGCTCTAAAGATGCTATGCCCACATCAGTGTCCCCAGCTCTACAGTACAGCACTATTTCTTTTTTTTTTTTTTTTTTTGGAGAAAGGAAGAGTACCAGTGAGGAAGCCACAGTAAGAAGTAGGGTGGGCCTGTGTGTACCTGCATGTATGACTCTGTGCCAGGAGACCACACATATGGAGGTGAGATAAACAATGTGTGTATTCAAGACCCACCTGAGTGGCATCCCACCAACCTGTTATCACTGACACCCTAGAGGGGCAGCTATGACAGCCTGCCAAGTGCCTGCAGCTCCTGGGCACAGGGCCCAGATGTGACTGCAGACCACGAAGACCTGCACATCCCAGCTGCCACCTTCTGGACTCATGGCCCCTCCACCTCATTGCCATGATGGACCCCATGTACCTTCCAGCCGGAAGTCGTCTTCCTCTTCCTCGCTGAGTGCCTCTCTAGAAGCGTCGCCCATGAGCTCCTGGGAAAGACAGAGCAGGATGTTACGGCAGAGTAGGACCCAGCAGGAGCTCACCAGGCTGGACTTCACAGGTGGCAGTGAGGGCATGGGACCAAGATGCTGGGGTGCGGCCTAGTGCATATGACAAGTTAACCAGGGCGGCACTCTTAAGAGTGTGTCTTCTTAGCCCACAGGACACCAGGAAATACTGCCCAGGACCCCACAGCTCCTTGAGAACAAGTCCCCTTCCCCTTCCAGAACTGTCAGCTAAGACAGATAAGGTGGGTTTCCAAGATGACACGGGGCCTGCTATGCTCTATGCTGGGTCTCTAAGGCCCTCAACCAACACAATGCCTTTCCCCAACAGCTCAGACTCCATGTTATGGCCCCGGCCAGTCCTCACTCAGGCCTCCACATCTTGCCCATGACCCATCTTCCTAGTCACGAGTCTACCCTGGTAAATGCTTTGCCTGTTCCCGCTCCAGTGAGTTAACAATATCTGTCATGGACCAACATGGCAAGGGTCCCTACTTACAGCCTCTTCAATGTGCCATTCAAATACTGACAGGTTAGCAAGGGGAGTTTCACTGGTTCATAGGAAATGTTGGAGATGTCAAGAGACTAAGGCCCCAACTCTATGACCCACCTCAGGAAGACTAGAGTTATGGAAGAAGCTAGACAATATTGGCCAGACTCTTTTATTTATTGGTACTCAGCCCAAAAAGAATTTTGTGGGGAAAAGAATTTTGTGATCAAAGATGATTGTTTGAGGCAAAGCTAAACAATGCCCCTTACTGAAGGACTTGTCAGGGCCATTACTGTGGTCAGCATGTGAATCTCCTTATGCTGGTATATATCCCAGCACACATGGTGGGATTCACTGTCCAAGGATCTACTTTGGAATCAGGGGGCCAGATGAGGCTGGGGAATATTACACATTCTCTCTTGCAGTGCTACAACCAAGCTTTGGAAGCATGTCTCAATCCCAGGAAATAGCAAGCAATACAAAGCCCAAATGTCGTAGCTGTTGGCAATACCTCTTTGTGAGAAATAAAATAAAAAGCCCCAAACCCTGCAGCCCACATGCTTAAAAAACATCCAGGCTGTTGTAATGGTCCACAGAGAAAAGACACTGTGCATAGAAGGTGACCCGCTGGCCAGGGTTGGAGGGAGGGCGCTTCCTGTCTCAGCTTTTGTTTTAGAGACAAACAGTTCCCATCTGGGCCTGCAGCTGGCTAGATCATTCTAGGCCACTGCACTCCTTCTTCAAGGTGGTTAAAATCTGCCATCCCCGCTTTCTCAGGTGTTCCATTTACTTCAAAACCAGGTGACTTTCTTCACTCTTCTCCTCTGCCAATTATAGTCACGGAACACTTCCTGGGCTTGTAACCTGGCTGTTTGTGTTAACAAAGCCAGAGTTGACAGGGAAGCTAGAGATAGTGACAGAAAAAGGGACTCACAGGTGGTATCATCAGATGACAGGGATGCCCCAGCAGCCAATTAAAGCCTGGCTTTCATGCTACAGAGATGGCTGGCATCTGCTCAACCCCTGAAAGGTTGGAGAGGAGTGCTTCCTACAGGAGCAGCAACGGGCTTCAAGGGGACCAAGCCCTTTCACACTGGGATCCTCCACAGAGGCTGCACTCGGCACTGACCTCAGCTGCCCTGGATGTACTATGGTGAGGCCACCAGCAATGATGAGTCTTTTGAGGCCCCGTGATGTTTACTGGTACTGTCCATTTCACCCAAACAAGGAAGCCAGAGGAACCCTCTACTGACACCCATACATGCTCACCTGGGCTGGGCTCTCCTGCTCTACAAGCCACTGGAAGTGGCTCCCTCAGGCCACAGACCATGGCCAGTGGAGTCACAGTACCACTTTATGTGTGGAGATACACCCCAGGGTTGGTGGCACACAATATCCATGGTCCTCATAGTTGAGGTCACTAGCCTCAGGGCAATGTGGGATGTTGAGCCAACCCAGGATCTCATCCTGCCTTGGGCCCCCCTTGCACTTGGACCTTGGTGTACTTATCTGTAAAATGGGCCCAGGACCAAACACAGTATGGTAAGACAGCTGACACTCACTGGACACTCCCTGTGTGGCAGGCACGTTGATGTCATCGTGTGTTAAATAAACTCCTTTGCTCATCACAACAGCCTTTCTCTATTCCTCTCTCCAGGAATACATGATTTACAAATTGTAAAGATGTGATCATTGCTATTAAAGAGGCCCAGTCTTCAAGGGTCACAGGACAAGCAAACAAGCTGCTAACAGCAGCTGAGGTGAAGCTCAGTGACGGAAGGCCTGCACAATATGCACAAGGCCCTGCATCCCATCCCAGTGCCTCAAGAGAAAGAGGGTAGGAGGGGAGGGGAACTGAGGGAAGGGAAGACAGGGAAGGAAAGGGGGGGTGGTTAGAGCTCAGGGAAGAACAGGAGTTGAGGGAAGGTGAGGGAAGCGGAGAGGGGGAGGGGAAGGGGGGGCTGAGGGAAGGGGAAAAGGAAAGGTAGGGAGAAGAGGGGAGTCTTGCCCCCTCTTTCACCAGCACCCCTGGTGCATGAATGACACAGGTAGATCCTGGCAAGGAGCTCTGGAAGGTTCTAACATCATCTGGATTTAAATGAAGAGAAGATTGCCCAGGCCCACTCTAGACCCTCAGCTGGGCTAGGGAACAGAACTTGGCTCCAAACAAACTTGGGAGATACAGGCAGGATGAATGTTGAGTTTAAGAACAGCCTGGGCTACACAGTGACTGAGGCCAGTCTGGGAAACCCAGTGAGACCCTCTCTCTACAGAGCCTAAAGTGGGACCTGGCTTAGCAGCTTCAGTGGCTCAGAGGCCAAGTACCCCGCCTGTCAGTGGGACTCACCAGCATAGCTCCTCTTTCCCAAGGCAGAGGGCTTGGTCCTGTCTTCTAGCCTCGGCATCCTTCTGTGGCTTCCCACACGTGCTTCTGGGAGCTGGGAACTTAGACCCCTTCACTACAAGCCCCAAAGGGCCTGGAGCGGGTGGGGAGTGGGGGGGGAGGGAGCGTGAAAGCGGAATCAAGAAGTCCTCAGTGCAAACCTGAGCTCAGCTCAAACAAGCTACATCCCAGAGGGGCAGCAAGAAACTTGCAGGGTTGCAGGTATGGACAATGCTGCTCCCCAAAGCCACAAGAAAATCCCAGTACCAGAGATGGAATACCTCGCAGTGAGCTGTTGGTCATGGAGGTCCATGAGGCCCCCAAAACAATACAGGCTACTGTCAAGGTACTTGGTTGCCCACCAGAACTAGATGGTAAGACCCTATTCTGAAGATACCATGTGGTTTGGCTGAAGGACACTGAGAAATCAAGTGATCTAGAAACCTCCTGACTACTGGCTAGCTGTCACAGTGTTGGAAAGTGCTATGCAGACTGCTGGGGGGCAGAGTCATCAAGTCTTTATCAATGGTGGACCCCGCGAGCCACACAACCAACAAGCCAGGCAAGATGCACCTACTGGTGCAATGGTGGCCAAACTATTATAGGGGTAACCAATTGGTGACTGGATTTGAGACCCATTCCATGGGAGGAAATTAATGCCTGGCACTGAAAGTTAATCAAAAGCCTATGGCTGGGAAGATGACAGGTCTCAGGAATGAAGCCACTGCTGCTGTTTGGTTATAACGGATATGTTGTACACAGCAAGTTGCCCTCTAAGCACTTATGTTTATGCTTATAGAGTAGTGCTACTCTTGTCTTTGGTCAGAAAAGCTTCTTTAGCTGTTGGCAGTAGCTACTAGGGAGACTTGTCAAGTGCTCAGCACTAAATGAGACATCTGTATCCCACCCTCCAAAACTCAGGGAACACTGCAGAAGTGCACTATAGAGACTGTAGGAGGCAGAGGATGAGGAGTGCTTTGAAATGCTGTCTTCTGGATATGAAGCAGTTCTTGTATTATGTCCCCACAGCTACTGTCACTGCCTGCCCCAGACATTTCATTACAGATGGTGGAGGAGGGCAAAGACATCAAAATAGAAGAAGGACTAGTTGGAAGGAAGGTATTCAGTGGAAAGGGAAGGATATGAAAGGGGATCACGATCAAAATAATTATGAAAATTGTCAATAATTTTTTTAATAAAGAAGACTTCCAATGGGCTAGAGGGATGACTTAGCAGTTAAGGCATTTGCCTGCAAAACCAAGATTCCTCAGGACCCACGTAAGCCAGATGCACAAGGTGGCACATGTGTTTGGTGTTCATCTGCAGTGGCTGGAGTCCCTGGCGCACCCATTCCCTCTCTCTCCCCACCCCTTTCTGTCAAATAAATAAATTAAAATAAATTTTAAAAAGTATTTCCCAAGGTGGCTCTAAGTAGCAAGACAGCTACTGCAGAGCAAGTGCTCAGCCTTGAGGAAGTTAGGGGTAGGTGTTGCCAGCATAGCAGTTACTGTTTACGGCTTCCTCCTCTCTTGTATCAGTGATAGCTTCTACACTTGTCTAGGAGGCACTAAGCCACTCACTAGCCTGAGCTGCCCTCCCATGGCAATCACTGTGAGGCAGTCCTATGTTATTATGCCCACTTTACAAATGAGAAAATCGAGGCACAGTGACTAGTTAACTGATGTGCCAAAGATCACACAGCTAACCATCAGAGTTAGTGCCTGCTCCTCACCACTGCACCTCCTTATGAGAAGCCCGAGTGTTGGGACTGATATGCAGTATCCCCAGTTAATTGATTCTTTTGCTTACTTAGCCTCTGTTTTGACCTCTAAGGCCCAGAACCTAGGGTCCCTTTCCTCTGTCCTGCAGAACCGTGGTTTCAGTCTTGCTCAGATAAAGACTCTCCTGGATCCCCAGAGGCCTGGTTCAGTGGCCTCCCAGGACACATGGTCTAGATGTTCCTCCGTCCTAAAAGTTGCAGTGTTGTCCCTTTGTTGGCTCTGGGGAGCCCAGCCTCTGCCCCTCGCCAGGCCCCAGGAAGAATGTAGTTCCTCTATGTATTGGTGTGTGGCCAGCCTAGTCCTGAGCCCAGAATTGCAAGTACAATGCCTTATAAGGCCTCCAGGATGGAAAACCACATCAAAGTGGGGCCTTGGGAAGCAAGCTGCTGCTAGCTGGGGATTTTCCTCTTTGTCTTTGGAACTGCATATTGCTGAACTTAGTCCCCCCTCCCCCCACCGTCCCCATGACCCCAGCACATCGTCTGTCAATCTTTCTGTTCTCTAAGGGCTAACAGATGTGGGTGCCATGTGGTTTCGAAGTGTACTCCTGCTGCCCACAAAACATGGTACCATATTCAAATACCAGAAATGCATGGGGCTGGGATGCTAGGGAAGAGGGGGCTGCCCAGGCCACCCAGAACCCTCAGATCCAAGCAGCCTATCATGAGCTAGCTGCCCCTGGAAGTGCCTGGCAAGTTCTCTCTTTGCTCACTCTGCAGAGATAACAGTCAGCCTAGTGCCCAACAAGTCCACCTCCTGTGGTAGTATCAGGAGGCCCATTTGAGTTCAGTGATGGTCAGGACAACACAGTTCCTACTGGCCAACAGTCGGACCCTCTGAAGGCCGTCAAAGAGCGCTGTGCTGGTCTGCCTCAGTGGAACACCACACAGTGAAGCACAGGAGTGAGGCTAACCCGTCACACAGGGCACATCTCAAGAAAGGGGTAAGGGGTCATGCGTTAGGGACACAGTACTGCTACCAACTGCACACCTAAGAAACATCAACCACAGATGGGACCATGAGGTGTACCAGAGGCAGGAGGGTCACCTGCAGGGAAGGAAAGGAGAGCAGAGACACAGGACATGAAGTCCCAGCCTTATGAGAACTGTTCTAATGCTCAACAGATGAGGACAGTGGTAGCTTGGGATTCATGGGGACTGGTTCCAGGACACCCAAATCCTCCAACTCTTGAATCCCTCACACAGAACAGTATAGTATTTGCATAGAACCTACCTACACACATCCCCTGAAGTGTTTAATTATCTTCCAATGACTCATAAAGCCTGACACAAAGTATGTGCTATGTAAACAGCGTTACACTGTATTGTCTAGAAAAAGAAGTCTGTGGACATTCAATACAAATGTAGCCTTTTCCCTGAATATCTTCCATGGGGAGCTGGCTAAATCTGTGGTGCAGAATGGATGGAGATAGAGGGCCAACTGCACACTCACACGTTACTTGGGTAATTAAACCCTGATTTAACAAAATCTCAGACAATAAAAAAGAGGTGACAGAGTAGGTTGGCACCGTCCAGGCATTGGCCACCTCATGTCGAGAATCAGCAACATGCCCAGGTGAGGAACACGGTCTTTCACTGCAGAGCTCCTGGGGTCCCAGCTCCAACCCCATCAGCAGCATTCATACTCAGGAAGCAAGAGTCTGAGCCTCCCTGTCTATGTTTGGCATACACCTCTAATTCGTGGACCTATCTGTCCACCCAGCTGCTCCTGCCCCAGGCCCCACAAAGCTTCTCTGGCTCCAAAGCCCACTCTACCCATGAGCACTACCAGCCACAAGAGCTGGAAACTGTCACCCCAGGCTGACAATGTGCAATATGTGCGCTTGGGATGCAAAGTTGGTTGTCAAGGGCTTAGGAGATGGGATACAGGGCCCTGTCTCCAGGGACAGAAGGAATCTGAACACTTTCCTCCCCAGAACAGCATCAGAACTGAGGCCCCACTGTGCTGCTTCTAAAGATAAATGGCATTGCTCCTCAGATGTGCAAAAGTGTGAGGTAGACTCCTCAGCCCCTCCTGTAGCCTTGCCACAGCCTCAGGTCACCAGTGGTGGCTCTTGGTCCTATTGCCCCAGCACACATCCCTCCCCTGTGGCAGTAGTGAGCAGACACACCTGCTTCTCTGAGGCCATGGCTACATCTCAGCTTGGCTCCAAGAGTCAGACGCTCCCATGGAGACAGGCATCAGGAATGAGAGGTCAGCACAAGACAGGTCACGAACTGAAGCAAGCTCCTCATGACAGGGTCCTGGCTGTCCTGTTCTGAAACCATGTCCAACACATACCAGGCACTGGATAAACATGACAAATGTCAGCTGGATCGAACTTGGGGCCAAGCCCACTGCACCTGCTTTATAACCTTGGGACAGTGACAAATGACATTACACTGCCCTCTTTGCTTGCAGCAACTCAAGTTTAACTTGTCACTTGCTCTAAAAGTCCTAACTCAGACCCAGGACCAAGCCACAGCTTCCATAAAAATAAATAAATAAAAAGATCCAGGGCTGGAATGATAGCTTAGCAGTTAAGGCACTTGCCTGAGATACCTAAGGACCCAGGTTCAATTCCCCAGTACCCATGTAAGTCAGATGCCCAAGATGGTGCATGCATCTCAAGTTTGTGTGCAATGGCTAGAGGTCGCATACCCATTTTCTTTCTTTCTCTCTCTCTCTCTTTCTCTCTCTCTCTCAAACAAACAAATAAAATATTTAGAAACACAGATCCAAGTCCATGACACACGTTGGAGCCAGGGGTAGCCTCTCCAGTCTCCCGGTCCTGACTCTGGGCTATGCAGAACAGGGAGACAGCTCTCAGGCACTTGTAGGGCTGGCCCTCTGCCTAGGCCCACAAGAAGTAGCCTTCCCGGCTCCAGAGACATGGAGTGGTGATTAAAATTCCTTGCATCGCTCCTATTTTTATCTGCCTGGGATGTAATCAGAATGCTTGGCACCATGTCCCCCGCCAGCTCCCCATGGCTAGGATACGGCTGAACTTGCAGTCTGGGGCTCTGGGTCTGCTGCTGGGAAGATGTCCATCCTAGAGGGACAGTAGAGCTCCGAGAAGGATGTCAGGGCCCAGACTTCACAGGGCACAAATGACCTCAGAGACGGCCTTGCACACCTCTGGCACCAGGCAACCAGGTGTCAACAAAGTGCACTCTCATTTGACCTGGTCTTGCCATAAGTAATAAGATTTCTGAAAACCATAGGTGGGTGTGAGTCCTCACTATCTGTTTCATTTGTGGGCATGCATGGTGTTAGTGTAAGTGCATGTGTATGTATCAAGGCTGGAGGACAGCCTCAGGTGTCATCCTCTGGAATGTTGCCCACCTCCTTTGAGATAGCATCTCTCACTGGCTTACCAACTAGGCCAGACTGGCCAGCCAGAAAGCCTCAGGGACCCACCTGTCCCTGCCTCCAGTATTGAGATTACAGAGGCACCACCAAACCTGACATTTTACATGGGCATGGGGACTGAATTCAGGGCCTCGTGCTTGTGAGGGTTTTGAAGTACGGCTCATATTAAACACATAGAATCATTAAAATACCACATGCCGGGCTGGAGAGATGGCTTAGCCATTAAGGCGCTTGCCTCCGAAGCCTAAGGACCCATGTTCGATCTCTCTCCAGATCCATATAAGCCAGAGGCACAAAGGTGAGGCAAGCGCAAAGTTGCACATGCCCACTTGGTGGTGCAAGTGTCTGGAGTTCAAATGCAGTGGCTGAGGCCCTGGCACACCAATTCTTTCTCTCTCTTTCTCTCTAAAATAAAAATGAAATTTAAAATATCATATGTCCACTACTTGCTACCTCCAGTCCCAAGCCCCAGATGGCAGCCAAGGCTTTGAAACTGGCAAATGTGAAGAGTCCCACACTGAGGTCTTGCCCCACTGAGGCTGGTTCCAACAGGAGAAGGAAGTAGACTGACATTGGACAAGCCAAGCACTGGGGAGACCCAAGGCTCTCCCCACAGGTCAAAGGCTCCTGCATTGGCATGTGGTTTCTAGGCATGGAGAAAAGTTGACTAACAGGGAAACTCCAAATACACCCAAATCAACAGAAAATGGTATATCTTGTCATTAACCAGAATGATCACTTATCTTAAACTGTGGGCATCTATCTCATTGCTTATGAGTGACCTGGAGTAGGACAAACTATCCAAAGCAGGCAGGGCATGGGCTTAGCCAGCACTCTGAGGTATGTCCACAGTGGGAACTGAGAACAGATGGACCTGTTGAAGTGTGGGAACACTGAGGTCATAAGGACAAAGGATTTAGTGACAACAGTAACCAGGGCCTACCAAGTATGACACCTGCTCAGTGTTTGGCTGAGCATCCAGGACTCTCTAGCTAACCCCTCCACAGCCTAGAGTCTAGGCCCATTTCATGTGAGGACAGAAGCTTGGGGTTGGTGGAATGCACTGGAATTGGCAGTAGGATCTGGATTGCACTGTGAGACTCTGCACAAATAACTCCTCCTGCCATGCCTCAGTTTCTCCAGCTGCTGCCAGAGCACTCAGCTTGCTGCCTGGCACTGTGGGTGAACCAGAGCTACTGGCCCTTGACCCTGAGCACAGGGCTTTTACTGTCCCCCACTGTCCCCACCCTAGGTCTTTAGGGATTTGGACAGCTGGGCAAAGTCAGTCCAGTCCTCAAGCTCCCACAAGGCACTAGGTCAGGCCTCTGTCCTCCTTCTCCACCCCACCATCCACTGACCCTGCAAGGCCAATGCCTGCCACAGTGGTCACCTGTCTGGGGACTGGTCTGCACCCAGTACAGCTGGGAGCTGATGACAGAGAGCTAAGGAGGCACTGCCCACCATGCAGCTGTAGCTACTGCTGCCAGCAGTTCCTGGCTGGGGGCAGGCCTGCTCTGCCATTAGGCTCCAAGCCCATGTGCCCTGCTGAGCAGGGTGGCTGTGAGCCAAGCCACTTATGGCAGATGGCACTGTCAACAATGCCTCTGCAGCCCCGGGCCACCTCACTAGAGGAAAGGATGTGCATTCTGTTCCAGGACAGCAGCCAGCCCAGCCAAGAGCCAGGGAGCTTGGGACCTCAGAACCATGAAAGCTTGTGATTCCTCCCTCAGCCTCACACGGGCTGGGCTTCTGGCTTTGCTAACTAAACACATGCAGCAGGACCCTTTTCACTTGCACGGCCTGCGGACCACATCTTCTGGAGTGGACAGACAAGGGTGTTAGCCACACTCAGGGTGTGCACAACACACACCACACATACATATGCGTGCACATACACATGTACACACCACACACACATGTGCATGCACATAGACATGTACAAATCCACACATCTGCACATACACATGTACATGACACACCACACATACATAGGCATGCACATGCACAAATCCACACATATGCATGTACACAACATACATCACACACACATGTGCATGCGCACACACATACAAATTCATACACACGCATGTACATGCCACATATACATGGGCACAACACATCACACACATATGCACATACACATGTATATGACACATATCACACATACACGTGCATGCACACACACAGATCCACACATATGTACATACAGATGTAAACATCACACACACATGCGTGCATGCACACACACATGTACAAATCCATGCATATGCACATACACATGTTCACAACACACATGTGCATGAACATGCACACATCACACATACGTAAGCATGCACATGCACAAAGTCCACTCATCCAGCCCTGAGGCACCACAGAGGTCATCTCCCAGTCAGTCTGCTCCCAGCCCTGCCGAGCCTCCCTTCCAGCTGCCTCCTGCATCCTCTGTCCCAGAGCCCAGGGCTAAGAAGCTTCTTGCCACCAGCCATGGGCTAGTGCCTGTGCTGTGCCCCAGAAAGCCATCTGCACTTCACTGAGGTGGATTCTTATACCTCCCCACACCAGGGTGGACCCACCATCCCCACCTATCCAAGTCAGGCAGAATCAAGAGGTGCAGCTCTGAGATCCCCAAGACCTCAATTCATTCCAGAACTTAGAAGTGTACTTCTAAAATGCAGGCACCAATACAGCTCAAGCAGGAGCCCCAGGCCCCACTGGGTCTGAGACAGAGGCACACAAAGGTCACACACAGTGATGGGCACCCAAAGGTCAGAAGCAAGGCATCCTGGGCACACAGAGCTGCTGGGGAGAGCGAGACTCACTGACTCACCCTGCCACATGATGAGCAAGCTGTGCAGCATGTGTGTGTGTGTGGACCAGCACAGCCTGAGAGGACGCGGGCCTCAGGACAGGGCTGCGTTCTGCGCTGCACTGCTGTGGATCTGTGGATCTCTTTCTTCCTCCCTCCCTCTCTCTCTCTCTCTCTCTCCCTCCCTCCCTCCCTCTGTCTCTCCCATTCTCCTCTCCTTTCCTCTCTCTCAATTTGCAGTCCCTTATACTAAATTCATTTTTCAAAAGAGTTTCCATTAAAACCACCATGTGGCACCCACTATGCTCACCAAACACCTCAAACTTCATGAGTCTCAAACCGGCTCATGGCATACATCTACCAAGCCTGTCCTCTCTGTGCTCAAACATGGCAATGCCCACCCCAGCCAGACATATATGGAGTCACCTGACACTTCTCATCCAACCCTTCCTTCCATCTATCAGTGTATCACGTTGGCTTCACCTTCAAACCAAGGGCGCTCTCACCTTCTCCACATCTCCCATAAGCTCTTGCTACCATCCTACCACATCCGGATGATGCGAATCATTTTCCATTCTCTGCCCTCGCCACCAACCCTGACCCTACACAATTCTCCAAGGTTTTCCCAATGGTCAACGAAACACCTCCAACTCTGCCTATCACCTCCTTGGTATCATCTGTTGCTCCCCATTCTGATAGCTGCAGCAACTACCTTCAAGGTTTTCCTCACCATCACTCTGTCACCTGGATAAGTCTATTTAAAATTAGAGCTGTTGAATCCAGGTGTGGTGGCACACACCTTTAATCCCAGATTAATCCCTTTAATCTGGAGGCTTAGGTAGAAGGATTGCTGTGAGTTCAAGGACAGCCTGTGACAACAGAGTGAGTTCCAGGCCAGCCTGGGCTAGAGTGAGACCCTAGCAAAAGAAGGGAGGGAGGGAGAGAAGGAGGGAGAGAGGAAGGGAGGGGAAAGAAGCAAGGGAGGGAGGGAGGGAGGAAGGAAGAAAGAGGGGGGAGGGAGGGAAGGAGAGAGAGAGAAAGAAGAAAAAGACACAGAGAGAGAAAGTTAAGGGAAAACTGCAGCGGCCTCTCCCTCACTCCCTTCCCTTCCCTTCTTTGGTTTTCTCTGACATACCAGGTACACATGCCTCATATGAGGCATGCAGCAAGCATGTGCTGAACAACTGATGCAGCTCTTATATTTACATACTCAAAACATTCCCCACATTTTCTCAAAATAAAAGAGCAAGAGCCCAAAGAATGTGCCTCTGCTAAAATTACCCACATATGTTCCCATGCATCAGGGTCAGAGACAGAAGGTACCAAACTGTTCCCAGAGACTGTGAAATAGCACTCAGATCACCTAATGTACACCACGACCAGGAGGTGACTCCCATAGGCAGAGGAAAAGAAAGGCACCCCTTAGCTTCTAGAAGGACTCACACAGAAGTCAGCCTATTGACTCACAACTTCCCAATGAACTGGGAGGTTCTGCCTCCAGCAGGAATTTCTGGCTTCTGATACTATGTAGATCCCTGCCCCTGCCCCACTTTTAGCCCACCTAAAACGCCACCAGACCAGTCCTGCTTCTTGCTACTCCTGGTTGTAAATACACTGGAAACTAGGGACTGCAGGTCTCGTGTTTCTGCTGCTATGTGATGGTGTGATGCAGGAGGACTTGGATCCTATAGGTAGCAGGAGGCCCCCTGAGCATGTCACATGAAAGAGAACCTTCCCTCCCACCCCAACCACTACCACACAAAGTTCACTGTTCTGTTTCCAAGCAACTAAAGAGCTGGAATAAGACTAGGACTAGGGTCCAAGAGGTAGCTGTCTGGCCCTGTGAGGCTGGCTACTGGCTGTGTCAGGAGCCTCTGTCACTAATGGTTCCATACAGGTTTAGGAGAGACAAGGAGGGTTAGAGGCTGCTCAAGATCAGGAGCAGAAGGCAACTGTGTTTGTGGCTCCACCCATCACCCCTGAACTCCCAGCTACTCAGAGAAATCAACAGGCATCACCCCCTTTTACAGACTTGGGGCAGAAATGAGGGTCTGAAAGAGGAAACAAGAAAAGGATGCATTTGTGAAAAACCACGTTGTACCCTCTTGTGTAGGCCAGGCTCCTAGAGGACCAGAGTGCACACAGGAGAGGCCACCAGGTCACAGGATGGCATGAGGCCAGCTAGATCCCTGGGTTAGAGGTCCAGAGCTATGAAGGGACCCAAGACCCACTGGGGATGTCTCCCCAGGAAGTTTAACATAGATCAAATGGATGCTGAATGTGTGGGGGGTTCATGAATCTCTCAGTACCAGTCGATCTGCAGACTTTAACAGGAACCAGAGTCTAGATGGGGAAAGTGAGGTCTCAAATAGAGGTAGGATTTATAGGGTAGCAAAGCAGAAAAGTAGCAGAGCCACCAACAGTATCCAGAAGACCCAAAGCAGGAACAAAAGAGCTACAAAAATCAGCAAGCTCAGGAGTCCCTAACCCACCCATAGCCAGGGTCAAGCGCATCTGAGCCAGCCATTGGGAAGGTCTCCCTCACAGGACTTCTCACACCTTCATGGACTATCTGTATTAGGACCCCTGAGAAAGCCTGTAGCAAGCAGGCTTCTCTAGGCCTTGGGAATGGCCTGCTTCCCCAAGGCAGGGCACACAGGGGCTCCTCATTGCCCTCTCAGCAGCTACCCCCATGAAGATTCCCCAGGGCCCACCCTGGAGCCTAGTTTGTAGGTTCAGAACTGCTGGCATCATCTACTCCTGAGTGACCCCAAGGTGAGGGGGGTGCAATAAACTGAAAGGCCACCATTCACATCTGGACAAACTTGAGGCAGACTCCACACTCCAGAGCTCCCTACAGGGCCAGGCTAGAGCCAAGCCTGGGCCAGAAATGGCACCTGTGCCTCTCTGCCTGTTCTGTCTCAGGACATCCTTAAGGAACCATGTTCACATACCCCTCACCTTAGGCTCTGCCTCTGGGGTGCCTCCCACTGAATTACCACTGTCATTGGAGAGCTCCTGCCCCATGCAGTGGCTTCCCAGGGAGCAAACAGGCCACAGGAAGGCCAGTTGCTTGGTCTTGCAGAAACCAGACAAAGCATCCGACAAGCAACAGTCACACCAAGGCCCATCCAGCCAAGCAAGGGAGGAGTTGGACTGGCCAGCAGGTGGAAACACATATTTGCTCCCGTCCCTCCTTACATCTTTGGGAACCTTCCTGAGTACCTCATACTCAAGTCTGCACTCTCAGAGATCTAGCCATATAGCAGACTTCATAGATCATACTTTGGGGGTCCAACACTGAAGAGCAGCTTTGTTCTTCCCAGCTCCTGTGGTGGTATTTGTGATCCGGACCCCCGCCCCCCGCCCGACCAAGAGTTCCTTCTTCCTCCTCTAGGAACACTGATTGTCCTGTCATGCTGTCTTCCACAGGCCTTCTAGACATCACCCATGAAAGGCAGGACACTCAGTGTGAGTAGACCCCATGCAAGACTGAGGGCCGACATCACATTGGGATTCCAATATAACAGGGTGCCATGGAGCATAGGGAGGAACCTTATCTCTGCCTGCTCTCACTGGCCTGCAGCAGCATCCAGCTGCCTCTGCCTGGATCCAACTCTGGCTCCTACTCAGAACACAGGCTGGCATGGCCGGTGGCCTCCAGTAGCTCTGTCCTTAGTGTGGCTTTTTACAAAGGGAAGAGACAGGACCAGAGGACCCTCAAATGCTCTCTTGCTACAATGTTCATGGTGAACAGGTCACAGACAGTCAACTCTGCTCTCATCCTACCTCTGCTGTCCTTAGGCCACCCCAAAGACTTATTTCTCATTCATAAAGTCACCACTGAGCCTGTCTGGCTGAGATTGTCTGTCTCAGGAGGCAAAGTAACTTCAGGGACAAGGAAAGAAATGGGAGATACCGGTGAACATTTTTCTCAACTAGACTCCACAGGCCACCCAGCCCTAACACCCTGCACCAACAGCTGTGTCAGCTGCACACAGCAGCTGTACACAAAGGCTGAGGAGCAGCCACAGATTGGTGAGAATCCCACATATGAAATGCTTCAGACCAGATGTGTTAGATGGGAGCCATGTCTAAATATGACATTCTATTTGTTGCCTACCTTACATAGAGTCTGACGGTAATTTTATGAGATCGTTTTTAAAATTTTAACATGGCTGTCTTTATTTTTAATGTGAGTGTGTGGTACATGTGTGCATGAATGTGAGCACATGTATGTGTACAAGTGCACAAGCACATTTGTGCATGTGTGTGCAGAGGTCAAAAGTCAAGGTATGGTGTCTTCCTCAGTTGCTCTCCACCTTATTTTTTAAGACAGGGTCTCTCATTGCACCTGGAGGTCACTGAGTCCACTAGTCAGGCTAGCCAGCAAGCCCTAGGGCTCCACCTACATTCACCTCCCCAGCACTGGTATTAACGTATGTCTCACCATGCCTTCCTGGCATTTTTTACTGGGGTACTAGAGATCCAAACTCAGGTCCTCATGCTTGTGTGACAAGTACTTTGTCCCCTGAGCCATCTCCCCAGCCTCCATCATACAATATTTTTAATAGTTTTATGCCAGATGCAAAGCTTCATGGTATATAATTTTCCATGTGAAGCATCATGGCAGTGCTCTGAAAGTTTTGGAGCATTTCTTATTTCTGACTTAGGGGGCCTAAGCTATACTGCATGGCCTGAACAGCAAAAACCCAACTGGGTAGAACAACACCCAGAATAAAAGATCCAGCAGCCCAACTTGACCATATGCGCCTCAAAAATCACCACCATCAGGTGAATTTTCAAATAGGCTGGGCCATGGTGGCCTACAGGTAGAAGCCATATCAGGAGGTCAGGAGTGTGTGCTAAATGACAGGTTGCCTGCACTGTGCCCAGCTCTGCCACCACCTGCTGCTGAAGTGGGCACACCAGCAAGCTCTCCATGGGCAGTATCTAGTTCACAGAGAGCTGGTGGTGACTGAACAAGGCACAAGCAGAGGCTGAGGCCACATGCGATGGCTAAACAGAAGAAACAAAGGTGTGTACCAAGGGCACAAAGCTAAACTTGCAATCAGAGAGGCAGGTCTCTGGGAAAACAAGACTACTTCTCTCCTTCCTCCTTCCTTCTCTTTCTTTCGCAGTGCTGGGAGCAGAACCACTCAGTGCTCCTCACGTGCTGGACAAGCATTCTGCCATACCCCCAGACCATAGCTTACTTTCTATTTTGAGACAGGGTCTCACTGAGCTGCCCAAACTAACCCTGAGCTCACAATCCTCCTGCTTCCCCTCCTGAGTACCTGAGATACAGGTTTATACCTTTATGTCCAACTTTAGATTCTGCCCAACACTGAGGTTACAGCAAATCAAGAAAAGACCAAGGGCACTGAGGTGGGCCATATGCCACACTAACACCCTTGTGCTTGCTAACTCACTTAACTGTCACAGTGACCATGAGGCAAACAGTGCTATTCTCCCCATTCTACCGATGAGGCAACTGAGGCCAACAGCAGTTAAGAAGCCTGAGCAACAGACCCAGAAGCAGTATCATAGAGATGTGAGCCCAGACCCATGCATGGTGCCTTTGTTAGGAAGTGTAGAGGCCACAGAAATAGCAGGGAAGCCAGGGTCAGTGCTGGAGCATGGATGCTCTGGCTTAGGAAGAGCGTCTGCTATTGGTGATGTGACTACCTAGGTATTGTGACAACTACCGTCGGGGAATCCAACCTGTCCCATTCTCGTGTGGAAAGTCCCACCTGCTCGTACAAATTTCACTTCCGTCAGTGTCAGAATCTTCAAGAACTATGGTCCTTCTGCTAGCTGGGCAAGTACAGTGAACTGAGCAGTGAGCATAGCACCAAGGTGCCAACCAAGGTCTTCCTACTTGAGAGTGAGTGCTGCCAGACATCACTGGCATTAACAACCTGGGGAGCCTCTAGGCATGCTCACCCCTTCCCCCACTGAATCATCAGGCCCCGCCCTGAGGAAATACGCCCTGGAGATTCCATCTGCTGATGTAGGTCTTGTCAGTCATGTGGCACACGCAGGTCCTACTGAAAGTATCTTTCCCCAGAAGCATCCATCTTCTTTCAGACCCATTCAGACACAAAGAAACTGCACAGCAATGCCTTAAGTGACTGGTTGAGACTCAGAAGCCAACTTGAAAATTATCTTGATAGCCTACATAATAATTATCCCCCTGGGTAATACAATCTGAGGCCACAGTAATAGAAGCATTTCAGCTACATCATGGGAGGTAGTAGTTCTTTCTACCACCACAGATTACGAAGGACCCCATCTGGAAAATTAAATTTCATACTCAAAGAAAGACACACATAGTCTGATCTCCTCAAAGTGTGCACCAAGGAATACCAGTTTCTACCCAGTCTAAGGAGTAGCCAGAAATGCAGCCTCAGGTCCTCACCTGACCTACTAAGCCAGAATCTGTACTTTTCCCATAATCCTATGCAAACTCTCTGGTCTAGAGAGGACAAGAAAGGTGACTACATCAGTACAGCTGATATTTTTATACTGAGCATGTTCCAAGTCCTATTTCAATGCATGGAAGTACTTTAAAAAGCCTGAGGTTGGGACCATGACTATCTTCATTTTGTTTATATGTTCATTCACTTACTGATTTTAAGGATGGCCTTGAATTTCTAATCTTCCTGCCTCCACCTCCCAAGTGCTAGGACTATAGGCATACACAGCATCATGGCCAGCTGCCACCCCATGTTATAAATGAAAAACCTGGGGCTGCAGATATGGCTCAGTGGATAAAGTACTTACCATCCAAGGTGCAAGGCAAGGACTGACATCCACATTTGTCCTCTGACTTCCACAGGTACACTGTAGCATGCATGTAACTGCACACACACACCATTTTTTTTTTCTAAAGATGAAAAACTAAGAGTGAGGTTAAGTAACTTCCTCAGCGCATAGCTCGGGACTGGCCAGAGCTGGTAACAGAGGCATACAAGGGAACTCAAGAGCAGCTGGAGACCCTGGGTGACCTGACAAAAAGGGTGCAAGCAGCCAGCAATCTGCTTCCTCACAGACAACAGTGACCCTCCAGCCCGAGCCCTACTGGGGTCCTAGACAAGGGCACAGAGTAGCCCTCAGAAAGCAGCAGAGTTCATGGATCTCTGACCAGGGAAGGCAGAGAAGATTCTCCTAAATAAGAGCTGTCTCTGTGGCCCAGTAGCCCACATTTCCTACAGAAGCGACTCTGATTTAATGGCAGCTGTTGCCACTGTTCCTGTTGTTCTCACTGCCATTACCAAATTCTAACCAGAGAGAGAAGAAAACTGTTAGGCCATAGTGATGGCACATGCCTGGAATCACAGCACTCGGTAGGGTCAAGGCCAGTGTGGGCTACATGGTGAGACCCTATCTCAAAAAAGAAAAGAAAAACTCAGAGACACAGACCCCAGGACCCAGTGGTGGAGCTGGGTCAGAACCAGGGTGTGCCACCCTAAGGATGAGGGGCAGGCCCCACTGGGTAAGTGCTTGGCCGCTGGATTCTGGAAGCAAGGAGGCTTCAGAGAGCCAGCTCCACAGCGTCAGAAGTCAGGCCAGCTTTCCATTCCCAGCATTCCAGTTCCAAGTCCCCAGGCGGTCCTGCTGGCCAGGGCGCTCTGCTCCTTCCAGGGCTGGCTGTACTTCCAAGGCAGCCTCTTCTCAGGCTGGGCCAGAATTCCTTAGCTGGCAGGATCTCGGCTCCATGCTGACGGAGCCCAGCTGTTGGGTACTGTCCCTCTGCTCTCTCCAGGCTCTTGTTCAGCTCCTGAGCAGACAACCTGGACTGTCAGCAGCTCTGCCCAACCCTGCCTAGTATTCAGCATCAACACCAGGCAGGGATGTCCATGGCCCCTTGGCGGCACAAGTCAAAATCTGAATCTGATGACTGGTTTCATCGTCTATGCCTGGTCTGTGACTCTGTGAGGATTTTTGGAGGCAGGGCCTGTTGTGACTTCCAGATATCTGTGTGCCCATGGCCTGTGGTGACTTCCAGATATCCGTGTGCCCATGGCCTACAGTGACTTCCAGATATCCGTGTGCCCATGGCCTGTGGTGACTTCCAGATATCCGTGTGCCCATGGCCTGTGGTGACTTCCAGATATCCGCGTGCCCATGGCCTGTGGTGACTTCCAGATATCCGTGTGCCCATGGCCTGTGGTGACTTCCAGATATCCGTGTGCCCATGGCCTACGGTGACTTCCAGATATCCGCGTGCCCATGACCTATGGTGACTTCCAGTTATCTGCGTGCCCATGGCCTGTGGTGACTTCCAGATATCCATGTGCCCATGGCCTATGGTGACTTCCAGATATCCATGTGCCCATGGCCTACGGTGACTTCCAGATATCCGCGTGCCCATGGCCTATGGTGACTTCCAGTTATCTGCGTGCCCATGGCCTGTGGTGACTTCCAGATATCCATGTGCCCATGGCCTATGGTAACTTCCAGATATCCGCGTGCCCATGGCCTATGGTGACTTCCAGATATCCGTGTGCCCATGGCCTACGGTAACTTCCAGATATCCGCGTGCCCATGGCCTATGGTGACTTCCAGATATCCAGGTGCCCAGGGCCTATGGTGACTTCCAGATATCCGTGTGCCCATGGCCTACGGTGACTTCCAGATATCCGTGTGCCCATGGCCTATGGTGACTTCCAGATATCCATGTGCCCATGGCCTATGGTGACTTCCAGATATCCGTGTGCCCATGGCCTATGGTGACTTCCAGATATCCGTGTGCCCATGGCCTATGGTGACTTCCAGATATCCGTGTGCCCATGGCCTATGGTGACTTCCAGTTATCTGCGTGCCCATGGCCTACAGTGACTTCCAGATATCCGCGTGTCCATGGCCTATGGAGACTTCCAGTTATCTTCATGCCCATGGCCTACAGTGACTTCCAGATATCCGCGTGCCCATGGCCTATGGTGACTTCCAGATATCCAGGTGCCCATGGCCTATGGTGACTTCCAGATATCCGCGTGCCCACGGCCTATGGTGACTTCCAGATATCCGCGTGCCCATGGCCTGTGGTGACTTCCAGATATCTGCGTGCCCATGGCCTATGGTGACTTCCAGATATCCAGGTGCCCATGGCCTACGGTGACTTCCAGATATCCGCGTGCCCATGGCCTATGGTGACTTCCAGATATCCGCATGCCCATGGCCTATGGTGACTTCCAGATATCCGTGTGCCCATGGCCTACGGTAACTTCCAGATATCCGCGTGCCCATGGCCTATGGTGACTTCCAGATATCCAGGTGCCCAGGGCCTATGGTGACTTCCAGATATCCGTGTGCCCATGGCCTACGGTGACTTCCAGATATCCGTGTGCCCATGGCCTATGGTGACTTCCAGATATCCAGTGCCCATGGCCTATGTGACTTCCAGATATCCTGTGCCCATGGCTATGGTGACTTCCAGTATCCGTTGCCCATGGCCTATGGTGACTTCCGATATCCGTGCCATGGCCTTGGTGACTTCCAATATCCAGTGCCAGGCCTAGGTATTCCAGATATCCTGTGCCATGCCTATGGTGACTTCCAGTTTCGGTGCCCATGGCCTACGTGACTTCCAGATATCCGCGTGCCCATGGCCTATGGTGACTTCATTCATGCCCATGGCCTAGTGACTTCCAGATATCCGGTGCCATGGCCTAGGTGACTTCCAGTATCTGTGCCATGGCCTATGGTGACTTCCAGATATCTGTGCCATGGCCTATGGTGACTTCCAGATATCCTGTGCCCAGGCCTATGGTGACTTCCAGTATCCTGTGCCCATGGCCTATGGTGACTTCCAGTATCCGGTGCCCATGGCTATGGTGACTTCCAGTATCGCGTGCCCATGGCCAGTGACTTCCAGATATCCGCGTTGTCCATGGCCTATGGTGACTTCCAGTTATCTTCATGCCCATGGCCTACAGTGACTTCCAGATATCCGCGTGCCCATGGCCTATGGTGACTTCCAGTTATCTGCATGCCCATGGCCTATGGTGACTTCCAGATATCCGCGTGCCCATGGCCTATGGTGACTTCCAGATATCCATGTGCCCATGGCCTATGGTGACTTCCAGATATCCATGTGCCCATGGCCTATGGTGACTTCCAGATATCCGTGTGCCCATGGCCTATGGTGACTTCCAGATATCCGTGTGCCCATGGCCTATGGTGACTTCCAGATATCCATGTGCCCATGGCCTATGGTGACTTCCAGATATCCAGGTGCCCAGGACCTACGGTGACTTCCAGATATCCGTGTGCCCATGGCCTATGGTGACTTCCAGTTATCTGCGTGCCCATGGCCTACAGTGACTTCCAGATATCCGCGTGTCCATGGCCTACGGTGACTTCCAGTTATCTTCATGCCCATGGCCTACAGTGACTTCCAGATATCCGCGTGCCCATGGCCTATGGTGACTTCCAGTTATCTGCATGCCCATGGCCTATGGTGACTTCCAGATATCCGCGTGCCCATGGCCTATGGTGACTTCCAGATATCCATGTGCCCGTGGCCTGTGGTGACTTCCAGATATCCGCGTGCCCATGGCCTATGGTGACTTTCAGATATCCAGGTGCCCATTGACTTCCAGATATCCGCGTGCCCATGGCCTATGGTGACTTCCAGCTATCCATGTGCCCATGGCCTATGGTAACTTCCAGGGTGGGTGGTATCTGAAATAACAGTTACCACCTACCACATGCCAGGTCTGCATCAGACACTGCCATATGCTTGTCCTCTTTTGAAACCCTTGTACCACCATCCTTTCTATGACTAGACTCATTTTATAGAGAAGAAAATGGAGGTCCCAGATAAACAGTGCTTAAAGTCACATTTGGAAAGTGTCCAAAACTGCACCCCACTCCAGGACCCCTGGGGAGGGAATAGGCCTTTCAACTCAGTTGTGGCTGACCACTGAATCCGTGGCCCCTATTTGTTCACTCCTCCCCAAATTCACATCCTTTGTGGTGTCCTCAACATGCTGACTCTGAGTTTAGCCACATTTGTCTGCTCTAGCCAATGGGATAGGAATAAATGTGATATAAGACTCAATACTTGGATACTCTACTTCCTATCTGAGGCCTGTCACTATGATGAGAAATGTCTGTTAGAAAGATGTGAAATAGGGCTGGAGAGATAGCTTAGTGGTTAACGCACTTGCCTGCAAAGCCTAATACCCAGGTTCAATTCCCCAGTACCCACATAAGCCAGAAATACAAGGTGGCACATGTGTCCCGAGTTTGTTCACAGTGGCTGGAGGACCTGGCATGCCCATTTTCTGTCTGCCTCTCTCTTCCTCTCTTGCTCTCAGGTAAATAAAAATAAAATATATTTTTAAAAAGACACTGATTAAAAATAACAGAAAAGAAAAATGTGAAATATACATGGAAAGGAGACAACTTGTTCTGGTCAATTCTATTCTAGACCAGGTAGTCATCAGCCAATGTGTCAATATTCTGAGAAACATGAGCAAGTCCAACCCAGTTTAGCCCAAACTGGCCCAACCCAACCCTGAATAGCCCAGAACTAGTCCTAATCAACCCTGATCAGGCCTTTCCAGATCAACTCAGCTCAACTCAATACCAAGCAGCTCAATCTCTTTCAGGCCAATTCTGAGCAGTCCAGGCCAACCCAGAAATCCAGACCAGCTCCTATCAGCCTAGATCAGATATGCCCAACTCAGAGCAGCTGTGCCATCACAAGTCAGCAAAGAATGGCCAGCTCAAACCAGCTTAGTCCAATCCAGATCAACTCAACCCCACCCAGACCAACACAGGCCAAAGACACTGCTCTAAGCAATCTGCACCCATCAGGCAAAGTGAGTGGCTGCCTTAAGTCACTATGTCTTGGGGTTATTTATTACATACCAATAATGAACAACTATGCCAACTATAGTGGCCATTCTCTTTTGACATAGGAATAACAATTTCCTGAAAATTCATAGGGCAAATAGTTATTACAGAATGAGTAGACTTTATTTCAAATGCTGGAACCAGAAAGTGTCTAGATTTTCTACTTATTCTTTTTAAAATATTTGCATCTATGTAGTAAGATAATATTGGGAATGAGATCCAAGTCTAAATACAAAATTCATTAATTCTTCACATGCCTTGTAATTGAAGGTAAGTTTACACAATTATTTTTAGCTCATCTGTGTTTTCACTGAAAGTTGCCACACAAGGACAGGTGTGTAATTTTCCATTTGTAGTTTCACATTACTCAAATGTTTCAGATTTGGGGGTATTTTGGAGTTCAAATGTTGGATCCGTTTCTCACTTGGAGGAGAAGCTCATTGAAACCACAAGGCTTGCTTAATGAGAGAGAGAGACAGCCATGCGTCCATGTTTAGCTAAGGATTTGTGTTCCAACTGCACCCACAAAGGAGCCAGCCCACAACTGCAGTCACAGATCCGTTGCCCAGCATACTGTGGACGGCCCTGAAGTGTACCACATATTGCTCCTGTGTTCTCTCACCTGCACCCACCATGGACCAGGGGACAGGACACCTTTCTTCCATGCCAGACTAACATAAAGCCACCTTTTCTTGGAGTATCTGCTGTGCAACAAACACCCCAAACTTACAGGCCTACACCACCCCCTTTACTATCTCTCTCAATGCTTCAGCTTACTGGGCTCTGCTGAGCAATTCTGTGGGTCCCAACTGAGTCACTGGAAAATCGGCTGGGTGGTACCCCAAAGGGGCTCACTCCATGCCTGATGCCCTGGCAGGGAGGTTGGGATAACTGGGCCTCTCTCTTGCTCCATCCTGACCTCAGAGCACAGGCTCTCCATAGAACTGCTCCTGGTGGCTGCTCTAGCAAAGTGTGTGTACTTCTCATTGGTAGCTAAGGGTTCAGTAGCACAAAGCAGAAGCTGCAAGGCCTCCTCAGGTGTCCTTCCCACTGCCTTCTAATGGTCAAAGCAGTTCACAGCTTCAAGGCAGGAGTTCGTGCAGCACAACCTCTGGTGTCCTCTACAGTCTAGCCCCGAGTCAGTGCAGCCAAGATCCTCAAGCATAGCAGCAGGGACTTTTAGCCCCTAACCCTCACTGGGCAGTGAGCCTTGGGTCCACAGTAGACATCCAACATCAGCAATGGAGTGTTTCCACCAGACTCATGGCCAGCACATATGATGAGCATCAGGATGAAGGCAGCACCCTCAGACCCCAGGACTGCTCTGAGGCCCCTCCAGAATGAGTGTGTGGGAGACCACTCAAAGGCAGTACGCCCCTACCTGTGCACATGTGGGTGTCTGGAAGATAACAGGCCATTGCCTTCTTTGCTAAAACCCCAGTCTGGAAACAAGCACCTGCAAGGTCCAGACTCCTCAGAGGACCTGCTCCCTCTCTCAGGGTGCAAGTGGCTTTCTTGCTGGCTTGGCTCCAGGCACAGCTAAGGGTTCATGATCGGGAGAGCAGCCCAAGAGAGACCTTAACTATTTAACTACAATCAGTCAAGGTATAATTAGTGGACAGCTCCAAATGCAGGATCTGAAGGCTATCGGCACTAATGGACTAATTAGCTGAGACATCCTTGGGCAGGAAACACGCTCAGGCCTTCCAGAAACATCCCAAAGAGCTCTGAAGATCAAGGATGGCATCTGGCTCATGAGGTATCTCACTATGGCTGGGCAGATGCATTACTGGGAGGAAGTACTCCTTGGCACAATCGCCAGGCATCCTTGCCACCACCCCTGAGAACCAGTCTGGCAGCATCTAAGTCCTGGACACAACATACTTCACTCTCGGCATTGAGAGGCATGCTCCCTCTCTCCTGTCTCCTGCACTTCCCAGCCCTTTCCAAGTTGGGATAAAGGTCATGCACTCCCACATGCACAATTCTGTCTTCCCAGAGCCTACTGTACTCACCCTGTGGGCTCACAGAAAATAGCGCATGACTATGGGCTGGAAAACTAGCTTTATGGAAGCACAAATACCCAGAGCCACAGACCCAAAGAGCAGGCACTTGCTGCTTGGGCAGCTCTCTCCCTCCAAACCACAGGGGTTCCACACAGTGAGGAGGACTTCAATCCTCAGCGCAAAGGTGGGACAAGGCAACGCCTCAGCAGAGGTGAACCCGCTCACTGGGAAGCCTTGGGTGTGTCTGGTGCAGAGTACAACATAGACGCTGGGGTGAGCAAGAGGTGGCACCCAAAGTAAAACAGTAGCATGCTTGATACCTGTGGTGGTTTGAATGGAATAGATAGCCCAAATATATTCAGTTGTTTGTTTCTGCAGCCACCTGGCTGGAGTCAGTGCCATTGTGTGGATCTTAAGGTGTGGTGGTGGGTTTCAGATTTCAATCTAAAGATATGCAAAGTGTGCCTAGCTTGAGTTCCTGAAGTGTGCTGTGCTGTGTGGCTTTTGGCTTGTGTTTCTCTCTCTCTGCTTGGGCCTGTGAAGGCAGGCCAGTTTCTTCTGCCATTATGGAACGTCCCCTGGATCTGTAAGCTTCAATAAATATCCCTTCCTCCATAACTGTGCCTGGTCTGGAAGTTCATCTCAGTGAACCTGAAGCTGTCTGATACAATACCCATGAAGAAAACAAGATCTCATTTCTCCTAACATAAATATGCAGCTTCTCTCTCCGACCCCACCAGCCATCTGTGATAGCAAGATTTTTTATATGAGACCATTAGAAATACTTAAAAGAAACATCTCTGTAAGAAAAAAAAAAGGGGGGGGAGACAGAACAATGAAGAAAGGCAACAGGGAGAGAAACAAGAAGAATAGGACTGATGGGCACTGAGAGGCTCTGCGGTCACAGCTACCCTCGGCTCCAGCTCAATGTAAGCAGGCTGAGAAGTCAAGGTGTGTGGTATGGTGGTGCACACATGTGATCCCAGCACTCAGCAGGCTAAGGTAGGAGCGTGGCCAGCTTGAGGCCAGCCTGGGCTATATAGAGAGACTCTGTCTCAAAAACATCAAAGGCTGGGGATGTAGCTCAGTGCCAGAACGCCTGCTTAGCATGCAAAGGCTTTGAGTTCCATCCAAGTATGGCAACAAAAAGGAAAAGGAGGAGAAAAGAGAAAAGGAGGAAAAGAAAGGAGGAGGAGGAAGAAGAGTTGTTGTTGTTAAGACCAGGGATACCAGCTTTTCCCATTTTAAAATAGAAGTTCAAAATCTTGACTTCTAAGTGAAACCTCACATTTTTAAATATGGGTCAAACGAAACCTTCCTGGGGACATAATTCAGACTGTCAGGTTGCAAACTCTGCCAAGCAAAACATAGTGATACTAATCAATAGTTACTGTCACCTAGTCCCCAAGCTTCCCAGACAAGAGACCCCCTGGGGGACAAAGTCTTAGTGATGCGGCACACTCACTCTCACTGCAGTCTCTCACATGCACCTGGCACAGCCCTGTGTGTTCCTCCTGTGGTGCCACAAACATAAGGGCCTCCCAAAGATGGGTATCCCTGGCATGATGCCTTCTCCTGGAAGGGGTCAGCCAGGGAAGTGGCAAGTAGTGGGAGGTTAAGGGGACCTATCATAGTCCCATGATAACGCTAGCCACGGTCCCTTCCACAAGCAGGTTTCGAACTCAAAGTAAGAAATATAAAATGTACATGCGGAGATCAGCAGAGGCAGATGTCCCCCACAGACCACCCATGGTCAGGTGGCTTGATGGTAGACGCACAGTACACAGGAGAACCTGACAGTCTCCCAGTGGTCCACGTGGCCAATGCTTCTTTGAACACTCCACTTCACTCCCTTACCTTCCTATGCCTTTCCTGTTTCATTCCATGACAAGGTTTCATGCATCCTAGGCTGGCCTCAAACTCTCTACCCTCCTACCTCAGCCTTCTAGTGCTGGGATTACAGGCAAGTACTACCATGCCCAGCTGTTTATTTTTAAAGATGAGTCCACGGACATAAACTTTCTTTTCCTAAGGAGACACAGGTGGTACATATTATTCCTATAGATAAATGTGGCCTCAATCAAGATTCAGGGAACTCTATCTGGTCAGGACACTGCATAATGCATCCAAACACGGGCAACTGACCCACGCCCTCCCTGAGAACGTGCTACACCCAATCAAAGAACAGTGCCCAGTGGAAACCTAGGTCTGCTGGTTTTCTCTATGCTCACAAACCTCCATTTTTATGTTGTGTCTCCAGTTTTTAAATGTGTCAACTTTACTTTTTTTCAGTGCCAGAATAGAATGCAGGACCTCACACATGCTAAACCAGTGCCCTACCACTGAGCTACACCCCCAGTTAGATCTTTTATGCTGTGAAAGCCACAAAACACATGGGCAGGTGACTAGCTGTAGCTTCCACCAGCCCTCTGCTAAGTCCAGATGGGAAAACAGATTCTCCACTTTTCAACATGGAGCCCGAGACACCACGATGTGACCTCATGACCAGGAGGGAGCCCTGGGTGTAAGTGTGGGCACCATATACAGTAAAGACAGAGACTGACTGGGACCCCAGCCACTGCTGGGGAATATCATTTCCCTTCATCTGCCCACTATGTCCAGGAGCCCAGAAGCGCCTCCCTTGGTAAGGACCCACCTCCCTTTCTCCTACCACCTGCTGATTCCCAGGGCTGGTACTGTTTGTGTAGAACTTCAGTACCTGCCTGGAAGCCAGTGAACCTCTCAGAGTGGACATGTCCCCTTCAGGAGACCCCTCTTCCCCTTGGCCCCCAGGCTACAAGGCGAGAATCTGGGTTACTAGGTGGAGGCAGCCGAGTCTAATAAACCTCAGACTACTCCGACTTCACTTCTTGGCTAAGGATGGACGGACACACACACACACCCACATACCCTACTTACGGTGTCATGAAACAGCTTTGCAGGCCTCTGAAGAGCGGCCTCAGAAGTCGTTATTGTACCCAGCTGCATTAAATCAAGCTGTGAGAAGCGCCGGGTTATGCTTTTCAAGTGCGCCCTGAGCCAATCTGTTGTTTAAAGGGAAAAGGAAAAAGTTTCCAAGGCCTCCATAAATCCCGAGGAGAGGAAGTTTCAAACTTGGGTGTTCACAGTCCGTGGCCCCCGCATGGAAACAACTTGGTTTCATGTATTTCATTTTACTCTTCAAACTTTAGTTCTTTTAACTTTTTATTTTTATAGGGCTCAGAAGAAAAGGGAGACAGGGCCATTTGCTCACTAAGAGCCAAAGAAAACCCCAGCGCCTCCCTCCAAGGGCCTCTGCCTGAGACAGCAGTGAGGTGGGCACATGGGGAAGCCCAGCTGCTGGCACACCTCGTGCAGCTCCTCCTGCCCGCTGGAGGCCACTCCTGCAAGGCCAACTACTAATTAGCTCCAATAAAATAATTCAGGCCACTTATGGGGAGCAGAGAGCAGGAAGGACTATCACTCAGCTGTGGCCACCATCAGCAGTAGCAGGAACAAAATGGAACCTCTCCAAACCCAAGACAAGACCCACCAAGCCCTGAGGAAGCCTAAATTTAGTCCCTGGGGAGAAATGGCTATGTGTGCCTAGCCAGAGCATGGGGGGGTTGGTCCCGGGAGTCTCCCAGGGCACCTCAACCCCGGGGTTGACTTTGCATGTGTCTATGTGCACTGCTGTCCAGGGCCTGGCCCTAGTTTTCCAGGTGCTGTCCACCCAGACTAGGCAAGGTAACTCTACCCATTTGCCAGGCGAGGGAATTGAGTCCCCAGAGCAGCAGCAGAGAGGCCGACTGGGTACAGGCAGCCCAGAGTTTACACCTCACCACAGGTTCCACCTCTAATGCCAAGATGACCTGGAAGAAAGTACTTTGCCACTGAGTCTCAGTTTTGCTAACTGCAAAATGGAAGTGAGAAGGCCCGTTCAAAAAGACTTGAAAAGTCACAACATGTTACAATGCATGTGTGCACACACGTGCTTTATATGCTTCTGTATGTGCGGGCCCTCTGAACAACAATCCTCACAGCTGTTGTCTGTACCCACTCTGCCCCAGTGGCCATGCCACCCTGCCTGTCCTTTGGGGGACCACAACCCCTTCTCTTGGCTGGTGGTGAGAGCTGGTGTGGCCCTTTCTCTAGAAGTCCTCAGACACCTAGACACAGGTCTAACAAGTCACTGGTTTCGTTCCCTCCCCCAGGTGGCTGGGCTGCTTTACAAGGTGGAAGAGCAGCCAGAAAAACTCAGTGGTCCTCTCAGGGGCTTGCTCAGAGAGGGCTTCTCCTGCCCCGGCTGCCGCAGGAAACTGCATATCTGCAAAGATACTCAGGATGGGCCTTAACCTAGTCTGGACCAGTGCGGGGTGGGGGGAGCAGTCCATAAAGAGTGCTCAGAGGCAGAAACCAGGCCAAGTTCTCATTAGACCCATTAAAGCATGCACTGGCTCCTCCTGTTTCACACTTCAGGGCAGCAATGGATGACAAAGAGCCCAGAATCCCCAACCTAGCCTCCCCCAACACTGTGGGGGGTGTCACCATTTGATGTGAAATGTCCCCCTCACAGGATCACGTTTTGAACACTTGTTCCCAAGCAAGTGGTGCCACCTGAGGACGCTGTGCAACCTTTAGAAGGTGGCACCTGGCTGGCTGGCTGGGAGAAGGTAGGTCACTGAGGTGGGCTGCCCCTGGCTCTTCATTCACTGCTTCCTGGTCTATGACGACGTGAAGAGCCTCTGCCATGATGAGCTGAGTTGCTCTGCGCTGCCATCCCCACCAGGAGAGGCTGAAGCCCTCTGAAATAGTGATCCAAAGTAAACCTTTCCTCTCTTTAGTTAGTCATGTATCGTGGTCTCATGCCACAAAAGTACTTGGTACATGGTGGCAGGGACCAACTGCCCACAGGGCAACTTCAGCACACCTTCCATAGCAACCCTCTAACTGGAGTCACTACTGAATTACCTGGTGCCTAGTGGGGGGAGGGCTAGGGGCCAGGTGGTACTAAGGGGAGGGGGTTCTAACAAAGAAAGAAGTAACAAAGATCTTTCTATAGTGGGTGAGGTAATTTCCACAGTCCTTTCTACCTGGGAAGGATGTTCAGTGATCACAGGAGTGGCTTTACCAAGCACCTGTGGTTCACCCACCAATGTTGGTGACTTCACACACCAATGCCTGAGGGGATGGGTCAACTGGAAGCACCATTTCACAGATGGAAAGACTAAGACCCCAGGAAGATTAGGAGAGCTATGTAGGCTGCATGACTCACAGGTGTAGGCTCAGGATTCACACACACTAAACCTCTTCTGCATGAGCAGGTCAGCATCCTCCCTCCCTCTCCCTGGGGTGGCAGAGCCCAGCACTGAGACATGCCCAAGCCCAGAGCCACGTCTCACACATGCAATGAAGAACCACAGGCTCTTTTGAGGGCCGGCATGTCAGTGCTCAGGGCTGCTCCATGGCCCAGGATCCCATAACCAATTCCCACATCCCCTGCTCAGCAAGTGTGGCAAACAACCCCATACTCAATGCCACACAGCCCCAAGTGATATAAAGAGAATTAAAAGAAAAGTCCAAGTCCCACAGAAACACCTCAATTCACTGCTACCACCAGTCAACAAAGTGAAAGCCCAAAGAGGGCCAGGCTCTTGTCCAAGGCACACAGCGAAGCCAGTTAATTCTCCAAGTATAAACATGCCTGCGAGGCACCAGCACTGCACTAGGCCAGGGTGGCGATAACGTGTGCCACACCAGAGCGCACGTCCTGCAGGCAGTGGGCAGTAACTCGGCTGGCACATGAAGAAGTGGCTAGTGGTCAGTGGTGAGCACCGCAGAGTGGAGGTGCTAGGTGGACAAGAAGGTTCTGCACTGAGGAAGGAGCATCTGCTCCGAGGCAGATGTGGAAACGAGATCCCAAGGCGAGCAGGGAGGACGGTGAAGGACCACTGGGGAGCCCTTCAAGCAAAGGGAGGGCATATGCCCAAGCTCGGAGGTGAGACCACAATGTCTGAGAAAGAGGCAGTGAGGGTCAGGCAAAGAGGGAGAGGCAGAAAAGGGGTAGGGGCAGGGCTCCATTTCATATGCGAGAATGAAATTAGATGTTCCCTTGAGGAGGGTGGGAAGTCACAGGAGAGAGCCAGGGGAAGGAAGGGCAAAGTGATCCTTTGTGTGTGGTACATGTGGCCTGGCTAGAATGGAGGCAATGGAGCTGCTCAAAGACAGGGGAGTCCTCCAGGGGCCGTATGATGGTGGCTGAACCCAGGGCAGGGGCAGTGGTGAGCAGTGACCAGAGCAGAATTAACAAACAAATGTGGTCATGTGATAGATGCTCAGCTGGGGCACAGTTGTGCCAGGCCTAAGCACCAACAGGCCTTGCAGGCAGATGGAGGTGTTTCAGACAGGCCGGGTTCACGTGTATGAGCTACATAAGGGGAGAAATTGAGCCAGGGGAACCCGAGTCTAAAGACTGCTTGGACCCCCACCCACCCCCAAAGCCACCAAGTGTGCATGTCCAGGTTCCACCAGGTGCGGTTAGTTGTTCTCCTGGCTTCCAGGTGGGGTGGTGCAATGCTTCCATCCCAGCATTTAGGAGGTAGAGTTAGGAGTATCAGGAGTCCAAGGCCAGCCTCAGCTATACAGCAAGTTTGAGGCTAGCCTGGATTCCATGAGACTCCATCTCAGAAAAATAAATAATTCAAAAAAAAAAAGGAATAAGCATGGTAGTGCACACCTTTAATCCCAACACTCAGGAAGATGAGGTAGGAGGATCATTGTGAGTTTGAGGACAGCCTAAAACTACAGAGTGAGTTCCAGGTTAGGCTGGGCTAGAGTAAGACCCTACCTCAAAATATGTAAGTAGAAGAATAGATTAATGGAGGTGAAAAGGCCTAAGTGAGGTCAGGGGAAGAGACTGAGTAATGGAAAGATGGAGGGAGGGCTAATCAAAATCTAACAGGATATAAATAAATCATAGGGAAACCCATTGTTTTGGACAACAGAATACTCAGGAGCCATAGATTATTACTAGAAAATTTTCAGTGCCAGGGATGGGATACCTTCCAGTGAGTTGTTGGCCAAGAAGGTCCCTGATGCCCCCAAAACATTACAGGCCATTGCCAAGGCCCTTGGTTTCCCACCAGGAATAGATGGTAAGACCCTACTGCTGAAGACTCCACATACTTGGGCTGCAAGGTCACTGAGAAATCCTGCTGGAACTGGGCTGAAAACTTCCTCCATGTAGACCAGCTGACAGAAAGCTGGAAAAAGCCACACTGCATGCAGTTCAATGGGAGAGAGAGAAATCACCAGTGAAGATACTCCACAGTGGGCACTGCAAGCCTTATATTAGGCCAACCAGGCCAAATGAGCCAACAGGTGCAATGGTGGCACGTCTGTTATGGGGGAAACCAACTGCCCTCTAATTTGACTGGAAACCTGCTCCATGGGAGGGAATACATCCCTGATACTGAAAACCTACAACAGGGGTAGTCATGAGCCCTAGGGGTGTAATGTCTGCTACTGTCTTGCTAAATGTATTTGCTATGCTCATGAAACAGCCCAATAAGTACTTCTCTTGATATTCATACCCTTATATTGATGCTACTCTCACTTTTTCGTTAGAGAACCTTCTCTTTTCGGATGGTGGTGACCTTGGGACACCTCAGAAGGCATCACAGTGCTGAGAAGAAGTGACAGAGAAGTGCTCAGCACTGAAATATCTCTATCACACCTTCCAAGGCTCAGGGTCCATTGCAGAAGAGGTGGCAGAAAGAATGTAAGAGCCAAAGGAAGGGTAGGACTCCTTACAACGTGCTCCTCCAGAACAAAATGGCCTGGATATCCATGACCTCACAGTGCCTGACACTACCTACACAAGACCAGCATAACAGGAGGAAAAGATGATGACATCAAAATAAAAGAGAGACTGATTGAGAGGGGAGGGGATATGATGGAGAGTGGCGTTTCAAAGGGGAAAATGGGGGGAGGGAGGGAATTACCATGGGATATTGTTTACAATCATGGAAGTTGTTAATTATAAAAAAGAAAAACAAAACAAAATAAATAAATAAATAAAATAGATAGAAAACGCCCAGAGAGGTACACAAACTGCTCACAAATGGTCCAGAGAACCCAATTCCCAGATGGGCACACCAAGGACATCAGACATGCTCACTCTGGAAGTGGAGTCCCACCCCTCATACCTGTTTCACACAATGTGGGCAGCACATCTGTCTGAAGTGCTGCTGGCATTCTAAGGCCTCTCAGCAATCCATGCCACAGCTCTGGGCTGACTACGTTTTACAGATGAGGAAACAAGCACAGAGAAGTAAAGGTGCTTGCCCCAAGATACACAGCCAGTGAGTGCCAGGGGCAGGGCAGGCCTGGCTGACTGAGTTGAAGTTGTTTCTACCTTCCCCCATGCAAAGCTCCTGCCACTCTATTGAGGCTGGGCTGCACTTCCCCCAAAGTTCTTGCCAGTCAAGCACCGAGGGATCTTTGCTGCCCAGAAACCCTGGAAAAAAGAGTCTCCATCACTTCTAACCAGCAGGTCCCAAGACACCCTGCCAAAATGTAGACCAGCCTCTGCCCTCAAGCAGCTGCCACTCCAAGGAGGAAGAGAGCGAAGGGGCAGGACTGCCACGGAATCCAAGTCCACAGACAACTGACCGGGATGGAGACTGCGTCTGTGCTAAGCATGCATGTACCGCTGTCTCTATCTTTATTCCCCTAAACAACACAGCGGAACAGCTGTTCAGAGAGCATCCACATTGTCTTGGTCACTAAAAGCCACCCAGAGATGGCTTAAAGGGCCTGGAGGCCGTGTAAGTTACATACCAGAACTACATCATTTTCTAGAAAAGGGTCTTATTTGAGCACTGCAAATTATGGCATCCAAAGGACATTCTGGAGCCAATGCCCACAGGACACCAAGAATGACTATATTTACCAAACTCTGGTGCTCACTAGGCCCTGAGGTTCCTCACCCACATTACAGAGAGAAACAGAATATTAAGACAACCCAGGAATGTATGAGCAAAGACATGCAACAGCTCCCCAGGAGGCTGAGGGCAGCTAAAGAACATAGCATGCTGGTGGCCTAGGAAGGAAGAGGCCAGCAGCTCCCCAGGACAAAGCAGGGTGAAGGCACGTTCAGGGAACACAGTCTACTGAGCAGGCTCCCAGTGAGCCTCATGGCACAGGATCCTCAGAGGCAGGAATTCTGGGTGCTGTGATGCCTTAGCACCCAGCCTGTGCACAGGCTCTGTATGACAAGGGTCCAAGTCCAACCACCCAGTCCTGAAACAGCACCCACTGCCCACCCCATGGTATAATGCCAACGGAATCCAACTTCCCAAAATATTTACCAGAACGCTCTGGGCACACACTCCATTCTGTAAACTTGGATGCTATTCCAGAGCTGAAATGACAAATCTCCCGGAGAACAGATAAACTCTCCCTCACATTCTAAATAATGAGAGGGAGGTGGGGAGGGGAGGAAATAAATCAACCCTCCCCACCCCCGGCCCAACTTAAAAGGGATGGTGGTCAGCAGAAAGAAGGGAGCAAGGATGCCACGTCCTTATCAGGCGCAAGGCTGCTCCAGACACAAACAAAACTTTTGGCAGGCGTCCTCCTTCCACATGGGGAGGGGAGCACAGACTCTTCATGTGCAAGGGCCAGATCCATCCTGAGCACAAGCAAGCTGATCTGCTCCCTAACTCCTGGGAGGAAAGGGCCCCTTCTGGGAACAAGGGCACTGACTGGAGCTCCAGGAACAAGGCCTGTAAGCCTCCACGTCCCTAGGGCAGCCAGTCCCAAGTTTAAACCTCCCACTGCTGGGGCCCACTGCACTCAGAGGTACAAATGATGGGAGCAGAGGGGGTGAGTTGGCTCAGCAGTGTGGCTGGAGCAAGCCATCACCCTCTATTATGTATAGAGAAAACAAGAAAGGGCCCAGCATGCTTGATCACACTCAATCACTCCATGAGGCAGGTATGCGGGCTATCTCCAGCTGACAATAGAAAAGCCAGAGTCTCATGATGGGTAAAAAGCCAAGGCCTCTCCACTGATATACCATCCTTAGTTTCTTGCTCTCTCTCTTCCAGCTCTGCCCACCTCCCTTCCCTGCCCAACACCCTTAGGTTGCATAGCTCCTAGTCCAAGAAAGAGAAGATGACATGAGTGCGTGCTCAGACCCCCACGCAGCCACCACCTCCTGGCACCCACTCCCAACTCCAGAAATGCAGCCCTGCTCTCTCCAGCAGCTCATCCAAGAAGCGCGCTTTCCAGCATAATATTTTCCTCCCACAGAACGTGAGAATAAAGGGCTCTTTGCCTGTCTCCTGAAATAACTGGCTCTCACCATAAAGCAATCTTCTGCCCAGTAAAAATATTTCTGTAAAACTTGGTAACTCTATCTGTGACTTCTTTTTCTGAAAGTCAAAAACCTTGGAGAGTGAAATACGGCAGGGGCAGACATTATGGCAAGCTCATGAAGTCATGTCTACCAGAGGCAGCCCCTCCTGGGCTCAGTGATTAATTTGCTGTTAACCACAGGGACTTTGTGTCTTAATACACTCAAAGCAAAGCTCCAGTTCACATTTCTACCAGAACAATACCCACCACCCCTGGTCCTGAGGGCCAGCCAGCCAGGCAGCAGAGCCATAGCTAGACTTAGGAGGCCAGAAGGCCTCTGGAGACCAGAGCCGCTGCCGACGGGCGCACTGCACAGGTGAGCCATCCTCTGCAGCCTGGCCTTGGCCAGAGGGAGGTGGTGCTCAAAGAAAATAGGTGAGGGGTTCCCAGCTCACAGCCAAACCAAATTCATTCCAAGACACTAGGGAAGCCATGGAGCCTAGGCCTCCTTCTCTGGAAGAAGACTCATCCTAAGGGAACATGAGCCGCCACACAGATTGCCCTGAGCCTCTTCACTCACCACGTGGCACTCAAGCCCCTTGCACATGCTGTTTGGGGCCCAAAATGATGGAGGTGCACTGAGTGGAAATCTTCCAGAATATATATCAGGAGCCACACAGGACTACCAGCATGAGCCTCAAATGGCCATGCACACTATTAAACTGAATCCTGGCAACAAGTCCAAGCAAGGTATTCTACTCTCCATTTCACAAAGAAAGACGCGGCACCAACACTAACGCAGCTCGTTCAGTGTAGACCCAGGTCTGAAGCCAGTGTCCAAAGCTTTGTGTTCCCTTCCAAGGGCAGAAGGGAGTCAAGTCGAATGATGAAGTTAAAAAAATAAATAAAATCAAAAACAAGGGGGAAAGATTGAGTAATGGGGAGGGAGATTGGGTGATCAAAGCATGTTAAATGCACATATAAAACGTCACAGTGAAAACCATTGTTTTTTGTTGTTGCTGTCATTTGGGCTTTTTGGTTTGGTCTAATTGGTTTGCAGTGCCGGGGATCACAGTAGGGGTAGCACGCATACCAGACAAGCACTATACTTCTGAGCTACAACCTCTAGCCCTTTGTTTCTTACAATTAATACACACTATTGAGCAAAAGGTATACAAATAAAGGCAGAGCTCTTGCCCTCGGGACTAGGAATGGGCTGATGCTGCGGTTCAAGATGATGGGCAGGAATCTGACCAGGGAATATTACAGCAGCCTGCAGGTCAGGAATCACCACCCTAGGAGGCGACACAGAAGCTAGGAGCTGTGACTCGGGGCCTGAGCAGATAAAGTGGCAAGGCACCCAGGTACCTCCAAAGCCCAATGTGTGGTTCTCCCAAAGCTCAGCTACGTCACCTGGTGGCCCTGTCCCCACCTGCTGTCCCCAGCTGCTGGCCACCACCTTGCCTGGTGGGTCTTCTACCCATCAACTTGGTTCATTTGCCCACCCATGTGCATACACAGCCTTCTCCTCACAGGAGCTTCTCTGTAAGACACCTGAAGGGCTGAGCGTGTGGCCCAGGCGTGCACAAGGGCCAAGAATTGGATCTGAGGGACAGCATATGAACCAGGTCAAAACAACGCAAGGCTGGACTGCTGAGAGACAACTGCCACTTCCTAAGAAGAGTCTGCCAACAAAGGAAGCCAGCCCAAAAGAAACAGCATTGCCTGACCACTGAGCTGAGGACATAGTCTGAACTTTAGGATCCCTCAGTACTGAATGCAGCCCCAACGTTTCACAAGCCAATAACTTGCCTTTGCCTAAAACAGCTGGGTTGGGCTGGAAACCCAAATGGTCCTCAGTTATCCAGCGGGGGGCAGGGGTCAACCACAAACTCCCCCTGGAGCTTCCTCCCTACAGGATTGTTAAGACACCAGTGAGAAGTACACACTGTGTCTTTGGCAGAAAAGGAGTAGAACCACACCTGGAGATCTCATCAGGATGTTCAGCACATATGTCAGGGACACGGGGGGGGGGGGGCAGCACACACCAGAAATACACACCACTGGTCAAAAGCCAACTACAGGCAAAAGCCCAGAAACAACCTGAATATCCAACAAGAAGGGATGCGGACAATGAACTATAGCTTGTCCTTATAAGGGAAGGTTGGAAAGTCATAAAGAGAGATGAGATTAACATGGAATAGTTCCAAGACACACTTTAAAAAGCAAGGTGTAGGAGCAGCTGTACAGCATGCAGCTCCAGTCAGCAGAGACTGTTGAAGGCCTGACCACTATGCGTGATGTCCCAGCTAAGATCAAGTCAGCTGCAAATAAAAATGCTAGCCGGGCGTGGTGGCACACGCCTTTAATTCCAGCACTCGGGAGGCAGAGGTAGGAGGATAGCCGTGAGTTCGAGGCCACCCTGAGACTCCATAGTGAATTCCAGGTCAGCCTGAGCTAGAGTGAGACCCTACCTTGAAAAACCAAAAAAAAAAAAAAAAAAAAAAATGCTGAAGGTCTGACCACTATGCGTGATATCCCAGCTAAGATCAAGTCAGCTACAAATAAAAATGCTGAAGGCCTGACCACTATGCATGATGTCCCAGCTAAGATCAAGTCAGCTACAAATAAAAATGCTGAAGGCCTGACCACTATGCATGATGTCCCAGCTAAGATCAAGTCAGCTACAAATAAAAATGCTGAAGGCCTGACCACTATGCGTGATGTCCCAGCTAAGATCAAGTCAGCTACAAATACCAATGCTTTCCAGGGGCTCCTGCTGCCTGTGTGGAGACAGGGTGTGCAGACAGCAGGGCTCAGGTATACAGAGAGTGGGGCTCAGGTATATAGAGAGTAGGGCTCAAGTATACAGAGAGCGAGGCTCAGGTATACAGAGTGGGGCTCAGGTATACAGAGAGCGGGGCTCAGGTATACAGAGAGCGGGGCTCAGGTATACAGAGAGCGGGGCTCAGGTATACAGAGAGCGGGACTCAGGTATATACAGAGCGGGCCTCAGGTATACAGAGAGTGGGGCTCAGGTATACAGAGAGCAGGGCTCAGGTGCACAGAGTGGGGCTCAGGTATATAGACAGCGGGGCTCAGGTGCACAGAGAAACGCTGGCTCGACTTGTACCAAGGCAAGGGTCTGCCTTCCAGTGCCTCAGAGCAGTGTCTGGGTTAGATGCTTACTCCAGATAAAGACCAGATTTGTGATACAGGATGCTCCTAGAAAAAGCCCAAGTTCATTCTGAACCATGACCACAGGTGGCAGTGGCCAGTCAAGCTGCCTTGACCATGCCTCTTAAGTGGGCTCTGATGGGCTCCAAGGCTTCCTTGGGAAGATATAGAGAACATTCCTTCCATTGCCTATGATTGTGAATACATCTTTTACTTACATTTACACACACACACACACACACACACCCCAAGATGAGGTTTACACGGGCACAGTGAAGCCCTGGATCCTCCCCGCTCTCACCACAACTATGCAGCACTGAGCAGCTGCTTGCTTCTGGGGACTATTTAAATGTACATGTCAATTCATTCACATTAACTGTATCTTAAAATTCATTTCATTAGTGCTCCAGCACCGGACCACTAGGACATTCCCATCAGCAGAAAGCTGCATCATATTGGATCACCCTGACATCTCGTCCTTTAAAAAGCCCCTTTGTCCCTCCAGTTCTAAAGGGAGGGGCCTGGCAATGCTTTAAAGAGTGTCCAAGTATCAACAACCATCAGTCCGATTCCAAATCCACATGGAGATTTAAGCAGTCACCGTCACGGGAGGCAAGAAATGGGAAGAGGCAGACAGACTCATTGAGAGCTTAACACCAGTCAGGTGGCTTCCCACAGAGCCACCACAGGCTCTATGCCCAGGAAGATTGTGCCCTCCTGTGCCCAGCTACTGCCCTGCAGCTCCCCTCACCTTTCCTTCAGGGTCCAGGGGGCAGCTATGACACAGTACAGAGAGAGAGGTTCAGATATGAGGGGCACCAGGGAACAGGAATGTGGGGGGACTCTGCTGGCTTTGGTTTTTTTGGTCACGATCACCCTGCCTCTGCCTTGTGAGTGCAGGTACAACATGCACATGCCAGCTAGACTGACATATTAAACAGCACCCAGGGGCACAAAAGCAGGTCTCCAAGTGCTCTGAGATCTCCCCCCAATTCTCAGCCCACCAGCATCTGCCTCCCCAGCCCTTTCAGAGAAGCTTCTCCTTTAGAAACTGCTAGCTCCTCACCTCATGCCCCTCTTTAAATGTATCAGCTTTGTGAGACATGCCAATAATAATATTCAGCTCACTAAAAAGTTAATGTGAAAAGTGAAATTCTCTACTCCTCAGTCTGACAGTATATCCTTCCAGATCTCGTTCTCTCTCTCCCTCTCTCTCTCTCTTTCTTCTCCCTCCCTCCCTCCCCGTCTCTCTCCCCCTCCCTCTACCTGAAAATACATAGAAACCCAGGCCTGGGTAGACTTCTCTTTTCAGTTATCCCTCAGTATCCATGGGGGTCGTTCCAGGACACCCCTCATATGGATATGAAATCCTCTTCCACCTGACATGGCCCTGTGTGGAACGCACGCACATCCATCCTCTTACATGGGCTGAGTTCTCTCCAGATGGCTTGCAACACTTAGCACCGCGCTAAGTGCTCACTGCACTATTCTGAGCAGGGTATAAACGACAAGAAGTGTCCTGTTCAATTTTCCCTCCTTATACTTTCAGTCCAAGGTAGGTTGAAGCCACAGAGCGTGAGCTGCAGGCAAAGGGCAGTGAGGACTCGGGAGACAGACCTTGTCGGCCTGTGTCCCATGCTCCCACTATCGTCAGCCGCATTCTCTGGCCTCCTTCATGTCCTCACAAGACATCGCGCCCACCCTGCTTTTACCTCGGGCAAAGAGATTTGTGAATGGTCACACCACTGTTGACTAGCATGGTGGTGGACATTCAAGCTGTCACCGCGTTTTCACTCTTTCGAATAATGCAGCAGTAGCACATGTTCTTGCTCAGTGCGCATGCTTCTCAGTTACATCACGACCCACTGAGTCCACACCTGTCACACCCAGCTGTGACCTCAATTCAACCATATCTAAATGGACACTACACATCCTTCTTTTTTATGAGAGAGCAAGAGAGAGAACTGGCACGCCAGGACATTAGCCACAGCAATCGAACTCCAGACACGCATGCCAGCCCTGTGCACATGCATCACCGCATGCGCCTGGCTTACATGGGTTCTGCAGAGTAGAACCTGGGTCCTTAGGTTTTACAGGCAAGCACCTTAACTGCTAAGCCATCTCTCCAGCCCACATCCTTTTCCTGATTCTACCTCCCAGCAGCATTCTCTCCAGATGCATCCTCTCTGGAAGGTTATGTTGATGGCTACCAATGGATCCCACTTCGTGTATTTAGACCCAAACCATGCCTCCCCCTAAGTCTGGGGTGGACCTGTGATTTGCTGTGCCCAAGAGACTAGATGCCTTAGCCAGGCCTTGAGACACCTGGCAAAGCACTCTGAAACTTTTGAGGAAGCCAGGGAACAGGACAAGTAACCAAGAGGCGAGGTCCCTGAGGAAAGTGAGGTCCCACACCACTGTGGGCCACTGCCAAGCAGCTGACCTTTAGGCTTCCTCACTAGGCCAGTGGGCCACAGACAAGTCATCATGCCCAGCTCTGCCAAGCAGCACATCTTACACAAGTCGTAAAGTAATCAGGTCACTGAGTTCTGGGCTTTCCAACATGGGACTGGAAACAAAGCACACCCAATATTTCAACATGTGTCCGAGACAGGAAGCAAGGGGAATCTGAGACACCCACAGACTGCTTGGTCCCCAAAGACTTCAGTCTCACCATCCCCTCCACCAGATGTTGCTGCTACCCTTTAAGCTCAGATGGTAGCATCTCAAATACAAGGCCCTGGGGCCTCCAAAGGATTCCTCACCCTCTTCTTCCCCTATACAAAGGAATGGGACAGCTGAAAAGCACCCATCCAGCCCTAAAAACATAATGCCAGAAGGCTCTGAAGCCAAGAAAGAAATTGGAGACACAAGGAGGTCAAGAAACTCACCCAAGGTTACACAGCCAAGGAAAGCAGAGCTTGAAACTAAATGTTTAGGCTCAGAGTCTGCAGTAGTGACCAAACGTCAGTGTTTTTCAAACACTTTGATAATGACCTACAATAAGAGGTGTATGGTATAATGGGTGTCTGTATATATAGGCTTGGGTATAAATGTGTGTGCTTAAACTGTGCAAAAAGTAACACAAGGGCTGGAGAGATGGCTTAGCGGTTAAGGCGCTTGCCTGCAAAGCCCAAGGACCTCAGTTTGATTCCCTAGTACCCACATAAGCTAGATGCACAAGATGGTGCATGTATCTGGAGTTCGTTTGCAGTGGCTGGAAGCCCTGGTGTGTCCATTCTGTCTCTCTCTCTCTCCCTCTCCTCTCTCTCCCTCTTTCCCTCTCTCAAGTAAATAAAAATATTTTTTTTTAAAAAGTAACACATGAGATGTAGAGCCAGGAGGGTAAGGCATTCGAGGCCAGCCTTATTTACATACTGAGTTCAAGACCAGCCCTGGCTACATGAGACTCTGACTCAAAAAAAAAAAAAAAAAAAAAAAGAGCTGGGCATGGTGGCACACACCTTTAATCCCAGTACTCAGGAGGCAGAGGTAGGAGGATTGCTGTGAGTTTGAGGCCACCCTGGGACTACATAGTTAATTCCAGGTCAGCCTGGGCCAGAGTGAGACCCTACCTCAAAAAAAAAAAAAAAAAAAAGTGGGGACTGCAGAGATGGCTTAACAGGTTAAATGCTTGCCTGTGAAGCCTAAGGACTCCGGTTCAAGGCTCAATTCCCCAGGACCCACATAAGCCAGATGCACAAGGTGGCGCATGCATTTGGAGTTCATTTGCAGTGGCTGGAGGCCTTGGTGTACCCATTCTCTATCTATCTATCTGCCTCTTTTTCTGTCGCTCTCAAATAAATAAATTAAAAAAAAAATTTAAGTGGGCTGGAGAGATGGCTTAGTGGTTAAGGCACTTACCTGTGAACACTAAGGACCCAGGTTTGACTTCCCAGAACCCATGTAAGCCAGGCATACAAGGTGACACAAGAGTACCAGATGGGGCACACATCTAGAGTTTGACTGCAGTGGCTAGAGGCCCTTGCACACCAATTCTCATTCTCTCTCTCTCATAGAAAACAGTAACACAAAATAATACTTCTATAGCTAAATGTTTTGTCATTCTTATCACTATTTCATATTTCTAAAAATTGATCGCTAAATTGATTTCACAAACAGGATTATGAGATATAATATGTAAAACTTATCAGCACTGATTTAAGATGGATCTACAAGGCGAATTTAAATCCTCCTTGAGTGAGTTTCTCCTCACAAGTCAGGTGAGGTTGGACAAGGTGGTAAACTTAAAGCACCAGTTTTCCCATGGGTAAATGGAGACTGTTACTGTTTGTGGTGGTGTGAATCAGATGTCGCCCATAGACTCTATGTTTTGAATGCCTGGTCAGTAGCTAGCGGTAATTTGAGAAGTGCAGCCTTGCTGCAGGAGGTGTGCTGCTGGGGCAGGCTTAGGGATGTTACAGCCAGCTTCTCCTTTGCCGGAGGTCAGCGCATTCTTGCTGTCTTCTTCCAGATGCTGTAGCAAGAAGTGATGCCCAGCCTCTGCTCTACCATCCTTTTTCTGCCATGATGAAATTTCCCCTTGAGACTGTAAGCCAGAATAAACCCTTCCTTCCATCAGCTGCTTTTGGTAAGTACAACACTATTGGAATATGAAATGTCCCTCAAGATGCTCATGTGTCAGAGTCTTTGTCTCCAGGTTGTGGTGCTATTTTGGGAAGGTACTAAAGATGAAAGAGATGGGGCTTTGCTAGAGGAAGCAGGTCCCTGGGTGCAGGTCCTTGAGGCTATCTTGTCCCTGGCCCCTTCCTGTATCTTTGGGTTTTGTTGTTGTTGTTGTTGTTGTTTGGTTGGTTGGTTTTTCGAGGTAGGGTTTCACTCTAGCCCAGGCTGACCTGGAAGTCACTATGTAGTCTCAGGGTGGCCTTGAACTTACAGCAGTCCTCCTACCTCTGCATCCCGAGTGTTGGGTTAAAGGTGTACGCCACCACGCCCAGCTCTTCCTGTATCTCTGATTCCTGTCTACCATGAGCTGCTCTGCTCTGCCACACCCTCCCAGTCACAATGAACTGAATACCATGAACAAAATAAATAACCCTTAGCCAGGCGTGGTGGCGCACGCCTTTAATCCCAGCACTCGGGAGGCAGAGGTAGGAGGATCACCAAGAGTTCGAGGCCACCCTGAGACTCCATAGTGAATTCTAGGTCAGCCTGGACTAGAGTGAGACCCTACCTCGAAAACCCAAAAAAAAAAAAAAAAAAAAAGAAAAGAAAATTACCCTTTGTTATTTTTCTCATGTTATTATGTCACAGTGAGGAGAAAACTGAGCAACACAGGCAACAACACCCTGGGTCTAGGATCCTCCAGTACTCAGTAAACAATAGCTGTGCTGTAAACAGCTCCTCTCAGTGGGTACCCAGTCCAGCATGGGGCACTGCATACAGGCAGATGTTAATAGATGCAATGAGCCTGCAGCCATGAAATGACAAGAGGAGAAACGTCCTGAACTGCCCAAGCCACATGCTCCTCTGGACTTCCCAGAGCAGGTAGGGGGCCAGGGGAGATGTAAAAGAAGACCCAAGCATCCACAACAAGGCAACTTTTCCTGGCTTTTCTACATTTTCTTAAATCCTTTTTTTTTTTTTTTCTCTTGCAATCTTTCTAGATAGATTGCTGGCAGAAAGAAGGGTAAAGCAACAAAGTCAAAGTTAAAATTTTCTCCATTTAACAAGGAACCCTCTGGAAGCAGGTGTGGTGCAAGAGCCCAGACAGTACCCCAAACTTGCTCAGTGGAGCTGCTGCAAGACAGACCTCTGAGTGAGGTGCCCTGCCCGTGCAACCTTCTGAAGTTAGACAACGGTCCTCTGGTTGGAATCCCTCTGGCAGGCTGTGACCCTGCCTCCTGCTCACGTGTGGCCTGAGAGCAGACAGGCCCATCTTGTTAACTGGAGCCCTTTACACTCTTGCCCCAGGACAGGGGCCCTGGCTCCATAGTCAAGGCCAGGTACTTGAGCAGACAGAGGGTCACACACTCAACTCCAGGGTGATACTATTTCTTACAATATAGAGATTCCTGTCCTTTACCACACCCCCTCCTTGCCCACCTCCCAGCCTGGCCAGAAAGGAAAAAAAAAAAAAAAAACACTTCCAGAAGGTTTGTAGAGAGTAGACACCTCTCCTACCCCTAGGTTACAGCACATATCAGCACTGCCCACTCCAACAGGCCCACCCCTCTGCTGGGCCATAAATTCCTGCTCTAACACCTGAGAGACCAGAGTCAGACTCCAGAAGCTGGAATGATGACTTTCTCTGTGCCTGCGCCAAGCCCTTCATCACCTGGCTGTCTCCTACTTGCTCATGTGGTCTCAACTTCAGTGTCACTCTCTAATCCAAAGCAGGGCCTTCCCTAACATTCTCCTTAGCCACACCGCATTCTCCTCCTGCATCACACTTGGCAGGCTCCCACACTCGGCACACGTCTGCCATGATCATTAGCAAACCACATTGGAGAGCTGCAAGAGAAGGGATGACATCTGTGTGTTGCCCCAATTTACTGATAGGAACTCACTTCACCCTTGGAGAACTTTATGAGGTAAGAACGATTCCTCCGCTCACTTCACAGATGTGAAGGTGGAAGACCCAAGATGAACCGCCACTGGCCCCAGGACCCGCAGGGCGAGGAGCACAGAACCTAGGACTTGGGCACAGGGTGTGAGATTCTGCCAGCCCCAGGTGCACCTCTGGTACCTGCAGCACGCACATGCTGATCCCCAGTAGGGGGTGGCCAAACCACATCTCCACGGCATCAGGCTCTGCCCTCCGTCCTGCCATATGAACATGAAACACAACGGCCACAGCTTCCCAGCTCCACTGCATTGCCTACAGCCAATGTTATGCCCACGGTTTTGGCTTAGGAGGATGTCCCCTCATCCACAAAACAGAAGGGCATGCGTGAGACAGGTAAAGAATCTCACAAGGAGATATAGGCTCAACACTGGTTCATCCCCACCTGTGTATATGCCTTCTCATTACCAACCTCCTGCACCCCACAGTGATGAGTTGGCAATCCCAAGCCTACTGCATAAGCCAATTCTGGCTATCTGCTCAACCACAGAAAGCAAGTGTTCATGAAAAAACTTCCTTGGTTGACTTTTTTTTTTTTTTTTTTTTTTTTGAGGTAGGTCTCACTATGTAGCTCAAGCTGGCCTCAAGCTTGCAGTCTTCCTGTGTGCTAGGATTATGAGTGTGTTCCACAATGCCCGTAACAATGTTTTAAACTGGAATGGTTCCATGTAAAAATCCAGATGGTGGGCTGAGGAGGTAGCTCAGTGGGTAAGAGTGATGGCTGCACAAGTGTGAGAACCTGAATTCACTTCCCAGCACCCACATAAAAAGGCAGACATAGCAATACATGCCTGTAACCCTAGCACTGAGTAGGGCAGAGACAAGAGGATGGCTGAGGCTGCCTGGTCAGCTGGACTACCTGAAAACCAGTGAGCTCCAGGCTCAGTGAGATGGTGAGAGACTGGGTCTCAAGGAAATAAGGTGGAAGGGCAATGGAGAACACTGGATGTCCTCCTCTGGCCTCCGCACACACGCACATGGCATGTTCACATCCGCATACACGTGTGTGTACACTGCACAGACATATCATACACACAAAAATCCAGATGGCTGGATTCCCTCAGAGTGCGGCAACATTAAGCCCATGTTCCCAGGTGGTGAGAACTGGCTCAGGCTGAGTGGCAGTGCCCCCTTGAGGCCTGCAGTGTGTGTGAGTGTTCCATTCCTCCCAGATGTCTCCCACACAGCCTACCATTAATGTGACCTCTCTGGCCCCACAGGTCCCTGAGATCAGTCTCAGCATCCCACAAAGCCCTGCTCTTGCACCCTCCTCTTCAACCTCTCACCCAGCCTCATGCCTGTCTACGTTCCCCACTTGCAACAGCAGCCCTCCCAGGCCAGGCTAGGAAGCGGGCAGTACTACCACCACACTCGCTAGAGGTGGAAACTGAGGTCAAGAGATGCTTACCTACTGCCATCGGCATGCCCACCTGTGGTCTGCCTTTTCTGGGCTGCTGTGCCCCAGGAAGCTGACTCTGGGCACCAATTCCTTAAGCCCCTTGCTTTCTGGCTTCTGAACTCAGCCAACAGGAGAACTGGATGGGATAATTCTTCCCACCCCTGGAAACCCCTACACCATGACTATGACTCCATTTACCCACCATGCCTACTCCTGACCACCCATCTCCATGTCTCAGCAGAGGTTCCTAGGAGGACCAGGGTCAGCCTCTCCTCCTCATCTCTTTCTGCTCCAGGATCTACAACCACCTCTGGCTGATGATGGGCCTCAGGTACCTCAGCCCCTAGAAGGGCTCTCCCATCCTTGCTCACAGCTCTAGCAGCCCAGGAATCTTCTTGCTTAAACTATCTACAGTGCATCTGTTCCCCACCACAGCCGCTGACTGACACAGAGGTCTGGCTCAGTGCCCGAGGTCCCGGTGAGAAAGCATGTAGACAGGACTGGAATTCAGGATGCAGGCCTCCACAGCCTCTGGTCTTGAACCTTGCATCTTGCTCCACTTCTCCTAGTTCCTTGCCTGCCTATAACCTCCTCAAGGGGCCCCTGTATAGTCCCCAAAGAACCAAGTGTGGTGCCTGGCCTAATGCAGACATTTTGGGATCTCAAAGAGCCCATGGAATATTGTCACTTGATTCCTCTTTATCCACCAAGTATTTTTGTAACTGGGAACCCATCTCCACATTCCTCCTCCTCCACCACAGAACAGATCACAGGCTCCCTCAGTCACAACGGCCTCATACAACACTGTCACATATTTCCTCTCTAGAGAAGACCTGGGCACATAACCCATTGAGAAGGTAACCAGGCCCAGCCATGATTTCCATCTACACCTCCAACAAAATGCCCTCTGCTCTAGGGACTCCCACCTGCCATCTGTCCATTTACTGACCACACATGCCCTCTCTGTTCCTGTCCCCCACTCCTCTTTTTAGCTCAGCTCCAACCAAATGTCCTCTGAGTATAGATACCTCTGACATTCGTACTCCTTGTTCCAGATTCAGAACCTCCAGGGTGGCCCCTAACCTTTCCTTAACACCGTCTTCACTGCTCAGCATCCACCTTCCCAGTATGAGCCTATGAGTCTACCTTACACATAACCACATAAAGACCTGCATGCAGTAAAGTATTTGCATATCAAATGCAGGTGCATTAAAAAAAACATAGTTTGGGCTGGAGAGATGGCTTAGCAGTTAAGCGCTTGCCTGTGAAGCCTAAAGACCCTGGTTTGAGGCTCGATTCCCCTGGACTTACTTAAGGCAGTTACACAAGGTGGCACATGCATCTGGAATTCGTTTGCAGTGGCTGAAGACCCTGGCACAATCATTCGCTCTATCTATCTATCTGCCTTTCTCTCTGTGTCTGTCGCTCTCAAATAAATAAATAAAAATAAACAAAATATTTTTTTTAATTTTTTTTAAAAAAAAAACATAGTTTGCCAAGCGTGGTGGCTCACACCTTTCATCCCAGCACTCAGGAGGCAGAGGTAGGAAGATCACTGGGAGTTTGAGCCCAACCTGAGACTACATAGTGAATTTCAGGTCAGCCTGCGCTCAAGTGAGATGCTACCTAGGAAAACCAAAAAAAAACAAACAAAAAAATGGGAGGAGGAAGGGAATTACCACAGATATTGTTTACAATTATGGAGGTTGTTAATTTAAAAAAATCCCTTAAAAAAACATAGTTGTATCCTTCAGTATCCACAGGGTTCTATGGATGCTATTTATGCCATCTCTACATTGCTTATAACACCTAATACAGTGAGTTGCTATGTAAGTAGTCATACTGCCTTGTTTAAGGAATAATGATAAGAAAAGAAGTATACTCTGTATAGATGGAATCACTATCAAATATTTTCATCTTAGGACCCACAGGTAAGAAGCCAGCTCCACAATGTATCACATGGTCTATCATGAAAAATCAAGGTTTTAAGGGTACAAAGAAGTTAAACACTGAGGAATCTAGCAATGTGAATCATTACACAAATAATACACCAGCCAGGTGTGTGGTGACACTCACCTGTAATTTAAGCAATCAGGAGGCTGAGGCAGTAGGATTATGATTTCCAGCCCAGCCTAGGCTACATAGCAAGAGCCTGTCTCAAAACAATGGGAGGGGAGCTGGAAAGATGGCTTAGTGGTTAAGGTGCTTGCCTGCGAAGCCTAAGGACCCATGTTCCACTCCCCAGATCTGCTGGAAGTCAAAGGCACAAGGTCGCACATGTGCACAAGTTGGCGCATGTTTCTAGAGTTCCATTACAGTGGCTAGAGGCCCTGGCATTCCAATTCTCTCACTCACTTGCTCGCGCTCTCACTCTCTCTCTCTCACTCTCTCTCATTAAAAATGGCCAGTGTGTTGGGCTTGCCTCTAAAAAACAACAATATGAAACCAAATCATATATCTTGTCAGTAAAGAATGGCCCACTTCATCAAAGTTCCCAACAGTCATTAGAATTCAACAATTATTCCTAGTTTGACAATGCTTAGTGAGCCAGGAGAGGTATCAAGTTATTTTGACTAAATAAACCACACATGTGATACTATATGGTTATTATACAGAACATAAGCAGCTCTTACCGATGTAGTCAGAGAAAGAGAGAAGAGGTGATCACGCTAAGTTCTGAAGCAGCTTTCTACCATATACTGAGTATAGGACTTAGTGGGGGAGGGGCTGCCAAACTGCTAAAGGAAATAAAAGAGCTGAGGTCCAAGCCCTCAAATCACCTAGCACCCCTCTGGCACCTATTACAATTAAAATTACAATATTTTTTAAAGCCTTATCGTCTATAAGACAATAAATCTCATGGAAACAAGGCTGATACTCACTCCAGATCAATGGACAGGGTATAGGCACACCTGATCTAAGGCTACTCCCCATCTACTTACTGCAGCTATGAATGGTAGGACAGAAAGCATTTTTTACATACTCAATTAGAGTGATTTCACCCCCGTCTCACATGAACAGGACGAGGTCCAGAGAAGGGAGGGCCCCTTCTGTTAATGTCATGTGTACCAGCAGTAAAGCCCACCAGCTACCCAGTGGCCCTCTGATAGCCATCAGCCACACACAGGGTCACATGCCACAGCCAAGCCAGGAACATAACACCCAGACTAACTCCCTAGGGCTGCTAAGCAAACACTGCTCAGGACCAGCCCCTTGGGCAGAGCCACACTGGCTGGCCAGAGCTCCTACATGCCTTGCAGAAGCCCAGGATGACTTCAGCAGAGGGGCCTAAGGCTTTCCTCTCCGAGCCCTGTGGCTGGTGCCCACATGGATAAACAGCCCCCCCCCCCCCGCACCCTGCTTGCCCAGGCAGCTATCAAAGAATTACTTATGCCTCTGGAAGTGCATGTTTAGAAAAGGCTCCCCACCCCACCTGGGCTTGGCAAGGCACTGGCCTGGCTGGACAGTCCTTCACGGAGCAGAGTGTGCAGGCCTCTCCTCTCTTCCAGCCTGAGAGAGCCTACCACTCTCCATGTGGAGAATCTGAGGCCATAAGGAGGCAGGCAGCTGCCCAGGATAAACGGAACAGAGTGACATCAAAGCCCAGCTTCCAGATCCAACAAACAAGGCCTTCAGCTCTCTCTGGCCTTTCATCCAGGGTGTTCTGGGCTCCTGCCTCACTTCCCCCTCAGACAGAAGGACAGACATTTAGTTTATGAGGATCCGAGTTCTTTCCTTCCTTAGGGAGAGGATCAAGGGAAAAGGAGAATGTCCATGAGAGACAAGAACTGCAGAAGGAACCTGGGAGCCAATAAGAGAGGAAAGCTGGGAGGCAGCCGCAGGAAACGCCTACTTTGGAATCCAACAAGCAACCTAAAAATTCCCAAGTTCTAAAGCAAAGCACAGAGTAAACTGAAAGTCATACAGAGAGGCTGTAGAACCCTGGGCGGTTGGACTGACTCACCAGCACAGTGGGTCACCACTCCATTCCCTACTCCCGGGTCCCTTTGCCGGACTTTGTCCCTGGGCCTGGGAAGCCTGAGCAAGGGGAAGCTTCCCTCAGGCACAGCATGGCACATGGTCACTGCACTTTGGGGCACAGTGTGTTCATTATTGCAGGTTGGCTGTCACTTGTCTCTTCCCATGGCCACTGAGGTATCTGCTCCGCCATTCAGCCCCCAATGTCACCCTCAGGCTAGTTTCTTCCTCCAATCCAGTGCCAGGGGCCACTAACCCATTCAAACAGCTGGGAATGGGACACTACGAGTGAATCAGCTCCACGGAGTATGCTGGCAGCTACGGCAGCAAGCTGACTGCCTACCCACCCACACACCTCTCCATGGACAGGTAGCTCAAGCCTGCCAAAGAGTGGCTCACCCTATGGGGCTTTCCAAGACTGAGTCCCAGGGAAGCTACTCAAGATCCCTGGCAGCTGCAAAGCCCCAGCCCCTTCACAACCACCCAGCCTGTCCCACACACAAGCTTCCCACCACACTCCCCACCCCATCTTCCCCTCTCCGCATCTCCCACCTGCCTTCCAACCCACCGCCAGTTCACTTGCTGCCTCTTAGCTCCACCTGCCTGGAAGCCACCTGAGGGCAAGGACTGTGCCTCTTTCCTCTTCACTGTATCCCAGTGCCTGGCACAGTAGGGAATTGTTAACAACTCATTATTGATAGTAATTAAAATGGAGTGCCAAAAAAAGGGGGGCAGCTGATTCTACTCTTCCACTAAGGACAGTGGATCATGGGAAAGTTCAAACTTGGCAACAGGAATCAAGGGTTAGAGAAGCTGTATGGGGAAGGAGGAGGCAAGGATGGCGACCTAATTTCATTCATTCCTACACAGGGAGTGCCCATTATGTGCCCTAGACACACCATAAGATGTTTCATTTGTTACTGACAGTTCCAGCTTAACTGTCCCAGGAGACAGGTATCCCTGAGGGTGGGCTTGAGCTCTGTGGTGCAAACATGGACACTAGTTTACCATTCCATCTCCTCTACTCCCTGATATCCATTGGGGAAAGGAAATGAGCAGTCCCCCAAGTTCTAGGTCCTAGTCAAGCACACAGCGGATGCCCCTGAATTTGGTTTCCCCCACAAAATATGAATGCAGATGGATATTCCTGACTTCTAGAGAACAGACTGTGTACGTCACCAGCTCAGCCTCCTCAGAGAAGTGAAGTTTCATGGAAGGACAAGGCAGAACACGAAGCAGGTGTACCATAGCAGCAGGGAGTGACCCACCCAGAGGCACCTATACCAAGAGCAACCAGCAGCCTTGCCTGGCACTTGGCATGTCTCAGACTTTCCAGGCTACTCCTTACTGGTCCCAGGGTAGACAAGGAACCAGGCTGCGCTGAGTAGCTGAGCCTAGGTGTCATAGGCAGAGAAAACTCTCCATGGAGAACTCAAAGTCGCCGACAGGCAGAGGCCCCACACCTCCATGTGAGCCCACTACCCCGCCCCATCTAAGCAAATCATCTTTTAATTCTGAAACACCAAATATTTAATTTATGCTCTACCTCAAATGTCAAGTCCACCTCCCAGCACATAGCTCTGAAACCACGTAAGGAGGCCTAACACTTTCCATATGGTGAAGACATGGGTCCTTTTAATTGTGCCAACTGGTATCATTCAAGGGTAATTCCCCTGGAATCCAGCATTCGGGCAGCAGCTGAGACAACCCCCAATCTCATCACCCAGCCCCACGGGCTCCAGTGCGCCTGCACCCTCCTAATCTTCCCCAAATATCAAAATGCACTAGGTGCCCTTAATCAAATTACCAAAGTGCCTGGCAGCCGCCTTTGATCTTCAGGGGGCTTGCCTGTCCCCAGCCCCCAGCCTATTTCTGTAGGCAGCTCTGCTATAAAAGAACAAAAGGGTCATGCGAGGGGTGGGGGTAGAGGGATTGTTTGAAATGTGATTGTGAACATACACATGCGCGGAGTGTGCCGTGCATGCACTGAGCACGCACACAGACAAGTTGCCCAGACTCAGCTGCTCTGCCCACCTAGGGAGCCTTAGGAGCCACTGCACTCCGGCACTTGGTGTTTCCTCGGGGCTTGCCTGCAACTGCCTGTGCTGCTTCCGCTTTCCATTTCCAATTGAGCTCCTCGCCTCCTGGAGGTTCCTGTGCTGGCTTCATGTTCTAATTCGGCCTAGCGCATGCTTTTCTGGTGCAAAGGGGCTCAGGCCATTGTTCTTTCACAGCACTTAAACGCCTCCTGTTTCTCGTTCCTTGGACTTCATCATGCACCCATGGAAAGGCAGAAGCCCGGACCTTAGCCCAGATCCCACCCGCTGAATCCACTGCAGAGAGGTACAGTGGGCAGAGAGCTCTGGCATCACAACGCCTGCCTAATGACCCCTATCTCTGCCCAGCTTCTAATATTTTTGAAGACTTATCTGCCATAACTCTGCCATGCAATGAGAATATTACAGCACCCACTTTACAGATACACTAATCAAGGTCTACAGAGGCAAAATGGCAACAGGGTACCATGGCCACAGCCTGACCTCATTAACTTCTGTATGCAGGGCAGGATGAGTTAAATACCTTTGTGGCCACCCTGCCACAGCCTAGAACCTTGCATATAACTTGGCCCCTGTCAAAGAGGAGATATGCAGGCAGGGCCCCTCCTGCTTTAGCCTGCTATGCAACCAGCTCATGAAGCAGCACTAGTATCTGACCAATGCACCCTTCTCTAGGAGTAAGGGAGTGGAGTGCCCACCTTCTTGGTGGGCTCCCCAGGACTGGGCTTGGCACATACTAGACAGTGTTCCAGGGAGGACAGCTCAGTCTACAGCAGCTGGCTACAGCTACAGGGGGTTAGGTTATGGGGAGATTAAGAAAACAGAAGCAGAGTGCTTGGCACACTCATGGGCACGCAGTAAATAGTAGTTCTCATTGCAGAGATAATGATGCTAGTGGGATAAGCCAGTTACGTATTCCCAACCACTTTGGTGACGGGACAGGTGAAGACATGGAGACAGAAGCCTTCCTTAAGAAAGGCCTGGGGCTGGCTGGAGTACACTGCCAGCAGGCTATCAGAACCCAAACACCCCCACCTACATCCTGATGACATCAGCCAAACAGGAACCTTCCACACCAGTGAGGATCAGGGACGTGAAACAAGACTACAGTGTGCCCACTACTGGCTGGTCCAGTATTTTGATGTTCTCCCACCTTTTAGCATCCCAGGCTGACATTCACAATTGTGACCTCTAGGACTGAGAATTTTTCTCTGTGTTGACTTTAAATTCACCTGTCTCTTTCAACTTCAGGTCCCCCTAAGCAGTAAAACCCATGAAATCATGGCTCTCATATCCTAGTTATTATTTCTTTCCGATAAAAATAGATACCTATAAAGATTAAAGATAATCTCTAAGGACCAACTGCACTGCCTCCCAGGTCCCTTCCAGCACTTCACTACACCTGGGTTCAACCTAAGCTGGGTGGAGGCACACCCCCCACCACTGCAGGGTCTATGGCTGGGTCATGCTGAGCCACAGCAGGTGGGAGCCAGGCACCCAGGAGATTTACTAAAAATGACTCCCAAGGAGGCAGAGACACCCTCAATATCTCTGATGAATGGGCCCACCCTCTAACCACCCGACACATGTCACGCCCATGGCTCTATGTCTCACATCTTCAAAAAGTACTTTGAACAAATATAATGACCCCTTCCTTGCTGAGAGAAGGGGCAAGGAAGGGAGGGAGGAAAGAGCCATCCATCCCATGCTGTCCTCAGCTGGAGGAAGAAACCAGGCAACAAAATTCCGTGACTTCACTAAAGCCACAGGCTTAAGCTGGGGCCCCCTCCTCCCCCCCAACCCCGCCTTCATTTCCCCCAATGGCGACTTTTACTGGCTTGCATTCCTCTTGCTGGGAACACTACTACTTAATTAAAAACGACAGACTTTTGTTTTCCTCTCAGTCTTCCCTCCTCCCTCCCATCCTCCTAGCCTGGATGCCAAGGAGACCCACCAAAAACATGCGGGTAACATTTGTTATGGCTTTGAAGATAAAAGTCAATTGAAGCAAGCCCTCGCTGTATTTCAAGTTTCCCCTCTAGCATGGAGCAAAAGCTGCCTGGCAGTTTAGAAAGAAAAGAGACAGAAGAGAAGAGTGGGGAGGGGAGAGGAAGGGAGAGAGGGTTGGGGGGGGGGGACAGAGAGAGAGAGTATGCGCACTAGAGCACAAATAAATGTCATTCTGCAGGAATACTTTGTAAAAATAAACAGGCTGGAAAAAAAAAAACTTGATTAATGGAAATCCACTGCTGCCCTGTCCTGAGCTCTAAATGCATCTGTTCATATGTCTCAGTTGGATCATTTTCATCAGTCCTCAAATAAATAAATAGATCAAAAACTAGGAATGGTGGGGAAAGAAGAAGTTTATGGTCCTGGTGCTAAAAGGATCCAAGATCAGTGCTCCTTCCCCCAAGCTCTGACCTTTTCACTAGAGTAGCAGCTCCAGTCCCAGCCAGCCAGCAGATGGGAGGGCCAGGGAAAAGAAAGCCCCAGCCACACAGGGGAGGGAGAGAGGGGGCTTGTCCCCAACACAGAGGACATTTCACACATGTACAAGCTACCTCCCTGCAACAGGAGCTGCCAGGTGCCACCACTGAAGCACACACATCTGAGGACAGCACTGGCCTCTCCCCAGCCAGCCGTGGACAAGACCAAAGAACTATCCAGACCTGAGGCTCAGTCTGTTCCCCCTCGAAGTTAAAAAAAAAAAATTAAATGTCACATCAAAAAGTTGATTCATCCTTTGATCCTTGGCTTGCGAGAGTTCCACGCAGACCATTTGAAAGCCCCGTGCAGAGTTCTGGAGCTCACAGGACAGCTGTGATCACCAGTCCCAGGCCAGGAGCTGGTTCTGGACTTACTCAGTCCCCTGTCCCACTCACCCCTTCTGCAGAACAGCCTGAAGGACCACCGGGTTGAAGGTATAGTGAGGGCCCAAGCCACAGTGCAATGAGATTCTCTCCTTGAAGGCCAAGCTTAAGGGGACAGGTAGGTATCTGTGCCCCAAACTCTCCACTCAGACAGCAGATGGCACTGATGAATGTCACAGACACTCACCATTGGAGGGGCCACAGATCCTGGACCAGCATAGTCCTGCCCTCCACCCAGACAACTCCTACTTCCCCCTAGCCCTCTCCCTCTCCCTCTGTGAATGCTAGCTACAGAAGCAAGGCAGGGCAGCCATCGCTTGCCCACCACAGCAGAGCTTCCCCACCTACTGGACCTGTATTACCTCCTCCCTGGTCCTTTCCCTGAGACATACCTCTCTCCCCAACTGGGAGGGACACTGGTCTGTCTGATCCCTGGCCCACAAAGCTTTCTCAAAGCATTGGGGTACAGAAAAGAGTGGAGGCAGGTAACAGCTGAGAAGGGGCTTTTTGGACCTAGACGCTGTGGCAGAAGGATGCTAAAAGTTGGGGTGGCTAGGTATGCAGACCTATCTCTGAGGCTGAAAGGGATAAGGGGATGAAATGGAGTAGGGACTGTACCCGGGTGCTTCGACCAACGGTGCCTGCCAATCGCAGCTGACGCGGTCCTGAGACACTGCCTGGGCAGCGCTGCCTTCCGATCCACTCCTCGATGCCTTTTCGAGCCCAAGCAGCGCTCACAGCAAAGCTGTCACCTGGGGTGGGGACAACATGAAGCTCCTGAGTCTGCGCCCGCCCCAGTTGGTCAAAAGTTACCTGAGGGTGGAAGGAAGGAGTGGGCTGGGGCAGAGCCCAGAAAGCAGACACTGGGGACTTGGCGGGGGGTGTCAAGTGCTAGGGCAGAACCCAAGAGAGGTGCGAGTAACCAAGAAAGGGAGCCCAATGAAAACCTCAAGAGCAAGGGTCCAGAGGGGTCGGGGAGGAAGTACCCTGATGGAAGGAGTTTGGGGATCAGAGGACAGCGTCCTGGAGGTCAAGAGGACCAAGGGAAGGGGAGAATTGGGCGTAAAAGCCAAGTCCACCCGAGGAGGGGCTGGGAGGAGAGGGGCAAAATCTTGGGGTCAGGCACTGGGGGGTCTTAAAAGAGGACGCCATCAAAGGGGAGGGGGAAGATAGGGTCAGAAATGGGAGCACAGAGAGGGTAGGAAGGACAGAGGGGTCCCGAAGATAGCTCCAGGGGCAGGTCTGTGGCGCTGGTGGGCTGAGTGGGCGGCCCTGGTAATGAGATCCATCGGGCTGGGCCACTCGGCCTCCGGCCGCGCCGCTTCCCCCCACGCCTCCCCGGCCGGTGCCCCGCGCGTGCGTCCCTACCTTCCGGGCTCTCCCTGCGCTTGCACACGGCGGCTGCAGACCCAAAAGAAAGGAGGAGAGGGAGAGAGAGTTAGCCTCGGCGGGGAGGACCCGGGGTGCTGGGGTAAGGGGACGGCGCGCGGGCAGGGGCACTGACCCGGCTTCGAGTGAAGTTTCCCCATGCTGGGGGCCGCGGCGGCGGGGCGTCCCTAAGCCATGCGCCCGGCCCACGAGACCCCCGCGCCGCCCCGCGCCTCCTCACTCTCCGGCTCCAGGAACAAGTCCCCCCGAGCCCAGCGGAGCCTGAAGCGGCACCGGGACGCCGCTCCTGCCGCCGGTGGCCGCGGCCTGACTGACGCCGGGACCCGCCGAGCCCCCCTAGCCCGCCGCCCCGGCCCCGCGCCTCCCCGCGCGCCCATTGGCTAGGCGCGGCGCATCAAAGGCGAGACGGGCGCGGCGGGGCGGGCGTGGGCGGGGCCTGTGGGCTGGGGCCCGCAGGAGGGGGCGGGTCGGAGGCGGAGACCCCTCTGAGGGGGCGTGGCCTGTCCGGCGGGGCGGGGCCTCTGGAGGGTTGGGCTCCGAGGCCCGCGCTAAGCGGCGATCTCCGGCTCGGGGCGCGGATGGGGATCCCGGGGCCGAGGCTCTGGCGGGGAGGTGGTGGCGCCGCGCTTCCTCGCGGGCCGTGTCTTCTCTCGGCTTCCCACGCCCTCGGAATAGGCCGGCCGAGACCCCACGGCTACAGTTTGCAGCTGGACAAACTGAGGTCTCTGGAGCACACGTCTGCTGCGCTCCCAGGGCGTCGTCCCTTCCCACGTCCTGCCTTTTGCAGAAAATGTTCTGTTTCCCTCCCAGTGCCCCTCCTCCGACCCTTAGGGTGTTTTTTCTTTCTTTTTTCTTTTTCGGTTTTTCGAGGTAGGGTCTCGCTGTAGCCCAGGATGACCTGGAATTCACTATGTAATCCCAGTCTGGCCTGGATCTCACGGCGATCCTCCTACCTCTGCCTCTTGGGTGCTGAGATTAAAGGCATGTACCACCACCACCACACCCGGCTTGGTTTATTTGGGAGTCCTGCAGGAATCCCCAGGACACCTCAGGCCAGTGCTGATTCTGCCCACTCCTGGCGGTGACAAGTGTCCAGAAGTCTCGGGCTGTCAGCTGGTCGCTCGCATCTCCTGGCTCAGAGGTCCGTGGGTGCCGGTCTGGGGTCGGTGCGCTGCCAACCAGAGGGGCCTGGGAGCGAGTTAACCAGCAAATCTTTGATCTTTCTTAATTTCCACCCCCACCCCACCCACACTGCAGTTTACTAGACCCTCAAGGATGCTTTGCTTCCTCAGGGGAGGTCTCTATGGAGGGCCGAACAACAGACATCAAGGATTCCAGCCCACTTTTGAGGTCCTGGAGGAGAATGCTGGCTCTGCTGGTGTCACCTTAGGCTTGTGCTAAATTCATCCCGGTAACCTGGCATGGCAAACAACCCCAGCTGAGTGTGAAGAGACCAGTTCTGCCCTTCTGGCAGGATTCTCTGGGGTGCCTCAGTTTAATGATCTGTACAGTGGAGAGTTCTGCTCGTTTTGGCCACTCCCAAATGCAGTACCTTCTAATAGAAATAGAATATGAGCCGGGTGTGGTGGCGCATGCCTTTAATCCCAGCACTCGGGAGGCAGAGATAGGAGGATCGCTGTGTGTTCCAGGCTAGCCTGACACTACATAATGAATTCCAGGTCAGCCTGGCCTAGAGCAAGATGCTACCTCAAAGAATCAAAAGAAAAGAGAGAATGTGAGCACATTGTTCATTTTAAATTTGTAAGTAGCTACCTTCATTATTTCTTTCTGGTGCTGAGAACCAAACCCAGAACATTGGGCCTATCAGGCATGTACCGCTGAGCTGTATCACCCAGCCCTGGGAGCCACATTTTTTGTTTGTTTGTTTGTTTGTTTGTTTGTTTGTTTGTTTGTTTGTTTTTGAGAGTGACAGAGAGAGAAAGCGGCAGAGAGACAGAGAGAGAGAGAGAGAGAATGGGCACGCCAGACAGAGAGAGAGAGAGAATGGGCACGCCAGGGCTTCCAGCCACTGCAAACGAACTCCAGAAACATGCGCCCCCTTGTGCATCTGGCTAACATGGGTTCTGGGAAACTGAGCCTTGAACCGGGGTCCTTAGGCTTCACAGACAGGTGCTTAACCGCTAAGCCATCTCCACAGCCCATGGGAGCCACATTTTTAAAACTGAAAAAAGAGGGCTGAGAGATGGCTCTGTGAATAAGTGCTCGGCCTGTATGTGTGAGTAGCTGAGTTCAGATCCCCAGAACTGGATGCCTTAGTATCTGTATTCCCAAGGAGCCTATGCCAGATGAGAGAAGAGAGAGGAGAGTCCCCACAAGCTCAAGGGTCAAGTCATGTGGCAGTGAACAGAGGAGACCCTGCCTGAAACAAAGCGCAAGGCAAAGACTGGCACCTAAGGCTGTCCTCTAACCGCTACACATGTGCCAGTGTAAGCCACGGACACATGCACATCATACACACACAAAAGTATAAAGTTTCCAGGCCTGGTGGCACACGCCTTTAATCCCAGCACTCAGGAGGCAGAGGTAAGAGGAGCGCCATGAGTTCAAGGCCACCCTGAGACTACATAGTGAATTCCAGGTCAGCCTGCACTAGATCGAGACCCTACCTCGAAAACCCAAAATTTTAAAAACAGTATAAAGTAACAGGTGACATTATATCAGTATTTTATTTGATTCAATATATCCAAAATGTAATTGCAATGTATATAAGACATTGCTTTTTTGCACTCTTTTGAAATCCAGTGTGTATTTTATAATCCAAACACATCTGAGTTAATTTCTATTGTCAACTTGATCAACATCTAGCCAGAATAGCTGCAGTGCAAGTGATCTTTGCATGTGGTCCATGTACTGGGCAGCACAGCTCTGAGCCTCTGTCTCGAAGGACAATGGGAGCTGTGTGACCCCCGAGTCATGAAGTCTCTTCTTCCAGTTTCCTTGTTTACATACCCTGTTAGGGGAAAATGAAGGCTAATCTTATAAGTGGGTACCTCATACTACTGACAGGTGATTTTGTCTGAGAAATGTAGGGACCACACAAAATTAGTACTGTTGACTTTTGTGTTGTTTTGTCTTGTATTGGTTTTTTTTTTAATTTTTCATTTTATTTGATTTATTTGAGAAAGAGATAGAGAGAGGGAGAGAAAAAATGGGCGTGCCAAGGCCTTCAGCCACTGCAAATGAACTCCAGACACATGTGCCACCTTGTGTATCTGGCTTACATGGGTCATGGGGAATTGAACCTGGGTTCTTTGATTTCACAGGCAAATGCCTTAACCACTAAGCCATCTCTCCAGGCCTAGTTTGTTTTTTTGAGGAAGGGTCTCACACTGTAACCCAGGCTGGCTTTGAAATTGCAACAGTCCTCCTATCTCAACCTTCCATATAGTGGGATTACAGGCACAAGCCACTATACTTTACCTGATGTCAGTTTTATATTGCAATTCTTTTTTTAAATACTTTATATTTTTATATTTATTTATTTGACAGAGAAAGAGGGAGAGTGAGAGGGAGAGAATGGGCGCACCAGGCCTCCAGCCACTACAAACGAATTCCAGACGCATGTGCCCCCTTGTGCATCTGGCTAACATGGGTCCTGGGGAAATGAACCTGGGTCCTTTGGCTTTGCAGGCAAACGCCTTAGCCACTAAACCATCCTCTCAGCCCTATATTGCAATTCTTTATGCAGTACCTGCTATGTGCCAATCACTGTCCTTTGTCATGCATAGGACACATACAATTATTCTCAGATGCAGACATTTACTTGTAGAAAGGAGGCAACACATCTGTGTTTCACACGTCATTTTAGCATGTTAAAATATGTATCAGTGCACAAAATGGACAGTTGTCATTCTCATGCTCCACCTGTCTTAGGTGGAAGACCGACAAGAAATTATCCCTGTAATGAAATATACACAGGATGGAGGCTAGAAGACAGCTTTGCTTCCAGGAGACACCAATGTCTGGGTCAGCCGGAAAGGCCGCTAAACTCTCCCCTTGCCCAGGACACCCTGGCAGCATTTTCTGGCCCCAGATGTCCACAAGGGATGCACAGCACCTGAGCTGTGGGGATGGAAGGCTAGCAAGGGACTAGGAGCAGAGCCAGGCCCCAGCCTGGAGTCAGGATCTGAGGGAGAGTATCTTTTCGACCCTCAGTAATAGAAGTGGACTTCCCTTGGGGTCCCTGCTTGTCTTTCCCACCCACAACCCCCCACTGGTACCAGAGGGTGTTGAAATCAAAGCAAAACTCTTTCTCACAGAGCTTAGAAAGTTGGTTACTTCCTTAAAACCCGTCATGGCTTTCTTCTTTCATGAGAAAACAGTATCCCCTCTGCCCCTCGGGAATGTCTCTTTGCAGTTCAAAAAGAGATAAAAGCAAGGACTAAAACTCTGTAGTTACCAGCTTGAGTCTTGAGGGAAGTAAATCCCAAATGTCCAGCCAGACAGAGGCCCCTGCCTGCCACCTTGGAGCTTCCCAGGCCAGCAGGCGCCTGGGACTAAACTGCTGTTGGAGCTATATAAGACACCCCCTGCACATACACACACACTGCACACGCACGCGTGTGCACACACACACACACACACCACACCACTACACTATAAACCTAGCCCTGGCATGAGAAACCACAGTGTACCAGGTGGGAGCAGGGTCACCCACACACTCCCCCCAGATGCCACCAGGGCACCATCCACCTGGGGTGGTTCTTTGGCCTTCAAGGGCTCTCCACCCGCTACTTGCTGTCTTTGTCTGTGTTAATAATTTATCTGGCCCATTTCTCGGGCTATATACTTACAGTGACACATCTTTTCCTTTGAAGATTTCTCATCTTTAGGGGAGGAGAACAGGAAAGGAAGACAGCGGACAGATAAGAGAGAGAGGTTATAACCAACACTTGTGTGGGATTGCAGATTTAGCAGGCTGGTTTCAGAGAATCTGTCAGAGCTGAGAGATTGTTTTTTATCAAACACACAAGTCCCCGATTGGCTGTCCCTACCCAAAGCCAAAGGATTCAGGTTCAATCCCCCAGGACCCATGTAAGCCAAATGCACAAAATGGTGTATGCATCTGGAGTTCTTTTGCAGTGTCTGGAGGCCCTAGCGCGCCCATTCTCTCTCTATCTGCCTCTTTCTCGCTCTCTCAAATAAATAAATAAAAATGTTTAAAAAAAAAGGGATTCCCCCCTCCTGAGCAGGGTTCCACTTGCAGGTCATAGCATTGTAAATGCTGAGGCAACCTTCCTAGTAACCAGCCCAGCTGGGGCCCCCTCTGAGCCAGTCACTGTGTGACATGTCACAGATAAGGAGAGTAAAATGAGTCGCTGGCCATGCCACCCAGCTGGCCGTTGAAGACAGAGACCTCTTGTGAAGTAGAATCGCTCTCCCATTGTTTCAGGCATGTTTGGAGCATTTCCTAGAAGTTAAGTCTGTGAAGATGGCATGCCGATCCTCTGTTATAGCTGGGGGGGGGGCGGGGGGCGGGAGGGAACGGCCAATAGTGGAGGGGGCAGGGATGGTGCTTTCCACAGCTTCTCTGCTTCTTTCTGAAACCCATACCAGGCAGGTCTGGGCAAAGGACCTATGGATTTTCTCCCCAGAAGCAAGACCTCTGCCAGGAAGAAGGATCTCAGGGGAACCCCTCGTCTGTCCTTCCTGGGTTAAGCCCTGGGCTTTGTACATACCTTGATGAATGCTTAATCTGTAATCTGTCTGTTCCACCACTGGGTTGGCATATGCAATTGTGTAGAGTATAAACTGCACCATTGCAGGAGTTATGTGGCATAAACCTGGCTGTGTCCATTGATTACTACATCATATCTGAGAGAGGGGGAAAAAATCAAAGTAGGAAAGATTTAATTTGGCTCTTGGTTCTGAAGGTTTCAGTCTATAGTCACATCGGTAACTTCTGCTGTCTCTGGGCCTGTTGTGAAGCGCATCGCTGTGGTACAGAGGGCGTGGCAGAAAACAATGGCTTACATCATGGTGGCCAGGAAGGAGAAACAGACACAGAGAAAAAAAATAGATAAGATATAGCCCCCTAAGAACATCTCCAGTGACCTACTCTCTCCAACCAGGCCCCATCTGTGGCAGCTGGGGACCATGCCTTCGTCATAAGAGCCTTTGGGGGAACACTTCATATTCAAATCCTAACACTAGGAACCCAGCCTTGCAGCCTGGGACCACGCATAGAGGTGAGCCTGTGGATTCAGCTGTCCAGCATTGGGGTTGGAGCCTGTTCCTAGCTACTTTGTCTGGAAACATCCTAAGTGTCTTCTAGCCCATTTGCTCATCCACAAAGTGAGGATGGCACTCTTCCTCCCTTCTCCCCTGAGATTGTATGTATGTACCCACAGACAGCTCCATGCACAGAGCTGAGGCACGAGGGATAGTAGATCTCCTGCACTTCCATCTCCTGCCTAATTGACACCTCCTAGCATTCGGGAGCAGCCGGGTCCCATGTGCCAAGAGACTGGCAGAGTTGCCCTGAGCATAGCCGTGGAGATGGGTAACAAGACAGCACTCTGGTGTCCCCTGCACTCCTGGCCACCTCATGGCCATGTCGTCTCTCTGGGATGAGTCCAGAGAGGAGTTGATGACTACATGTCCACTCCAGCAGGCTACAGGATCATTTCTGCACCACAACTTCACACTTTGTCCTTTCTTTTGCTTTGAACCCGTGATCCTCCTGCTTCAGCCGCCCAAGCGCAAGATTGCAGGCATGTGACACCTGACCTCAGATTTTTCTTTTTACTTTTCTTTTTTGTTTGTTTTTTCAGATAGGGTCTCACTCTAGCCAAGGCTGACCTGGAATTCACTATGTAGTATCAGAGTGGTCCTGAACTCTCACAGTGATCCTCCTACCTCTGCTGGGATTAAAGGCGTGTGCCACCACGCCCGGCTCAGATTTTTCTTTAATTGCCAAAGTTTTAAATTTTTGAAGACTGTACCTGAAAAGCCTAGATTTTCGCCCTCTTGAACAATCAGACGTTCCTGTGCCCAGGGCGCTGGGCCCCTGTGGGTAAGCAGTTCTGCCCCTGTATAGTGAGCATATGGTTCCCAGTTGTCCACAAGTCTACTTGGTCCCTCCTTTTGGGTGAGCTGTCAACCTTTGACTCCTCAGCCTTGAGACAGTCCTGCTGATTTGGCTTGACAGTTCATGACCATGCCAGGGTCTACAACTGTGCAATGGGTGTCCCTCGCCAAAGAGAGTTTGTGGGTGCCTTCCATGTTCACCCCTGAGGTGCCATCTACTGACTTCCTCCTACCTCCCTGAGCCAGCTAGACCGAAGCCTTGCTTAGGGATGCAAACATGCTCGCTGTTAGAAGCTCAGATCAAAGGCGGCACCCCACCGCCTGCTTCTCAATGGGCCTTTTGTGCAGACGGAAGCATGCCAGAGAGTTAGAATCCAGGGAGACTGGGAAGGGCGGAGGGGCTGGGTACAAAGATACTTGTCACCCACAGAAGTCCCCCCACCAAGATGATGTTAAAGAGGCGCCAGGTGGAGGCCAGAGCCCAGATTGCTGCTGGGAGATGAAGATGGGCAAATCTCCCTTCTTGTCCCTTGGGGTTTCCAGATGACAAGGGCTGGGGCAGGAGCACCACCCTCCTCTGCCCTTGCTGAGATGGGTGTGACACCAGCAGAGGCTACTTGGAGAAGCAAGGTGGCACTTGGAAGAAACAAAGTGATGAAGGATGGGGGAACCTTAGTTCTCCTAAGATGCTGAGATGCTGAGGGGTCAGGGAGGGTACTGTCCATTCAACCATTCAGCCCACAGCAAACCTACTGAGCGCCAGACCAGTGGTGTGCAGTGGGCACAGAGGAGGGAATGCAGTCAAGTCAGAGCCCAGATGGCAAGTGGAATTCTGGATGTGAGCATGCATCAGAGGTAGCTGCCACCCCCCCCCCACTCGCCCCTCACCGGATGGCCTGAACATCACACACAGGGTCTCATCTATCTCCAAGGCAGATGGAACAAAGAACTGCTTTGAGAGTCGAGAAGCTGGTCTGGGAACCTGCCTGCCAATGGCCCTGGGGAGGAGGGGTAGAGAGCAGGTATGGGAAGGGGTCACCAAGAGGGGACCCCATAAGAACCTTGTGGAGATTGGGAGGAGTGTTGGGAGGCCCAGGACACAGGCAGAGTGGATGAACTTATTGTGGTTGGTGACCTGCACACTCTTTCGGACCCAGGCACTATCCCTGACCCCTTTCTCTCTGTCCCCGCCCACTCTCCAGGGATCTCCTCCAGGGCTCGGCTTTCAATTCCATCTCTTGCTTATGACAACTGTTGGCAGCAGGCAGGGCGGCTGACATCAGAACTCTCAACTGCCTGCCTGCTTGTCTCGGGCTCAGGTGTCCACCGGTGTCTCTTGGAATAATGTGCTTCAAACGGATCTCTCCCTAGTCCTTGGCCTATGGACTGGCTTCCCTATGAGCTTCCCACTCAGTGAATGGCAGCCCCGTTGCTCAGTCTCCAATCTTGGCATCTTTCTCAACTCCTTTCCCTCTCTCTCCACAGGTCCTATAGCTTAACTGATCCTATGGCCTCAACCTTCTAAGAACATTAAGCATCCGACTCTTTTTTGCTTGTTTGTTTATTTGTTTTGGGGTGTTCAAAGTAGGATCTCACTCTAGACCAGGCTGACCTGGAATTCATTATATAGTCTCAGGGTGGCCTTGAACTTATGGCAATCCTCCTACCTCTGCCTCCAGAGTGATGAGATTCTGTTTTTGTTTTTGTTTCTAATTTTTAAAAATTTTATTTATTTGAGAGAGATACAGACAGGCAAACAGACAGAAAGAACAGGTGTGCCAGGGCCATCAGCCACCGCAAACGAACTTCAGATGCATGCACCATCTTGTGCATCTGGCTAACGTGGGTCCTGGGGAATTGAACCTGAGTCCTTTGGCTTTGCAGACAAATGCCTTAACCGCTAAGCCATCTCTCCAGCCCTGTCTTTTTTTCTTTTTTTCATGACAGGGTCTCACTGTAGTCCAGGCTGACCTGGAAATCACTATGTAGTCTCAGGCCAAATCCTGCAGAAAAAGAACTTATCTCCCTTTGGCTAAGCTGGGGGGGGGGGGGGTCTAATGTTTCTCATAGTCTTTTCTTCCCTATAACAGCATCTTACAAGGCCAGTGTTTGATAAAACCCACTCTGAGAAACGTTGGACTGCCCAACCCTTCCTCCTATGCAATGGACAGGGAGACTGGGTGTGGTGATCCAGCCTATGTTGGCGGCATTTAACTAAAACAAAACCCAAAGGGCTTTCTTTCCCTCTCTTGTGAAAGCATGACTGAAGGGCTTCTCAGCTGGGTGGGGGTTGCCTGTGCCCTGAGCTCCCTACCAGAGGCTGGGAAGAGTTCAGCCAGCATTTTGAGACTTGCACCCCTAGTTTCTGGGCCTCTTTTCTTTAATGTCCAAATACAGTGGCTTGGGGAGCCATCGTTGCTCTGGGGAACCCAGCCTCCTTGGCTACATCTGATGTTGAAGTTGCTTTCTCCTAGCTACTTCTCTGCATCTTCCTGCCTGTTGCGGTTACGATACGTGGGCTATGCTCCACAGACGAACTGTGCCACTGGCCCAGGAATGCCATTAGGATTCATCAGGGCGTGGAGCAGTGGAGAGAGACTATGGTGCGGAACCGAGCAGGTGACAACTGCCAGTGGCACATTAGCCCTTGGTGGCTGCCCACACCTTCCTGGATGTTCCTTTCTTCAGCACCCTATTTACCATTCTAGTCTCATCCTCCATTGGTCTTGAGACAGCTCTCCTTCCTCTCTGGCTGACACCTGCAACATCTCTGATGCTTTCTCACATTTCCTGCCCCCCCCCCCCCCCCCGCCCTGAGCCAGGTCTCCAGGCCCTGGCAACGCTGACTTCCCAGGAGACAGTGAAATGCAGCAACAGAGACCTGGGAGGAACTCTCAGGGACCTGGGAATTAGTTTTTTCCCTATGTGTGTCCCAGATCTTATATGTATGTGAATATATATATATATATATAAATATATATATATATACATATAAAATTATACACACATATGTTTATATATGTGTGTGTATATATGTAAGCACACACACACACACACACAGAGTTGTTGAGACAAGGTCTAGCTATGAGGCCCAGACTGACTTCCACCTCACAATCATCCTGTCTCAGCCTCTCTAGCACTGGGATTCCAGGCCTGAACCAACACACCTGGCTCTGGATCATATTCCCACCCCAGGGCTGAGGGGAGCAGTGTGGAGTCCCTTCCTTTCATATTTTGGGTAGGGCTGTGCTGGGCACTGTACCCAGAGATACAAAGCAGAGAATTCCTGGCCTTGAGGGTATCGCTGGAGGGAACACGGACTCTTCATTAAGGACTTAGGTGTACCAACTGGATGTAGGCAGGAGGGTACCCTGGTTGGAAGGCCAAGGAAGATTTCTCCCCCCACCCCACCAAGGAAGTGGTGTCTGAAAGGAGGCAGATCACCCAATTCCTGGTTCTTGGTTCCCTCCAGCCCTATGTTCACACATATTCTTCCTGAACCAGCTGGTTGGAGTTCTGGAGTGGCCTCACTACCCCTCCAAGTTCCTTAGCAGAAGTAGACAGTTCCTCATCACCCACCCCTCCCCAAACACCAGAAACTTTGGAGCCAATTATAAAAATAGACACAAGGTCTGGTAGAGTGTTTGCCTACCATGCATAAAGCCAGCAAGCACTATGCACATATACTCATACACAAATAATAACTACAATATTTTGAATGTGGTTTGTCCCCCAAAGATTCATGTGCCTGAAATTTAGCCTCATATGACAATGTTGGGGTGTAGTACACCTTTAAGAGGTGGGGTCTAGCACATTGGAATTAGAACACTGGGCATCACCACTGAAGGGATTAACTTTCTCCCCACAGCACCCCCTGCAAGTACCAAGTTAAAATTCCTGGTAAAGGGCTGGAGAAATGGTTTAATGATTAAGGTGCTTGCTTGCAAAGCCTAAGGACCCAGGTTCAACTTCTCAGAACCCACATAAGCCAGATGTACAAGGTGGCACATGTGTCTGGATTTTATTTGCAATGGCTAGAGGCCCATTCTCTCCCAATCTCTCTCTCTCTCTCTCTCTCTTTCTTTCTCTCTCTCTCTCTGTAATAAATAAATAAATATAAAATATTAGGCTGGGGAGATGACTTAGAGATTAAGGCACTTGCCTAGGAAGCCAAAGAACCCAGGTTCAACTTCCCAGAACCCACATAAGCCAGATGTACAAGGTGGCACATGCGTCTGGAGTTTATTTGCAGTGGCTGGAGGCCCTGGTGTGCCCATTCTCTCTCAATCTCTCTCTCTCTAATAAATAAATAAAAATAAAATATTAGGCTAGAGAGATGGCTTAGAAATTAAGGTGCTTGCCTGAGAACCTAAGGACTTATGTTCAATTCGCCAGGTCCCTCATAAGCCAGACTCACAGAGACACAAGCACACAAGGTTGCACATGGACACTAGGTGGCACACACACCTGGAGTTCGATTGCAGTAGCTGGAGGCCCTGGCATGCCAATTTTCTCTCTCACACACACATAAAGAAAAAGGCCAGTCTGTTGGGCCTGCCTCAAAAAAAATGTGTTAAAAATTCCTGGCTGGAGAGATGGCATAGCTATTAAGGCATTTGCCTGCAAAGCCAAAGGATCCAGGTTCAACTTCCCAGGACCCACATAAGCCAGATTCACAAGGGAGCACATGCATCTGGAGTTTGTTCACTGTGGCTGGAGGCCCTGATGTGTCTATTCTCTATCTGTCTCTTTCTCTTTCCTCTCTATCTCAAATAAATAAATAAAAATAAAACATAAAACAAGAGGAAAAAGAATTGTAATAATTATAGATTCTTTTTTAAATTTATTTTTATTATATATGGATATATTTAGTATGTAAACAACACATGTTGGTACCATCCTTTCCCTCCTCCCTGCCCCTTTTCTGAAGAGGCCTTCCTCATTGGGGATGCAGGTTAACCCCATGGGGATTGTGGGTCATGCATTATGGAGGCAGTAGTCAGTTATGCAGGAGAGACAATGTCTCTGTGTAAAATGTCCCAACCTGTGGCTCTAACAATCTTTCTGCCCCCTCTTCTGCAAAATTCCCTGAGCCATGTTGGGTGCATTTTAAGCCTACTTCAGTGATGGGCACTTAGAAGCCTCTGGATCTCTGGTTTGGTAGGTACAGTGTGTCCTCAATGTCTATCTCCTTCACTCTTGTGCTGATATCAGATACACTAAGAAAGTAGCCCTCTTGCTCATTTCCCAAATTCCTGTGTGGTTTTAGCTGGGGCTGGGGTGGAGTGCGCTGGGTTGTTTATCTCCTCAGGTCCAGCTCCCATCTGAAAAAGAGAAGCAGATTCTCCAGTGGATAGTGAAGGCAGCACCAGTTAAATGGGATAACCATTATTAATTTAGAGAAAATTTAAAGGGTGTAGACCCTCTTATAGCCCAAGCTTAGTGGGAGCTTGACAATGGAAAGCAGAATCATTATCTGGATATGATTTTGACTTGTTTCCCAGTTCCAGCTATGGTTTCCTTTCCACTGAGTGGATCTATTAGCCAACCCAAGAGCAGTTGGTTACCTACCATGGCTGTGTGCCACTATTGCACTTATGTGAGCATCACATCAGGTTGTTTGCTTCTGAGTTGCTTAGACTTTGAGTTGCTCAGACAGATGTTGGCCACTTTCTCCCAGTAGTTCATGTAGTGCCTTCCAGCAGTAGATGGGGCTGATTTTCTAGGGATTGGCTCCTTCCAGATTCCAACCAGGTTTCTCCATGGACTGTGCTGATAGTGTGTAGTGTCTTCAGCAGTAGGGTCTTACCATTAACCTCTAGTGGGTAATCAAGTGCTCTGACAGAAGTATGTCTTGCTTGTTTTGGGAGATCTAGTAGGTCTCTCTGATCAACAGCTTATTGTGGATGTAAACCATGTCCTGGTACAGGGAATTACAGGCCAGCACCAAGGGAAAAGAAAAAAGAAAAAGATGGAGAAGAAAGAGAAACAGGAGAAATTTAAGGTTAGGCTTCATCTCACCCTCTCCAGGGCCTTTTGATTCAGGTGCTCCTCCTCTTGAGGTTACCACCTTTTAGTCTAACTTCCAGGATATAAGATTCTATGGTACCAATTCAATTTGGGCTCAGTTTTGTGTTTCCCCCACCCTTCCCCTTCCCCCAAGCCCTACATTCCCTATTGTCCAAGCCTCGAGATGCTATTCATATATGTCAGCAACTCGGGCTTTCCAGGTTAGGAACTGCAGATGAGTGAGACCATGTGATGGTTGTCTTTCTGTGATTGTGTGAGTTCACTGAGTATGATCTGTTCCAAGTTCAACCATTTTTCTACAAATTTCATATGTCATTTTTTTTCTTACTGCTGGAATTTCATCGTGTAGATATACCACATCTTGGTTATCCATTCATCCAATGATGGGCACCTGGGTTGATTACAGATTCTTAAAAAAAAAAAAAAAAATCCTGAAAAAGGGCTGTGCAAAAAGAGAAAGCATGTCTAGTACTGAAAAGCCTATGGGCTTGGGAGGTCATAAGCTGAAGGGAGAAATTGCTATTGTTGTCTGGCTAAATGTATATATTATGCCCACCAGACTGCCCTCTAAATACTTATGTTTATGTCCATATATTAATGCTATTCTCACGTCACTGGGGTGACTCAAAACTCACACTGACCCATAACGACCCTTCAAGCTCAAGTTTCTATGAGCCGCAGAAAGGTGCAACCTCATGGCCCAGGATCTCCCATAACAGAGGGAAACTTTGAAGGGGTGTCACAGGGATACCCTCCTCCCCCACCCACACACACCAGGAAGAAGGCTCTGCACTGGAGAACTTATTCAGTCTCTGATGACATTGGTGGGAATAGACGCTTTGGGGTAACTGAGGCCCATCTCCCTGTATCCTCCAGTCTGAGCATGCTCCATCTACTCTGGCATCTGTCGCCCCTTCTGAGAATAGTTAGAAGCTTTTCTTTTTCCTCCTCCTCTGCTATTGTCCCTTTTTCTTGTTCTGAGTATTGAATGAGAGGCTCCTCTGATGGGCTGATTCCCCCCTGGGGTGAGTGTGAGTCAACCCTTCTTTCCTCCCAGGACACACACAGAACACCAGAGGGGCCATTCCATTTTGTAACCCCATAGGTGACTCTAAAGTATGAGTGTCCACCCTGGAAGCCATCCGAAAGACTTGTGGGTGTTTCCCAGTTAGTCCTTCTGTGGCTGTGTGAGGCAGCTCTCCCCACACTGTGAAAATATATCTGAGACAATCAACTTGCTAGGAAGAAAATTTATTTGGGCTCATGATTCCAGATTTTTCTGTTCATGGTCACTTAACTCTCATACTTGGGCTTCTGGTAAAATGGAATGTCCTGGCAGAAGTGTATGGAGAAAACTCACACCCACCTCACAGCAGCCAGAAAGCAGAGAAAGAATAAGGTAGGCCCCTTGCCCCCCTATCACCTTCAAGAGAAATTTAGGAGGTGGAGCCTACCTGGAGGACATGGGCAACTGGGGGAAAGTGTGTCTTTGAAGGCTAAATCATGTGGCTTATTTCCTCCAAGTAAGTTCCACTTCTTAAACTTTTTACCACTACGCAAAGCACCATAGGCTAGGACCCACACTTTGAATATATGAGCGTTATAGAACTTTGAAATACAAACTATAGGGCTGAAAAGATGGCTTAGCAGTTAAGGAGCTTGCCTTCAAAGCCTGAGGACCCAGGTCTGACTCTCCAAAACCCACATACCCCAGACACATAAGGTGATGCATGCAAAATAAGGTCACACATGCACACAAGGTGGCACACATGTCTGGAGTTTGACTGCAGTGGCTAGAGGCCCTGGTGTGCCAATTTTCTCTCTCCCTCTCTCTCTCTCTCTCTCTCTCTATTTCTCTCTCTCTCTCTCTCTCTCTCTCTCTCTTGCTCTCTCTCATTAAAAAAATAAAAACTAATAAAGAAGATCCAAACTACAACTATGGCCATGCTTTCTAACTCTATCCTGAGTCTACAGCCCCTTCCTCCACCCTGAACTACCTAGCTATGGCTGATAGAAACAACTAAAATAAATTATTCATTATCCCCTCCCCCATGAAGCTCTTGGGTCAGTGCTGACCCTGAGACCACAGAACCAACAGAATGGAGTAGCCAGGCTGGACAAAGGCCCAGCCCAGCCTATAAGAGAATAAGCAGCTTTTGTTTCCTCCATCAGGGAATGCTCACTTCTGATCATTCTCTCTCAGAGCCTAGCTGTCATGGTGTGAGGCCAAGTCACATGGGAAGGTCTTGTATGGGTGTTGGCCACCATCCAGGCTGCCACAGATATTAGCCAGAAAAGTGAACTGTCTTGGATACTATTGTGATTGAATGCAAAATGTGCCCCCCTGCCCCCGCCATAGGTTCACGTGGTTGAACACTTGGTTCTCAGATAGTGACGATATTTGAGAAGACATGGAACCTTGAAAAGGTAGAGTCTTGTTGGAGGAAATGGGTCACTGTGGGCAGACCTTCAGGTTTTGTAGCCTAGCCCCATTTCCCATTTTCTGCTTTCTGCCTGCCAATACACACTGGCTTTCCTGCTCCAGCCCGATATGGATGCCTTTCCTACCATAATGAAACTTCCCCTTGAAACTGTGAACTGAATTAAATCCCTTTCCTTCTAGGAATTGCTTCTGATTGGGTATTTGTTCACAGCAACAAGAAAGTAACTAACATAGAAAATTGGCACTAAGAAGTGGGACTGCTGCTGTGATAAGCCTGACCATGTGGTCTGTAAGCCTCTGCAATGGGTGTGCAGGACGAATGCGGAAAAATTTGGAACCTTAGGCTAGAAAATCCTTACAATGCTGTAGGTTGAACTTAAAGGGACATTCTGGTGGAAGTTTGGAAGACCAAGAGAAGTGAGGCTGGTGTAGGGCAGGCTCATGAGGTGTAAGAGGGGAACAAGGGCTCTATGGGGAGCAGGCTAGAGGCTATTCGTACAATGGTCTGGGAAATATACTGGCTGCATTCTGACCATGTCCTAAGAACTTGAGCAAAGTTGAACTTAAAGATAATGGAGTAAAGTACTTGGTGGAGGAAATTTCAAGGCAAAATAACGTTGAGTCTGTGGCATGGTGTCTGCTAACTGCTTTGATTCAGATCTATGGTGAAAGAGAGCCAAATGCAGAGCAGAAAGATACAAAAGCGTGAAGTTTAGCAAGCAAAGAAATGTAAGTTTAAAGTTCCAGTCAAGGGGACTACAGTCAATCATCTATAATTATGATGGAGATTAGTGCCATTAAAGTGAAGGCTACTTCTCTGCACTGACTGAGACAATAGGAGAGATACTGTGATGACAAAGATCAGCTCATTGAAGGCTCAAACTAGAAAGAATGCAAATTCTGTTGAAAGGAGAAAGCCCGAAGGGAGAATGCGGAAGACGTTCCCTGTTCCACCTACAGAGGCTGCTCCACCTGTGCTCCATGGGAGCTACGCTTCATCCTGAGCAGCCACTGCTAGAACTTGGCAGCATCCGCCATGTGGCCCTGGTGTGACAGGATCCCTATGAACGCAAGACTGAGGGGATCACTGCATCTTTCTCCGTGGTTTTTCAGAGAGCCTCTGAGGCTAGGCTACGGGAGGCAGAGGTGAATTCCCTGCGAGACCACTGAGTGGATCTGTGAAAGTGAAGCCTGATTTTCAATGGAGACTTCAGGATTGTCAAGGTGCCATGATCATGGGACATCTGCCCCCCAAAATCTATAGGCTTGGAGCTAAGCCAGCCCAAAAGAGAGGTCCTATGTACTACATGCAACACAGCTGGAGATCCAGGGCTACCTAGGCCCTTTGGAGCTCAGAGGGTTTGATCATGATGGGTTTTGATCTTACAGGGCTCACAGTAAAGCGACTGCCTTGAATCTCACATGAGACTTTGGACTTTTGAAGTGTTGGGATTATTAAAGACTATAGAGACTTGTGAAATTGGCCTGAATGACTTTTGCATTACGAGATGGCCGGAAGTCAAGGGTGGAATGTTGTGGTTTGTATGTAAAATCCGTGCCCCTCCACCCATAGGTCATTCATGTGTTTGAACACTCGGTTAGTCGCTAGCTGGCGGCATTATTTGGAAAAGTGTGGAAACTTGCTAGAGGAAGTAGGTGACTGTTGGGGGTGGAAGGGGAAGCCTTGAGGATTTGTAGCCCCGCCCCACTTCCTAGTCTCCTGCTTCCTGCCTGCTGATGTAATTCTGGCTTCCTGTTCTGGCCTGCTATGCCTTTTCTGCCAAGATGAAACTTCCCCTCAAAATCTGGGCCTGGAGAGATTGCTCAGAGGTTAAAGGCACTTGCTTGCAAAGCCTGATGGCCTAGGTTCAATTCCTCAGTACCCACATAAAACCAGACAAACAAAGTGACACATGTATGTGGAGTTTGTGTTTGCAGTGGCAAGAGGCCCTGGTGTACTCATTCTCTGTCTCTCTGTCTCTGTCTGTCTCTCTCTCTCTCTCTCTCTCTCCCTCTCTCTCTCTCTCTGTAAAAACCTGTAAGCTAGCCGGACATGGTGGCACACACCTTTAATTCCAGTACTCGGGAGACAGAGGAAGGAGGATAGCCCTGAGTTTGAGGCCACCCTGAGACTACATAGTGAATTCCAGCTCAGCCTGAGCTAGAGCGAGACCCTACCTCGAAATACTTTTTTAAAAAGCCTGTAAGCTGAATTAAACTCCTTTCCTTCAATAAGTTGCTTCTGGTCAAGTATTTGTTCACATCAGTGAGAAAGTAATCTATACAAATACTGAGCACCAGCATGTCCTCAAAAGACTGTGCTCCAAAGGATGACCCACAGAGCACAACTGCTCCACTGAACCCATCCATACCCAAGGTCACCAGAGCTAATAAACTGGAGTTGTTTTAAATCACTGGGCTTAGCCGGGCCTGGTGGTGCACGCCTTTAATCCCAGCACTCAGGAGACAGAGGTAGGAGGATCGCTGTGAGTTTGAGGCCACCCTGAGACTCCATAGTGAATTCCAGGTCAGCCTTGGCTACAGTGAGACCCTACCTCGAAAACCCAAAACAACAACAACAAAAATTTACCGGGCTTTGTGGATGTTTGTTACATGCAAGAGATACAGGGGCACCAGATTCAAGTTCATCATCACTTCTGGCTCAGGTGTAGTTGCTTGCCGACTCCCTGTTCCCTCAGCCTCCATAAGCACTTACTTCTCGGGCATTTTCCTAGCAGGGTGCTGGAAAATTCTCCAGGTCTCTTTCCTCTCAGCGCCCCCATTAGCTTCCCATTGTCCATACATCCTCCCTGTGTGTGGGAATGCATTGCACAATCACCAGGGCAGCTTTGCAGAGTGTAGACCTTCTGCTCAGGGGCTTGGAACCAAGGAACCCCATTATCCTGGTGTGACAGATTAAATTACTTTCCCCAGTTCTTCCACATCTATCTTTGTCATGACTCAGTGAGCAGAAAAGACTCTCCCATGCCAGCATGTTGGACTTGGTCATGTGATTCATTTTGCTCAATTAGAAGTGACATGATGCCAGTTCCAAGCCAAAAGCTCGAGAAGCAATGCGTAATTCTACTCCTTCCATTTGCGTCCTTGCTACTTCACGTGAATTAAACACCCAAACCCAGCCCCCAGCCTGGACCCGAGCTCCACCACTACTAGCTAAGTTCATCCGTCACCCTAGCTGATTTGAAGACCTATAGTGAGAAAAACAAGGGTCTCTCATTGCCTGTCCCAGGAGGGGGCCACTTGTCAGGCAGTATCAATGTGGTGAGCACTGTGATCCTGAAATACAGCCCTCATTAAGAACCACTAGACCTTGCCGGGCGTGGTGGCGTACACCTTTAATACCAACACTCGGGAGGCAGAGGTAGGAGGATCGCCTGTGAGTTCAAGGCCACCCTGAAACTACATAGTGAATTCTGGGTCAGCCTGGGCCTAGAGTGAGACCTCACCTCAACGCCCCCCCCAAAAAAAGGTCTGGGCTGGGGAGATGAGTCAGTGGTTAAAGGCACTTGCTTTCAAAGCCTACAGATTATATTCCCCAGCACTCATGTAAAATAAAGCTGGACACAAAAGTAGCACATGCATCTGGCACTTGTTTGCAATGACAAGAGACCTTGGTACACATGCACACACATGTGCAAATAAATCAGTGAAAAAAGGGGGCCTGGGAAGATGGCTCAGACAGAAAATCTGCTGCATGCATCTGGTGTTCATTTGTAGCAGCAGGAGGCCCTGATGTACCTACCTAAACACACACACACACACAAACAAATAAATAAATATTTAAAAGAGTTCATATTAGAAAAGCATCACTTTGAAAAAGAAAAGAAAGAGGCACTAAACCTAAAAGAACCTCCCAAACACAGACACGTCCTCCTCAGTCCACCTCCTAGATGTGTCCGTCCCATCTCTCAGGTCCCTCTTCTGAACCAAAATTCTGGTGGCCAGTGTAGGTTCCAATGCTGATTAACCCTAACAGAAAAGGTAAACAGAGGTGGCTGCAAAATCAGACTAAGAAAGCAGACAGAAGGCAGGAAAAGTCAGGCAGGTGGGGCCAGAGGAGACCATAGGCATGAGGGAAAGGGAGAAGACCCTTGGAGTCGGCACACTGGGGACTGAGTCTTGAAGCCACTGCTCACAGGGAGGGGACCAGCTTTCCCCACATGCCTGTCCCCTTCCCTGTTGGCTCCATGACACCCTACCTATTATGGAGAAGTGGAACTGGCAAACAACTACTAACGAGGGCAAGGGCACCTGCCAGGCTGCCCACATCTCCTCAAATGGCTTTATATTCCCTACAAGTATTATCACAATTCATACTTACAAAGCTGGCCCTTCTCTGGAATAAGTTAGTGCCATTTGAACATTTCACAAATAAATTTTATAGTAAATAAAATACTGAAATTCAGGGCTAAGGGCTAAATAGATACTTCTCTTTCTTATTTTTAAATATTTTTATTTATTTATTTATTTGAGACGGAGAGAGAGAGAGAAAGAGAGAGAGAGAGAGAGAGAGAGAGAGAGGTAGAGAGAATGGCGTGCCAGGGCCTCCAGCCACTACAAACAAACTCTAGATATATGCGCCACCTTGTGGATCCAGCTTATGTGGGTCCTGGGGAATTGAACCTGGGTCCTTTGGCTTTTCAGGGAAGTGCCTTAACTGCTAAACCATCCCTCCATCCCTCCTCTTTCTTATTTTACCACTTCCCACTAGAAAGATGCCATCAATAAACCCTAAACACACTCATCTGAAAGTTGACTTAAGATTAAAATCTATAATCACGTGAGAGCAGAGCTCAGTGGTAGAGTATTTACTCAGCAAGCACGAGGCCCTGGGTTCAGTGGTCAGCACTATAAGAGAAAAAGGCAAGTCTGTAGAACACTTACCAATGACGGCACACATGTTGCATGTTTTGGGGAACGGCAGGCATGACAGGAATTGTTTGCTGTGAGCCCCTTCCCACCTCCACTTGGCCAATTTTTTTTTCCTATCCAATAAGACAGACATGTAATTGGACATTATTTCCCCATACCTGGTCCTGGTGCCAAAGTGGCCGCAACAGAACTGCAGGTATGGGGTGACCCCTTACTTACAGTACCCTCTGGATGAAACTCCAGGCTCCTCAGTCCTTTCAGCAGCTTTAGGGTTTATTCCAACAAAAGCCCAAAGGGCTCAGGCTTGTCAGAGCCTGTGGCCACTGCTTGTTGACAAGACCCTGTCTGTGATGGAGAAGCTGGTACCAGGAAGGGGCTGTTCAGAGCAACTCACCCTGAAACTACGGAACTGAGAGGGTAGAAACTTGCGATGACTCTTCACCATGGGAGCACATTCAAGTGGGACTTTTGCCTATGGCCGAAAGGCTCTTGAGTGATATAAGAACAGAGAGGGCCGACAGCCCCTCCCCAGACCTTCCTTAAAGCCATGGTCCTCTGGGGCTGCTGGGAATAAAAGTGTGGCTATATCTTTTGCTATTTTTATGTTTGTTTTTGGTTTTTCAAAGTAGGGTCTCACTCTAGCTGAGGCTGACCTGGAATTCACTATGTAGTCTCAGGCTGGCCTCTAACTCACGGTGATCCTCCTACCTCTGCCTCCCAAGTGCTGGGATCAAAGGCGTGCGCCTCTGCATGGGCACATTTTGCTATTTTAAAGTGTGTTGCTGCCTGCCAAGGAACACAGGACAAGGAGTCAGGTGTCAGCTGATTAGTCCAGGAGGCTGTGGACCTGGAGGTAAAAGACCTTGGTGCCAGCTCCAGTCCTGCCTCTGATTTGCCACTTGTCTCTGGACCTGGCACCCCTGTTATAGAGTGGGAGGGGTATCTTGAGTGCTCACGTGTTCAGCTGTTTGAGAAAATGTAAATACACTTGGCCTAGATCCCTGCGCACGTGGCCAGTTGAAGCAGCAGCTGTGCCTGAGTGCAGGGTTTGTGTGGCCTCAGGCCTGGGCACGTTGTTGAGGCCGAGAGCTCACAGGCGCCACGTCATTGTGATCCCAGTTCCCTCTTATGCTCTTACACCCCCTTCCACTGTTCTTTTCAGGAATGGATGGCCACATAGCTAGACGCACACTTTCTGACCTCCCTGGCAGCTAAGATTGGCCCTGTGCAAACGGGATATGAGCAGAGGTGGCTTGCACTGGCCCTCCATGTGTCCCGGCTCTACTCTACAGGTTAGAATAGACATAGTGCAGAGACCCAGCTCCAACCTTGAACAGGGTGGAGAACAAGACCAGAGCCCTTGGAACCCCGGCTCACATAGTAGAGGTCTATTGCCATCCTGGGTCCTCGCTTGGAGTTTCACATAGAGAAAGAACCTTCTCTCTTGTTTATGTTGCTTGCACAGGGAACTGTTCTTACAGTCGCATGCCGGTCCCTAACTGCTACTTCCTCTTCATATCACCCACAATTCTAAAATACCTTGCCCCTTGAGAAGCCAAACTGTACCGTGTGGATATGAAAGGAAGAAAGGAATCAGGACAAACAGTATTTGGTGGACACTTGACTCTGTTTCAGACATTTAGTTCTATTATCTTGAAAACTATATTATTTATTTATTTATTTATTTATTTATTTATTTATTTATTTATTTGGTTTTTCAAGGTAGGGTCTCACTCTAGCTCAGCTGACCTGGAATTTGTAGTCTCAGGCTGGGCTTGAACACACAGTGATCCTCCTACCTCTGCCTCCCAAGTGCTGGGGGAGAGACAGAGAGAGAGAGAGAGAGAGAGAGAAAGGGTACACCAAGGCCTCTGGCCATTGCAGAAGAACTCCAGACACCTGCACTGCCTTGTACATCTATCTTTCCATGGGTACTAGGAAATCAAACTCCTATCTTTAGGCTTTAAGGGCAAGTGCCTTACCACTGAGTAATCTCTCCAGCTCAAAACCTATAATTTTGGCAAAAGCAAATATGGCCCATTATTTTCCTTGAAGTAACCGGCACCTTTTGTTCATTTTTGAGAAAACGTCTGCCACGACTCAAGTCTGAAAACCATAATTTCTGTTAGCCTCTTTTTTGATAACCCTAAGTAAAATGGTGTTTGTGAGGTCAGCTCATGGCTCAGCTGCTAATGACAACATCCAATGTCAGGGTGCAGGAAAAATGCTGCACTTGGTCACACTGAAGTTTAAAATGAATTATCTTCAAGGGTGAAAGGATGGACAAATTCACCAATTTTTCTATTTCAAGAATATTGCAAGTGATTCTGTCTCCTTGTCTGGGTTTTGTATAATTGCAAACTCATCCTTGCCTGACACATGTCACACGTGACACCACAGATGTGCCCACCTTTGTTCCTGCCCCATCCGTGCAAATGTCAACTGGAGAAGAGGACAAATGACATCATGGTATTGTTATGAAAATACTGTTGACCTTAGGGACCCCTGAAAGGGCCTCAGGGACCTCCAGGCCACAGTTTGGTAAGCACTGTTAGTCACTGTGTTGCCTTTTGTTATAAGTGCACACACACACAAACACACACAAACTTTGCTCATTTGATTTGTAAAGGGCATTTGAATATCAAAAAGAGGAAGAACGTCATCTCAGAACAAGGGACAAGCCATTAAAATGAGTGCATTTAGTGTCATGAACAACTCTCATTGTCCTCACTTTTCTGGTTTGCTAAGGCCAGGGGGCAGACACTGGCATGGAAGGCTGCGGTTTGGGAATCGCCCCCAGCCTGACACACCCCCTCCTTGTGCAGAGGAAACTTTGCCCGAGGGCTGAACATCAACGGGGCACACAGCTAGAAAGGGCTCGGCTGAGCTAGACCCTGGGGACCAACACACGAGAGGGCCCGGACCTCACACTCAGCCTCTCAGGACAACAGCTAAAGCAGACCTGCCTGGCTAGCACACCCCGTGGGGTCTACGTGAAAAGGGCTAAGGCTTAAGTGAGGAGCCTGGAAATGAGTTTATTCATTAACATCACCACTGAGCCCAGCCCAGCTCAGAGCAGACTATGCAACCAAAGCTACTTTGGAGGAGCCACAACCCACACCTCACACTCACATCCCTGTCCCCCGCCACACTGTTCACCCCCACAGCCCTCTGCTCAGCACCTCACACATCTACTGTTCCTAGGGACACTAGTGAAGCCCCAACCCCAAAGACTGGAGTGGCACCTCAGGCAAGTCCCTGCCTGGCTCTGAGTCCCAGTTTCCCAGCTATGAGGAAGGAGGATTGGAGAAGACACCTTGTCTTCAAAGTCCCTGCCAGGTTCAAGGTACGATGAGCCTACAGCAAAAGGAAAGCACGTGGGAGATGACCCCAGCAGCCTAGAGGTAGGTGACAGGGTGTCCACTCCTGCCCCCGGGGACCAACAGAAGGAATCAGGCCTCGGGGAGTGGAGTGGGGGCGGGAGAGGGCACGTTTGGAGGTGTGGACCTGAAAAATGGAGCGGGGAGAACAACTGTGCGGGCTGGGAGCCGCTGTTGGTAGGGTGTAAGGACCAGAAAGTGGGACAGAATGGCCATATCCGCTGTACCTGTGCAGCCCCACCCCACAGCGCCACACCAGCAGCACAGGGCCTCCAGGAGCTAGTCTCTGGGACAGCTGTGACTGCAAATTGTGTGCATCAGCTTGACTAGCCACGGAGTGCCCAGCTATTTGCCCAAATACTATGAGAGAGAGAGAGAGAGGGAGAGTCAGCTTTCCATTGCTGTGACAAGATACCTGAAATTAATCAACTTGAGTGAGGAAAGATTTATTCCTTTTTTTTTAGTTATTTGTGTATATATGCATGTTCACATGTGCATATAAAGAGGCATGAGGGGGATGCGTGTGTGTCCCACATGCCACAGCATGCATGTTAAAGGACAACGCTCAGGATCAGTCCTCACCTGTCCACCTCATTTGAGGCAGGATTTCTCACTCCTGGATTCTCTCTCTGCTGTTCTTTTATTTATTTATTTTGAGGTAAGGTCTCCCTCTAGCCCAGGCTGACCTGGAATGCACTATGCTATGTAGCCTTGAACTCATAGCAATCCTCCCACCTCTGCCTCCAGAGTGCTGGGATTAAAGCCATGTGCCACCACTCCCAACTTGGTTTCTGCTGCTCTTTGTTGTGTTCACTAGAAGCTTCCCACAAACTATCCTGTCTCTGCCTTCCATCTTACTGCCTGTATCAGCATGCTGGGGTGACAGAAGCCTGCCACAGCTGCTGGCTTTTGTGTAGGGTCTGGGGATCAAACTCAGGTACTCTAGATTGAGCTGTGCGTGCTTTATCCACTGAGCCATCTACCTAGCCCCACAAGATTTATTTTGGCTCAAAGTTTCTGAGGTCTCAGTCCAGTCACTTGACTCTGTTTCTGGGTCTATAATAGGACAGAACATCATGGCAGAAGGGTATAGTGGAGAAAAGCTGCTTACCTCATTGTCATGCAAATAGGAAGTAGAGAGAAAGACAAACAGGCAGAGAGAACAGAGTCCCCATGTACCCTTCAAAGGCACAATCTTGATGACCTACTTCCTCCAACTGGCCCCACCTTTTAATAGTCCGAATCAGCTATGAACTCATCAATGGGTGAACCCATTGATGAGCTTAGTGCCCTTGTGATGTAGTCACCTCTCAGTAATGCCACCAGCTGGGGACCAAGCCTTCAGCCCATAAGACTTTTGGGCGTCATTTCTGGGAGGAGACCAACGTTTGAATAGCTAGGCTGAGTAAGGCAGACTGCCCTCCCTCTGTGGGTGAGTCTGATCCAATCTGTTGAAGGCCCTAAGGATCAGAAAGGGGGCACCCACTGCGAGACAAGCTGGGATGAGAAGTGAGTCTCTTCTGAAACTGAAGGCCTAAACAGAACATGGGCCCTTCTTGGGCACGGGGCTGCCAGTTTCAGTCTGGCATGACCACACTACTCCCCTGCTTCTCACCTTGGGCTCCCACTGGGACTCCACATAGCTTCCTCTGGCCTCCAGCTGCAGACTGCCCACCTGAGGGTGTCTCGTCTCTGCAGTACTGTGAGGTCCACTCTAAGCTCGTGGGTAGATGTGCAGCACTTACTGGTTCTGCTGCTTTGGAGGACCCCAGCTAACAGAGGCGTGTGACCGTGCTCTGGGCAGCAACCCCTGGAGGAGAAGCACAGGGCAGGACTTGGTCAGTCCTCACGCTCTCCTTCAACCTGCCCGGCGTCAGTCAGCCATTGTTCCTGGAAGTCTTTCTTCTAACAAAACAACAACAAAAACAAAAGTTATTTTGAAGCTGGGGAAATGCCTCAACAGTTAACAGCGCTGGTTTGCGAGCCTGCTGACCCTACTTTGATCCTCCCAGCACCCGTGTAAAGCTGAATGCAAAGTGGTGCTCGTGACTATGATCCTAATGCACCTCCACCAATTAAAGGTGGAGCTAGGAGAATCTGGAAGCTCGCAGGCCTGCTAGACTGGTAGGTGCAGCACATGTCTCCAAGAGAAGGTGGAAGAAGAGATCACCCTCTGACCTTGACACACTCAGCGTGGCACATGCGTGCCCATACACACACAATACACACACGCACACTACACATATATGTAATATGCACACATTTCAAAAATAAATTTAGGGCTGGAGAGATGGCTTAGCCATTAAGGTATTTGCCTGTAAAGCCAAGGGATCCAGGTTCGACTCTTCAGGACCCATGTAAGCCAGATGCACAAGGAGGTGCATGCATCTGGAGTTCATTTGCAGTGGCTGGAGGCCCTGAGTGCCCATTCTCTATCTGCCTCTATCTCTCTCCTTCCCTCTCTCTCTCTCAAATAAATAAATAAAAATAAAAATAAAAATATTAAAAAATAAATTTAAAAAAGTTATTTCTCACTTGGATGTGGTGGTGTACATCTGCTATCGTTAGCACTTGAGAAGTAGAGGCAGAAGGATCAGGAGTTCAAGGCCAGCCTGGGCCACACAGTGAGACCCTGTCTCAAAACAACAAAGGTTAATATTCCTCATGTCACGGAGCAGATAAAAACAGTATTAATGTCCCACATAGTTCTATTCCCCATAATTTAGAAGTGATACATGGGAAGTTATAGCAAATGAATCGACACTCATAATTAGAAAGATCAAAGAATCCTGAGCCAAGGAAGGACAGCCTGCTTCCTATGTTTCTGATAGATCCAGACTGTGGACCCTCTCCCCAGAAGCAGGACTCCTCACAGGAAGGAAGAGAATCAGGAAAGGACCTACTGCCTCTGGAGCCAAGGGACCCCCTTGCCTGCAAGTGGCCTCAGGGACCTACGTGCCTGACAATTGTGGTACCCAGGAAAAAGAGGGCCCAGCATCCAGCAAGACCCTTCTGAGGGTCCTAGCCCACTTGGGTGGGAAAAATATGGCCTGGGAAAGCATAACTATTGTTTTTGCAGACTTCCTTGGGGGAATAGGATCAAGGATTTAACAATGGTTTGAAAACCCCTGTTCAGCCAGGCATGGTGGCACACATCTTTAATCCCAGCACCCGGGAGGCAGAGGTAGGGGGACTGTGGTGAGTTCGAGGCCACCCTGAGACTACATAGTGAATTCCAGGTCAGTCTGAGCTCAATCAAGAACCTACCTTGAAAAAAAAAAACCCTCTTCAACCAAGTAGAGGAAGTAACAATACGGGGCAGTAGCTAACACACCCTGGGCTTTGAGGACCCAGCTGCTGGAGCTCAGACACACACACACACACACACACACACAGCTCTACCTACTGCGCATGCCTGGGCCTCAGTGTTCCCCTGGATAAATTGAAATGATAATTAACCATGCCCACAGGATATACAAGGACTGCATGGGTCAATATGCACAAAACCCCACCGTGTGCACTGTACCTACCTCCATTATCATTTTTTTCAACATTTTTATTTGGGCTGGAGAGATAACTTAGTGGTTAAGGTGCTTGCCTGCAAAGCCAAAGAACCCAGTTCAATTCCCCCAGGACCCACATAAGCCAGATGCACAAGATGGCAAATGCATCTAGAGTTCATTTGTAGTGGCCTGGAGGTCCTGGTATGCCCATTCTTCCTTCTTCTCTCTCTCTCTCAAATAAGTGGAAAAAAGATAATAAATTTATTTATTTATTTAAGAGAGAGAGAGAAGCAGACAGAGAGTATGGGTGCCTCTAACCACTGGGAAATCTCTCCAGTCCCCACTTCCATTACTGAACACCCAGGCAGGGTGTCATCCTGAGCTGGTGACAAAGAGTAAGGCATACTAGGAGCTCCATTTTCCCAGAGCAGGCACCTCATTTGGGAGGATCGCAGTCAAGCCTTCTGGAGTTTCAATGTCCTCGCTTGGCATTCAGTATGGCTGCCGTGTGGCCTTCCCATGAAGGAACAATGCAATTATGGCAAGAGCGGTGCCCTCGGCTCTCTAGGGCATTCTCTATGGTTATGCAGGACACAATCTGGGCAACCATAGCCTGCAGCCCTGGCGATGAGCACCAAGCAACAAATTGGAGATGCTGATGCTCCCTCATGCCTCCTCCAACAGTTTCTAGAAGGAGGTGGACCAGGCCTTCTTTACTTCAGTCCTGGGCTCCCTCCGGCAGGGAGAACGAAAGCCAAGACCAGCAGGGACATCTTCCACAGGAAGGTCCCCGGGGATGACCTTGACTTACACTCCTAGGATGAGGAGGAGAGCAAATCTGGCACAGGTGGCTGCGTTGGCAAAGGCGAGGGGCACACTGCAGCAAGCAGGCCATTCTATCTCTTCCAGATACCCCTCTGTCTGTACTCAGGGGTGCCCAACCCACCCCAGAGGAAAGGGGAGCCTGGGAGAGGCAGTGGATGCTGGCCCTGTCCCCTCTCCCATACCAATTGGTTAATCCACTTCAAATGGGGCAACTCGGAGGGAATCTGGAGTGACACTATTTTTGTATTACCCTTCATTACGACCACTTAGATCTTTTATTTTATTGCAAACATTCTTTAGCCCAGTCACGGGCTGATCTCCTAATTGGAGCCCTGCCTCCACCCCCACTCAGATCAAAGCCGCCCTGTTTGTTTGTGGAGGATGGAGGATGAACGTCTTGCCGGCCTTTGAACATGAAGGCCCCTTTGTCTTCAGCTGAAGTCATCCCTGGCACCAGGCAAGGAGGAGGGGGTTGTGGGCACAAGAATCCTGTAGCTTGCTCAGAGGCTTGGACCAGAGAGAGTGGGGATAGCTTTCAGAGCGAGGCTCCTGGCCTCCTGGTTCCCTCTGGGGATAAGTCTCAACCTGGTGGCTCCAGGGTACATGGTATTTGACTCCAAGGTAATTTTTTATTTAACTATTAAGAGGTCTTTGTTCTGGGGCTGAGGACCAAAGCCAGGGCTTTGCGCTAGCTGGGCAAGTGCTCATCCACTGAGCTAAATCCCCAACCCCATACTAAGAGATTTTTTTTTTTAAATGGTTTCATCTGAACCATTTTCTTTTCTCTCTCTTTTTTATTTTTTTTTTTTTGTTCACTTTTATTTATTTATTTGAGAGTGACAGATAGAGAGAGAGAGAGAGAAAGAGGCAGATAGAGAGAGAGAGAATGGGCACGCCAGGGCTTCCAGCCACTGCAAATGAACTCCAGACGCGTGTGCCCCCTTGTGCATCTGGCTAACGTGGGTCCTGGGGAGTCGAGCCTTGAACCAGGGTCCTTAGGCTTCACAGGCAAGCACTTAACCACTAAGCCATCTCTCCAGCCCATACTAAGAGATTTTTAATGGCTGAAAAATATGTCAGATACTTAACTGTTTCTTAAAGAAACAGAATATTTCCTTCCTTATTTCTCTTTTTATTTTTATTATTTTTTAATATTTTATTTATTTATTTATTTATTTGCAAAGAGACAGAGAAGAGAGAAAAATGGGTGTACCAGGACCTCTAGCCACTGCAAAGGAACTCCAGATGTATGCACAACTTTGTGCATCTGGCTTTATGTGGATACCAGGGAACTGAACCTGGGTCGTTGGGCATTGCAAGGCAAGCGCCTTGACTGCTGAGCCATCTCTCCAGCCCCAAATATCTCTTTAAATTTAGGTGTCTGGCAACATTGGACCTGTGCACAGAGAATGAATGAAACAGTTTTCAGAAGCCTTTTTCTAGTCCTTGGGGCATTTGACTTTTCCTCCCAATGTGGGTGTTGTTTGTTTGTTTGTAACTGTTGCTTTTTTCCTGGAAGTTCCTGCCTTTCCACTCCAGAGCCCTTACTCCAAACCTCACTGGAGGTGGGGGATGGGCAGAGCGGGCTATGAGTGTGCTCTTTGGCAGATGGGAAAAGTGAGGTCCAGTGGTATTCAAAGAGCTGAGGTGAGGTCATACAGGTTCATGGCATAAGAGCAAAAAGTGCAAGACAAAGACATTGGGACTTACTTGTCCTTCTTTGCCTTGATATAGTGGTTAATTGTGCATTTTGGTAGAGAATGGTACAATACTGCCTCTGTGACCTGGGAACCTTGATGTCCACACCAGGGTCGCGTATGCCTGGCTCAAAACCCTAAGCAAGTGAGCTCCTTTCTGGGTCCGTGACGAGCTCAGTACTTCTCTCCCCATGAGTTCTCAGAGCCATATGTGTCCCTGACAAAAGGGAGCTGCTTGCTCCATGTGGTAGTTTGAATAAATGTTCCCCAATAGACTCAGGTGTTTTTATTAAAACTGGCTGGAAGAGGTGTCACTGGGGTGGGGGGGGCGCGGATCCTGGGATCCGTCCCAAAGGTGACACTGGGGGCAGATCTGAATTCCAACCTAACATATGCACAGTGAGCTCTGCCTGGGTCCCTGCCGTTGTGTGCTTGGTGGTGCTCGCTGGCTGGTGGTGATTTTCCTCTTCGCGTGGATCTGTGAAAGGGGGCCAGCTTCTTCTGCCATTATGGAACTTCCCCTGGATCTATAAGACTGAAATAAATCCCATTCGTCTCATAAACCGTGTCTGGTTTGGTGGTTCGCCCAGGAATGTGGAGCTGACTACAACACTCCATGTGCACCTGGGCTTGCATCTCCTTCCCCCACGCCCCCGCCTTATTTATCAGCCCTTCTCCATTCAGCTGGAACAGTGGTGGACCAGTCAGATCCTTACTCCTAAGAAGCTGGGATTCATGTCCAGTCATGTCAAACAGCACCAAGGTGACCAGAACTGGACCACAGACTTGCTGAATGGTGAAGTATTTGTAAGAAAAGAAGGCTCTTGGGTCATCTTGGACAGAGGTCTTGACCCCTTCACCAAGAGCCTCCTGAGGTCCAATGTCACTTTCATCCCTTACCCTTAACACCCTCTCTGTCTCCTGGTGATGAAGAACCATTTTTGTGAGAGGTGTTTGGAGAGACAGTGTGCTCCTGTTGCTGCATAGCCCTTCATGTGAATATAGTAAGACAGCTGTGGGTTCAAATCCTGACTGTCCTGACTATGTACTCTTAGATAAGCCGTTTAACCTAAGGTTCTCTTACTTCTAAACTAAGAGTATAATTTCCCGCCTCTTAGGGCTTTATGTAGATTCACTATAAGTCCATAGTTGAACACCCTTGTATGCAGTATGTGACACCACAGATCCTCAGCACCTAGGCAATGCTTTCATCGTGGGTGCTGCTATGATTTATGCTTCAGTAGAGCCAGCGGGGGTTCTCACCCACTCCTCATTAGCCCATTTTGCAGACTATCCACCAACCAGCTATCGACCACTGACTTCTTTTCATCATCCATCTCTGCAAGCCGAAGAAAGACAGGATGATTTCATTGTTGGCCAAACTTCTGCCACTGTGAAAATCACAGAGTCACTCCCAATGGAAATCCTATAGCAGGCATGAGTTTTGCTCCATGAACTTTGGAAGATTTTTTTTTTTGAAGTCTTTGAATTTTTCTAAACTAAATAATGAAGAGGGATATCAGCTAGATGGAAATGTTTCAGCAGCCCTCCCCTCACAAGAACACTAATTCCAATAACTGTCCCTCCTGAGAATACCTTCACCAGCACTGAGGAATCCAGGCAAGAGATTATAGTATTTGGATAGAACAAAGAAGAAATATCAGTTGAAGAGTTTCATATTACCCATGTGTGGTAGTTTGAATGTAAAAATTCCCCCGTAGCTTCAGGTGTTTTGATTGCTTGGTCCCCGGCCGGTGGCAATTTGGGAGGTGGAGCCTTGCTGGAGAAGGTGTGTCACTGGGGGCGGACCTTGAGCTTCATTAGCCCAGTTTGCCAGTGGTAGAGAGCCCACTCAGGCTACCTCCTTCCCCTGCTGTCTTGCTTGTGCCATGCTTTCCTGCCATTATGAAGCTTCCCCTCAAGACTGTAAGCTGAATAAACCCCATCGGATGTTCTGTCCCAGCAATGTGAAAGTTACTGTAACACTATGTCACACCTACTCCAAGCCTAGTCAATGCTGCAGTCAGGGACTCCTCTGTGGGGACAGGAAAATGAAGCAAGCAACTGATTTCACCAAAGAGTCTAGAACCAGGTGAATCCACTGGACCACAGTGCCAGGCCAGCCTGTGATGCCTGGTCAGGCCCCAAGGCCTTAGACTCTAGGTGTATCCCAGGACCAGGCTGGCCTCAAAGAGGCAGCCTCCAGCGCAGCCCTACCACCAGCCCCCAAATACACACATACATACAGTGTTCAGGCTGGCCCCTATCGACCTGGACTTTAGGCCCATTAACCTCAAACACATCCCTATGATCCAGGATCAAGGCTGGTCCCACTACTATGCTAGCATCTGTGGCCCAGGATCCAGTGGTCCCAGGGTCCAAACCTACCTCAATAGATTTTACCCTAAGGCCAGCCTCATTGGACCTAGGTACCAGGTTGATCTCCATGAACTCAGGACTCAAGTCCAACCGCATGGGCTCAGGCTCCAGGCCCAATACTATGACCCTAGTGTTGGTTGGCACTTATAGACTCAGGACCAGGCCTATCCTTATATACCCAGATACTAGGCCAACCCCAACACTATGCTGGCCCATGGACTCTGGCTCAAGGTCTATCCAGTGGCAGAGTGGTCCCAAAGATTCTAGGTCTAAATAGACTCATCCCCACAAATCCATTCACCAAAGTCACCAAGCCAGCCTCCACAGGCCCAGTCTCCAGACTTGCCCTGACTCAGGGACAAGGAAAGCCTGTTGATAATGATTCTAGCAGCCAGCCTGCCCACAGACTCCACCAGAACTGCTTGCACAGGATGTCTGGATGGGCTGGTAAGTGAAGAGATTTCCCTGTTAATGCCAGTCTATAAAGACTAGAACAGGTACATACTGCTTCATATATACAGACACCATTGCAAGGATACCAGGATCACAAATATGAAAAACTGACACAACAAATTGAACTCTAAAGAAATAGAGGTTTATAAGCTGCCTGATAAAGCACTCAAAATAATTGCTCTAAGAAGCAGCTCTGAACAAATAACAAGATCACACAGATAACTAAATGATACAGGGGAAACAATATGTGAACGAAATTAAATGGTTAACAAAGAGATAGAAACAAATTCCATAACTAAAGAATATGTGACTGAATTGAGAAATTCCATAGAGGGGCTTCGGCAGCAGATTAAAGCAAAAGGAAGGCTCAAAGGAGGACTATTTTAGGGGGAGAAAGGGACAAACAAGAGGGGAAGAGGATAGAAGAGGATAGCAAGGGGCAAATATGTGCAAAGTACAGTGATATATATATTAAAATTATTATTTTATATTTTATAATATTGTTTCTTTTGGTTTTTCAACGTAAGGTCTCGCTTTAGCCCAAGCTAACCTGAAATTCACTATGTAGTCTCAGCGTGGCCTTGAACTCATGGTGATCCTCTTACCTCAGCATCCCAAGTTGTTCTGGAATTAAAGGTGTGTACCACCATGCCCAATTGACTTACTTTTTTTGTTTGTTTGTTTGGTTGGTTTGGTTTTTTTTCAAGGTAGGGTCTTGCTTTCCCCCAGGCTGACTTGGAATTCACTATGTAGTCTCAGGCTGGCCTCGAACTCACAGCAATCTTCCTACCTCTCTTCCCAAGTGCTGGATTAAAGATATGTACCACCATGCACAGCTAAAATGTTTTTTTTTTTTAAGAACAAAGAAAAATAGTGAATCAGTGAGTCCAAAAATGCACCATGCGAAATTATGTACTTAGAGGACTAGGAAGAAAAGAGAATGGAAAATGTGATGAAAATGTATAGGACTTGGGAGTCACTATCAAGCAAATTACACTCTAGAACCCCAAGAGGAAACACATAGGAAAGGACAGAGAGATTATTTAAACAAATATGAAGGTGGGGAAGGTGGCTTAGGGGGTAAAGTGCCTGCAGTGCATCATGAGGAATCAAGTTTGGATCCTGATTACCCACCTAAAAAGCTGGGATGTGCTTATAATCCCCACGGAGGGAAGCAGAGACAGGGAACCCCTGGGACTCACTGGCTGGCTAGTGTAGCTGAATCAGTAAGCTCTAGCTTCAGCAAAATACCCTGTCTCAGAGAATGAGGAGGAGATGATTGAGGAAGACAGAGGTAGGAGGATTGCTGTGAGTTTGAGGCCAGCCTGGGAATACAAAGTGAGTTCCAGGTCAGCCTGGGCTACAGAGACACCCTACCTTGAAAAAACATCAACAACTCCCCCCCCCACCATTATTAATTTACTAACACACATACAATATATAAAAGGTGTAAATCATGACCTCAAAAACAAAATGTGGGCACAGGGCAAAACACAATGCAGAGTTTACTGCAGTCAAAAGTAAGCTTTCATCAACTGCAGGATGTTATAGCTATAGCATACTTTATTTAAGTCTCATGATTGCCACAGAGAAAAACCTGTACTATATGTTGAAAAGAAAAAGGTAAAGAAAACATTAGAGCACATCACAAAAAAAATCTTTAAATCATGAAATGAAGATCAACAAGGGAAGAAGAACAAAGAAACCATAATACTGTAAGAAAACAAAATTGCAATATTAATGAAGACTTTGCCTATCAATAATTACTTAAAATGCAAATGGATTAAGTTTCCCAGTCAAAATATATACAATGGCTAAGTAGATTAAAAAAAATAAGATCCGCCCATATTCTGCCTACAAGAAGCCCACTTTAGCTTTAAGGACATATAGAGGTGAGGGAACTGAAAACCTTGTTCCATATAAATGGTAACCCAAAGAGAACAGCGTGTCTATGATGGTCAATACTGATTGTCACCTAGGAGACTAACCTCTGGGCATGTCTGTGAGGGAGTTTCTAGACTGGATTAATTGGGGTGGGAAGATCTGCCTTCCATGGCCTGGGATCTCAGACTGAATAAAAAGGAGAAAGTGACTTGAGCACCTGCATTCATCTCTCTGCTTCTTGACTGTGGGCTGAATTGAGCAGCTCCCTCCAGCTCCTGCTGCCGTCCTTCCCTGCCATGATAGACTGTGCCCTCACACTGTGAGCCGAAATAAGCCCTTCTTTGCTCAAGAAAAAAGAAACTAATACAGTGCCCAAACTTAGATAAAACAGACTAAAGCCTCAAAAGAGGCAAATATCATTATATAATGTTAAGTAGGTCAACTCATCAAAAAGATGTAGGTGTTGTAATTATATATATGCGCCCAACTTCAGAGCTCCTAAATATATGAAGTAAATATTAACAAAACTGAAGTGAAATATAAATAAAACAGCACTGGAGGACTTCAATACCCAACTTTCAACAAGGGACGCATCATTTGGATAGAAAGTCAATAAGGATATCACAGCCTTCAACAGCACTGCAGGCCAAATAGACCTGACAAGCTACATAGAGTATTTTGTCCAGCAGTTGCAGAGTACACATCCTGTTAAGCATGCATAGGACATTTTCCATGATAAATCAGATGTTTGGCCACAAAATAAGGCTTCACAGACTTAAAAAGATTAAAACCATATCAAATATTTTTTCAAACCACAATGCTGTTAAACAAACAAAAAAAATCAGTAATTGGAGGAAACTGGAAAATTTACACATATGTGGAAATTTAAAAATACACTCAAAATGCAAATCAAAAAATAGCCAGGCATGGTGGTGCTCATCTTTAATCCCAGAACCCAGAAGGCAGAGGTAGGAGGATCACCGTGAGTTCGAGGCCACCCTGAGACTACATAGTGAGTTCCACATTAGAGTGGGCTAGAATGAGACCCTACCTCAATAAAAACAAAACAACAACAAAAAAAAAACCCTTGAGATAAATTAAAATGGAAACACTGCATTCCAAAATATATAGGATTCAGTCAAAGCAATTCTAAGAAGAGCAGAAAGATCTCCCAAGCTAATTTTATACATTGGGGAACTATAAAGAGAACAAATAAGCCCAAAGTTAGCACAGGAAGGAAATATTAACATACCAGAACAAAAATGAATGAACCAGGAAAACAATAGAAAAGACTAATGAAAATTTTAAAAGTGAACTATATTGTATGACATAGCAATTCCACTCAGGACATACATTTAAAGGAAATGAAACATGAATCTTCAAAAGATCATTACATTCTCATGTTTACTGCAGTATTCTTCATCATAACCAGCCTTAACATATATAAGCAAATAAAAAAAAAACCTGGATGATAAAATTCTATCAGCCTTGAGTCAAGTCACTTGCATCAGCATGAGGAACCTGGAAGTGAAATAAGCCAGTACAGAAAGACAAACACCATGTGATCTCACATAGCTATGACATCTGAGAAAACATGATATTTATCTTTTTGATTTTGACTCATTTCATTTAACATAAGGATCTGTTTCTATTTTCCATAAGTTACATAATTTCATTCTTCTTTACAACTGAGTAAAATACTATTGGTTATATGTACCATATTTTCTTTATCACTTCATCTGGTGATAGACATCTAAGCTGGTTCCATATCTTTGTCATTGTGAGTGGTACAGCACTAAACACGGATGTGCAGATATTTCTGTGGTATGTGGACTTAGGGCCCCAGGTATATGCCTAGGCATGATATAGCTGGATCATATGCTAGTTCTGTTTTTAGAAACTTCCATGCTGACTTATATAGTGGCTTCTCCAGTTTATATTCCCACCAATAGTAAATAAGGATTTCTTTTCCCCCTACATTCTCTTCAGTGTTTTTGAAGGTGGGGCTGGTAGCCATTTTTACTGGGGTCACATGAAATCCCAGGGTAGCTTTGATTTGTCTTCTCCTGATGGCTAGGGATATTGAATAGTTAATTATATATTTATTAGCTATCTGTAGTTCTTATATGGAGACCTGTTCAATTCTCTTGCCCAGTTATTGGTTTGTTAATTTAGAGATTTGGTGTGTTTAATCTTTTAAGTTCTTTATGCATAGTAATAGTAATTCTTTGTCAGGTATATAGTTGGCAAAGATTTTCTTTAATTCTGAATGTTGACTCTTCACTGCTGATTGCTTCCTCTGTGCAGAAGCCTTTTAGTTTCATGTAATCCCATTGTCAATTCTTGGGATTGTGTCCTTTTAATGGTGGGTTTCTGTTGTTTTGTTTTACTTTGGTTATTTTTGTGAATGATATTTTTCCGGATTTCTTTCTCAGCAAGTTCATTATCAGTATACATAAAAGTTATTGATTTTTCCATTTTGATTTTCTACTACTACTTTGCTGAAAATGTTTATCAGATTTTAGAGTTTGTAGGATCTTTTAAGTATACTATCATGTTGTCTGAAAATAAGGAGAATTTTTGCTTTTCTTATTTGTATCCCTTCTATTTCTTTCTCTTGCCTTATTGCCCTAGCTAAGATTTTGAGCACTATAATTAACTGGAGTAGGAAGAGTGGGTAACCCATTCCTCCCTCCTGGTTTTGGAGGAAATACTTTCATTTTTTTTCCACTTAGTGTAATATTGGCTATGGGTTTGTCATACATAGCCTTTATTATGCTTCTTCTATTTCCAGTTTCTCCAAGGCTTTCATCATGAAGAAATGCTAAACTTTGCTTTGTCAAAGGCTATTGTCTGCATCGATTGAGTCAATAATTTCAGTTCCTGAGTCTACTTATGTGCTATGTTGAACCAACCTTGCACTCCTGGAATGAAACAAACTTGATCATGGGGATCACTCCTTTGGTATCTTATAAAGTTGGACTTACTCTGTGGTAGTTTGACAATTGGACCCATTGACTCAAGCTTGAAACTTGAGTCTCCAGTGGGTGGAGTCCTATGAAGAGGGTGTCATTGGGAAGAGATGGGGAATCCTGGAGTCCAGTCCTAAGTTTAGAGAGCAGTTTTGAAGCCCTGGATGTTCCTGTTTGCTGGTATTATATTTTGCTGGCTGTTTGGTAGTATCTCTCTGCTTGTATCTATGAAAATAAGCCAACTTCTTCCATCATTCATGGTGTTCTCCTGGATCTATAAGCCTGAAATAAAACTTTTCTTCCCATGAGCTGCTTCTGATTGGATGTTTGTCACAGCAATGAAGAGCTGACTGAAACACACTCATGACATGATCCAGAAATTCCACCCCTAGGTTTGCCACTCCCCTTCCCCCCTCCCACCCAAGGTAGGGTCTCACTCTAGCTCAGATTGACCTGGAATTCACTGTGTAGTCTCAGGGTGGCCTCAAACTCATGACCATTCTCCTACCTCTGCCTCTCGAGTGCTGGGATTAAAGGCATGCACCACAATGCTCAGCAACTCCTAAGTATTTACCCAAAAGGAATAAAAAATTTTGTTCACTCAGAAAACATATGTGAATGTTAAAAATGGCTTTAGAGCTGGAGAGATAGCTTAGTGGTTAAGATGCTTGCCTGCAAAGCCTAAGAACTCATGTTCACCTCCCCAGATCCCACATAAGCCAGATGCATAAGGTGATATATGCACAAGGTTGCACATATGCACAAGGTAACACACATGTCTGGAGTTCAATTACAGTGGCTGGAGGCCCTGGTGCACCAATTCTCTCTCTCTCTCTCTGTCACTCTCATTCTCTCTCATAAAAAGGCCAGTTTGTTGGGCTTGCCTCAGAAAAATGGCTTTAGTTATGATCACTCTGGAAAGAACCAATATGTCCTTCAGCTAGGGTAAGGGTAATCAAATTGTGATATATCAAGTTGTAGGATACAAATCAAATATAAAAAAAGACACACTGCCTATACATGCATTAAAATGACTGAATTTTAAATATATTCTGCTAAGTTAAAGAACTCTGGTACAGGACTTCCCAGTGTAGTATTCTGTTTTGGAAAAGGCAAAAACTATAGTGATGGAAAGCAGATCAGTGGATACCAGGAGTTAGAAGAGGAGCAAGGATTGACCTAAAAGGACACAAGGGGCCTTTGGAGCAGTGAGGGAAATGATTGAGCTATTGACTACAGCAATGTCTTGTCACATTTACAGAACTGTACATTTAAAAGGATGAATTATACTGTATTTAAATTATTCAATAAAATAATACTTTAAAAATGAAAGACAGGACTGGAGAGATGGCTTAGTGGTTAAGGTGCTTTCTTGTAATGCCTAAAAACTGGAGTTTGATTTCCCAGTGCCTACATAAAGCCAGATGCCCAATGGCACTTGTGTCTGGAGTTTGTTTGCAGTGGCAAAAGGCCCTGGCACGCCCATTCTCACTCTCTCTCTCTGCTGAGCATGGTGACACATGTTTTTAATCCCAGCACTCAGGAGGCTCAGGAAGGAGGATCACTGAATTTGAGGACATCCTGGGACTAATTCCAGATCAGCCTGAACTACAGCAAAACCCTACCTCAAAGGAAAAAAAAAAAAGATAAAAATTTCCTGTAAGGACTGGAAAGATGGCTTAGCAGTTAAGGCACTTGCCTGCGAAGCCTAAGGACCCATGTTCCACCCTTCAGATCCCATGTAAACCAGATGCACAAAAGCAAGGCAAGTGCAAGGTCTCACATTCCCACTAGGTGGCACAAGTGTCTGGAGTTCAATTGCAGTGGCTGAAGCCCCAGCATGCCAATTTTTTTTTCTCTCTCTCTCTCTCAAATAAAAAATTACCTATGAGGGGCTAGAGAGGTGCTTCCGTAGTTAAGGTGCTTGTCTGCAAAGCCTGAGCAACAGAGTTTGTTCTCCAATACCCATGTAAATCCAGATGCACTAAGTGACATGCCAAACAAAATAATATTGCAAGTGAAATCCAGCTTGTGGTCTAGCCTGTTCTGGGCATCATGGAGGATAAACGAAAAAGATGGTATCTGTTATGGCATAAATACAAAGTATTCTCCCTCCAAAAGCTCATATGTTGGAGGCTTGGTCCCCAGGAGGGCTCTGACCTAATCAATGGATGAATCTAGGGGTAGATTCTAATTTGATGACATCATTAGAAGATGATGGTAACTTTCGGAGATGGGGCCTAGATGGAAGCAGTAGCTCACTGGGGGGGGGGGGGGGTGTACTGAGGGGCCATATCTTATTCTGATCACCTGCCTCTCCTCCCCTCTCCCTACCTGCTATGAAGTAAGTGACCTTGTCCCTTCACACCCTTCCACTATGGTGTTCTGCCTCACCATGGTCCAGAAATCACAGAGCTAGCCAACCATGGACTGCATTATCTGAAACTGCCAGTCAAAATAAACATTTGTTCCTTTAAGTTGTTTATGTCAGGCTGGAGAGATGGCTTAGTGGTTAAGGCACTTGCCTGCAAAGCCAAAGGACCTAGGTTGAACTTCCCAGTACCCATATAAAACCAGAGGCACTAGGTGGTACCCATATCTGGAGTTTGTTTGCAATGGCTAGAGGCCCTGGCCTGCCTATTCTCTCTCTCTCTTTCTATCTGTCTCCCTCTCTCTCAAATATATAAACAAATAAACACATGTTGTTTATGTCAAGTGTTTTATCATAGCAAACTGAAAAACGGACCAGTACAATGTCTTAGTCCATTTTATATTGCTGGAGTTGGAGGAGGGCACTGAAGTTTATCTGGCTCACCGCTCTGGAGGCTGGGGAGTCCAAGAGCACAGCTCTGGCGTCTGGTGAGGGCCTCAGGCTGCATCCTAACATGGCAGAGAGCATTACCTGGGAGACTATGAGCATGTTAGTTCAGGTCTCTCTCCTTATAAGAAAGACTATGGATAGGAGTCCTGCCTTTCATGACCATATCCAGCTCTAATTACTACCCAAAGACCCCACTTCCAAATACCATCAACGTATGAGTGCACAGATAAGGTTTCCAACACAGGAATTTGGAGGCCACATTTAAATCACAGCTGGTGGGAAGTCTTCATCCTTTCCCTCAATAAACAGAGAAGTAAAATTTCAACTGTGTTTCCTGTAGCAGGCCATTCTGTTGCTTCTGTTTTCTACTTGGGCTCACATGCAAATGTCATTGAAGCAAACAGACTTTCCTATTTAATAGAAGTGTCCTGGAAACAGGTGGATGCGAGTATAAGCCCTCCGTATGAGCCCAACCTCTGCCTCTTTCTGGTGTGACCTTGAGCAAGGGAAGCCCCAAGGCTCCTGGAGGCCCTCCTTCATCAGGGTGGGGTGAGCACCTTTTGTTTGCTCTGGCCTCATAGCCTGGCAGGGAAGGGGAAACACTGGAGGGTGACCTGAAGCCTCAGGTTCTGTGAGTAAAGAGCCTGTCGGAGAGCAGAACACTTCTTGACAAATGCAACCTCATGCATCTGCACCCCAGTCCTCCATCTGCATAAGATGCCCAGGTAAATACAGCAGCAGGGCTGTAGAGATGACTCAGTGGTTGAGGTGCTTGCCTGCAAAGCCAAAGGACCTCAGTTCCGTTCCCCAGTACCCATGTAAAGCCAGATGCACAAGGTGGTGCGTGCATTTGGAGTTTGTCTGTAGTGGGTAGAGGCCTGGCATGCCCATTTTCTCTCTCTCATAAATAAATGAAATATTTTTCAAAAAATAGCACCAACATCATAGGGTTTTTTGTGGTCCACATGACTATCAGGTGCCAGACCCAGGGAACAGGATTGAGGTTTGGGAGTCAGTACGACTCAGCATGCTAATGAGGTCCTTACTACGTTATCCCAGAATCCTGCATCCAACATCAGCCCCTTGAGGCTTTATCTATCTCCATGTTGTGGTTTGGATATGTTTTGTCCCATTCACCGTAAAACTCACGCAGAAGCTTAATCCATGAAGTCTAATCATAGTGATCAGGAGGGGAGAAACAATCCACTATGGTGTTTAGTGGGAGATCCTTTATGATTAGATTGATTTCACCACATTAGGTCACTGGGGTATGGCACCCATGATTGAATCCTCGTGACCTCATAAGGAGAGGGACACAGACTTCCCAGGCAGAAATACATACAAGACATGCTCCATGACAGAGCCGAAGGCAACCTTCCAGGAACGACCTTCTAGCCTCCAAAATTGTGACCCAAGTAAACCTCTCTTTCTTATAAAGTAGGCTGGCTCTGGGATTGCATTGTAGTAACAAAATGACAAGGGCACTGCATTTTTTCCGATGGAGAAAGTGAGGTCTTACAGTTTCTACACACATCTGCCAAGTGACTGATTCTGGCTCAAACCCTGCATCCTTACAGTCACCTGGATTAAGGATTGAAGTCCTTGCTCCCCTCTGGTTTTCAGTTCCCCGATTTGACGATCACTGGACAGCTTTCCAAGACTCAAGCCCCAAATCCCAGGACCTCATGGCTTCCAGGCACCAGTTCCTCTTCTGTTGTGCAAGGAAGCCCTGAGCCACGCTTTGGCACTGCCCCCCCACCCCCAGGCACCCAGCCTCACTCAGGGAGACATCCCAGATCTGAGCACTCAGCTTTCTGGAAGAATGGCCCCATTCTGTTTTCTACAGAGGCCACTTCCTCCTCCCTGCCCCTGCAGACAATACCCTAGGCCCAGGCTGGACCCCCTGCTTCCTGCTTAACCCTCCCCCACACATGCACACAGCTCTCAGCATCAGGCATCTGTTACCCTTCTGGAATCTGTGACAGCCAGGACAGGGTGGGCAGACCTCCAGCCCCAGAGGCCCAGGGCTTCTGAGTACCCTCTGGACCCCAGGGTCTGCCCAAGTTGCTTAGGAACCCATTTCAGGTCATTGGAGATGGTGAGGCGTCCCAGCTTGGTTCAGAGCCCTATGGCACGAAGAAAGAAGGTCATTCGGTCCGAGCGCTCAGCAGTCCCGGGGGCCTGGCGCACGCAGGCTCGCTTGTTCTTCTGACTGCATTGTCACTCCGTTCCACAAATATTTACTCAGGGAGCTGCTACTGGGCTGGCAGTGGTGTCCAGGGAGGCTGATGGGAGTGGGGGAAGGCCACTGGGAAGAGAGAGGAACTCTGAGGATGCAGTCTTCAGAAGGGCTGTGCTTTCTCAAAAAGTAAGATGTCTGATGTCTGCGCCATGGAAGGCTTGTCCATATAGTAGCAAACTGGGGCCTCAAAAGTAGTTCAGAGAATGAAAGAGAAAGATGAAAGCATTGTCCGTCACTTCCAGGGAAGGAGGCATCCTTGCTGTCCTTTCCCTCTTAGTGCTAGGAGCAATTGTTACTTTGAGAATTGGAGAGCAAAGGTTGATAGGCTGCTTGCTGTAGAGATGATCTACTGGAGGAGGTTATGAGTGGCTTTTATTTTTATTGCAAAAATCGAGACAATGGCACAAAAGAGGCCACAGTGAAAAGCTGCCGTGGATCTGACAGGGCTAGAAACACCTTGTCCTTTCTCTGATTTGGAAGAGGCTGAAAGAACTTCTTTCTATGGTGGGGGCTCCAGTTTCAACCTGGGCTCAGGCTTGGCAGTGGAAGTCAGAAACGTGGGCCTGCTTGTACTCCCCAGAACCGTGTCTCAGGGGAGACTTGGAGCCCCAGGTAGAGTTTAGCAAGGGCTGGTCCACCGTGCACTATGCCTGGAAGCAGAGAAGCAGAGCCCCACATTCAACTTACCAAAGTGATAAGGACATTGTTTTTATATTGGCAATTTGTCTTTGGTGCGTGCATGTGTGTGTGTGTGCAGATGGACACACTCTGTGTACACACACAGAGTGTGTGAAGGCCAGAGAATACCTGGTATCCTCTTCCATCATTCTTTTGGTTTATCTCCTTGAAACTGAGTCTCTCAGTGAACTAAAAGCTCACACCATTTTCCTGCCTCTGCCCCCTCAGTATTGGGATTATAAGCATTCATTGCCATCCCCAGCTTCTTATGTGGGTGCTAGGACTCAAACTAGGGTTCTCTTATTTGCACAGCAAGTGCACTTTTTCCCTACTGAGCCATTTCCCCAGCCTGATATTGGCAAATTTTTAAATGGATGTTTGAGGCTAAGCAAAGACGTTTAAAAGGAAACTGGCAGCTGTTTGCTATAACCATGGTTTCCTGAAATCATTGACATTTGAACACCCAAAATGGGAAAGTCTGCTTCATGGAATAAAAAGACCATGAAAGCCAGGCCTGGTGGCGCACACTTCTAATCCCAGTACTCTGGAGGCCAAGGTAGTAGGATTGCTGTGAATTCAAGGCCAGGCTGAGATCTGAGATTGCATAGTTAATTCTAGGTCAGCCTGGGCTAGAGAGAGAGAAACCATACCATAAAAATAAAATAAAATAAAATAGAAAGAAGAAAGAAAGAAAGAAAGAAAGAAAGACAAGACCACGAAAATTTCAAGGGTCCTATCCTCACACACGTTGTGTGTGGTGGGGCTGAAATCTCTAGCTGGCTACAGCTTAAGCTAGCCTAGGAGACCCCCTAGTCTTTCTCCTTTCTGGGCTTCAGGTCCATCAGGGATCTGTCCTCTTGAGATGCATGATGGGAGCCATGAAAGACAACTAAGCTCTGACACCCACTTTTCCCTCCAGCGCCTCCTCTCCTCAGCACCCTTGAACCTCTCCCTGGGTCCCAGACCCCCTCCCCATCTCGTAAATCCAACACAGAGTTAAAGAGGGGTAGTGGGTGCTAGGAACAAGAGCTGAGGGGGCTGGAGTTTCTAACTCATTCATCCCTTACTCCACTTTGGGGAAACTGAGGCCCAAAGAAGGATGTCTTTCCATGTCAACCAACTCATGGCTGAGCTGAAATAATATCAATCGTCCCACTGATGACAATAATGAACGCTTGTTGAGCTCTAGTCTATTTCTCCCTCCACGGTGACAGCTGAAGCCTCAGATACTGGGGCACATACACTTTCAGGCCAGCTGTGTCTTCTGGGTGGCTGCAGGTGCTCTCCATGGGCACCTTTGGGTGTGTGAGAAGGTGCCCACGCCATCCCGGTGGCTCCCGAGGTGGACATTTTAAACAGCAACCTTTTCGTTGTTGTCGTTCCTGCCAGTCCTTTACCTCCTCCCTGCCCCCCGCCCCCAGCAAATGGATAACAGGAAACAGCCAACGCTTCTTAACTTTCTTTAATCTTCCCCTCTCCGGCAAACAGAAAAATCAAACGATAATTGTCCGGGTGATCTCATTATTGTCAACAAAATCCAAGCCTTGAAGTCGGAATCCACTGAAACGCTGACACGTTAAACACAAAGGGAAGTTGCGCTTGCATGTTGATCAATAAATAAATAAGGCTGGCGGGGGAGCTCCACATGGGTCGGGCACGCAGAGGGGCCAGGTTGGTGGCAGCGCCAGAATGGCGAGGTAACCACCGGGACACTGGAACCCTGGCATCTGGGAATGACTGGATCTGGGAAATGAACATCCCATCCTTCCTGTTTGCCCAAGTCCAGTGGAGCAGGAAACAGATGATCCCTTGCCAAGGTCGAGTGAGGAGGGGAGACTTATCGGCTAAGCTATTGGCTGGGGGGAGGGAAGCCAGGAGGGGAGGGAGGACCACACCAGTGGAGAAGGGCCACTAGCACCTGAGCCCTGACAGACAAGGGGACAGAGCCAAGCAGGCCCCAGAACCCAGAGCAGGTGGTTATTGGAGGGACCCCTGACAGGAACGAAAGCTTTTGAGGGCCTATTAAGGCAGCTAGTGTGTCCTGATGGGGGCGGGACTTCCTCTCCCACCTTGGCCTCTGGTGAGTGCTCCCCGTTGGTCAAATCCAAGCAAAAACCAAGGTTTCTTAGGTCATGGCCATTTGGAGGAGTCACACCTGGGGACTTCAACTATCTGCAGCATGGACTAGGATCTGGAGGGGCAAATAGAACACTTGGCATTGCATGCACGGTGGGACACGCCATAGCATGCCACAGCTGCGCACAGCCTCAGCTCGTGCACACCCAGGCTGGGAGTGCGTCCCTACATTCACCTGCAGCACACACATCCAGGTCTGAAGACTGTGAACATCAGTCTCTTCAGAAGCAAGTGCTGAGTTTGAGGAGCAGGTCGCCTCTGTACTAAGGAGTAGGCCTTACTCAGGGTCAGTGGAGAGGGGACATTGGGCAAGGAGAAGCCACGTGCGAAAGGGCTCGCTGTTCGTCCGCCTTGTCGTGGTTTTCGTTGTTTCAGTGTCACCGGCATCTTAATACATGACTTGACAGCATAGTCACCTGTCACCTTCACGGAAGGGAGACTGTGGAAATGAAAGTACGGTAGGAGGTGTCACTCTCTGTCTCCATCCTGGCTTTTCCAGGCCTGCAGGACAGGGGACAGTACCCGCCTGCCGGGGGCCACTATCCACACCCAGACTCATCAGCGCTGCTGGCTGACCTCATGTTCACAGACCTCCCCAGATGTAGCAGTGGAAAGGACTAAGGGGCAGATGTGGTGGTTTGAATGTAAAATTATCCCCCCATAGACTCGTGTGCTTGAATACTTAATCCCCAGCCAGTGGTGCTGGTCAGAAAGGTTGTGGAACCTTTAGGGGGTGGAGCCTTAATGGAGGAAGTGTGTCACTGGATTGAGGTGGTGTAGTGTAGCCCTGCTTGCTGTTCTTCTCTCTCTCTCTCTCTCTCTCTTTTTCTCCCTCCCCACTCCCGCCCTCCCTTCTCTCTGTTGAGTGATGATGTGACAACCAGATTCCTGGCCCTGCCATGCCTTCCCTACCTTAAAGGACTTCTCGAGACTGTAAGCTAAAATAAACCCATTCCTTCCTTAAGCTGCTTCAGGTCAGGTATTTTGTCCCAGCAACAATTAAGTGACTGATACAGGAGAGGTGAAGCATCGGGAGACAGAGTGGTCACCCACATTGGCCACTTTAGTTGTGAGACCCTAAACAAACCCTTCTCTCAGTTTCCTACCATAAAAGGGAAAGAGACTTTGATTCTGATCTTGACTTTGATTCTGATCCTAAGATGCCAACATGAAAGAGGACTTATACTCTATCCTTCCTCCATCCCTAACTCGCTTATTCACAGAAGGGGTAGAGCTAAGGGGATAGCTCAGTGGCAGAGCACTGGTCCAGCACGGGCATGAGCTGAGGTGCCATTTTCAGCATGGCAGGAAAAAAAAATGGCTGCTCCCATTCTGAAAAGTTAAATCTTACTCATTTGTGAGAAACTGCCACAGGCACCCTAGATTTTACAAAAGCCCCTTCACGTACTGTCACATTTGGAATTTTTCAAATAACTTCTTCTGTTCTACTTTTCAGATAGTACCTGAAAACAAAGGACAAGGGAAGGCCCAGCAACTCTGACTCTTCAAGGCTGAAACTGACCCTCGCACACTTCCCTGTCAGAGCCGTACAGCTTCAGCAGGTTAGCTCAACTGTGAACTGGTTTCCTCATAGGTGAAATAAGACTGGCAGCACAAAGCATTTAGCCAATGCCTGACACAGAGAAAGTGTTCCATAGGCAGGAGGGGGGGGTCAAGATCCTTCTTTATGTCCCTAAAGTGTCAGCCTCATGTTCTCCCTTCCTCAAAGACTGGGTGCAGTCAGCTTTCTCCTGTAGAGACCATCAGTTCAGACACAAGCCTGTCAGCTGACCAACAGCCTGTATTGCCTGTTCTTCTTCTTTCTGGGTTCCAATAGGAAAGAATGCTCAAAGAAAGTGCTGGAAACATGGCTGAAAAGACTTCAGTTAGATGCAGGAAACTGCCAACTTCTAAAGAATTGAAATATGGTGCTGGAGAGATGGCTTAGTGGTTAAGACACCTGCGAAGCCTAAGGACTCATGTTTGACTCTCCAGGTCCCACATAAGTCAGATGCACAAAGTGACACAAGTGTGCAAGGTCACACATGCACATAAGGGCATGTGTGCATCTGGAATTTGATTGCAGTGCTTGAGGCCATGGCCTGCCAATTCTCTCTCTCTCTCTTTCTTTCTCTCTCTCTTTCACTCTTGCTCTCTTGCATAAAAAAGGCCAGTCTGCTGGGCTTGCCTCAAAAAAAAAAAAAAAAAAGAATTGAAATAATGCTGGAGAGATGGCTTAGTGGTTAAGGTGCTTGCCTGTGAATCCTAAGGACCCAGATTTGATTTCCTAGTACCCACGTAAACCAGAAGCACAAAGTGGCACATGTGTCTGCAGTTCATTTGCGTTTGCAGTGGCTAGAGACCCTGGGACACCCACATTCTCCCTCTCACTCTCTCTCTTTATATATATCTTTCTCTTCTCCCTCTCAAATAAATAAATACATAAATAAGTTTAAAAAATAATTGAAATATATGTTGACCTTTTCATCTCTAGGTGCTTTGTCACCTTGAATAGGTTCTTAGCTCTTTGAGGGTAGAAAATAAAAGCAGAAAGTTAATGTTTACTTAACACTGTGATAGACATTACATGGGCTCCCTGATACCTGGAGCCTTTTTTTTTTTTCTTTCCTTGAACATAGAGAAACAGCCATGGTACAGAGTGTGGCTCCACCGTACAGTGTGGATCTAGCCTGGCCCAGCTGATTTGAGCACAGAAGTGTTCTAGCCAATTGCATGGTTGCTGTCCTCGTGAGCATGGGGACTGTGTGTTGAAATATTGAAGGCAGAATTCCATCCTCCAGACCTGTGGAGGAAAGCTGCCCTGGGGAGTGGTGGCATACAGTAAACTTGAGATGGAAAATATTGTTGTGCTAAACACTGAACTTTGGGGGATGCTTGTTACTGCAGCCTAACCTTGCGTAGACTGAGGGGCACAGCAGCACCATCACGTGCCAGAACTTTTATGAGTATTATTACTGCAGTTAATCCTCATCACAATGTAACAGGTAAGGTTAGTATTATCTTCATGCCTGTACATGTAGGCAGTTTCTAGTCATCCCAAAGGGAAAGAAGGGAAAAAGGCCCATGACCAGCTAGCTCAGTAGAGGCATTCCCCTGGGCATGTAGGTCTCTGTGAAATAAACTGTACTCCTCTTCCAGAGTGCAGGGAAAAAATGTTCCCAAGCTAAAAGTAGCTCTACCAGAGGGTCCCAGCCAAAGTCCAACTCCAGGTTGGCAGAATTCTTAGATGGCATGGAATTCCTGCTGGCCAGGGCACGGAAGTGTTTACACTCGCCTCAAGCTCTGTCTCCCACACTGTCCAGAGCCCCTGCCCATATTTGGGATGGAAAGGGGAAAATGAGCCTCAGTGGGAATCCAAATGCAGCAGAAAAATTCCATGGAAGGCCAGGCTCTGAGCAGTCACATCTCCTGGTCCCTCACACCTAGACCCTGTGCCCAGCGGGCCATCTAGGCCAGAAAATGTGGAGCCCCTCACACACGAATCCAGGCTGAAGGCATTTCCAGAAGAACCCTCAGGAGGGCCAGGACAACTCCACAACCAAGCGAAGCACAAGAAAAGAAAAAGGAGCAAAGATCTAACACGCATTTCTTATCTGTTGAAAGCACCTTCTCTTCCTTCAAGAAGGCACTGTGAGATTGCATTGCCTTCATGTGTGAGAAGCTGGGAAGCTGAACAAGTGTGTCTGCACAGAGAGAGACTTCCCAGAAGCCCTGCAGCTCGTATGCTTTGTATAAAGTTCAAAATCAGGCCAAACAAAGCAGTATGTTGTTCAAATGAACATTAGTATGTGATGAGGCTGCACACACGCATGCATGTGCGCACACATGCATGGTTAATGCTAAACAGAATCTGGGACAGTGCTTAGCTGGGGGAACAAAGGAAGGGTGTGGTCAGGAGGCCAGTTTGGGAGTGCACACATGGTCAAGTCACCTCTATTGACAGCTCTTCAACTGAGCAACAGGTCACAGGAGTTTGTCATCTTAACTAGTGTAACAGTGGCACAAAGCTTATAACCAATCTGCTCCTTAAACTCTATTGTTTAAAATATTTAATTTATTTGCAGAGAGAGAGAAAAAAAAAAAAACAATGGGTGCACTAGGGCCTCTGGCCACTAAAAACAAGCTCCAAATGCATGTGCTTCTTTGTGCATCTGGTTTACATGAATACTAGGGAATCAAACCCGGGCTGTTAGGCTTTGCAGGCAAGTGCTTTCACTGCTGAGCCATGTCGCCAACCCCCTAAGCTCTATTTTTAAGAGAGAACTAAATAAGCACTAACATATATCAGGTCCTTGACAGTCAAGTACTGTGACAAATTGCCACATATGTATTAGGCATTTGTACATCTCACAGCAGCCCTCGGAGGTGAATCTTGTTTTGTGTCCATTCAACAGAGGAGTAACACATCTGTCTTACCTGAGTCATATAGCTAGTGAGGTGTGGTCATCAGGTTTCCATCACTGTGACAAGTTACCTGAGATGAGTAACTTAAAAGGAGGACAGGTTTTAGCTTGGCTCACAGTTTTAGAGCTTTCAGTCCATGGTCACTTGGCCACATGGCTGTGGGCCAATGTTGGCCCCAACATATCACTGTGGGATCCCATGCAGGAAAACGCTTCTTGGCTCATGACACCAGAAAGCAAAGAGAGAGAGAGGGAAGGGCCCAGCCCATGGGGCTTAACTTCCTTCCACTGGGCTCCACCTCCTGATGTTTCTGCCACCTCCCAACAGTGTCCCGGAGGGAGGGGAAAGGGAAAGGAACACTCAGAAAACAGACCTTTGAGATACATTTAAGGTCTAAACCATAACACAGGTTCTGTTGTAGGGCAAGAGAGCTGAATGCCTCAGAGACAATGCAACTGTGGGTGGGTTAGTCCTGTGAGTTAGTGACAGTCATCGAAGTTGCTGTGTGTCCTCATGTACCTCGAGCGTCATAGCTACATTGAAACACTGAGTCACCACATTAGTTCAGCAAAGAGAGCCCGTTCCTCTGGAACACTGTGCGTCAGTGGTGAGGCCGTCCTTTAACAGATCTAACACTTTTTTAAATGCGCACGCGCATCTGTGTGTGTGCAGGACTCAGGGAGGCCAGAAGACAAACTCCAGCAGCATTCCTTGGCAACACCATGGTGGAGGCTTGAGTCAGGTGTCCCCCATAAACTTAGGGGCGCTGAGTGCTAGGTTCCCAGCTGATGGAGATTTGGGAATTAATGCCTCCCAAAGGCAGTGTATTGTTGGGGGGAGCGCTTATGGGTGTATAGCCAGCTCCCCCTTGCCAGTGTTTGAAACACTCTCCTGTTGCTATTGTCTGCCTTATGTTGGCCAGGGGGTGATGTCCACCCTCTGCTCATGCCATCGTTTCCCCCCGCCATTGTGGAGCTTCTCCTCAAGTCTGTGAGCCAAAATAAACCTCCCCCCACCCGCCAAAAGCTGCTCTTGGTCGGGTGATTTCTGCCAGCAATGCGAACCTGACTGCAACAACCATCTACCTTTTCTGAGACAACAAGTCTCTCATTGGCCCGGAGCTCGCCAATCATGCTAGACTGGCTGTCTAGTGCTCCCAAGGAATCCACCCGTCTCTGTCTCCTCAAGTGCTGACATTACAAGCGTGCACCTGGCACTTTTACATGGGCTCTTGAAATCAAACCCCAGCCCTTGCAGGGCAGGTGCTTGACTGACTGAGCCGTCTCCCCAGACCTCTCTCAGATCTAACATTTGAAGAAGATTTCACTTGGAACTAGCACCCAAGCTGAGCCTCATGGCCAGACTCCATGGTTACCCACCAGGATAGACTCAGAGCCTTCGCAGCTCACCGCCTGAGACTGCAAGGATGGTCTGGGATGGATGATGGGGAAGCCATCAAGAGTGTTTGCCTCCGTCACTGTGCGGGGTCCCCTGCGGGGGCTATGAGAGAACTGTGAGGTCTCTGGACAGAAACCATGCACCAATCATCCCACTCTCCTTGCCCCCATACCTAGTGTCTTAGTCTGTTTTCTGGGGCCGTAGCAAAATACCCGGTTCTGAGTAGCATATAAAGTAAAGGGTTTATTCAGCTCATGGTTCCAGACATCCAAGAGCATGGTGCTGGCATCAGCTCTGGTGGCTCCCTCGTAGCATGGAAGATGGCATTGTGGCGAGAGTGCAAGCACGAAAGAGAGAGATCACGTGGAAGCTAGGAAGAAGGACAACTGAGCCAAGAAGCCCGAACTTGCTTTGTAGCAGCCCATGCTTTCAGGAACCAGCCTACTCCAAGAGACCAGCCTCAGTCAAGGGCAATGCCCAACCAAACTACCCATCCTCCTCCAGGCTCACTGCTCAAAGGTTTTACCACGGCCACTCAGCCACACAGCCACATGGGGACCAAGCTTCCAGCACGTGGATCCTGGGTGGGGGTGGGGATAACAGGCAGAGAAAGCATACCAAATCACTACCCCGAGTCAAAGCCTATCAAATAATAGTCCCCAGTTAGCCTGGACAGGTTAACCCTGAGGTCTGCTATTCTCAGTCCCCTGCTGAGGCACTCTATCGCTAGGGCCAAGGTGACTAATGTCTGTTCCACCTTATTTCTGGCCAGAGGTGATTGGTCAAGAGTCAGTCACTTGGCTGGGCATGGTGATGCACACCTGTAATTCCAGCAGTCTAGAATGTGAGGCAGGAAGACGGGCTACATCTTAAGACCCCAACTGATAAGAAGAAGAAGAAGGAGGAGGAGGAAGAAGAGGAGGACAGGGAGGAGGGAAAAATCATGACATATGCCTGCCAGGCTCTGTAATTTCGTGATAAAGATTTCCTGCTGACCAGAATGGCACTAGCTTAGGGGTGCTTTGACCAGGTTCCCTGGGATGCAGGGCCTGTGAATGGCATGTTGGAAAAAGCAATCTCGGGGAAGAGCCTGAGAGGAAGAGAAGTGAAGCTTGAAAGAGGGCTCAGTGGCTTTCCCTTCAGAGAAGAAGGATTTGTTCCCAGCTCCTCGGAGTGCCCTGGCACCCCACGACTCCACTACATGTCCTTCTGTGGACTTATTTACCTGAAGCAAGTCACCATGCCCCAAGTCCTCTCTGTTCCTAGGGCAGCCAGCACTGGTGAGCACAGGGTCTGGCTCCTGGCCCCAGCTCAGGACAACAATGAAGCTTAGTTCAAGCTTAGGGATCTATAGAGACCACAGTGCCAGCCACTTCTCCCTCTGCCCAGTACTTCTGGCCTGCCCTTCCACAGACAATTACCCAAGAGCTCTCCACTTAACCCTGTGTATGCTAATCTCTGTCTCAGGTAGGGCTTCCCACGGTGCCCAGAGACAGGGGAACAGGTCGAGTGTGAGGATCCCATGCCTGGTCCCAGCTGCCATGCTCAGGGGGAAACCTCACAGAGAACACTCAGAAATTCTAGATCTCATTTGAAGCCCCTGTGTGGAGCACAACGAGGTGGGGATATCTGTCTCCTCATCCTGACTGGCCCAGGTTTGCCTCACACAATGCAAACATCTTCTGTGTGTCACTTGCCCCTCCAGGCTGCTGCTAAGGAATCAGACCTTTGGTGGACACATTAGATTGGTCCTAAGGAGAGCTTAGGTTCAGTGGAAGAGTACATGCCTACCAAGTGCAAGGCCATGGGTTCAGTCCTCAGCACCAAGAGAGGAGGGGAGGACACTTAGAGCCACCACTTCTCCTGCCCGGGCAGGTACAGTGGAGGCCATGCCAAAGCCCAGACTTTGAAGACTGAGGTAGCCAGCAGTACTGAGTTTAGACAGGGGGAATAGCAGCCAAGACTTTATGATCACAGAAACAGCACCAGCCACTTAGTCTAAACAGAGCAAGGTCAAGGGCTGAGAAAAGAAACTGGCCATATATGTCTGGTCAAGGGCTGGCTGACTAAGGCTATCTGGTTCTTATCTTTGGGACTAGGAGCATGGCAGCGGAGCCTCTGAGGAGTACGAGTAGGGCTGAGAGGCCGTGAAGGACAGGAGCCACGAGAGAGTGGAGCCCAGGTTGGGAAAGTCAGAAGAAAGCTGAAGTGGGGTAGAGAGAAACCCCATTGGTATGGGCTTTGGCTGGTGGCAGGAGAGTGGTATATAGGACGTTGGGTCTGAGCTGAGACTCTATGCTGACTCCATGCTGAGGGGACAGGAGATGGCCCAAGGGCCCCCTGAATGACTATGCCGCCTCAGAAAGCTTATCTGGCAGCAAAGGCACTAGCCCTTCCTCTCCCTCTCTCTCTCTCTCCCTCTCTCCTCTCTTGTCCCTGCTTCCTTGTGCACCTGTTCCCTCATCACCTTGTCACCCTCCACTGTGACCTCCTGAGGAAAGGACGACCTCTCTCTCTCTAGGACCTAAGAGTATATCAGATCCTTCAATACCATCTGTCTAAGCGTAATTCCTGTGACTATGTTGGAGGGATCCTTAAATACCCCACAATGGGGGGGGGGGTCTACTTCCCATTCACAGCACAGTGGCAGTTACCTGGAGCCGGGGAGCAGCCGTTGGTCCATGGGTACAGAGTTCCAGTGGGGAAGATGAACAGTTCTAGAAATGGATGGTGGGGATGGTTGTGTAACAGTGTCACTACATTTATACCACATAGTTGCACGTTGATGGCTTAGGGGTTAAGGGGCTTGCCTACTAATCCTAAGGACCCAGGCTCAATTCCCCAGTATCCATACAAACCAGATCTCCAGCACCCATGTAAAAGCCACGCACAGCACCATGCACCAGTAATCCCAGATTTGTGGAGACTGAAACAGGAGGGTGCTTGGGGCTTGCTGGTTCTCTAGTCTAGCTAAATCAATGAGCTCAGGTTCAGTGAGAAAACTTGTCTCAAAAAATAAGGTGGGAAACTGGAGAGATGACAATGGTTAAGGTACCTGTCTGAGAAGCCTAAGGACCCAGGTTCAATTCCCCATTACCCACATAAGCCAGATGCACAGGGTGGCACATGCATCTGAAGTTCATTTGCAGTGGCTAGAGGCCCTGGAGCACCCATTATTTCTTCCTTTCTATCTATCTATCTATCTATCTATCTTTTTTCTCTCAAATAAATAAAAATGAAATATTAAAAATAAGGTGGAGCTGGAGAGATGGCTCAGCAATTAAGGCACTTACCTGCCACCTTCTGCATCTGGGCACTAGGGAATTGAACCTTGGTCCTTAGGCTTCACAGGCAATCACTTTAACTGCTAAGCCATTTCTTCAGCCCCCAGCATTGGTTCTTGTCTTCCATCTGAGAAATGGAACTCCATCACTGAGGTGTTTTGCTTGAATATTTTATTTATTTGTGTGTTTCTATGTTGTGTATAGGTTTTTGTGTGCATGAGTGTAGGTGCGCACATATTGAGGGGTGTGTGTGGAGGTCAGGGGACACCTTTGGAGTCTAGCCTCACTGTTTCACCTCATTTGAGGCAGGGTTGCTCTGGATCTCACTCTGTTGTTCTTTCATTTTTTTTGAGGTAGGGTCTTGCTCTGGCCCAGGTTGACCTGGAATTCAGTATGTAGTCTCAAGCTGGCCTCCAACTCACAATGCTCCTCCTACCTCTGCCTCTTGAGTACTGGATTAAAGGCGTGAGCCACCATGCCCATCAGAGAGAGAGAGAATGGGATTGCCAGGGCCTCCAGCACATGTAAATGAACTCCAGATGCATGCACCACTGTGCTTTGTGTGGGTACTGGGGAGTCTTACTCTGGTTGTTAGGCTTTGCAGGCACGTGCCTTAACTGCTGAGCCACCTATCCAGCCTCGACTGTTGTTCTTTTTGCTGGACTCGCTGAGAGTGTTTGGGAAGTTCTCCTGTCTCCACCTCCCATCTCACCGTCATCATGCTGGGAGTACAGAAGCCTGTCATGGCTTCCAGCTCTCAGTGTGGGTCTGAGGATTAAATTTAGGCACTCAGACTTGAGGGGCAAGTGCTCTTCATTCACTGCGCCATCTCCCCAGCCCCCATCTCTGTGGTTGGGATGTGTGTTTTCCTGATGATGAATAATGTCGAGTATTTTCTTCATATACTTCTTGGCCATTGGTATGTTCTGTTTGAGAAATGTCTATTCAGGTCATTTGTCCTTTGTCAGATTTTGTCCTTTTGCTATTAAGCTTTTATAATTGCCTATATATTCTGCAAATGAATTCCTTTTCAGAAGCACAGTTGGCCACTCTTTCCTCCATCCCCGGCTCTTGGCTCTGAAGACCATTTCCTTTGCTGTGCAGAAGTCTTTTCATCTATCAATGTTTGCTTCTGTTGCCTACTTTTCTGGAATCATCCTCCTCCCCCCCCCCAAAAAAAAATCTTTGCCCAGACCCACGTTATGAAATGTTTCTCCTATATCTTCTTCTAGCAATTTTACCTGACCACTGCTTTCAGACATGGCCCACAGGCTCCCACTTGGGAAGACTTGGTGGAGTGGAGCAGAGCGGCAGGAGTGGGAAGGAAGGTCGCCTCCTCCTGCTGAGGCTGCTGGGGCCAAGTTTGGCTGGAGTGTCTCTTGGAAGACAGCATCGTAAAGTTCTGGAAACAGGCGTTTGGGATGAAAACAGAGACACACAGTTAATTACTGTGTCTTGCTCGGCGCCACCCTAATTAAGGCTGTGCTTGGTGGCGAGCAGGCAGCCTGTCCCCTCCCCTCCCTTTCATGCATCCCATTCTGTCTGGCAAGAACCCCTGGTAGGGAGGCAGTATGGCTGATGGGGAGCCCATGAGGAAGGCCATGGAAGCCCCTTTGGAGGAATATAGCCACCTTTCCAGCACGGGGGGGGGGGGGCTGGGCAGTGTGAGAGCAGAAATGTCAGCCCTGGGGTCTCCTACTGGGAAGTGGACCGGGCAGTAAGCACTCACCTCGAAGAAAAGGGACAGGGTTACCTTAGCTCTGACACATTCCAGAAAATGGGTAATGGCTTCCAGAGGAGACAGGTGTCCTGCCTGGCCCATCCTTGGCCCATCTCCTGTCATCAGTCAGCCTTTCAGCATCCTTGGAGGTCACCATGCCCTGTCCCATACTGATGTAAATAGGATACAGAGAGCAGATTTATAACAAAAGGTATATTTGAAAGCTGAGGAATTTCTTTTGAGAGCAGTGGGATGTCCTTCCACTATCCACATTGTAGACTGGTTCAATTCTATATCCTATAGTTCTATTAAATAATTCAGTGAGGACTGGGGAGATGGCTCAGCATTAAAGGGGCTTGCTTGCAAAGCCTGCTGGCCTGGGTTGAATTTCCCAGTACCTACGTACAGCCAAATGCACAATATGGTACATGCATCTGGAGTTTATTTGTAATAGCAAAAGGCCCTGGTGTGCCCCTCCACTCTCTTTCTCTCAAATAAATAAATTAAAATAAAATAATTCAATGGACCACAGAGCTATCATGGACTTAAAAATCATTTCATATCATAAGTGAAAAAAACTGAGGCCAAGAGAAGTGAATTCCCCAAGATTCTAGAGTGTGTTAGATCAGCAAAAATGACAATTGGCAAGTGGGTCTGCCCTTGGGTGCTGATGCTGAGTGACAGGACAGCTAGAGGTCTTTGTCATACTCAATGAGAACACCTTTTCTTTCTTTGTGAGTATATGTATGTATGGAGTGTGTACATGTGTTCATGTTTGTGGGCACATATATGTGTGTGGGTATATGTGATGTATGTGAATGCATGCGGATGCCAGGGTTTATTTTGGGTCCTCCTCACTTGCTCTCCATTTTATTTATTTATTTATTTATTTATTTATTTATTCATTCATTCATTCATTCATTTATTTCCAGAGAAAGAGAAAGAAAGGGAATGAGTGGGTGCACGAGCACCTCTAGCTGCTGCAAACGAACTCCAAATGTATGTGCCACTTTGTGTGTCTGGCTTTACATGGTTACTGGGGACTTGAACTCAGGTCACTAGGCTTTGCAGAAGGTGGCACATGCGTCTGGAGTTTGCAATGGTTGGAGGGCCTGGTGTGCCCATTCTCTCTCTCTCCCTTCCTCCCTCCCTCTTTCTTTCTCTCTCCCTCTCAAATAAATAAAAAAATAATTTTTTAAAAAAAGAACAAATGGCCGGGTGTGGTGGCACACGCCTTTAATCCCAGCACTTGGGAGGCAGAGGTAGGAGGATTGCCATGAGTTCAAGGCCACCCTGAGACTCCATAGTGAAATCCAGGTCAGCCTAGGCTAGAGTGAGACCCTACCTCGAAAAACCAAAAAAAAAAAAAAAAAAAATGCTGGTAGAGAAAAAGACATGCTTACCCACTGCCAGTGGGAATGTCTGTAGACTAATGCAGCCATTACTGAAAACAGCATGGGGTCTCTTCACAAAACCAGACATAGGGGCTGCAGAGATTGCTTAGTGGTTAAGGTGCTTGCCTGCAAAGCCTAAGGACCCAGGTTTGATTCCCCAGGACCCACATAAGCCAGATGCACAAGGGGGTGCATGCATCTGGAGTTTGTTTGCAGTGGCTGGAGGCCCTGGTGTGCTCTCTCTCTCTCTCGTTCTCTCTCTCTGTCTGTCTCTTTCTCTCAATAAATAGATAAACATTTTTTCAAAAATTTAGAAACCAGACATACCGTATCTAGCATATACAGGCTACAGAACTACAGTAGGGACGATGAAAAAGGCATTTGCGCTCTCATGCTTGTGGAAGCATTGTTCATAACAACCAGATGTAGATTCAATTCTCTGTCTACTAGTGAATGAGGGGAGAAAGAAAACAGGGCCCATATATACAATGGAATAGCATGCAGCCAAAAAAAGAAAGAATGAAATTCTGTTATTCAGAGCAATGTGGATGGAACCAGAAGGCAACATGTTAAGCAAAATGAGCTAAATGAGTCAGAGACCCCCCCCAAAAAAAGACAAATGCCACATGTTCTCCCTTATTGTGAAAGCTAAGAAGTTGGACTCACAGATGTAGAAGAGTAGAGCAGTAGTTACCAGAGGCTGGGAAGAGGTTTGGGGTGGGGGGAGGTGGAGAGGGGACAGCTAGTGACTTCAGGCAGGATAACTGCAATTGTCAACAATTAGCTGAGTATTTCAAAAATAGCTCACATTGAAGACTGAATATCCCCATCACAGGGGCTGGACAGATGGCTCAGCTGGTTAAGGAACTTGCCTAAATATTCCCATCACAAAGAAATAACACACATCTGAGGTGACAGATAACCAGTTACCCTGATCCAATATTGCATATTGGATACACAGATCAAAATGTTACACAGTAGCCCATCAAGAACTATGTCCATTACAGATAAACCTCTAATGTTGCAAATAAAATAAAATAAAAAGATGCCCCACTGTGTGCTGAGAGCTATAGGGGTACAGCTACAGCTCCATCTGGCCTCAAAGAAACCTGCAGGTCTACGTTCCAGCCTGGGAGATCAAACAGCTCAGGGCCCAGTGCATACCTGGTTAACCAATACTGTTCATTTTTGCATTGTTCTAGTAACTCTTATCCTCCCTGGGGACCCAGCGACAGCCACCTGTGAAACTAGGAGAGAGTGGGGGACCTAGGCTGGCCAATCAGAGCTCTTGGCCCCTGGCCACAGTGGTTGAGCTAGACTAAGTCATGTGACTGACACAGGGCCAATAGCATTCTGTTGCAGGACTTCCAGCGGACTGTGCCACTCAGTGCGGGCCTTTTCTCTCTGGACCTTTGTGTAAATGCAGCGGGGCTTTAATGGTTTTGTTTGGGTGTCTGTTTGTTGGTAGTTTGTTTGAGACAGGCTTTCATTCTGTAACTCAGGCTGGGCTGGAACTAGCAGCAGTCCTCCTGCCTCAGCCTCAGGAGCACTGGGACTACTGGGGTGCATGCCCATGGGCTGGGATGACTATGGCTCTGCTCCCTGCTCTTTTCACTTGAAAAGCCTGAGCAGGTTCCCAGGACTCTTTTTCAACACTCCCTCCTCACCTGGAGGAATCACCAGGAAACAAAAACAGACCTAAGGAGATGGCTCAGCAGGTAAGAATGCTTGCTGGCAGAGCAGGAGAGCCTGAAAGGGCCTGGGTTTGCCTTGACTTTGATCCCCAGAACCCATGTAAACAGCTGAGCATGGCCATGTGCTCCTGTTACTCCAGTTCCGTGAGGAACAAAGACTGGAGAATCTCTGGGGCTCCTTTGGGGCTCCTAGCCAGTATGACAGGAACAACAAAAAAAGGTAGCTTATCTGGGTTCAATGAGAGACTCTATCTCAAGGAAACAACATGGACGAGTGACATAGGAAGACACCCCATGTTCTTCTCTGGCCTCTGCATGAGCGTGAATCAGGTGTGTGCATCTCCACGTACACGTGCATGCACCACATACACACAGCACACCATACACATGCAATAGAACATCAACAAAAGGTTTGTATAATACACAGCTAAAGGCAGATGATCTGCCAAGGAGAGAGAGTGGACCAGACAGAGGGACAAAGAGGCCATGTCCCTGAGGACCACTGTGTCTTCTGCTGCATTCTCGGGGGTGCAGGGGCTGGAATTAGCCACCTGCATTCTGGGCGAGCAATCCACTTGTTCCCATTTTTAAAGAATCAAATTTATTTCAAAGTAAGAGGAAAAGAAAGCAGAGAGAACAGAGTCCTCTGGGACGAGGGGATTCCAGATGTAGAAAGCCCATTATCCCAGTGGGAACTGGACTTGTGTTAAATGAGGGACACCTCTGTCCAGAGTCTGTGATTGGTCAGCTTAAATGAAGATGAAGGTGCTGATTGGTCCAGTACTGTGCAGGTCCCAGAAAGCCCACCAAGCTAGGCCACTAGTGGGAAAATTTACTTGGGCCAGGAAGAGAAAGTGGCGTCACCCTCTTCGCCATCTTGGGTTAGAATATAGTTGTCTGCGATGGGCCCTTTTCCCTTCTCTGTGTGCCTAGCTGAGGGAACTGCCTATCTTCTATAGTGTTTCAATTCCTCCGCCTCAGAAACAACCCTAACTGCTATTAGGGAAAAGGGGTGGTGACCACTTTAACAACCCCCTTTTTCTGTCTATTGAAGCAAACCCAAAGAACTTTCCCTGCATACACGTCATCTCATTGCACACATGGGAGCTTCCATTGCGGGAGGTAGCCTAGCATTTCTCCAGCCCTTTCTGCCAGTGCTGGGGGTCAGTGACTTTCAGGGATTAGCTCCTTTGAGAGTCTCCACAGCCCATTGAAACAGGAACTCTTATTGTCCCCACTTTACAAAATTGAGGCCACTGGGTCTAAAAGCAGGCACATTTCACATCTTGAGTCACATACTCTAGTTGACCTCCATATGACTGTAGCAATGAATCTTCCTAGCAGTACACAGTCAGTGCTTGCTGAAGTTGGATATTACCAGCTATTTGAACTTCTAGTTATGACCAAACTAACGTGAAAAAAGAAAGAAAGAGAGAGAGAAAGAAAGAAGGAAGGAAAGAAAGAGGGAAGAAAGGGAGAAAGAAAAAGAGAGAAAGGGCTCATCCTACATATCTTTTCATTTCTCTCACTTTTTCTTTCTTTCTGTTTTCTTTTTTGTTTCTTTTCTTTTTTTTTTTTTTTTTTTTTTTTTAGGTAGGGTCTCACTCTAGCCCAGGCTGACCTGGAATTCACTATGATGTCTTGGGGTGGCCTCAAACTCGCAGCAATCCTCTGGCTCCTCAGTGCTTGGATTAAAGATGTGCACCACCATGCCTGGCTTCTCTCACTTTTTTTGAGTCAGGGTCTCATGTAGCCCAGGCTGTCTTCAAATTCCCTATGTATGTAGCCAAGATGACTTTTAACTTCCAATCCTCCTGCCACCTCCCAAAGGCTGAGATTTCAGGGGTGTACCATCTCAACTGGTTTTAGGCAATATTAGGCTTTGAACCCAGGGCTTCATACTTGCTAGGCAAGCAAGCCTTCTACCAACTGAGTTGTATCTCTTTTTATTTTTATTTACTTATGAGAGAGAGGGAGAGAATGGATGAGTCAGGACCTCCTACCACTGCAAACAAACTCCAGATGGCTGTGCCACTTTGTGTATTTGGCTTTATGTGGGTACTAGAGAAGCAAACCTAGGCCTTCAGGCTTTGCAAGCAAGAGATGCTGGGGCCGGTAGAAATTGCTAAGTGGTTAGAGCACTGGACCATCTCTCCAGCCCCAACATCTCTTGATTTTATTAGATCATAGTGGAATTAAACTAGAGGTCCCCACCCCCATTTATCTTAGAATTTTAGTAACTGTCTTAACGTGTTCAGGTGGCTAGAACAAAATACTATAGGTTCAGTGGCTTCTAAACAACAGAAGTTTATTTCTCACTGTTCTTGAGGATGGGAAGTCCAAAATCAATGCACTAACAACTTTGGTGTCCTGGTTCATCGATGGTATCTTCTCCCTGCATCCTCACAGATTGGAAGGATAAAGAACTTTCTTGAAGGGCCTTTATGAAAAGGTACAGACCCCAAGACCCATCTCCCATCACTTGTTTTGCTCCAGATACTGAATCTAGGGCTTCATACATGCTGAATGTGTGCTCCACCACTGAGCTGCCCCTCCAGCCTGCAGACACATGACTTTCCAACAGCAACGAGATTAAGTAGCTTGTTTCGTATTTATCAGCCACCGTGTTTCTTTTTGAAGCTGCCTGTTTACATCTCTTGCCTACATTTCTGTCTGTGGGGATCATGGAATTCTTTTACATAATCAAGGTAGTTGCATCTTGACTTTCATATACTCTGCAGATATTTTCCAAAGTCCCCCATTCTAGAGATGATCTTTATGACACTAGAGAGCTCACTCAGGATCGAGGGATGCAATTGCTTTCTTTACAGTTCTTCCTGTGTCACTCGGGGAGGGGAGGGGAGGGACTAGGCCTGTGATGTTTCCAGTGTGATCCACATGTCCTCCATGTCCAGAGAGACTGACCCTTTATAGGTAAGAGTCCGAGCTGTCTGGGCTCCTGATCCCCATCATGGGAGGACCCGGTAACACATCTTGGAGCTGTGAAGCCCATCTGCTGAGCCTGCAGACAAGCCAGGTCAACCTCTCCACCAGCCTCCAGGCCTGGGATGGGAACCCCACCTTCTCCCAATCTGTAGGGTTTCTTCTGGGTTTTCTCCACCACTCCTGCCTTCCAAGTTCCAGTATAACCTGGTCAAGTGATGGCTCACAATCCCATCCTGCTTCCCACCTCCTGTTCTGGGCCCAAGACAGGAGCTGTGGACGCTTCTCTTGAGTGCCTCTCTCTCCACCGGCGGCTCACACAGAGCTCTGTGAGCAACAGTTGCCCCAGTCTGTCTTAGGGTGCTGGTGGGGTTCCATTCCTCACCACACAGCAGATCTCAGGTTATGCATCCTGTGCTCCAACAAAAGCCTTCCCCTGCTCCCATTTTCCCAGCCTCTCATCCCCCCACCTAACCTTGGTCCTCTTTCATGTATGGACCTCCCCTCTCTCCCCCTACCCTTTCCTGGGCTGTTTCCCCGAAAGACCTGGAAACTTGATTTCCCTGAGGTATAAGACAAAGCTCAGTTGTTCTTCCACCTTCGCCTTGGGACCTCCATGAGCATGTGTGAGAGACACCCCTCTCCACTCCTGGCTTTCAAATGGAGCCCAAGGACTTCAGGAGGACCCAGGGCCCCTCCAGGGTTCCACAGTCTAGCTGCATTTCAAGATGCTACTGTAGTAGATTGAATGGTAGCCTCCTCAAAACAGGTCCCATGTCGAATCTCCAGAATCTGTCAGTGTGGCCTTATTTGGCTAAAGGGTTCTTTGCAATGAAGGGTCCTTTTTTTAAATACGTGTGTGGCTGGGTGGGTGCATGTGTGTGTGTAGACAGACATGCATGTGTGGAGGACAACCTGCAGTGTCAAGCTCACATACACCGTCCACCTCTTTGTGAGACAGTCTCACTGACCTGGAGCTCACCAATTAGGCTAGACTGACTAACCAGTGACTCCAGCACTCTGCCGGTCTCTGCTGCCCCAGTACTGGGATTACAAGTGTGCACCAGCACACTCAGCCTTTTTACATGGTGCTGAAAACCAAACTCCTGTTCTCAGTGCTCACAAGGAAATCACTTTAGCCACTGAAATATCTCCTCAGCACTTGTTAAGCATCTTGACATAACGAGGTCAGCCTGGATTATCTGAATGATCCTGAACCCAGGGACAGGTATCTATCTAAGGAGAAGGTGATGTAAAGATGAGCAGAGAGTGAAGGGACGGCATGCTAAGGGATACAGTCAGCCACCCACCAGAAGAGATGCATCTCCCCTGAGGCTCTAGAGGCAACGTGGCCTAATG